>CM062347.1:50586500-51786500 GCA_031216105.1 Dalbergia cultrata | reverse complement strand
CATGTTTTGCCACTATTAGTGTATTTATATTAAATCATATATTAATTATCAATAATATATATAAGTTTAATTTCTATATACTAACATTGTAAAATCTTTTTATATAATCATCTAATTATATATTATTACATCAGTAAAAATGGTTAAGTCTTATACTCACCACTTGACAAATCAAGCAAATGAGATGATTTAATTAAATGACTCTATAAAAAAAAAAATTATACCATAAGTGTATTAAAATTAATCTATATATATATATATATATATATATATATATATATATATATATATATATTATATGTGTGTGTGTGTGTTTTCTTTCTTCAAAAGTATATTTTTATACGTTAATTGTTGTCGTAACGAGGCACTAAGCACTCTCCACCTAAAAATTTGTCGCAAAAAGAGATACATTCATGTATCTTATGTGGTTATGGCCTTTTACTCCGCCCAAAAGCATATTATGATTTATAAATAAATATACAATTTATTTCCATATTGAGTGCATTTAGATCATTCTTTTAACAATAATTTTGTGGCAATATTCAAGAATTAATTATTTTAAAATAAATTTAATAAATTTAATTATTATTTATTTTAATTTTTTAAAAAAAGTTATCTGATATGTCTAAAAAATATTTAGAATTTATTTTTTATTATAAAACATATTTTGTACAAAACAAGCATTATCAAGATTTAATTTCTATATACTACTAGTGTAAAAATTGTTTTACATAGCTAATTGATAATTATGTATTTGTATACATATTAGCTACCTTATTCTTAGTGTCATAACTCTCTTTCATGATAAATTATATGTATTTGCATCATGTTTGAGTTTGGACATTGATTTGAGCATTAATGAGAATTTTTTGCATAATTGTGCTTTTGATATTGTTTTGTATTTTGCCTATAGCTAGAGTTGTAGAGATTTAAAATTTGTGTTCTTTGGCTTGTGGCAAAGCTAAAGGGATTATCTATAACTTTCATGAAGAGCACAAAAATTAGATCACATATCTAGCTAGTCAAAATGAGCCTAGAAGTCAGAACTACGATGCAAAATTTTCATATTGGGCATGCTTCAATAATTAGGGCATATATCTCTCATCCAAAGTCCAAATGAGACAAATAAAATATCCATTTTGAAGAGAAGAAAAAGATCTACGACTTTCATGCAGATAACAAGAGCTAATTCTGTAATACCCTAAGTACACGTGTCCATAGACAAGTTTCACATCGAAAACCCCTGATATGCCAAAAACCATGCGGTGGCTGAAATCTACAAAATTGTGCAGAACCAGTCTTGCTGCAGCGAATAGGTGAAGCATGGTTGTCTTTCTTACTCCAGACGTATGTTCACTGCAGAGAAAAGGTGCTCAGTTAGCTCGTTGCATTGAGCTTTATTCGCTACAGGGAGTGGTCCTGATATCAGCATAGTAGAAAACGATGTAGTTTTGGATAAGTGAACCCCCAACGTTTTAAAAACCCCAAAATCAAGTTTCCTATATCAAAAACCAAAAACCCTCATTCTCAAACCCTTTTCCAACCCCTTCTTTCTCAATCTTTCTCAATCTAACCCCAATTGTCCTCCTTCCAAGATCAAAGGTAAGGGTTTTACTAGTTGTTTCTATATTCTTCCTCTCCATTTCATGTTCAATGGTTTGAGTTGTTATTATTCTCCATTGTTGTCAAGTGGGGGCGCTCCTCCATTGTTATTAAAGTTGATCTAGGGTTATTTGGAGATGCCTATAGATTATTTATGTGTCTATGTTACTCTATGGCAGTTGTTGGTGTCATTCCAAGTTTTCAAAGTCAAGTTGGTGGTGCCCACATACTCCCAGCCTTAAATGGTGAGTAAGTTCAAGCTCATGACCTTATTTTTAGTCATTACAAGTATGTTTGTGCGTTATAATTGCTAAATATGAAATTAGATATGAAAATATGATTTTAAACATCATGTTGAAATAGCAAGAACTATGATTTTGTGATGATAGCATGAAAAATGTGTTTTAGAAAACCATGAGACCATGATTTGGATTTATGCATGTCATAAAAATGGTTTATATGCTCATGAAATGATTATTGGATGAATATATAATTTAACAAGTTGTTATTTTATTAATCATGCTTTGAGAGTTTATGATATCATTGTATTTCCAGACTTGAGATTTCAAAATATGTTTTTAGAGTATCAGTTAATATATATTGGCAAGAATGTTGAATAGAAATATTATTATGATTTCAGAGTTTTCAAGATTTTGAAATATGATGTTTGAAGTATGATATTAGAATTACCAAGTTTATGATAAGAAACTAGTTTGAAGAGAAAACTTAGAGTTTCTATTTTCATGATACTTAGAAATATGGAATTCAGCATGATTCAGAGCAACTGTCAGATATATATTCTGTGAGCTCTTGTAGTGATCCCTTGGGTGTGATTTCATAGCCACAATTATACTAAAGTCAGTGATGCGAGCTGTCGCAACTCACAACAAATTAAAATTTATAAAGTGCCAAGTTACACAAAAAATGTAGTAAATGGCACAACTCAGGTTGTCTCACAAAGAAGTGTTGCTAACCAATTAGAAATTAGGGCTTTTGAAGAATTAAGATTAAAGCAATTTAAATTAAAAAATAATAGCAACAAAGTGATAGCAACAATGAAGAAAGCACTAATGCAAGGTATTCTTAGGATTAGAAATTAATTATCATTCACCAAATATTAAATCCATTGATGGCTATTAGTAACAAATTACTGGCAATTCTACTGGTGATCAATCGACCTCTAGAATTTAATCAATGCAAATAACTAATAAATGAGATCTCAATTTATTTAGAAATCACATTAATTTAATGAATCAATTGCTATAGCCTAACTGCCAATCGGAAAGTTAATTATAATGTTCTCCCTCAAATATAAACCAATAGATCTATCAATTTATGGCCAAAGGGGTTTCCCTAAATGACATCGCAAATTTAATTATCCTAATAAAGATTAGAGCAATCACCACAATAATCACATGAATAGAAACCGCAGAACATTAAGAAAACCAATGCATTTAATATAAAAAAGGGATCTCAAATATTATCCCAATCCATTCGAAAACCTTTACACTAGTAAAGAAATCTACTCCTCCATATCTAGAGGATTACAACAATAAAGATAAAACAACCTGAAAATAATAGCAACAATTATTGCCACAATCTCCAAGGCAAAGCACCTTCACCGATGGAACCCTTAGAGAGAAAAAAGAGAAGATGGAGAGAGGTGTAGAGAGAGAGAGACAGTAGAAAATAAAAACAAAACTGAAGTCAATGCCCTCTTCATCTCCGAAGCGGAGTTAAAATACAAAAAGCTTAGAACGCAGAACAGAGTCACGAATTCTTGTTGAAGCTAAATCACTTATGACTGAGACTGCTATAGCGGTTCTACCTCTTGTTTCATGAACATTGCAGCCAAGTCCTTTCTCTAGTGACCGCTATAGCGGTCATGTACTCGCTCAACACTGCTTTGTATTCTTTCAAACCTATTTTGAGGTTTAAAATGTTCGAATTAGCTCTTCTCTCTAGAAATAGAAGCTGTAGCTCTTTGAACAAGCTTTCCAATGCTGCAAGAATCATTTCAATCAGACATATGTAGCTCCAAATATTGACAAAATTCCAAATGAGGGTAAAATTAGACAATATCATAACATCAAAAATTTTTAATCTTGCAACATGGGAAGTCTCTGCCAGCAAATAACACTCACAAAAGAGGATTAAAAATACAGGAAACTCCAATATATATTTATTTATCAGAATGGTACAGAGAACCATGATTTTATTCAATGACACACCATTAGGACCAAATACAAATCTACCAAATGTTAACCAATTAACCACATAAATTATGCAATATGCCTAAGTTGAATAGGAAATGGGGTGCATGAATGCAACCCATCAGTCAGATTGTTAAAGTTACATGAGTTTAGATCTTTCAGAGTTTCAAGAGTTTTTAGATTTAAATGATTTTATATATATCCAGAGATTTTAAGAGTAGATTAATAATATGATAGAGTTTTAAACCCAAATAAGAGCCCAAAACAGAGTTTTAGAGAAATAATTAGTCTTTATCATCTAAAAACTAGACGGTAGCTATAGAGAAATAGATAGTGAGTTAACGGCCAAAAATCGATCATTAACCTTGGTACCAAATAGTCTTGAGAGGACAATCTAACACAGCAGAGAACGAAACTTAGTTAGGTATCCACTTTGTATCTTTAAGGGATCCCAGAGATCAAAGAATTTGTTACGCCATAGTTGACATACATAACTAGATAATATATTGTTATGCAATGCATAATTAGAGTCGGGACGTGACAACTTCAATCATTTTAGGGGATCAAAGCTTGAGTAGATTAACTGTAGTGAGCTAGAGTCGCTATAGTAAGCCCCTGAAGATCTGTGACATTGCTATATGCATTTTAATGAGTTTTTGTATCTTCAAATGATCCACAAGCACTTAGAATAGGGGAAAACGACCTACACACTCAGTATAACTTAGAGGTTAGAATAGTTTTTAGTTCTTCTTCTCTTCTACCTCTCTTCCCATCTCTTCCTTCTTCCTCTACCTTCCTCTCCCCTTTTCTTCAACCATCTTCTTGCTCACACACTCTCTTATTCTCTTAGGTTATGCTTTATTTTCTATTTTTATTATAGTTTCTCTATGAAGGAATGAGTTTGTAATTAACATCAAGGATTTTCCAAGTCCCAAGTGTTTGTTTTGAGGCTTACATATTCAACAAATATGTGGTTTGGTTTCTTCATTTTTCTTCTTTTACATTCCTCTCATTCCTCATGTGTTTATATTGATTAATTGATTGATTATAATATATGAATGTATGAATATGTGGGTGGAATTTATGAATCTTGATTTTGTATGCTAATTTATAATTAGCGGTTAGATGCATAGTTGGGATAGTTGACTAGGTATGAGTTTGTTGATTAATTAATAAATGCTTGGTTAGCTTAGAAAATTGGGATTAATTCTTGCTTGAGGTTATGCTAATGCAATTGGTGCTCAAGTTAATATATGCATTTAGGAATTGAGATCTCAATTACTTAGTTGTTGTATGTTAGCCAAATGCTTGGTAATTGATTGATTACTAAGTCAATTATGGTGTTAAGGTTATGTGATTGCATGATTCCAGGCACAAGTTAGTTACCCACCATGTGTTTGCTGAATGTGTCAACAATAGATGGATTATAGATCAAGGAAATCCTTGCGCTAGTGCTTTAGTTAATTGTGCGTTATTTCCTTATTTTAGTTTATGTTCTATTTTTGTTTGATGCACTCATTAGAAAACCCCATTGTTACTTGTCCTATTAGTTCATCGATATAATTGGAAAACAACTTGAGTTGCACACTGTTATACTACATTTTGTTGTAATTTAGTTTTAAATAAATTTGTTAATTTGTTAGAGCTAGAGCCATAATACTATAGTCCCTACCACTATCTAATCACGTGTTGCCACACCATTTATATTAGTTTATTCTCTCATCTACTACTTGAAAAGTCATGCAAATAAAAGATTCAATTGGATAATACTGTAAAAGTGTTTTACACCATCAATATATCAAAATTAAACTCCATTATCAAACACAACAATTATTTTAGGGATAAATAACACCTAGACCCTTTGAGGTTTGCTCAAATTTTACATAACCCAAATTTTGCTAACATTTGACTCCTAGCTAGTAGTGCCCACTGCTCAATTTCCTTAAAGAGGTATGGTACCCACTTAACAATGGTTGTTATAAATTAAAAATAGAATTTGAATTCTTTAAAGTAAAAATCTCACTTTAAGAGTAAAGTAAGGAGTTTTACTTTTAATTTAATTGAATAAAAAGGGATCCACTTCTAAATTTATTAATCTAAAAGTAAAATCTTCTTACTTTACTCTCTAAAATAAGATTCTCACTTTAAAGAATTCCTATCCTAAAAGTATATATCCATGCTATAATCTCTAAGTTACCTACATCTTCTTCATTGTGCCCAGCCCACTGTAAACTATCGTCCCTTTTGCTATTCTACTCTTCCAACTCAACCCCCATTGAATAGAATCCTCACACCCTACTCTCCTTTTCATCCCCCCACAATCAAATCGCCTGCTAACAATACACCAATTTACACCAATAATTTTGACTCTGGTACTCTAGATTTTTTGTCACCAATATAATTTACTTCACATGTCATAATAGTACACCCGAAGTTTTCTTTCATTATTTTAAGAGAAATGGTAATAGAGGAGGCATACTAGTTCTTGGTGAGATTTTGGATTTAGCTGGGTGATGAGCTTTGAAGGCTCTACTTGGTGGTGTAGTCAGTTGCTTTGGTTGATAGTAGTGGATGAGTAACTGATAGAGTTCTTCATGAAAGAGAAAAAGGGTTGGGGATCTTTAGAAAGAGATAAGATTGTTAACATGATTGGATTGCTTTAGGATTGGCTAAGGGGATCAATAAAAATATTTTTAATCTTCTCAAATCAATTTATTGGGGTTAGTTTTATAATCAAAAGGTTTGAAATCCTAAAAAGTGAAAAATTAGTAATTGACACATGCCCAATGACTTGGTCAATCATTAAACACATAGCTAAAATGTATTAGGCCAATTAGGAAGGGTTCTGAACCCCTTCAATTTGGGTGGGTACGATAGAAACTACCTGTTGTGATTTAATTGGTGAGATGGATGAAATAAAGGTAAAAAAACCTGATATAAGTTATGTCCTAAATGAAAATCATAAGTTGAATTTTACATATATGTAAAATTATACATATATTTGACATTTGTTGGTAATTTGATCCAATTATTCAACCATATCATGTCTAAGATGAAGTATTTATCATTAATATGCTGCTTAACAAAACACATTAATGAAAATGTGATAATAATAAGAAAAATGAAATCAAGAAAAATGTGATTCGCATTTGATATTCTCAAAGACTAAAAAATTAATGACTAAATTTCATGGATCGAAACAACTCATGTGCACAGGGAGTACAATGTCCATTCACTCATCTAACATTATAGCTTCCCCCTTCACTCATCTATACCTTTCCTCTCAGCCGAGTTGACAGCCTATGAAGTTCTCCATAAAGGTTATTTACGCAAACATTTGGAAACTAGATATTACACAAATCTCATGGTGATTAATGTCAACAATTTATTTTTTAAAAAAAGAAATCGTATTTTCTTTTTAAATTTATATATGTATACATCATTACTTTAATTCGGCACAGGCATAGCATCCGTTTCACGCTATGATACTTCAGGTGAGATGTGATGGCGATAAAAAGCTTTTGATATGAAAAGAATATTCCTTTTGGATTACATACTTAAGTGTGTCAATATTATAGGCTGCGGGCCTTGTTTACCAAAAGGGTCTTTGATCAGTTGCTAAGGCCGAAGGCATAATGTTGGCTTTTGACAAGATTTTAGGGCATAAAGTTGGACAAATACCGACAATATAGAATCATTTTGCCTCAATTACTTGGAGTGAGGGGGAAAATTTTTCCATTTGGTCCATCCCTCCCTCATTAAGTGGCGGGCGTTTGAGCAAAATCAATGATCTCAGCCCAACTAAGGGAACATCATTGCCATCCACACTTTCTTGGGCTGTACCCATCATCAAAGAGTATCATTTGCTTTTTATCTTCGTAAAGGTTCCTAGGCCTGAATTTCGACGTGGATGGTAAGTAGAAGACAAGCGTAAAGGAAGCCCAGCACAATGTCACAGGTGACAAGTGTTAATTCCCTGCAACCTCTTTTTTTTATCTCTCTTGAAAATGGAGAAAGATAATCAAATTCTAATGTTCCTTTTACCGGCAAGAAAATTTGGAAGAAGCAGATAGTTGGGGTCTGGTTGGTTTATAGTTACTAGTTTTCAATTTTTTTAATTTTTTATTTATAGGAATTGAAAATTAAAAATTAAAAATTGAAAACTGTAAATTAAATAGGTCCTAGATAAGTATCGGTTTGAATGATATTTTAGAAAAAATCTATTTTTAATTCATCTTTTTAAATGAGAATTTTTTCAAAAAAAAAGTTAAGTTATTTTTTGTTTGAATGTATGATCAATTTATGTTTGAGTATTGTATTAAAAAAATTTTATTTGTTGTCAAACATATTTTTATGTTTATAAAAGATATATTTCTAGAAGATAAAAATTCTAACTTCTCAAAAATAATTTTTTTTAACTTTTTCAAGTGATTGCTTTTGCTTAAGAAATTTACCCAAAAACGTAAAAAAATATTTTTTTTAACCAAAATAATGGCATGCATCTAAACGAGCTCAATATATTATACAACACAAAGTAGTCTTAATTTTTAAATCTTATATTATACCAAAGCATCCCGGTACTCATCTCAAGCATAAAATCTTACAAATATTGACTTCAATAAATAATACAATTATAGGACGTTCTAGGTTCACATATTCCTTTTTTTGGTCTTAATACATATTTTCATGACAATACTACTCACAATTTTTATTTATTTAAACATTGATAAATAATTAATGTGCATAGCAAAACAAAATGGACACCTATATATAAAGGGCATCACCGCACTTAGCCTTTATTTAAATTCAATTCAATGTCGTCAAAGCATCCACCCAGAGACGAATCCTTGCATACTTAAGGATGAAGCTCCAGCGTTTGCATCATCAGGTTCAGGACCCGTCTGGTTGTATCTGCAATAAAATGAAACATGTAACATAAATTATATATAATAAAGCAAATAAAAAGAGGAGAAGTTTTGATTGGTTTATGACTTAAATGTACAAACAAATATTGGGTTTTCTATATATGCAGAGAGTGGCTTTACCCAATTTGCAAGGTGGGATTAACTCCGACAGGCTGAAAAAAGCCTTCTGATTGAGGAGGAAACCGGTTGTAGTGGGGATTCGGAGCCACAGCGTCCAAAGCCAGTCTAACTTGAACTTGTGAGTAACTAGTTTCTTCCAACTGTTTTATCAGTGAGAATTATTTTATCAGAAACAGCCTACCCACTTTGTCTACTAGTAAACATATGTTATTTGAACTCGTGTTGAATAGGACAATATCACGATTCATATCTTATTAATTATTTGATAGGATAATATGGATATATTGAAGTGTATATATATATATATAATGTGAATAGGAACAGTGAGTATAGGATAATATTTTTCTAAACATTTATCGGGATTCAAGTAGCTACTAGCTTAACAGTACTCGTTCCCAATCATAGCATATTGTTGATTTATTTATTGATAATAAAAAGTTTAGATTAGAAGAAAACTCGCTCTTATATAAGGTCAGGGTGAACTACCAACCTCAGCAAGGATTTAGGGTGGAATTACAGATTGCCTATCAAACGCATTACTTAGAATTGAATCCAAGTCCCTACAAGAAGAGCAGAGGCCTGACTAGTTGAAATTTACCTCTTTACGCCAAGAAGATATTGTTTACTATTCAGTATACTTTTTCACAAAACAATACTGATTCCACTGAAGCGATTGTACGAATCTTAAATAAAGTGCTCACATTTTTTTTTTCAGTCATTAACGAAACTTTATTCATGTTAAGATTGATTTACATTCTTAAGAGAACTTCCCAGTTAAGAATTCCTGAGTAACAATACTAATATCCAATCTAGAAATTTAAAATTAAGGATAAGAAATTGAATTTTTTTTTCTTTTTGATTGTTTATCATTATCTTAGAATAGTAATGGACCTATCGATAAAATAAAATAATAAAAAAATATAATTTGAACATTAATGTCAAGCACTCGTGAAGATACCATATACGTTGAAAGTAGGAATAGGCTCTTTCTTTTTTTTCCAAGAAAAAAAAAGTGTAAGCAACTAGGAGTGGGCAAGTGGATTTGTATGTAATATGTGTATATATAGATATTTATCATATAAGCCACTAAGATGGTAATAAGGGGTTCGGATAGTTTGTATGAAGTTATAGGTCATAGCAAATATATAAATTTGTTATAGGTGCAAGGGAGCCTAACAGGAGAGATACAATTAATAGGCTAAGTGAGTATATCATAACATCAGGCCGGACCTCACATCTTGATCCAAAACTTTAAGACAATGAGTTATGGCTTCTCCACATTATATATTACTTACTTAGTCCATTCTTAAGCAATATAAGACTTCACCTCTCATACTTAACTCTAACGTACGTACATATATATATATATATATATATATATATATATATATAGTTGTCATATAACTAGTGTAAAGTTAAAAAAAAGATCTGAATTTTGGTCGGAATTAACCGTTACCTTACTCCTTAACGCATTATTGGTTTCAACGAGTGCTATTTCCTGCATTAAATCAGTAAAGCCAAGGTCACAGCAAAGAATAGCTAGTATGATATCGGGGTCTATTAATGAAGAAGAGACAAGATCCACATACCCGGCTGTGAAGATCAGCAAGCTGGTCAAGCATGAATTGAGTCTGAAATAATGTGAAAAATAGAAGTTTCGATAGAAATTGAAGTAAGAGATGTGAAAGTATTTGCAAAGAGGAAGAGCACTAGTCCAAGCTAGCTTAGTGAAAATTTATAACTGTGAAGACTAAAGACCATATACTTTCCAAAACAAACTCCACCAAAACCCTCTTTATTTTGCAGTCAAACAATCGCTAATTAGCTCATTAAAAAGGGAAAGTGTAAGAGAATTATTATGAACTTGCTAAGAACAATGATAATTGGAATTGAAGTCACCTTTGTTGACCTAATATTCTTCAGTGTTGCCTCTAGTTGATTCTCAAGATGCTCCAGCTCAGTTGTATTCATTTGGGCAAGATCCTCCCCCAGTAAGTTCCTATATAGCATTTACAATCATTGACACAAAATATATATGAACATCTTAAAGTGCAATGGAATTTAAGAGCGTACTCATGAGTTTCAATTCAGAGGAAAAAAAGGGAATTCTGTCTCTTTTCCTCTTAAATAAAACTCGCAAGCACGCCCTAAAGTAATCAAAATTAAACTATTTGCTTAAGACTGAAAATATGTAGTTAGTATTCGAAGCCTCGGTGCATTCTTCGTGGTGTGCTATTTTAATGTAATCACCTCTGTGAGCGTTGCAGGACTTCTACCTTGGCTTTTAGTCTCACATATTCCTGGTAGTTGTTCTGCCAAGTGACATATTTGTTAGCACTTAGCATATACAGAAAGTAGTTACTTTTGCACGCATGGTAGTTGAAGCGCTGCCGTCCATAAAAAAAGAAAGACATCGCAGGAAGCTTCCACCACGAGACAAATTTGAGTATAGAAATCATCAATTTTAATAGGGTTTGATCGACTTGTTAAGTTGCCACAATCTAAGAAACATGTATAATGATTTCTTTACCGAATCATCTTAGATATATATTCAAAGATAAAAGTGTTAAAAGGGCGTTTGTTTCAAGGTATTAAAGGGGCGTTTGTTTCAAGATTTGAAATTAGATTTCCAGAATTATGATTCGGTGGAAATGCTATTTCTGATAATATTTTTCTCGAGTATCTTTAAAAAATTATTTGTTTAGTATTGAATATTTCTTGAGATTATTTGTTAAAATTTTTGAAAATAAAATTAAAAATGATTTGTTTTATAATTTATATTTTTTAAAAATATATGTCATAATTTTCAAAATATACTTAACATGATCATAAAAAGAGAAAAAGTCAAATAATTGAAGGATTGTTTAGTAAGCATGGTTAATAATTGTGATTCCCAAGTGATTGAAAGTTTTTTACCCACCTTTCAACTTGAGAATGAGATTTCACTAAACTATAGAAAAATATTTTTTCATGAAATAATTAATACCTGGGAAAAATTTTGTAAAACTTGTAACAAACATAAAAATATATCATTCCCAACTACCTATTTCTGGGAATAATTAAATATACCTCAAAACAAATGCCTCGTAAATGGTTGTTTTTATATTTTATTTTAAAATTAAATGATTTTGTTTTTTATTTAATATAGTTTCTATATTTTTACTTCCTAATTTCTATCTTCAGAAAATCAGTTTACAAAACACATTTAAGTATACTGATATAGCGGATGGAAATAATTTGACAATACCCTTTCAAATTTCAATTGGTATTTCTTGTAGAAAAATAATTGTTGTAAAAGGGATTTGTAAAGACTATGAGATATTTTATCTGAGTAAGCACTGCAGAACTGTTATTTCATAACGGTAACGGAAGAGCTAATTACCTGCATATCATTGATTGTTCGGCCAGTCTCGAGTGCACTATAACTATACTTCCGGTACTTCTCCAGAGTTTTCATCATGCTGTGACATATATAAGGCAAAGACTCAATCAAAATATGGGATCGAATGATAAACTTGGTATGTTTTTTAACCGAAAAAATTGCTAAATAAAGTTTAATCGCAGCATTTTCATGATAGCGTTTGGTTAGGAATAAAAATAGGGAAAATATTTAGCTCCATATTAGAAAATCAATAACCAAAGTTAGCCAAAGACAAGACTTTCTAACAACAAAAGAAAGCGGTAATATACCGGCACCAAAAGAAAAAGAAAGTTTCATCCTACAAAATCAATTATTCTGGAAAACAAAATCGGAAAGAAGAAAATTGCTTGAGGCGTAAATAAACCAAAGGGCCTGATGAGGTCATGACTCTATAAGATTAAATGTATGGTTTTTTTTTTCACTTGCTATATTAATATTCTGTTCTTGCATTTAAGATATTTAATACAAACTATTTAACTACTCTGATTATTGGAGCAAGATTTTTTAACTCATACTCTATCTCAATATGGATGTAAATGAGTACTAAAGTATACGCTTATTCGATGAAAAAAAATGTGGTTCATATTAGAAAAATATTATATTTGATATTAATAATTAATGTTTTGATTATTGAAAGACGTGAACAAATTGTCTTGTACGATCTTCTCTGCAGATGGTGAGGACAATAATGTTGTTCTTTGTCTTTGTTGTATTATGAAACCAGCTATTCCACAACGGTTTTAAAGATTGGTGTTGATTTGCAGCCATAGAAGCCAAAGAGAAAAGCCCTTCTCATTATCTCTCAGCTATCCTTAAATTGCAACGTAAAGTAACACAGGTTTTCACATCAAACATCCAATCTCTGACACCAAATCATAACAGTAAAACCTGATGGCCAGTTAATCAATAGTCTCTCTCTAATTAGATGAATGGAAAATAAAATTAAAAAAAAAGCACTAAAAATCAAATCAGATGGTTTTATATATCTTCACAAATAGAGTTTAATTATTCAAGCAAAATTAATTTACTTGACCAAAACTTTGAGAAGACAGATCCGAATCCAATATGCATAGTTGCTCATATATATTTTTCCTTGAACGATTTAATTTTTTTTTCCTATAATAGGAATGACTTTAAGTCTTTAACACTATTTTGTTCCAGGAAGGATGTATCTAGCC
Source organism: Dalbergia cultrata (assembly GCA_031216105.1). NCBI lineage: Eukaryota > Viridiplantae > Streptophyta > Magnoliopsida > Fabales > Fabaceae > Dalbergia > Dalbergia cultrata. The sequence goes on along the minus strand of CM062347.1, from coordinate 51,773,041 downwards.
CTAGTTCAGGATTGGCCCATCTTGAAATAGAGCAAAGCCTTTTCAAACTCCTTCTTTGACTCTTCTTCCTCATATTGATGGATATGATGACAGGTTAGAGTTTTCAGATCTTCCCATGAAGGGGGGGCAGAAATGTGACAATTTCGTTTGTTTTAAATATAAAAAATTCTTGAAACCAAACAGAGTGGAAACGCATGAACTTCACACACAGTTGTGGGAAATGATCATATATTAGGAGACAAAAATGAGTAAATGACTCTTTTTTTTTTTTTTGAAAAAAGGGAGGAGAGTACTTGCTTATGCAACCTGTTGAAAACTAATAATAAGTACGGTGCAGCAATCAACAAGTAGCTAGGTTGAGGCAAGAAGCACTGAAGCATAGATCTAGCTTGAGCAAAAATCACCTGAGGTAACAGAAACACATTCCATAATATTGCTACATGTTTGCACCTATGCTATGCACAAACACTCGGAGAGAGAGAGAGACACACACACACACAAGCTAGGAGATATACAGGGAACATATTTAAAGCTTCTTCTACCTGGAGGTGCTGCTGAACTCATAGAGCTTGCCACGGTTGGAGAAGATGATGAGGGAAACCTCAGCATCACAAAGGACTGAGAGCTCATAAGCCTTCTTGAGCAGCCCATTTCTTCTCTTTGCAAATGTGACCTGCCTGTTGATCTTGTTCTCTATCCTTTTCAGCTCAACCTTACCCCTTCCCATCTCTTTGTTTCAACTCTCTCTCTCTCTCTCTCTCTCTCTCTATCTGGAATTGAAACCCCCCTTTCCTGTATTGGTTAAGAGATGAGAGTGCTTTCTTAAAGGTCCTCTTTGCTTGGGGTACCAAAAGGGATAAAACAATAGTGCAATATATACCAAGAAATAAAAGTGGAAGCCCTGAAAAAAGGTTTCCCCTTGTGTTGTGTTTGGTTTTAATCTCTGTACTTTATACACTATAGCCACAAAAGTATGTTTAATCGGCCAAACCAAAAAATGGCAAATATTTATGTTTGCGTACTTGTTTAGCATGTGGTTTCTAGCTTATATATATATTTCGTCCTTTATTAGTTACCCGGAAAGTTAAAATTAAGGAATAAGTATTCATTGCAATTCTTGAGATTCTATTCGTGATATAATCTAAGTCGGTTTCATTTACGTTTAAATAGAATTACTTTAAAAATATATAATCAAAATTGAAAAAGATTGCTATTAATGGAATTGAAGTTGAAAGGATTTATTTTTGCCAAAAAATAATATTTTTAAAATGATTTTGTTGAAATTTGCTGAGGTAAAATTACATTTAGACATAAAATTACTAAAAAGACATTGTATTATTTCAAAAGAGATTAAAAGAAAATGTTAGTAGGAACAATAAGATAAAAATACTATTTCAACCGGATGGTGAAGAACGAAAAACATCTTTTATGTTGTCGAAAGTAGTAAAGGTAATTTTACTGATTTAAAAATACTTTTGCAGACATAATAAATATTGGACAAATTCATTTTTTGGCAACAAAAATACTTTTGCCATCTTCAAAATGTCAAACAAACACGTACTTATTTAGTCTTTTAAAGTTAACAAATTTATGGTTTATATATATATATATATATATATAGTTCTTGAAGTTGAAGTATAGTTTAAGTCAATTTTTAAGGTGACTTGTATAGAAACTACATTTAATCACTCGGGACGAGCTTGATAAATTATATTTTATAAATTTAGAGATTAAATTATTAATTTTAAAGATTAAATTGGAACACAAGTGGTGAGGAGTTTAAGTATGCACAACATTCTAGATCTAAGTCGTATTGCGATAATGTTATGTCCAAAGTAACAAAAAACAAAGAGAAAAGAAACACAAGTGTACAATTTCATATATCAAATTAATGCTTTACTCTAAACGTGATCTTCTTTGTCCAATGTTATACCAATGTTAAGGCTTTACTCTAACTATAGAGGTGCCAAAGTAGCCAAGATAACAAAAAGCCAAGTTAGGTCTCTAACATTTTCACAATTTCCGTCACGTTGGCCACACCTGAAAATTTTAGTATAACTGCTTGACATATTTACTATTTCATTGAACTTCTGTTACGCTTGAATAGGAAATATGGAGTTACTAGGCTATGTCCCCTTTTGTCACCACCAACTTTAATATTGGCAAGTATTAATTCACGTGTCAGATTCAGTAAGAGCATTCTTAGACATAGAAGGAGAGATTTTCATTTGCTCTATACGCCTATACGAAGTAAGAAGCTGAATTCATCACTGGACACTATTCAATAGGTACAACATGAGTTACGTTTAAAAACATAATTAATTAAAATACTCATTTTCTCTCAAAATATCTGTCAATTTTGACCAAATATAAATATTAAGAAAGATAAGAAATAACATTAGTAATGGAGTAAAATATAATGAACAGATTAATGTATCCCTATGTATTAATTAATACAACACAATATTCAAAACCAATATTAGATGAAATATTTTAAAAATGTGAAATTAATTAGGAATAATATTAAAAGAACATAATTAATAATTTACTTAAATATAAAATTGACAGATATTTTAAAATATGAAATTATTTAAAAATAGATAGATATTTTAAAAGGATGGAAGTAAAATAATAATAATTTATGTATATAATTGAATTGATCGTTTAAATAATATAGAGTCAAAAAAATAAATATGCACTTTATTTTCTGAAAAATACATGTTAATATCAATTTAGTCCTTAAATTTTTTTATATTAAATAAGTTGCTGAAAGTTAAGTTGTAACGTCACATTAGTTTTTTAAATTGTTTGACATCGAACAGGTATCAATAAATTAAAGTATGCCATTACTTTTGATATTAAAATATGTATGTGGTATTAAATAGGTCCTGAAAATTTATAGTTTATCAAAGACAGAGTAACTCGTTTAATGTCACATGTATCTTCTAGTTTCTCCAAAAAATAAAAATAAAATAAAATTGATATCTACTCATAAACAAGTTGCAGTTATACAAAATAGCATAGGTTACCCCATAATACAAGGTTGACAAGTAGAATTGCTATAATCCATGCATGGGAGATCTCACTCACTCTTCCCTTTTTAAAGATGTGCGGGCGAAATTCTAATAAAGTTTTTGGTTGTCAAATATTTTTATATTTAATAATTAACCCTTTATCTAAGGAAGTAAAAGGAAGACATAAATAAAATCAGAGATCTTTTAATATCATTACGATTATGTCGAAAGGCGAAGTAAGGACTGACGTCAAGTAGCTGCAAACTTGTTTACCACTGGATGATTTTACTGACTACCAAAGCACTTCAAATATATAAAGCCTGTGATGACTTTTCCAGGTAAGTTACGTTGCAGAAATATTAAGTATAGTTGGAAAATATTGTCTAAATTTTGAATTCGAAAATAACAGTGGTTGTTAGATGAAATAAATAATTATCCGTTAAAAGGTAGCTTGTATACCATAAAATTTTGATAAATAAATTGAAATAAATTAAAAATTCTAGTTAGTTCCCTAATATATTAATACATATGGCTAAGATCAATTTACATTGGTGTAACTTTAGACACATTTACACCACTTCTAATTAAATTTTTATAAAATAATTTTTTATCGATCCAATCGTTGAATTATAATTACTTATCATAAAGATCATTTATACCAAATTTCATAAAAATTAAACATCAATAGCAGTGTATTCATGTAACTCTTATTTTTATTCATTTTAAGAATATATATTACATTGATTTTGATGTACATAAAAACCATATCAAACGATTTTAGATTAATCTGAAATTTTATAGGAAATGATTTATATGATATGAGTTTCTAATCTAACGAAGTGTTTTGCATAAAATTATACTAATAAAAAGTTATTTAATACTATCATATTTATTTAAAGTTAGAACAGATATATAAGAACAATAATATATGTTTAAAAAAGAACTTTAATTTTAACGTCTAATGAAGAGGACAAAAATATAAGTTTAATTTTGATATTATTAAACATTTTTAGATTGTTAACCAATCAAATTAGACCACCCCATTCGTCTATATGACTCTTCAAGTAATGGATATGATATTTAACTATTTTTACTTATATAGTAACATATTATTGAAATTTTTACATTATTAATGCATAAAAATTAAACTCTACAAATACTAAAATGAAACATGTATTACTTTATTGTGGCAAGTATGCTTATCAAATCGGGATATAAATCATGCATCGGAAAGATTATTTTTCAAATCGTGAATCGTAAGATTCATGGTCACTAATAAAAAATAGCATAACAATATCATCATGTAAAGAAACATAAAAGAAATGTTTTTATGTAACATCCTCCTTTGTTTTCTTAATATTATGAGCAACATAAGAAGAATAGAAATAGAATAATCAAACAAGATGCATACAGAGCAAAGAAGTAACCATAAAACTTTTATTTTCTTTGACTATTTAATTCCTCTTGTGATAATTGGTGAAAAAAGTTCAAAAAAAGAGCAAATTAATGAATCGTTGTATCGTATTCGAATTCTATGTGTATCGCAAGATTTATGCTCATTTTAGTTACAATGCATGACACTTATCGTTAACATGTTAAATCGTATCAAATTGTGAGATTCAAATTGTGAATCGCAAGATTTTAACTATTATGATGGATAAACTAGATACATAGAAACCTATTAATTGATCCATTTTGAATTTTACATCGGAGGATAAAATGGTTACTCTAGGGGGAAAAAAAGGGGGATCAAACAAGCCCAAAGATCAAGTTATTTTAGGCCAACCAGACATTCTGATAAACGATTATGAATGAAGGTGTATGGTACTGTGGTTGGTTGGTTGGTTGTGGTTGGCTTTGGCTTTGGCTTTAGCCGGCACAGTAATGAGACCACCGGTTGCTGCAATGCGACAGTGAGAGGTAGAGGTTGGAATGGAAAGTCATCTTTAAAAATGGTCGCACAAGAAGTCACAGTGAGATGCAACTTGTCGACTTTTGAGTGGTCAGATTCCATAACTTTGCAGTCACACCACACAGATAGAACAGAACAGTACCGCTCCTTATTAACGGCTGAGTGGACAAGACGAAACAAGTACAGCGCCACTGCACACGTGTCAGTCAAAGCAGATTATGAACCGAAGGTTAGTGCTAGATTCCTCGCCGTCGTTAAGGAACAGAAAGGGCATTGTATTGTACTCCGAGGAAACATCTTCCCCCCTCACACGCACTTCTTCACCTCACACACAATCATCAAACCCATTTTTCCAATATAATTCAGCAGCTTTTTGATGCTACTACCGAATACGCGTTTGAAAATTATTGATATATAATCATTACTCTTGTAAGCATTACGGCTAGTTTAACATTAGTACTTTTTCGAATGCAGAAATAAAATTAAAATGAACAAAAAAAAAAAAAATAGAGGAAAAACTACCTATCCTCTCTCCTAGATAGCAATAACTCTTATATCTTTATTAAAGAAGATTGAAGAAAAGGGGTGATATTGGTAAATTAAAATAGTTGACTGTATTTTGTCATATGCTATGGTTGCAAGGGGATTAAAGAGGGGAGAGATATTTTAAGGGGTGAATTACTGAATTTTAAGAAGAATAATGTGTTTAGTTTAGTCATAAAGAAAACGTTAAGACAATTAAAGGGAGGAAAATTTCACCAAATTCCAAGAGTAAAATTTACTCCACTTTGGATTATGGTTGAACTTCTCCCTATTCTGAGTATTCTCCCCATATATACTCTTCATCTTTGCCTCTATGTCTTCTACTATCACTTATCTCTGCCGTGACAGCTCTAGCTCTGCCACAAATATATATAAGGTACTAATATTACATAGTTCAAGAAACTCCAATACACATGATATCTCCTTTTTCTCTTCCTCACTCACCTACGCCACTACCCTTCACGCTCCATTATTGAATCCCCAATTGCTCGAGGGAATCTCGCTACCCTATGTGTTCTTTTTCTTTTACGAGTAGTGTATTTCTCTCCTGACTTATCACTCTTGTCGATCAACATTGACTCAATGCACATCATAACCGTACCATAGAATTGCCAGAATTGTTACCCAAATTACGTGACAAGAAGTGATTGGGAAGGAGAAAAGCTTCAACTTTTTTCCTTTTAAGTGTAATTCACTTTATTACCCGAAATTTCAAAATTAACTCTGTATAAGTTGATGAAATTTTATTCTATAGGTCACTTTAATATGTGGCCAAATAAATATTAGTCAACTATTTTTATTTTACTGATGTGATATATTATGTGACATGTGATATGCTACCTGTCAATGATATGTCATATTGATCTAAGGTGGCATACTGACATAGCACCAGATTAAAATAAATTTATATTAGTCCTTGAAACTTCTAAATGTGTCAAAATAATCCTTGAAATTTTTAAAAATATATCAACAAGGTCTCGGATTCCCAAATTTTTTCTATTTTGCTTCGTTAAAGTTAAATCCTCAATATTTCTTAAATCCACTTATTTTTTCTCTCATTCTCACACCCTATCTTGACAAAGATCTTTCTCACATAGAATAATATTGAAAAGAGAATGTATCACTAACAAGTAGTTGTTGTTGAACAAGTGATAAGCAATCTAATCTCCTATAAATATGAAGGCATGTTAGGAGAGAAAGTAATGTTCTATTTTAAATCGATATCATTATGTTTGCCTTATTTACATTAACATCTCCAAAATTTTTCATCATCTTCACTATAACAAACCTATCTTGCCAATCACAAATAATAGCTCCTAGTTCACATGTATCTTCATCTGCAAATGTGGTATTATCGTTATTCAACTTATGTACCCTAAGAAATCGTGATTCATTATGATCCACTATTATTGAGGTGGAATGAGAGACATGATACTCTACTTGAACTCAATTGAACCTCATATTTGAAATAATTTAATTTGCGGGTACATTTGACACATGAATAAAGTATTTTTTTCTTGTCATGCTAGATTTCTTTGATACCAAATTCCTTCCCAAATTACAACTAAAAGGTTTCCTTTTCACACTTGATAATATGTTTCCCTTATGTCGTATTTTTCATATTTTAAACCTCAATTTATTCCAATAAATATAATATAATAGGTAATAATTTAATTATATTAGCAAGTATGGAGAGTCTCAAATTTATACTAATATAAGCTCTTAGTTGTGTTTAGGATATTTAAAAATTTAGACTATTTAAATAGGGTACGAAAATGATAGAGAAATAAGTGTGCTTAAGAAATATTAAGAATTTAAATTTTGTGAAACAAAATATAAAAAATTTGGGGATTTGAGACTTTTTTTAAACATATTTTAGAAAATTTCAGGGACTGTTTTGGTATATTTGGAAATTTCAAGGACGAATTTGAATCTATTTTTAATTGATGCCACATCAATATGTCATATGTTATTTAACATGCTACGTCAATAGAACAACAGTTGACTAACGTTTAGTAAAGTGATCTACGAAATAAAATTTCAAAGACTAAAGAATTAATTTTGAAATTTCAGGGGTTAAATTGAAGCTCTCTTATAATTTCAGGAACCAAAGTAAAGACTTATTATATTGGAAAGTTATAATTATTTTAACCACATATGATTTCTCCCCAATAACTAAAAGTTTATCCGTGTCTACCTACTTGTATCCAGCAAATTTTATGACATTATCATCTTTTTCAATATAAATTACTGCCATATTTAGTAAAAAATAATAATTAAAATGCTGTTTATTTCTCAAATATCAATGATTAGAATACATATCTAAAGAAACTATGTAAAAAAAAATTATATTTGTTCTCATTTTCAATATGTCTTGTGGTGAGATTTCCAAATATGAACATGGAAAAGCAAGTTGGAGAAGTTCCGGCTAATGGGACCACGGAGAGGTGTTCTAATCCATCTTTATTCTGTTAGTGGATATAACACTACAAGAGATCATCTCCCATACAAGTGTCCCTTTCAAGTGTACTAGCACGACACTGTTCGATCTTCAAAATGATATTGACAAAGTGGGTCAAGTTTTCAACATCGTTCAGCTGGCTGAATATTCCACTTAACCATGTGCATTTTAGATTGAGACATTTCGTTGAGTGTGTATATTTTCTATTGAAATTCATGGTAGAGCAGATAATTACGAATGTGGAGAGAAAATGTAAAAGATGAACTTTTACTAATGAGAATACAATGAAAAATGAGAAAGATATTTATATCAAGTCAGTACTGTGATTTATATGAAAAATGGTATAGTAATTAACTGTTGATCTGTGCTTGGAGTGCAAAAGAAAGCTTGCTGTTTGCGGTGGCCTAGCGCTCGGTCTAGTTCTCTGTTCCTTCCATTCAGTTTCAGATACTGCACAATCTTGTACAAAAAATTTCGAATATGGATTGTTGACTTGTGATGCTCTTACAAGTTGGATATTGGTCCCACATTTTCGGAGTTGAGTATTCTTGAGATTATTTGAATGTTTAGAGATTCCTATGATGGTTCATTTAGGTTCTTTGTCAGTTTTGCTTTAACGTTTTCTTACACATTGATTCTTGATGATCACATCTAGTTCTTGGTTACCTGGAGATTGTTTTTAGTTTGGATTATTGCAATTTCATTTGTCATATTTAGATGATTTCGTCCTGGTTGATGCTCTTGACTATGCTTGTGGTTCAAATATTATTTGGCATGTTTTTGGTTCTCACATTGGATAAGATTTGTTGGTTTAGTGTTGGATGGTTAAGTAAGAATTTCAACTTCTATCTTGTGGTTAATTAAGCCTTTTCAATTTTGGTGTCAGCCTTTGTTCGTAAGGTGATTAAACATTGATTATTCTAGATTCACTTTTAACTCTATGACCTTTATACTTGCTTCTGCCAAGTGGTGAAGCTAGAGAATTGTTAGCTTTTGCTCGAGTGATTAAGCATTTGATGCTTATTGTTCCCAAATCGGGATTTCTACATTGAGAGTCGACTTTTGATGGATGTTACACTGGCAAGTGCAAGCCAACTCAATTTATTCTGAGATTTTTCATTTGATTGCGATGCCATGATGTGGAGACGAATGATGCAATGTTATAGGTCTCAACTATTATCAACACTAGATACTTTGCAATTTATTATTCTTACAACTTTCATTAGTGCATTTCTTTGATATATTCATTAGGTTGCTTGTATTGTACTCTTGATTTGAAGCTGGAGATGCTAAAATACACATCCTCCAACTTGTAGGGATTTTAGAAGATATAAATAGAATTAGAAATTAGTTATGGTTCATTAGACATTAACAAATAGTTATATTCATTAGCCTATATATAAGGTTGTAATCTCACTTGTACTATTCACTTTCTCATTCCAATATATTTTTGCATTAAATTTTTCTCAAATATTTCCATTGCTTTTTCTATTATCATGAGTTTCTACATTTTCTTCTCCGTGAGTTTGATTAATTATTCTTAAATTGATTTAATGAATAACTACATTACAATTATTCATGAATTTGAGTGAAAAATAATAATTAGGCGTACATTAACAATTAATTATATCTGTTTGATGCATAATTTTCTTTTCTTTTTTTTAAATAAATGAGAATGCTCGAACCACTCAAGTGAATGAGGGGAGCTAAAGAGTATAACAGAGAAACCAAACGGAGTCAAAAAGCATACTTCCAAAATTTGAAAACAGAGCTAGACAAACATAATGCATGAAGCAGCCGTGCTACATCCCCCGCTACTACATCAAGAATCAGCAACATGAAAAGAAACAAATAAAAAGGGAATATGGTCCACGAGCCAATTAATTTTAAGGCCAAAGCATGCCTCTGCTACTAACAGGGTGTTTAAAAGCCTCTGAAATTGAGTTTCCTTAAGAATTAGAATTCAATTTCTTATTTTAGAACTAAATTTGAGCCAAGAATTCAAATCTCAACATAATTAAATTTCATGAAAACACCCAAAACTAAATCAAACTTAAATAAGTCTTATTTGGTGATGAATTTGAGCTAAAAAACTGAAATTATCAAATTAATCTTACTTAACTATAATGTTTCCTCAATCACCCACAGCAGCCAACATCTAACGTGAAACCCTAGCAAATCAAGAGACCCCCTTTGCTGCAACTTGTCAGCCACCCAGCTATTGTCGCCGTCGGCCACCTATTTGCACAGTGCCGTGCCGACCATCGCTTTGCTTAGTGTTGCTGCCGCCGCCACACAATCAATTGAAGGTGTGTTTTTTTCATAGAGTTCTCTTTTGCTCGTGTTTCATCCATTCTCTTTTGCTCGTGTTTCGTTATTGAATTAATACAATAGAAACATGGTTAATTTGAAAAACTCTGTTTGATTAGCTTTTGTCCTTTCTGATTAACATACGCTTGTCCAAGGGAGAGCTCTATTTGAGTAACAATGATTTCGAACTATATGAACTTAATTAGAACTTAATTAAAAATCAAGCAAACCTATAGAAATCTGCAAATTAATTAAGCCTAAAAAAAAAATCATATTTTGAGAGATTATACGCCCCTGCTACTTATCACTTTTATCCATTATCTACTTATGGGGCATTTGTTATATTTAATTATTTCTAGGAATATATAGTTGTGAATGATATATTCTTATATTTGTTATAAGTTTTACGAAATTTTATTAAGATATTAATTATTTCATAGAAAAAGATTTTCCTATGATTTAGTGAAATCTAATTTCCAAGTTGAAAGATGAAGAAAAAATTCTCATGACTTGCGAATCATAATTATTAAACATAACGATTAAATCATCCCTTAATTATTTGACTTTTTCCTCACAATTATTTGACCAAGAGTATTTTGGAAATTATGATATGTATTATTAGGAATGTAGATTATAAAATAAGTAAGTTTAAAATTTATTCCTAGTAATCTTAACAAATAATTCTATGAATATTTAATGCTAAACAAATATTTTTTTAAAGATACTCGAAAATATCATTTTCAGGAATGCAATTCCAGGAAATATAATTTCAAATCTCAAAATAAATGCCCCCTTACTTGATGGTTCTTTCCTGTAATGACCTGTGTATTTAGTTCTTTGTTGAAAATAAAAAACAAGACTTCCCTTTCTTTCAAAATTTTATATTATTTTCTTATCATATCATAAATATTTGTTCACTTAGCTTATCCAATATTCCTTTTGAAAACCTATGTAATGCTTTTGTGCAAATCTTTACATAATCAGCTAGCCCGAAATTGGATGAAGCTAGGAGCTGAGTTCGGGTATGTTAGGATTAATATAGAGTGGTTGCCTTGAGAAATCAAGTTGTGCTCCTTGAAAATAAGAATTTATCTTATTAGTGTCTAACATAAATTTGTATTGAAAAGAGACATTTTTATATTTTCAAAACATAAAATCTATTAGAACAAATTTAAAACTTAATTTTTTTTTTATCGTGATTAATATTCTTAGAACACTGGTTAAAATTGAAACAAGTACTAGTAGCAAATTGGTTGAGCACTAAAGGAACATTGTTATAAAATGGTGGAACAAAGGAGCACAATCAGAGTATATGGAAGCGTAAATCAAAAGATAACACAGAAGGATTAACGTGGTTCGACAAATTGCCTACATCCACAGGCAAAGGCAACAGCCAAATATTTCACTATGGAAATATGATGAAGAATACAAAAGTGTTTACACTCCACTCAGACTCAAGTCCCCAAATACACCCTAAAATACCTTACAGTATTTTTCTCACCAGTGTATACGCTCAGTACAGAAAAGAGAAGTAACAAAAGTCCTAGAACAAAACTTCTCTAACACCAAATGAGCTAATGGACTTGAATGTTTTGAAGCTCCAATGCATGCTCTATTTATAAAGCTTTTCATGCATAACAAACAAAAAACATTTAATGGTTATCAAATTGATCTTGATCACTTCCAACTAAGCACCATCAATGATCTAGTTGTCATGATCATTCTAGTGGATTCCTTGATCATCATGAATGGTTGAGAGGTCTTCAAGTTGTATTTGTCTTCTATCAACTTGCATGAAGTGTTCAATTTGAATTTTGCTTCTTGCATTACAACTTGCAATGAAGAGTTCAAGTTGAACTTTACTTCTTATAATTTTAGCTCAAATTGGATTCCACTTCTAATGATTTGAAAATTCAAACCATATCTTGACAAATCTCCACCTTGGTTTTAATTTTCATTCAGCTTCTGAAGTCGTCTTCTCCAATGTGCCCATAAGGGCAAACTCACATATTTCGGATGCCAACTAAGTCCAAGCAATGCTTGAACTTAGCTACCGTGATTGAATTTGTCAACATATCTGCTGGATTATCTGTGGTACCAATCTTCTTTATTGCAATGGCACTTTGAGAAATAATCTCTCGAATGAAATGATATTTGACATCAATATGTTTGGTTCTCTCATGATACATTTGATTTTTGGTCAAATGTATGGCACTTTGGCTATCACAACAAATAGTTGTGACATTTTGTTCCAAGCCCAAATTTCCTACCAAACTTCTAAGCCAAATGGCTTCCTTTACTGCTTCTGCTACTGCCATATATTCGGCTTCTGTAGTTGATAATGCAATAGTAGACTGTAAAGTTGCTTTCCAACTAATTGCACTACTTGAAAGTGTGAAGACGTATCCTGTCAGAGATCTCCTTTTGTCAATATTTCCAGCATAATCAGAGTCAACATAACCAATAACACTGCTACCAGTGTTAGAACTCCTGTCATATACTAAGCCAATATCTGTAGTACCTCGAAGATATCGAAGTATTCATTTCACTGCCTGCCAATGCATTTTACCAGGATGCCCCATATATCTACTAACAACACTAACGGCATGTGAAATATCTGGTCGGGTACATACCATAGCATACATGATGCTTCCAACTGCACTAGCATAAGGAACACGTGACATTTGTTCCTCCTCTTCAGTGGACTGCGGTGAATGTGCAGCTGATAATCTAAAGTGGGCTGCCAACGGAGTATTCACAGGCTTTGCATTCTGCATTCCAAAATGCTTAAGTACTTTTTCGATGTACCTTTTCTGAGACAAATATAATTTGCTAGCGCGCCGATCTCTGTGAATTTCCATGCCTAAAATTTTCTTAGCTGCACCCAAGTCTTTCATTTCAAATTCACTATTGAGTTGCTCCTTCAGCTTCTTGACCTCAAACATACTCTTAGCAGCAATGAGCATGTCATCAACATAGAGCAACAAGTAGACAAACGAACCATTTGAGAGCTTCTTGTGGTAAACACAACAGTCATAGTCACTTCTTGAGTAACCACAACCTAACATAAAAGTATCAAATCTCTTGTACCATTAGCGAGGATATTGCTTTAAGCCATATAATGACTTCTTCAAGAGACAAACATGGTCCTCCTTGCCACGATCAATGAAACCTTCTAGTTGCTGCATGTAGATCTTTTCTTCAAGCTCACCATGAAGAAAGGCTGTCTTGACATCGAGTTGTTCAAGCTCTAAGTCAAACAGTGCAACCATAGCGAGCAGCACATGAATGGAGCTATGTTTCACAACAGGAGAGAATACTTCATTGAAGTCTATTCCTTCCTTTTGGCTAAAAACTTTTGCAACTAGGCGTGCTTTATATCGAGACGATTCAACTCCAGGGGATCCTTCCTTTTTCTTGAAAATCTATTTGCAGCCAACGACTTTATGTCCTTTAGGCGGTTTCACCAACTCCCAAGTTTGGTTCATATGAAGAGACTCCATTTCTTCACTCATTGCAGCAATCTATTGCGCAGACTCATCACTTGAGATAGCCTCATGGTATGTGGTAGGATATTTTGATTCCATATCCTCTGCCACTGATAATGCAAATGAGACTATGTCTGCATGACCATATCTCTTTGGTGGTTTTATTTGCTTCTTTTCTCTGTCTCTAGTAAGGCTATAATGCTGCAACTGTTGTTGTGTCTCTTCAACATCAACAATATCCTGTTCTTCTTCTCGAATGGACTGATCAGAGGAATCTTCTTCCATATGCTTTGATGGTTCAGTTTCAAACTCCACCTGCTTGCTAACATCTTAGTCTTTTTCTACACCGCCAACCTCCTTTTTCGGATGAAGCATAGATGATTCATTGAACTTGACATCTCTACTGATTATGAATTTGGGTGACTTAGGTTCTGTACACCATAGTCTATAACCTTTCACCCCAGTTGCATATCCGAGAAATATGCATTTTATTGCCCTTCGCTCAAGCTTTCCATCATCAATATGAGCATATGCAGGACAACCAAAAATTCTTAAATTTGAACAATCAGCAGGAGTACCACACCAAACCTCAATTGGAGTCTTCAAGTCGATCACAGTTGACGGAGACCGATTCACCAAATAGCAAGCCATATTAACAGCTTCAGCCCAAAATTCTTTAGATAGACCAGCATTAGAAAGCATAGAGCGAGCCCTCTCCAAAAGAGTTCTATTCATACATTCTACAACTCCATTTTGTTGCGGAGTTTTTCGCACAGTACGGTGTCTTACTATGCCTTCATTTTCGCAAAACTCGTTGAACTGACCTTCACAAAACTCCAAACTATTATCTGTTCGGAGGCGCTTGATTTTCTTGCCGGTCTGAATCTCAACAAGCACTTTCCATTTCTTGAAAGTATGGAATACTTCATTTTTGTGTTTCAGGAAGTAAACCAATACCTTCCTTGAGAAATCATCAATGAATATCAACAGGTATCATGCACCACCTTTTGATGAAACAGGTGCAGGGCCCCATAAGTCGGAGTGGATGTAATCCACTGTGCCTTTAGTCCTGTGGATAGCAGTGCTAAACTTGACTCTAGTCTGCTTTCCGTAGACACAGTGTTCACAAAAGTCAAGCTTCCCAATTTTGTGATCACCTAGCAAGCCGTGCTTGCTCAAAATTGACATTCCTTTTTCACTCATATGCCCTAAACACATATGCCACAAACGAGTAGTATCTGAATCTGTATTAGATGAAGATGATATTGAGGCAGTGCCAATAACTGTACTTCCTTGGAGTAAATAAAGACTGTTGACCAACTTGCCTTTTATCACAATAAGAGCACCATTGGAGATTTTTTAAAACTCCACCTTCAGCAGAATGCTTATAATCTTGAGAATCAAGGACGCCCAGGGATATAAGATTTTTCTTCAAGTCTGGTATGTACCGAACATCAGTCAGCGTTCTCACAACTCCATCATGCATCTTGATTTGAACTGTTCCAATACCAATGACCTTACAGGGCATATCATTTCCCATAAGGACAACACCACCATCAATTGACCGGTAAGTTGTAAACCAATCCCAGTTTCGACACATGTGGTAGAAGCAGCCTGAATTAAGCATCCAAGTATCACCAATTGAACTGGTTGATACTGTGAGAACATTATCGGTACTTTCGGCTACACTTGCTGCATCACTTGAATCTTTGTCCTTTTTATCTTTGAGTCTTGGACATTCTGCTTTCCAGTGCCCTTCCTTCTTGCAATATCTACACATGCCTTTACGATATTTAGACTTTGATCTAGACCTTCCTCTGCTACTACTCGATCCAATCTCCTTAGACCTTCCTCTGACAATCAAGCCAGATGCAGTATCATCACGACTAACAGTATCATGCTCCATTTTGTCACGACTCAAAAGTACAGATTTAACCTCATCAATTTTGAGGCTTTCATGACCATATATAAGTGTTTCACGAAAGTGTTTGTAAGAAGGAGGTAAGGAACAAAGCAACATCATTGCCTGTTGCTCACTTGAAAATGTCTCATCCATATTTTTCAAATCTGTGACGAGTGATGTGAACTCAGCTATGTGAGATCGAATTGATGTCCCTTCTGCCATACGAAGCATGTACAGACGTTGCAAAATACCGAGACGATTGGCCACCGTCTTAGTCATATACAATGACTCTAATTTGGTCCACAACGATTTTGCTGTTTTCTCTGAAAGGACACATTGCGACGTCGTCGTCTGTAATGCATAACTGGATAATAGAAAGAGCCTTTTGATCAGCATCTTCCCATTCAGATTCCTTCATTGTCTCGGGCGTCTTTTCCTTGTCAGAAAGTGCTCTTTTTACACCTTGCTGTACAAGAACAGCCATCATACGAACCTTCCACATGCCAAAATTGATGCGCCCATCAAACTGCTGAATATCAAATTTTGCAGTAGACGACATTTTAAACAAATTATCCCAGAACTCTATAAGAGCTCTGATACCAGTTTGTTATAAAATGGTGGAACAGAGGAGCACAATCAGAGTATATGGAAGCGTAAATCAAAAGATGACACAGAAGGATTAACGTGGTTCGGCAAATTGCCTACATCCACGGGCAAAGGCGACAGCCAAATATTTCACTATGGAAATATATTGAAGAATACAAAAGTGTTTACACTCCACTCAGACCCAAGTCCCCAAATTCACCCTAAAATACCTTACATTATTTTTCTCACTAGTGTATACGCTCAGCACAGAAAAGAGAAGTAACAAAAGTCCTAGAACAAAACTTCTCTAACACCAAATGAGCTAATAGACTTGAATGTTTTGAAGCTCCAATGCATGCTCTATTTATAGAGCTCTTCATGCATAACAAACAAAAAATATTTAATGGTTATCAAATTGATCTTGATCACTTCCAACTAAGCACCATCAATGATCTAGTTGTCATGATCATTCTAGTGGATTCCTTGATCATCATGAATGGTTGAGAGGTCTTCAAGTTGTATTTGTCTTCTATCAACTTGCATGAAGTGTTCAATTTGAATTTTGCTTCTTGCATTACAACTTGCAATGAAGAGTTCAAGTTGAACTTTACTTCTTGTAATTTTAGTTCAAATTGGATTCCACTTCTAATGATTTGAAAATTCAAACCATATCTTGACAAACATTCTTATTATAAAAGTGAAAACCTTATTTAGTCCCTTAAGAATTTTATATTGGATTACTTTGTTCACAAAAAAAAAAATAACTTTGTGGTCCCTTAAAATTGAAATTATGGATATATTAGTCCTATTGTTAGTTCTTTATTAGTGGACTTACACACATGACATAGTAGAATGATAATGTACCATTAAAACTTGAATGAAGTAAAATGATGTTATTGGAACATGTTGCACTCATTTTGATATATAAAATTATACAAAATAAGCTATTTTATGATTTATTATGAAAATTTAAATGACTTATTTTATATAATTTCAATCACTAAAATGGATAATTTTAAACTTCGTTCTACTTCAAATGACATATACATCACTTAACATCATCTTATAATGGATCACTATACAATTTTACTAGTGTTTAAAGGATCGAATAAACACATAAAAATTAATATATGCTATTATTAAAATCTCAAAGGAGGATGAGTTTGGTTTAAGTTTTTAATAGACCAAATTGTCTCGTAAAATTTCATAAGTACATGTGCTCTTTGTTCTTCGTATAATTACTTCGGAAAGCAAACCCTTCGATTTCAGCGTGGGGGAGCGTTTAAGCCAAGGGCCCCGATCGAATGAATGTCCCTGTTTGGACTAGACCTTTCATCTTCATCCACAGCCTTCAGTACTGGGGCCACCAGGAGGCTACAGCCAATGACGCAGGACGTATAAAAAGAAAAATAAAAATAAGGCCTGTGCTTTTTATCATGGTCAATGGTACTGATGACCGACTGAGATACTAGTAATAATACATAAGGTTACGTTTATTGGCATTAATGTCAATCGGGGTCAGCCATGTGAGCTCCAATTCATGGTTATCTTGAACGTGCTCATTGCTCAAATTGAATGCCCCACTTCAAGATGCTCGTGGAACACATAAGTGCATTTTGTCTATTTATATATGAGTAGATTATGTTATTCCCACTTTATATAAAGTAATATTTCAAGGAAATGTGTAAGTTAGTGGTAACGTCACTTTGTCAATCAATAGAACACAATCTTACCTTATGCTGATCCATGATCTCCTAGTAATATGTCTTCCACTTCAATGGGTGACTTGGCCCTTCTATGCTAAGGGTATGTGCTACTATTGATGAGTTAAAGGTGTTCAAATTCAGTATAATCCAATTCAAACTAAAAATCAATCAAAATCATAAAACTTTCTAATCGATCGGATTATGTTTGATTGAATCATATTTTAAATTTAATTTTTGAAATCGATCAAATTTAATCCAAACTAGGCAAATTTTGATACCATTTTCTTTTAAATAATACTTTACAAATATTTAATGAGTAATTTGATTTATTTATTTGTTTTGTTAACTAAAGTTATTTATATTTTGTAATGATCCTATAAATTCAGTGTAATTATTTTGTGAATTCAGAAACCTCTTGATAAAAATTTTTAAATTGATGAGATGCAATTTGAATTTCATCAAATTTCAGCAAATATCAGTATAATTTATCCTAAAAATTAATATATGTCAATCAGCACCCGCTCTAAGTGCACCCATTCTTTGGAGATTTATCATCAACTTGTCGATGCCAGAGGTTTTATGCTATTAAGGCCCAACCAATCCATGTGCCAGTTCTTTGCTTGGCACATGTTCCATAGTTGATATTGTCTTCCCTTTTTAGACCAAAATTTCGTTAAGGCGAAGCCTAACTCGAAATAAAATTGGTGTAGGTCTCGAATCGTTGAATGGTTAAAAAGATATTTATATATTTGAGGAACTATTCAAGAGTCAAATTTAATTACGAAATCAGTGGAGAATATTGATCACGTGATCACAGTGTGAGACAATTTCAATAGTTGGTTGGATGTTATCTGACTCTATATAAATAGAGTGTTACTAGTATAACATTTAAAAATAGTTATTCAATTAATATACTCATTCCATTATTGAATGTGATGAATGAGTGGAAAAAGTTGGAGCAACCATCATATCTAATAATGATAGAGTAACTGTTTTAATTGGACACTCACTTTTGGGTATTGGATAACATTTTTGATAAAAATAAAGCACATTATTTAATAGATGCATATCGTAACAGAGGTTATTTATTTATGCTACTCCATAAAGAATGGACCTGATAATATAGGCTGCCGAATTAGTCTTCACTTACAATATAATATCTGAGTTTAATTATTGCATGAATTAACTGTTGAATTTAATTTATGAATTATAATTTTTTATCAATCTCAATGTAGCGCATATAAAAGGCTCATTTGAATCAACACATAATTGATTGAAGTGTTAGATACTTCTTATCTTTAATTGTTGGTATTGAATTTGAGACTTATATATGAATTAATTAGTGTCGGGAGAGTCAATCCCCTTATGTGATTTCAGATGCTCCAATATAAGATTATTACCTCCAATACCTATGGAAAAATTAAAAAACAACATTTGATATGAGTTTTATAAAATTAGGGACTTGGTATAACAATGATTAAATCGTGAGTATACTTTCAAGATCTAAATAGCTAATTTACCTTTTAAGCAAAGTTAGTTAGCGTCATTCACTCTGTTATTGTATTGGGCGTCTTTTTAATTACTTCTAACGTTCGATAACTTACAAACTATACATTCACAGAGAAACAACGGTTGAAACACACTTCATGGATAGGATAGGATAAAACAAAAAGGGAAACACAAATAATGGTGTGTTTCTTTGGCTAATCAGAAATGTTAGCGCATTTCCTTTTATTTAGAGAAACAACATAGAATATATATATCAAGGATATGTCAAACTCCACTAATTTGTTGATCAAAATGGCTATGCTTTCTGCATGTAACATTTCTACGCATGATCTTGGAACCTTACTTTAGTCGAAGTCAACGCTTGCTCAACAATTGTAACCAACTACTAATTTATTTGGATTGTTCTACGATTGGGTATAACCTATTCCACTCAATTTTTCCGTTATCCATAAGGGATCCTTTAGCCAATTTAAAGCATAATCTTCTGAAAACAGTTTTTAGAAAAGTTCTTTCTTCAGTGCCCCATGGGTATTAGTACCTTTTGTGTTTAACAATTGATTTTTATTTTCTATATTTTAATAAATTAAATTAGTAAGATACATGGCACATTCTTATTTACAAATAATTAAAAGGTAGCCGTGCCTTTAAATTTTATAAAGATATTATAAAAACACTCTTTCATAAAAGGGATTATATATATATAACATCTTCGTACAATATTCTTACAATATAAGAAGAAGATAAACAAGAGAGTGTCCCTAGAGAAATAAAAAAAAATGAAAATGGGTCCCCATATTATTTGTCTTCTTTCTATGTTGTAAGTTTGTTGTAGAAATATGTTGTGCATATGTGATTTTTTTTTCTTCAGAAAAACTATAGATGCGTATGATTTTAGAAAATATTTTTCATTTTTCCTTTTCCATTTTTTATTTGTTTCATATTTTTAGGATTTTATAAAAAAAAAATTGTGAAAATTAGAACTTGAAATTTTTTACTATTTTCTTCATAAAATTATATTTCATCTCAATTGAGGTGTGCCGCCATTATCAAACTAAGTAAATACTGCTATACAATTTAAATACATTTATAAATTCATACTCTTGCCTCATAAAATACTCATTAAACGATTAGAGAATGCTATCCAATAATATTATGTTATGCAATTACTACTCACCTATTTAGATATCCAGAAAACCCCAAATCCTTATATAATTGCATAAACCCAATATTGAGCGGGGAAAACTCTTTTTGCCAGGTGGCTTAATATCAATACTTTACTTCATAAATTTTATATATTAATTAATAGAGTAGACTTAGGTTGGCTGTTCTTTTGGAGATGTTTGACTTTTTTTTTGTTTTTTGGTACATAAGAATTTAGGTTGAGAAAAAAACTTATCTCAATCTAAGTTTAAAGTATGCCACAAAATTTATTGAGCTTTTACTAGTTATAGATCACCCTTCAATAGAGTAATATTAAAATTGAACTCAAGTTACACCGATATATAAGTGAAAGATCGACCGAATGAGCTAATCTTATTGACAATTTCTTTTATTTATTTATTTTTATAAACTAGACAACCAAACTTTTTATTGATGAGAAAAATGATAGTTATAGATTAGAATGTAGACATCACAACAACGTTATAAAAAGAAATACAAGGTTCACTTTTTCTAGGAGCGTAAATAACATTTCTTTATTTATAATTATCAATGATATCCGTGACTAATATATTACGAGCTTATAATTGCATATTTGTAATCTTTAATTGGTCACCAAACTTTGGGTGTATAGAAATTGCAATGTGTGTTGAACGGGTCACCACATGCGACTATTATTTCGATATTGATGCATGAGATGAGTGACATTCTGAACTTGGCAGACAAGAAATTGACGCGATTTTGACAATATAAAAGACATCGCATTCACTATATCAACTTTAATAACCAAGCTTGTGGTAGTAGAATTGCCCTCTGTGATTGTTAGGCAAATGTTATTTCAATGTAAAGGTGAATTTGGACACTTATTTTATTATTATTAAATATAATAGTGATTTTTATTTTTTTTTAATCAATTCATAATATATAATAGTAATAAAATGAGTGTTCAAAATAGATATTTATTTTTTAGCATTGAAATAGAAATTTTCGCAATTGTTATGTTCCATTTGGATTGCTTGCACGTTGGAGGAGGCCCAAAACAAGGACGTTGTTTCTGAAAGGTTGTGGCATTGAAGAAAGGATGCATGAGATGCTTCTTTCACCGGCTCTGCTTGTTCAGTCTCTGGAGATTGTGATATATGATAAGCTGGAGCCTACATTAGAGATTAATTACCACATGTTGAGGGCTAAGATCAGGAAATCATACACGTGAATAGCATAACTCACCGAGCAAATGATATTGATGAATTAATATAGAAATTATTAGGCAGAGGGAGTCACCAAGTTTCCAGAGAAAATTGAAATTCTTTTATTTTCTCTCTACAAGGTGTTAATTAGAAGCTGTATCAAGAGTTTAACAATGGTGGCAATTTTTTTTTACCGCTGCATTAAAATAATAATACTTAGTTATAGATTTTTTTTTTTTCAATTTAATGGTTAAAAAGTGACCATGGCTGGACTCTTGGTACAGGATCCAGGATAAACTGACCCATTGTATAAGAAATCTAATTGTGACAAGGAAAAAGAAAAACAATTCTTTGATTCCTGCGCATGAAAAATGTCTCTCCTCATAAAATAGCATGGCATTGTCATAATATTCTTAAAGAAAAATAAGATTAATGTTTATATGAATTACTTAGTAATTGTTTAATTAGACTGCTGCATAGGCTAACTGCTGCAAGTATGAATAATTCTTTCTGGAATAAAGTATATGGACGGTGACTGCAGAACCTAAAGGCCTCGGCAACATTATTCTTTTCATCCCATAAAGTTCACAAAAGAGTTGATTGATGCGGAGATTGGATAAGGTTCGGACAATAGAATCAATTGACACGCCATTTTCTTATCTGCTCCATCAATCAACCCGATAAACTAGAGAATTTGTCTTTTAGTTTGACATCTTGTTTAATTACTTCATCGAGATTCTGGGCCTAAAAACCTTGAATTTTGTAACGAATTCATAAAATAAAGAAGCCCGGCAGTTGATTCCATAATGCATAATGCAAAGCCCTGACTGTGGCTTTGTGTTTGCTAAAAGCAGGTTTCAATTTTTATTTTCAGTTTTTAGGATTTTGTGAAGAAAATATTAAAAATTAAAAATAAAAATTGAAAACTAAAATTTATAATTTTAAGAATTTTCAATATTTCTTTTTTAAAATCTGAAAAATTAAAAATAAAATATAAAAACTTAAAACTCGAATCAAATAGGTTCTAAATATAACTGGAATCCTTCTATTTTCCCTTTACACAACACACTCCTTAGTTTTATGCGTCAAATATGTCGTGTATGCAATGCCATTGAGATTAAGTTGAATTTCCATGCATTAAAAAAATCATTGTTCTGTTTTTCCTGCAATGCTCTTGAATGCAGCTAAAATTCTCAACAAACACAGCAAATAGTTCAAAACAAATGGACCCATATCTTGGGTCAAAGAAATCACACTATTTTGGGTCAGAAAAAAGAAACCAGTTGCTCTTTATCAACAAACACCAGGCCCAAAAGAAGGGACCCGGCCCAAACCGACGGAAGTTTGTTCAGTTAATTTCAGCATGAGTACGCAGGGGCAAAGACGTAAAATAGATCACCGTCGTCTTCTTGTAGGGTTTATGCCCCAGACACAGTCACTCGCTGAAACTCTTCCAAGAACATTAACGCATTTTAGATTCAAATTCAATGTTAAAAAGTAAAAAATTAGAATTCACGATTTGGTTCCATCACCACGATTAGAGTTATCATGCTCTTCAATTATTAAACTCTGATTTTTCCTACACTGAACTCAAAAAAAAGAGAAGGGAAAATGAGGTACTCGCGATTGTTACACGTCTCACAACAAATCCGAAACACCCTAACCCGGCCCAATCACCAATCGCAACTCCAATCTCTGCGCAATTTCAACACCGCTTCTTCTTCTTCTTCTTCTTCGCAAGATTCGAATCCCGTTGTGGCGCAATCGGAGAAGGTGTCGGCAATAGTGGACGAGCTCACGGGGCTCACGCTTCTGGAAGTGATGGACCTTGTGGACGTGATGCAGAAGAAGAAAGGGATCAACGAGCTCCCCCTGATGATGGTGATGACGCCGGGAATGGGGCTCGGAGGATTGAAGGGCGCGCTGAAGCTGAAGGGAGGAGGAGGTGTTGGTGGTAAAGGAGCAGAGGGAGAGAAGAAGGAGGAGGTTGCTGAGAAAACTGCGTTTGACGTGAAGCTTGATGCGTTCGATGCTGCGGCGAAGATCAAGGTGATAAAGGAAGTGAGGACGTTTACGAGCTTGGGGTTGAAGGAGGCAAAGGAGTTGGTGGAGAAGGCGCCGACACTGTTGAAGAAGGGTGTCACCAAGGAAGAGGCAGAGACTATCATTGCCAAGATGAAGGAGGTTGGCGCTAAAGTTTCAATGGAATAACAACAGTAAGGTACAGAATGAATGTGGCTCATTACTCATATAACGTCTATTTTTTGTTTGCATTGTCATTTCATGCTTTTATTTTTTGTGTTTTTTGTTTTCAGAATTTTGCGAGTGAAACGGAGAATGAAAATAGGAAACATAATTTTAGTGATGTTAGTGTTTTTATTGTTTCCTTTTTAAAATCCTGAAAACAAAACACACAGAAAATGAAGGAAATGAAAACAAAAACTGATCAGGCTTGTTAGTGTGCCATGCTTTGTTATTTGTGTTGCTAGCAAGAGTAGATGTTTGTTTTGCCATTTGCTATTTGTTACCTTGCCCACGAATGTTTACTACATCCTTTATTTTTTTGTTTTCATCGCATTTAGAATTTTGTTTCAAAAGAAGGTAATCCTCTCCATCTGTTAGGTTGCTCCCTTGTAACTTGAAAATCATAAATCAAAAGTTCAAATCCTACAAATAGACTCTCTATGTGTAGGGTAAAGCTACGTGCTTCTACTCTTTTCGGACCTTGCTACATGGG
Organism: Dalbergia cultrata; assembly: GCA_031216105.1. Taxonomy (NCBI): domain Eukaryota; kingdom Viridiplantae; phylum Streptophyta; class Magnoliopsida; order Fabales; family Fabaceae; genus Dalbergia; species Dalbergia cultrata. The sequence continues at coordinate 51,748,528 of CM062347.1, read as the reverse complement.
AGTTTCGTGCACTGAGCTATTATTTTTGTTTAGAATTTTGTTCCAGGGCTGTACATGTGGGTGAGTGTTCCCAACTTCTTTGCTCCTGCTTCTGCATTTCATGTAAAGGAAAATGGATTTGGGATTGATAAGGGATTAGAAAGTCTTTAGCTTCTTAAATTGCATTGTGTTTTAAACTAATGCCATATCATGAAGCTTATCAAGAGAAGCTATTTCAATATGTATTATGTAAGCTGCTCCAAACTAATATGCTTGATGTAATCACAGTTGGTGAACTTATTACTTATGTGAATTGGGTTCTCTTTCGAGCTATTTGTCATCTACCCTTGTTAGCCCCAAGTGTACTATCTCTGTTTTGTTAAATAATTGGAGCATGAGAAGGGAGATCTTATCTAAGTTCTATCAGTTACAGGCATCCATTGACCAAAGTTTGCACACTAAACAGAATTTGCGTCTAAATAGGCATAAATAATTTGAAGGTAATGTAAAAAGATGTACTTACTTTACATCGGCTGAGGTTTGTGCCTCTTTGATGTGGTGAATTATCCAATTGGCCACTTGTTAGGGATGAAAGGAAAAGAAATTGTGGGGCTACAGTTTCCTAACACTACCAAAGTTTAAAACTTACATTTTAGGGGATTATTTTGTCATTTGCTTGGACAAGTTACTGTAGTTGAACAAATCCTAACCATTGTTTATTTTTCAATCTATGCTGTTGCACTGTTAAGTGGATTCTTGCAAACGGTTTAGAGTTTACTCGAAGATAAGGTTTGACTGTTCAAGTTCTTATATCAAATTATTAATTTGTAGTTAGTATTGCCTAGGAATTAGTACTATAGGAAAATCTGTGTTAATATAAATTAAGATGTCAAGTTGGATTGATGTGTAACAAAGAAATGGTACATTTGTCTGTCATGTGGTAACATGAGCATCTTAGGCTTTATATGTGTACATGCATGTATGGGTGAAATTCTTTCTTGGTAATGGGGAATTCAGCAGTACTTTTAATGTGAATGACACCATAAAGGTTTTAGTCAATCGCAACTTCTAATTAATATTTTAATATTTGGACTTGCATAGGGAATGGACAGGATGAAGAACAGAAATTAAGTAGAATTTTTTGTTATGATCAAGTGTAGCTGCTATTGCGTCACCCCCAAATTGCATCGTCAGGTGATGGAATTATATTATGCATAGCGCTTATATTATTTTGTACTTTGAAACTTTGCTAAGCACATTATGCTAAGCAGTGCCTTTTTCATTGTTATTCTCCCTTTTATCTGGCTTTTCTGCCTTGAATTTTCTTAACCAATGTTGGAGAATTGGATAATGATGGTGGAATATTTTTTGAACTGACAATATGTGCTACTCACTAGTAGACTTTCAGACCCAATGGGTTGCCCACTGCATATCCTAGCAATCATTTGTAGGCTATTGGATAACTAGAATTGGAGTTACACCTCTGGCTGCTATAACCTCTTCTGCTTCTTTCGGCTGTGTACAATTTGTAGTATTGGTTTCCCCGCTCTCCTCTCTGTCCGTATGATTGTTTATTTTCTTATACAAAGTCTTGATATACCCCTTACACTGGTTCACTATTGTACAAAGGCGCACATTTGCTGCGGTCACAGTATAAGTTCTTGAAGGAAGCTTTCCCCTGATATATGGATTTTCATGTTCATGCTGCATCTCATATTTGTTTAACCCGATCCTCGTCATAACCGTCTTAAGCAGGTAAGTTTTTTAAACAAGTATAGTTTTGCAGTGAAAACGGGTCAACTGTTATCTTGATTGGTGGTTGAAAAGTGTTGTCTTCGGACATTAGAATTTTCTTCCAATGCTCTCGAGTCCAAACTCATGAGGAAGTTGAACGTTATTAATCATTACTTTCTTTCTTGTCACAACTTCTAGTTTGAATTCTAATTTTCTTGAAAAGAAACTGTTTTGAGACTCTTGTGGTCGAGTGTTTGTGTGCAGATCTTGGTTTATGAATATAATTGTTTGCATTTGGGTTTACTGGTCATCAAACTCAATTCTAGGAATCTGATTCAATCTTTGGAAATCCTTGTTTAGGGTGTGATTGGTTGGAGGGTTAAAATGAGATATAAATTTTCATGGATGAGTTCCTTGTGTAATTGTATGTATGAAACTTATCAATGCAAAATTTTCTCCCAATTTTAATCTCTTACCAAATACACCCTAAATGTTGTAGTGGAAGTAAAACACGGGGAAAAGGGAACTGAAACAATGCTTAAGTATAATTTTTAGGCTTATAAATAACCAGTTTCCGGTTGTAGTCCCCATATTTGAAGAATCCTCAAACTTGTTTCCGTAAACACCAATTCTTTTGAGAATTTAATTTTGAAACACACTCATCTATTAGACTCTGGCTTTCGCCCAAGAGGTACCTCTAACCTACTGTGCTGACGTTGTTTGTTCTATCAAATGACCATTACACTCTCAAATATGAACTTTCTCCCTTGCCTGTGAACCCTATGTGATGAGAGTGATTAAGTTGAAAGAACTAAGCTGTGAGGAACATGGATGCTCTCATCCGTTTGCCAATGACAGGTTTGACGGGGCTTCTGCTATGCAATTCTAAAACTTCAAAGGACAACGAAGAAAAGCAGGAAAAATGCAGTAGGAATGTGTAAACAATGGGTCATGTTAACATGTCCCCCATATGATTTGGACCATCACATGCTCCATCATCACGTGCTATTAAATTACTAAGTTCTCTCTCAGTTAATTTCTAATTTTCTCTCCTACCACTGACGCCATTCTCTCCTTCATCGCATCCTAGCTGGGTCATGGCCCAAACACGGTTGCTCCTTCCTCCTACTCATTGCGGCCACCTTCTTCTCCTACCCTTCACTCACTCCTTTGATTTTCTGGTTGTGATTGAGTTTTATGAAAATAAGGTTTAATTTGGTTGATGGATTATCCAATTTTTTATTATCTCTGTTTGATGAGAGATAAGAGAGAGAAGGAGGGAAAGTGTGGCCTAACTTTTTACTATTCGATATAGAAACTAGAAAGCACAGTGCTGGGTTGTGTGCGGTGGGGTGAGGTAGCGTTGAGAGAGGGGAGGGTCAGGTTTTTTATGTTGCTTATAATACAGGTGAAGATGATGGAAAGAGGGATTTTAATATCAATGATTTTTTTTTTTTTTGGCCTTATTCTTGGCCCAGAAACTTGTTATTCCATTCGAAGATCTATGAGGAAAAAACAATAGTAGATTTGCAGACATACGTGCAAAGAAGCCAACGAATGGAGAAAATAAAATGGTTATGGAAACAGGTACTGAAAGTGAATGGTGGTGTAGTGGCATGAGAGTGGAGAAGAGAGGAGAGTTGCTCAGAAAGGTTGCTTTTGTAAATTTAAAATTTACTATTTTAATATTAAATTTATTATTTATTTTACAGTTTTAAATCTACACCATAGAAATAATATCCAATGGCTATAAATGGTGAACCATGTAATGGTCCAAAACTTGGTATGGACCATGTTAAAATTACCCGTAAACAATAAAGGCACCAGCCGCTAAAAGTACTCGGGCTGTCGGACCCATTGTGCTAACATGGTACACACCATGCTATGGACCATGACATGGTCCATCAATTTTCACTGTTAAAGCATAGTTAAACGATTCAGATTTAAAGATAAAATTATCATATAAAAATATAAATAAAGTAATAAATTTTAAAACTAAAGATAATAATTTTTAAATTACTAAAATGTCCATCTAATTTTATTTTTTCCTTCCTCTATTTTGTCCTTCGACACCACCACCATCTTCCACCTGCTTCACACCGATCTAAAACTTTGGAAGCATTGCTTTAATGTCAGATCGCACAGTCTAGCATCACGCATCTAAAACTTTGCAAGGCTAGTCTAACATCAGAAACACACAATCTGGAAAAGAAAAACAAATTTCGCATTTCTCATAAAAATACATTCCATTTTGATGTGTTGTATAAATTGTGAAATCACATCATAAAAGTCATTCCAATAGATCAAAGCATTGCACGAAGTATATGTAGCAAAATACCAATTGAATGTGAAGATCACTATTTTTTTTAATCACCCTTCGTGGCTTGAAGGAATCGCAAAATGTGTCTTACGGTAGCTGTTAAAAAAACTGAATAAAAGGAAATGTTTTATTTGCCCTTTTTTTTCCTATTGGATTCTGTTAACAAAAACTAAAATTGATGTCCCACTTTTCTTTAGATCTACATTGAGTTGTTGTGTTTGTCCTGGGTTCCTCCCACGTTCAGCACCAACGCGGTGATTGTAGCTCCATGTGGCTGTGACACTTTTATGTCGATGGCGGATGTAAGTGGTGGAGGTGTTGTGTCTCTCTTTTGGTTGCGTGTGAGAGAGACAAAATATTGGAAGCAGAGATAGAGATGTTAGTGGCTTGAAGAGAGAATTGGAAAATAAAATAGGGTCGATTTAGTAATTTACAAATTAAAATTTAAGGATCATGGAATGGTCCGAACACATGGAGGACTACCCAAACACGAGCCAGTTTTAACAACCTATAGTTTAACAACGGAGATGAAAGATGAGATTTAGGCCTGGTTTGGTTTGACAGTGCTTTCCAAGGAAGGTTCCTACTTATGTAAAAACATAAGTTAATTTTTCATATTTGATTAACAAGAAAAGTTTCTAAAAGAAATAGAAAAGTTGAGGTCTTTTTGCTCCTAATTTTTTAAAGTCAATGATGCTTTTAAGAGCACTTTATGAGATGATTTTTAGAGTTGCCTTATGTTTTTAAACTTGAAAAATTAATATATATATATATATATATATATATATATATATATATATATATATATATATATATATATATATATATTTATTATGGTCATTTTAAATTTTAAGAGTAACTTTATAATATATTTATCAAACACTACTATTGTGATTTCTTTTTATTAAGTACAATTTTTATATTATTTTATAAAATAATAATACTATAGCTTTTTAAGAGTAATTTTTGGAAAGTCTGAAAAACACTTAACATCTTTTAAACAAGGATTTGACTTATGTAAAATGAGAAGATTGGTAGAATATACAAGTTAGAGATTAATAGCCCTTGAATCATCTAATGAGATTAAACAACCATATCAATACCAAACCAAGCCTTAGTTGAACTTAGTTTCAGTCACTTCACTTTTTTTGTTGTTCTCATTGCTCTCAAGTTGGGATGTGAAAGATGAGCAATTAATCACATCTAAACTTCTAAAAGAGTACTAAATATATGCTCCATCCATTTATAAATAAATGTCCACTTATACATGTGCACATGAATCAAAGAAATAATTGGCACATCCTTGATGTTAAGATAATTTAATTATATTTTATTGAATTATCTTCACTATTTTCCTCTCTTTTTCTTAATTATTTTCTCCCTTTCACTTCTCTCTCATCCTTCTAATAGGAGTATGTTTGGAAGAAATTAATTAATGTTACCTTCATTTTTAAACTGAACAATTATTTGTGGAATTTTTTTTTAAAATGGATACTTATTTGTAAATGAAAAGAGTATTATTTTCTTCCTAATAGAAAGAAATGATTAGTGCGATGAAGAAAATGATAAGATATGGCTGACCCGCATATTTGTTTTTGATGGGGGGTCAAGTTGCCTGTCTTCTTCATTATTAGACCTTCTAGACTCTTTCATTACAAGTGAGTTCTCACAAATGGGAAATCTCCCCTTTCTCTTGATTAATGAAGTTGTTCGTTCTGTTCATATACGTTCTTGCCACAAGGGGAACACAACTATTGAACTTAGGTTATAACTTTTTAAGGATGAAGTGCGTTAGTTGCAGGCTTTTTTTTTAAGTAAAGTTATTTTTTTAAAAATACTTTTAACATAAGTTATTTATATAACTTTCTATCTAAAAGTTAAGAATAGATTATTTATTGTTTTTTTTTTTATTTTGGGCCCCTGGGCGCTTATCATGTTCATGTTCATAGCTCCGGTCGTCACGTTAATAATTTTTGGAAACTAAATTTAGGGACTGGAAGCAGGTTAAGTTGGCCCAAAAGTCAATGAAGGTGCATAAATAGGGTGATGATGGAGCCCAGTAGTGTGTGTGATGGAGCCGGTGCGTCAGTCGCTGTCGAAGGAGCGTGAGATAGACGTGCAGAAGACGACAGAGAAAATATTAAAGGGGCACATGAGAAATATGGGGCCCTGTCTGTCAGATCCCAACATTTTAATTCCATGCCATCCTCACTTCACTTATGAGTTGGCGTTGACTGTGCATCCACACTCTTTCCACCTCACTTTCAACTTTCTGCTTTCTACTCTTCTCTTTAAATTTAGCTTCAGTTTCTAATTTATACATGAACAAATGAAAACAAAATTAGAATGCAGTTTTTTTTCTCTTTGTCAAACATTAAACTTTTTGAATGATTAAATTTTAAAATTACATAATAAATTTTAAATGGAGAATTAGCCTTTTATCTATTGATAATATAAATTTTTTTGTACACAATTACATACTCATATAGTGTTATATCAATTATAATAGTTTACTTTTTTATTCATTATTTTTTTTGTGCAGTCTTTTCCATCCATTACTAGAAAAATTATGAAAATAGGATATTTTGATTAGATTTTTTATTTTTAGTATATCAAAATTAAGCTTTTAAATAAATCCGTGATTTAATTATATATGTTTGATTTTTTTGGGACAGAATTTATAATATAAAAAAATTGATTTTAATTATATAGTTAATTCAACATGGTAGAATCTTTAATAAAAGTCTTGATCGATATCGCGGAATTGTGCAACAGGGATTGGGTGCTGCGAGTCAGTCACGTGGTTCATGAAGCCAACCAATGACATTCTTGATGTGTTTTCAAGGTGGCAATCCCCGCTACGCCCCCCCTACTGCAGTGCTGAATGCGTTGTATGAGGATGCTGGCGGAACTAGCTGCCCGAGGCATTAGTTCCTGTTTCTTTCTGTTTTTGTTTTCTCTGCTGTAGCCACCACAAGAAAAAGTGTCCATTGATCATCAGATAACATAAAAAAAAAAAAAAATTAAATATATTTACAAGACATTTTAAAATATCATAGAAAATACAGAATAGCCAGGACAATTTTAAAATTTCAAATCCATACAGTTTTGATGCAAATTCAAATTAGGAACATAGTAAAAGAATTTACAAAGACAATATAGTAAGATTAAACTCTGAAAGAAAATCACCCAATAGAAGCCCAGTTTGATTACGGAAACGATCCATGCATCATTTTTCACGTTTTTGTAGTAGCAGAATATTCTTTCGATTCTCTCTTCTTGTTGAATCGTTATTTGAAGGATGAATAGTGTCAGAGAAAACGACACTTCTCTCATTTTATGTCCTACATATTTAAAAGGAAATGATCAAATTTAATTTTTATCACAACCCACATATACTTTGTAACATGGAGGAGTAAAGTCTGATGAAATCTAGGTTATAATTATATAAATACTTTAGAAATATATTAACTGTTTCAAGTTCACGCGTAAGCTTCTCTATAAAAGTTGGTCAAACCTAAAATTAAAGAGGGTGGTGTATAATATAACTTCAGTCTCTTTACTTGACGTAAGAAACTAACATAAAAAATGGAAGAAAGAAAATCGTCTGTCTTTAAATGATGTCTTATTTTCTGTTTCTCTAATCATTTATTAATATCTAAAAAATATATATTATATATTTGTTAACTGATAAATTTTAAATCTATTATGATTCATATATTTTCATATGGCAATAAATGATTAAAGAGATAGAAAATGGGATACCATTTGGAAATAAAAGATTTCTATCCCAAAAAACACATAACTAACAGGATGTTTATTTTGGAATTTATTTAATTATTCCCGAAAATAAGTAGATGGGAAAGATGTGTTTCTGCTTTTGTTACAAATTTTATAAAAAAAAATTGGATACTAATTATTTTATAAAAAAATATTTTCCTATAATTTAATGAAATCTCATTTTCAAGTTGAAGGATAGGAAAAATATTTCCATGACTTAGGAATCACAATTATTAAGCACAATTACTTAACCATCCCTCAATTATTTGACTTTTTCTCTTTTTATGATTGTGTTAAGAGTATTTTGGAAATTATAACACATATTCTCATAAATATAGGTTATAAAACAAAAAAGTTTTAAATTTATTCCCAAGAATATTAACAAGTAATTCCAGAAATGTTTAATGCTAAACAAATGATTTTTTAAAAATATTCGTGAATAATATTATTCCCAGGAATGTGATTCTTGAAAACCTAATTTCAAACCTTGAAACAAACGTCCCCTAAAGATTAAGTATAATGATAAATGAGTTATATTACTTTTAAAAAATATCAATATGTCTAATTTTTGGAAAAGATTATTATTGAGTTAGCCGTTTAACTACAATTATATTCAAGAACTTAAGATATGTTTTACTTTATTTTTTTAATTTTTATAAAGGAAATACAGAAAAGACCCTAAATCTGACATTAATACTTGTCGAGATATTGTAAAGTAGAAAAAATACCATAAAAAATTTAACGTGTTGCTGAAAACTGGTTAAAGACCTAATCATGCAAGGGGGGGGGGGGGGGGGGGAAGAGGGGACCAAATTGGCTAAAAGGTAATCCAGCATGAAGGTGTTGGGTTTGATCAAAATTACTCATTAAAGATTGATATGGATAGTTTTTTATTTTAGAAGTATTTGGAGAATATTTGGAAAAAAAGAGAAAAAATAGATTTGAGGTAAAAAATTATGGGGTAGATTTGTTAGGATTTTATTTAGAATTCAAAATTATTAATGATTGTGACTGTGGTGAAATTTATTGATTGTATAAACTACTATAAATAATAATTTATAAAATTGTTTAGATGGAGATTAAGGATGGAGAGGAAGAGGATAACGGTGAGGATGATGAAGAGGAAAGTGACGAGACAAATATGATATTTTGCCATTGATAGAGGGTTTGCAACTTTGTCCAGAAAAGTTGTATTAATGTTGCTCGATAAGATTAGTGTCGGTAAAAGTGTGGATAACTTATATCAAAAGTCTTTCTAGCAATTTAGTGTTAAGCGGCATGTCCCATGAATCATTGATGACGTGTTGTGTGAGTAGTGATGGTACAAGTGTGGATAGCTTGTGTTGAAAGTCTTTCTAGTAATGTGATATTAGGTGGCATGTTTTATGAATAACAATAATTTTTGGTTTGAGATTCGTTGATATTTGAGATTGGTGATTTTAAGTTTTTAATTGATTTAGTGGATTGATTTATAAAGTCATGGCATACTTAGTGAAGATGAAATCGTGTTAATTGTTACTGTATTTTCGCGATTTGATAGATTTGTATTGAGGGGAATTTATTTACCAACATAAGGCACTTACAATTGGTTCATTAAACGATTAATTTACACTATTCGATCCTTTTCACGCTCTGCAAATACTTCATGCTGCGAACGCATTTTCTATAAAATAATGTAAAGAATCTGATTTTACTATAATATATTATAAAAAAAATGTTACATAATCCTAATGGTAGAGTTAATTAATTTAGTTGGTGAACTGATATCCATAAGAAATCTCTGTGGCATGATTGCTTTCGAAAAAGGAACACACAAACATTAATTAAAATAGTGGGATTAAGTTGGTGTTGTGATTGCACGAGCAAAAGTAGAAAGAGGTGAAAATTAAAAGCTGTCCACTCAGATTGTCTCTCTCCAAAAATAGCAACACAAACAACTCTTTCTTTCCACTTCCCATGGAGTTTGGGCTGAGTTTGAGTTGAGGTGCTTACTTGCTTCTGCCTCAACCCCACCACTCTTACAAGTACACTTCCACTCAATCAACTCTCTCTGACTCTCTCATGGTTTAGGTAACTAGTAGTTTTTCCTTTTTCTTATGCTCTCATTGCCTCTCTCTTTCAGGATAATTTTCATGGACTCTCTGTATTTGCCTCCTTCAACTCACTTCTCTCCGTAACCCGACACACATACATGCCCTTTATGTTCTTCACCTATTTCGTCTCTATTTTATCACCTTACAATCCCCTTCTGACTCTTTCCTAGTTTCTTTGTGGGTTTTCAGTTCTTTATCTTTTTTTTTTTTTTGAAAAAAAAAAGAGAAACTTTCCTCCCTTTTTCTGTTCTACTTGGTTTGTCTGGATTTCAGAAGAGCTTCAAAGATTTGAGTCTTGAGGGAGGAGAGTAAATTTGTGAGTTTTTTCTGTACTTCTTTTGTGGGTGTGTTGTGTACATCATTGCTTTTGTTACTCTCTCTCTCTCAGCTTTTTTCCTCAGCCGACCTGAAGTTATGCAAAAACGAAATTCAAGGTGAACTTTTAGCTACATCACCACTGTTAGGACACTGTTCCTGCGTCACTTGAAGTGGATTGTTTAGTTTATTGTTCTCTCTCTTTGTCATCTGATTCTTCTGTTTGCATGTAATGGAATCTTGGGGCTATGTTTCTGAAGAAAAAGGGTATGTCTCCAACGACACACTCTCCCCTCCTAGTAGTACCCTTGGAAGAAGCAAAAGCTCCTTCTTGGGGTGGGAACTGAACACCCCATGTAGCTTTTCAAACGACATGTTGGGTCAGCAAAGCATTGAAGAGGGTCAAGGTTTTGAGGAATTGGGTATTCCTGAATTGTTTGGGAAACAATTGCCCCATGATAATATGATTGGCAGAATCGCTAATACTAACAATAGCACCACTATTGTGGCTACCTCAAATGCTTTTCCTGCAAGAGGGGACTCCAAATCCAAGCTTTCAAACTCTGCTGTTGTGGACTCTAATGGCCGGGATTCCCTCATTGATTTGAAGCTTGGGCGGTTTGCTGATCATGGAGATGCCATGGATAAGGTATTCTCCAAAGGAACACCTATGCTGTCTTCTTCTGAGTCATCAACAGCTCCCAAGAGAGTGAGAGCTTCGGGTTTGCACTCACAGACTGCATACTGCCAAGTCTATGGTTGTAACAAGGATCTCAGCTCCTGCAAAGACTACCACAAGAGGCACAAAGTTTGTGAGGTTCACTCCAAGACTTCCACAGTCATAGTGAATGGCATTGAGCAGAGGTTTTGTCAGCAATGTAGTAGGTTGGTCAATTTTTGAGCTTGCATCTTTCAAATCATTTAAATTCCTGGCTGCTGTGAGCTAAACATATGTTGATACTCAAAATTATTCTAGCCATCATAGAGGCTCATCTCTATTTTTTTTAATGCCTGTTGGAATACTAAAACATGACTCGTTACCTCTTCAACTGTATGTCATATGGGTCTCAAAAGCATTATCTGGTTTGTTTTCTTCGTTTTCCTTATCACTCTTGTATGATTTTGCTTAGTAGTTATTAACTTTGCAGTGTGTGCTCCATTATTGAGAAGCCATGTAGTTATGATATATATAGCTCTTCTTGTAATATTTAGCTTATTGCCCAGGTTTCATTTGCTGGCTGAATTTGATGATGGCAAGCGCAGCTGTCGTAAACGCCTTGCAGGCCATAATGAGCGTAGAAGAAAACCACAAGCAGGTATTCACTCTGGAAAGGCCGGGAGATTGCTTCAGCCATGTGGTGGTAATAATATAGATTCTGAAGTCAGATAATGATATAATTCTCATCTCTCTATCCCACTTCCCTTTCTCTAAAATTCCCATTATTCCTTTAGGCACATGCAAATTCATGGGGTTGCATTTCATCGTGATTGATTGCTGAATTCTATCACTAATGACACTAAAGGATATAGATGCTTGTCTCTGAAAACCCGGTTCCCTTTTGTTCATTTCTATCTTTTCAAAAGCTTCCTCCGATATGCCGATACAGTCTCATTAAAAATGAGTCGTAAATATTTGGTTAACTTTGTATACAGCTTCTCAATTTTGATTCTGATCAAAAGATGTCCTGATTTCTGAACCACAAAGAGGGTACTGATTTTCAAATGCTGATTCTCTTAATTAGGATTCTGTTGTTAGGTGATGGATGTGAACCATAAGTGAATTATTCAACAAAAGTAGCGGTGTTGAGGGGAATGATTTTTAGTCTCCATACGTGTTTGAGAAATATTTCATCTTAGAAATTAAGTTATCTCCTCTTGATCAAATATTTACTTTTCCTTGTTTACTAACAAAATCTTTTCTAATTATTATAAAATAACTCTAATTCATAGTCTTTATGTCATATGACTAACGTCAATGTTTTAGCATACATATTGACTGTTGCAAACCATTTTCTGTCTCCTATTAAAAAGGGGGGAAAATAAAATAAAATGAAGCAGTACGTGTTTCCACACTTTGTTGTGCCATCAACTTTGTTATCGTATTCACAGGATAAAATAAACTATCTATAATTCAATGTGCTAAAACACCATGTCTGTGTTACTAAGTTTTAATATTCAGAACCTCTTGGATTATTCAATAGACTTTTATGTTTAGCAACATGACGTAAATTATAAAGCTCTTTTTGGTCCTTAATTGACTGTTGAACACCTTCATTTACTTAAGTAGTAGTTGATTGAAATGAGATCTGTGACTATTATAATAACTGATTCCTGGACACCATTTTTCTCTACTTCAGTAGTCATGTGATATTAGTGAAATTGTTTGATTTAAAGTTTTATGAAGCTCATATGCTTCTTGCAGATAGCAGATTCCACGGGACCATGCTAACATCAGCATCTTTTATTTGCTCAGAGATGCTTCCCAGTGGTGTCATGCATTCTGAGAAATATGGAATGGGTGGCTTCTGGAAACCTACAAAAGCAGAACATGGGACTGGTCTTAGGAATCTTTCTTCTATGCCTTTGTCCAATGGACATCCACAGTCAAGATCTCTTTTCCCTTCATACAACGAAGTCGAAAAACAGTTTCCCTTTCTTCATGAAAATAGTGCTTCAACCACTAGAGGAAGCATCTTCTGTGAAAGCAACAGCCAATACAAGCATGTCCTTGGAGCCCAAAATTCTGGGTCACGGTCACTTTTCCAGGACACCTCCGTAGGAAGTGAGGACTTCAACGTCTTTGACACAGCATCAACTGTTCAAGGGTTATCGGGAATTTCAGACACTTGTGCTCTCTCTCTTCTGTCATCGCAATCCCAGAACTCTTCAGGCCAATCGTCAGGAATTCCCTTGGCTCACCCCTTGGTTCTTCCAAGCAGCCGCAGCCATCCCCACGGCGTGTGTCAGGTCTCTGAAAAGATAGGAATAAGCTCACAGACTTCTTCAGGCCAAGTGTCGGACAGGTTCCCATCGGAACTGAATCCTGCGAGTGGAAGTGAGCTTACTCCTATATTGATAGCGGACAACAGTGATATTGGAAACTTTGAAATGGCTGATGGGATTTTCAAAGGTTCAGATTATGTGAATGTGAAGGATCGTCTTTCCTGTGAAGATGTTGCAACAATTGATTTGCTGCAGCTTTCATCGCAGCTGCAGCGAGTCGAGCATCAGAGGCAATCCTTGCAGGCAAAGCAAGAAAATGATTCTTCCTGCACTCTCCGGATTATTTGAGGTTCTCTGGAAGAGGTACATTCTCCTATTTCATGAAAATTTATTCACCAACATTTCCCTATTCATGTTTACTTCGCTTTGGAGGAAAATGGAAAAATAAAATCTTTGTGGCTTTCTGTTAAATCACTGTACCAGTGACTTATCAAATTGTGTGACCCGCTGCCATTAACGAAAGATTTATTTTCTTAATCAATTATTTACTGATTAAGGGGGATGGAATACCGTTTAAGTGCATCTAGTGTTCATTTGCAGCATTAATTACTTTCCATTGCAACTCAGAGGATTAAAAGGTTTCATGTTCCGTGTCTGATGCAGGAAACAAGTTATGCCAGTGATCTTACTGTACGGATGGTTTAACTTAAGGTGTCATTTCCATCAGCTGCTAACTCTTTGAAATAGTTTGTTTGTTTTGTGCTGATTTGGATCAAGAAGCTGTCAGTAGCATAACTGACCAACTAAACAAGTTGTATCAATGATAGTAGCTGGGACTGAGGACACAAAAGTCCCTTAATGTTAACATAACCATCAGGATGTAACTGACAAAAGCCTGAGACGTTTCAAAATGTGCTCTTTCAGTGCATAAATAATTCAATCAGGACAACTGTTCACTAGAACTGCGTCCAATTAAGTGAAATGTCCGGTAATGATGTTTGGTCGAGGATAAGCTGCAAGTAGCTCTTGCTAGTCTTTACTCATTTGACTAGGATCATAATGGCAAAAGCACGAAGCTTAAGCATCTAGGCACGTGTAAACTCTGTTAAGAACCATTTCGCGGCAAACACGTAACCAAGTCTATCCCAAGTCTATCTTTTGTTGACGTAAACTAGTTTTCCAAGACAAGGTGTTGAATTCACCAAACAGAAAAAGTATATATTTGCAGGCAGTGGGTCTTCCACGTGAAAATTTTGAATGATTTTAGAGTTTATTTTGATATGTAAATATTTTTTACATTGTTATTACTTTTTAAGTAGTAGTATGAGGGTTAATTATATTTATTGTTATTATATTATTTAATGACTTTTCAAGTTGTGGTGATAATAGTTCATTATATTTACTGATGTGACATTATATGATTAAGTGATTGTGTAAAATGTGTGTACTATTGGTATATCATAATTAAATCCATGATTTTATTATGTGTGCATTATCATAAGTAAATGAAAAAGCTAAATCCTATTATGGGTTTCAAAAAAATAATAATGATTTAAATGTGAGAATTTTAATATACTGATGGTGTAAAACTTTTTATATAATTATCCACTTAATTCATCTCATTTGCTTAATTTTTTAAGTAATGAATGTGAGATATAGTCATTTTTACTCACATGACAATATATAATTGAATGTCAATGTAAATGTATAATTAAATGACAATATAAATAAGTTTCACGCTACTGGTGTATAAAAATTAAACTCATAAAATATACACATATAAGATCATGCGATCTTTTCACACGAGAAATAAGTAGAGGTGTACATGGGCTAAGTCGGGCCAGGTTGGATCAAACCTGAACTCGGTCGGATTTTTAGATCGGGTCAATTTTTGTAATTTGAATCTAACTCAATAATGACTCAACTAGTGATCAGGTCAAACCAGGTCAACTTGACCTTCAAACAATATGATGATTTAAACTTTATACACAGTGAAATTATGAAATTTTACAAGTAAGAAATAAAATTTAACAAGTATTTTGTCATTTATATACTTCAAAACAAACCATATCAATATAAAAATAACATCAAGTTATATAAAATATATTAATTGAATAATAAAATATTATAATTTATCATTAATTATAATAAAATGATTTCTTTTTTGTCAAACACACGGACGCACACCTTCACGAGGAGGGGGGAAGGGTTTATCCACCACAATTAGGCTTTGCCTAATTCGAACCCAGGTGCAATTCCTAAGAGACACATATGTCCATTGAAGTAATGCTCTAACTGTGAATATATCTTTATAAGGAATATTCGACTTTGAGCCAGACTGGGCTGAGTCAATCTGAACTATGACTCGAATCCAACCCAACAAATATAGGATCATATTTTAATAACCGAATCTATTTTAATAAGTTTCAAGACGAGTTGGATTAATGGGTAGGTCAGGTTGTGAAGACGTCTAGAAATAGGCATTTATCTATCTATACACTGTTCATTTCAATGGCGTCTACTCCCGCCGTACCCTCTCCTGTTCATGGTCACGTATCGAGCCCCAAATTTTTTGTGAATAAAATAATGCAAAGATTCAAAAAGCTATTGCTTTTACGGAACATATTCACATGGCCTATCACATGAAGATCCAAACCGACATGGACTACATGAGCTATATGAGAGCTACTTAGTGTGCACTGGTTACAGGAAAATAAAATTTTCGATCAAACAAAAAAAAAAAGAAAAAAAGGGAATTATTTTTTCCAAACTTGCTGTGATACAAGTTTAAATGGTACATGGTTTAGTTGACGAGAAATTAAAAAACTGTGGAACATCGTTTAGGAAATTTTTTTCATTCATGATTTAGGAAGTTATGTGGGAACAATTAATCCAGTAGCTAAATATTAAATTTTTTAATACTTATTTTATAATATGTAGTTTAAAATAATTTATTATTCAAAGTTAATGTAATTCGCAATAGTTTAATTTTATATAAACTTTTAAAAAATTTAATTGACATTTTATATATAAATAATTGCTATAATCACTTCGTTTGTTGCAATATAATTTTTGTGGTTTTAAATTTATATTTTAATCTACTAAAGTTGGTTCCAAAAAAAATTACTAGGATTTTTTTGTCCAAACAAAAGCCTTTAAACCAAGCTTATCCATGCTAATTAAAGTAATTTTAAATGTAATACTTTCATTTATTTCTTACTTTGTGGTAAGATGATTTTTTTAGTTTGGAATTTAATGATTAGTCTAATAAACTTGGTTTAAAAAAACTTATATTATATATATTTTTAAAATAAAAATAACATGATTTTTAAAACAATCTAATCCAAATTAATCAATATAAAGCAAATTGAATACCACCTAATCATAATAAGTTAAATCTGGATTCCTTTCAATTTTTTTTTTCCATTAGCCTTTCACATCTTTTGTCTCTTAACATACCTAACTGAAGTGAGTTAATTTTAAAAACCGCTTGAGCATTCAGTTCTTTTAAATACCTATTAGGAAAATGTTTGTAATTATTTGATTTATTACCGAAGAATCGAATTTAAAAATAATTAATCTATGAAAACAACTAACAGCCCACTTGGTTTAAAAAATGTTCTTTGGAATTTTTATACAATATGAATGAACACATGAAAAAATATTTTGTACTTCACAATGAGAAAGTATGACATTCATTAGTCCGAGGAAAAAAGTAGTTGTTTTCAAGAATTATTTTGTTGTTTAGCACTAAATAAATTAATTTTCAGTTAAAGAAATCGTGTTCTAATCAAACAATTTACATTTAATTAATTTTATATGTTTTATTATTAAAAATAGTTAAGTCAATTTAGGAATTTAAAATTCAATACGTTGGGTTGTCGCAAATTATATCATTGAGGTCATAGTGTTGAACAATAGGATTTATATCAACAATTTGAAAATTCTCAAATTGAAAAAGATTTGAGATGATGATGAATCTATGCATAGAATATGTGTGTAACCATCTCTCAAATTCCATCTAACGTAATACATTATATTATTTTTAATATTTTTTGTTTTTCAATATATCTGTCTTCATATGTAGTGACTAATAATTTTGCATACTAAAGACTAAGGGGTAGACGCTAATTATAATTTTTAAAATTGTTCAATTCCTAAACTGCTACATTATATTCTTTTCCAATGATATAATATAATAAATAATTATATTAAAATAATGTAAAAAAAAAAGTGTTATGTAGAAAGGAATGTGTTGCTGTGAGATATTTTATTATTTCTTTCTCATTTTAAGAGTATTGTTATCTGTAGGTTTTTTGCGTTGGTTGGCCCGTTGACGTTTTTTGCTTTTTTAATTTTCATCTGTAACCAAAAAAAAAAAAAAAAGAACACACTTTGGACAGAAGCTTTTCTCCTTCGCATTGCCTTTTCAGTGAGTGTAAACTCTGTGCCATAGCTACTGTTTTTTCTTTCATAGATTTATCTCATTCAGTCATTTATTTAAAGTAAATATAATACTTTTTCATTTATGGTATTTTTTTATTTCAAATTTCTCATTAATTAAAACAGCATTTACAATTTTTTCCAACAAAGGTTATGTTACAACTGATAAGTCCTAAAATAGAGTTGCAGTTAAAGAAAGATCCTCCACTTAGAATGAGATTAACTAAAGCCGCAAGTCACTTACTATCCGATTGTTCGAGAATGTCTATTATCACTCCTAAATGTCTAATGCTACTCCTACTATCAATACTTTTTAGCTGATTGGTCTAGAATGTTCTTCTTCTTATATTTTAATTTGTTCATTATTAATCATGATTTTTTTTTCAAACTAATTGAATTTCAATTATTTATTATCACTCTTTATTTAATATTTTCACTTGTGATATTTCTAAATACATTTAATTAAAGTTTATTTTATTTTTATAATATATTACTACTATGATATTTTAAATTTATATTTAAGAATATTATTAATTAATACTAAACATAGAAATTAACTCTAAGTAAACTTTTAGCATAACATAAAAAATTCCTAACTTAAATCTAATGTTTAACTTGAATTAAATAAACACAGTGAAATAAATTTAAATATCATGAAAATTTAATCAAATATAAAATATAAAAATTTTCCAAAACATATATGTTAAATAAATAGTGCATAACCAATCTTAATTTAAATATTGCAATTCTATAAAAAAAATTATCAAAATTCTTAAAGTGATATTTGGCACCATAACACCAATATTTATATATATCAGTATTGTGGTGCCACTCTTAATGAATATTAATGTTTTCTACTATAAGTTTGCACCAAGTGACATGTTATTATAATAATATTTTACTATTTTCATGTACCAAAAAAATAGTTTATCATTTCAAAATTTTCTTATAAACAAATATAAATGTAAAGAATTTATTTTATATGTATAAAAAAAAAACATTGATATGATATTCAACTATATATTATTTTCTAAAACTAAAATGTTTAAATTAATTATTTAAATATTAAACTAAAAATTATTGATAGTGGAAATAATAATAGACATTAGAAGTGTAAATATATTTGATATTGTCTTGTGTGTCTTCTAATCATAATTTTTACTATTATATATATATATATATAGTATATTTCAGTGTTGTGGTGCTAAATATCATTTTAAGAATTTTGATAATTTTTTTAATAGAATTTCAATATTTAAGTTAAAATTGGTTATGCATTATTGTTTTCACAAATATGTCTTGAAAAAAAGTTTTATAATTTATATTTGATCAAATTTTAAAGTTATTTGAATTTTATTTCACTGTAGTTATTTAATTTAAGTTAAACATTAGATTTAAGTTAGGAATTCTTTATGTTATGCTAAAAGTTTACTTAGAGTTAATTTCTATGTTTTGTATTAATTAACAATATTCTTAAATATAAATTTAAAATATTATAGTAGTAATATATTATAAATATTAAATAAACTTTAATTAAATGTATTTAGAAATATCACAAATAAAAATAATAAATAAAGAGTGATAATAAATAATTAAGATTCAATTAGTTTTGAAAATAAAAAAATTATGATTAATAATGGACAAATTAAAACATAAGAAGAAAGGCATTCTAGACTAATCAATTAAAAACTATTGTCAGTGAGAGTGGCATTAAACATTTAGAAGTGTTACTAAAAATAAGTTTATTTTCTACTTGCCGATGGAATATACGTAGTTGGTAAAAGCCCTCTCAATATATTGTACTGGTTGTCATGCACAATAGTAAATAGATATGACCGCAATGGGCAATGTGTAGAAGAGACTAACAATATTGTAATGAATTATTTGTAGATTTGTGTGATATGTTAAATTATTTGTATTGATTGTTAAATTATTTGTATTGGTTGTCAAATTATTTATACAGACTTGTGTTTATACTGCTGAATTATTTGATAATGCATTTCTTTTTTCACTTGAAGTTAAATATGCTGGAATTGGTAACTTTGAACCTTCATATATTGTCGCTGATAGTTGTCTTGGTATGAACAATTTTCCACTGTTCAAAGATCTTGCCCCTCATGTAGAATAGACATGTGAACTAATACTTGCTAGAAGAAGGGAACAATTGGGATAGTTTTGAAGGCCAAGTTGAAGATGTAATTGACTTGTAGCTTCAATGTACTGCGTGTATAGTAGAAATTAAAGCTCATTTAAAACTGAAGGTTCAAATTAGCAGAAAACATGTTTAGTTGTTCGATAATAAGTTTTCGTATTTTGCTTTATTCTATTGTCTTGGAATCTAGACTAATGAAATGTGACTCTTGATTAGTTTCGAGACTGAGTAGGCAGGATAAATACAAAAAAAGGAGAGAAGTTAAGTTGGATAAAATGAGGCAAAAGCTTATAATGCTGTTGTGAGGGTTTTTGGTACATTGGATTTTGTATATGTGGCCATCTTATTTATTTGCTGCATGTATTGGATTTTTAAAGTTGTACTGAAACTAATTTAATTGATATTAATTGAAGGTACTGATTTGGAAGGATCCTTTGAGTCTACACGTTTTGGATTTTATCTCTATTTGACATATCCACAAGCTTAGCAAAGAGGCATGCATTGATATATTCAAATTTCATTAAATTTAAAAAACTCGTTAGCTCGCTAAAATTATAATGTTATTGTTTAAATTCTTAATATATATTTTTTTTTTTTTACAGTACATCCGTGCCCATCTTAGAAGAGAGTTTTTTTTTCTGATGTTGGTCAACCCCACATACATTGTTGTTTACAATGAGCATATATATCGAGACAAAACATTTACGAGGAAGAGGAGGGTAATGTCACATTGGAAAAGGTTGATATAATTATTGTACAAAGAACAACTTATTTTTATTCTTTTTTTATTTATTGAAATTAGGGTATTCACTATTGAGAATAGTGACTAATTCACTCGTCCCAAAAACTCTCCTAAACAGGTAAATGGCTAGCCACGAAATACACTTTATTCCTATAAATTAAAACTAATTTAAAGGTGATAAAACTAATTTTATGTTTAATCGATATGATGGTTCCTGCAATATATCCAATAGAAGGAGAAGAAAATTAACCGTAAGCTTTTTTAAAACCTCGATATAATGATTTAGTATTAGGTTGATGATTATATTGTATATTAATTTTGTTGATTCTGACTACTTTATTCTTGCTACATGTTATTCTATTATGATACTGTGAACAGTAGAAGATTTAATTAGGAATCAAGCAATTAGGTATGGATAGCCCATTGCTTGATGTATGCTAATTTTGTTCTAATATTGAACTTTTTGACAGGATCATAATGTGATGGAGTAAAATTGTTAAATTAAAGTTTTATGTTTAATATTTTGCAGATGTTTTATCCCATGTTAAAGTTTCAGATTTATTTTGCTTAGGGCTTTTGTTACTAGTCATTTTAATTTACGACTTAAATTAAAGTATGATTTGTATATAATAAAACTCTATTCTCCTTGATCATGCAATAGCTGATATACTTGAATTCCTGTATTGTCTAATATGCATTTTACAATAGTTTGCGGTGCATAGTTTATGTTGTAAGCACTAAATATTGATGAATCAGGTCCTAGCTGTTGGCATTCTATGGATATTATATTGAGGCAAAATGGACTTAGCTCTTTCGATATTTGTGTGTGCTTTGATCAACTATAATACAAAATACAATTGTTCCACTTAGCGAAAATATTTAAAGTGATACAGAATGGTAGATCTATGCCGTGGTGCTTTGTACAGGCTAACAGGCTAGTCATCAATCATTTAAAAGAGAGAGAATAAACATCGAGCAAGGGTGAATGCATTAGCTAAGTTCAGTACCACCCGTTGGGAACAGCAATGCCTGAAGCATGATGGTTGTTCAGCACTTCAGATACATTAACAAAGTAAGATGCTGAAATGACAACAAGGTCGTTGTAGTATAGTGGTGAGTATTCCCGCCTGTCACGCGGGTGACCCGGGTTCGATCCCCGGCAACGGCGTTTTCCTAAAACTTTACTGTTTATGAAATCTGGATCGTGCTGGCTCTTCACCGACAAAGCTTGTGCCAGCAAAAAAATGGGCCCAAATGTTATTGGCCATTTGCCACACGTAAGGGCGCACAAGCTATTTTCCTTGTGCCTACTTAGGGCCCAAGCTTTTTCCATTTTAATGTTTACTAGATACCTTCATTTTGAAGTACCATCTCAGCTCCGTAAGTTTCAGCTGCATTCTCAGAATCCAGGACTCTCCACAGATGAACCACTAACACCTTCAAATTCCGTTTCACTTTGCTGGAATTCACATCAGATACTAATATCTTTGATGTCATCACAAAATATTGAAAAAGAGTGGCCTTGAATGATGGGGAAGTGTTCTATCTTTTGATGTCATCTATAATACTAATATTTAAGACTCATTACATGGAAAATTTTCTATGTATCATTTATAAAGCAAATTATGTCCCACTATTTTTATAATCTTAATAATTAAATTAAGTTTTTAAATTTAATTTACTTTATAATTAATAATTAATATTTTCCAATCATACCTTCATATCTCTCTTCCATTAACACAATAAAAATATCCTACAAAATATCTCATTCATAATTATTTAATATGAAATAAATAACAAATGATATAAACAAAATGATAATTGAACGTATTATTATATCATTAAACTTTTATATGTATAATTATTATAGAGTTAACTAATGATAACAAAACTATTATAATTACATTATCATAAAAAGAAGTCAATTATAATTAACGATAATTTTATTGACCATGTATAACTATTATATAATTATATAAAAAGCTATTATAATATGTTTTCTAACTGGATAATAGATTTATGTAGTTTTTTTTAACATCACATATGCGTTGTAGCTTTAGTTTATTATCAACTTAGAAAACATATTATAACAACTTTTTATATAATTATATAATAGTGACACATGGTCAATAAAATTATCATTAATTATAACAATCTTCTTTTTGTGGTAGCATAATTATAATAGCTTTGTTATCATTAACTAATACAATAATAATTATACATATAAAATTTTAATGATATACTAATACATTCAATTATCATTTGTTTATATCTTTTGTTATTATTTTCATATTATATAATTTTGGATGAGATATTTTGTAGGGTATTTTTATTGTGTTTATGGAAGAGAGATATGAAGGTATGCTTGGAAAAAATATATTAGTAATTATAAGGTAAATTAAATTTAAAAACTTACTTTAATTATTAAGATTATGAAAATAATAAGGCATAATTTTATCTATGAATGACACATGGAAAACTTTTCATATAGTAAGTCTTAAATATTAGTATTATAGATATAGATTATAGATTATAAATTTAGTTCCTCCTTAATATTTTGATACACTTATTTTTCTTATTGAGTAATATAATTACAACTATTTTATATATCGATAAGGATCAATTTATCCTAAAATTCTTCAAAAATATTGAAGACAGACTAATTTATCATATATTTTAAATTATGACAGAACACAAAATATATATTTTTATTCTTGAGGAACCATTTGATTTGATGTTATTTATTTCATGGATTAGGTTAGGATAAGTCTCACCAGTTAACTGATAAATCATCGGTGAGAAATTACTATAAAGACTAATCTAGCATTAATTTTCCAATTGGATGTGACAAATTTACATAATTTTCTAACTTGACAAATGAGTTAGAGCACGTAAAAGAAAACAATCAATATTCATACCAAATAGAAGTGTCCATGATTTCAAATTTCTTTTTCTACACTTAAGAGCCATGTCAACAACGTAAAAAAATGCTGCTCATAATTTTCTCCATTTAAACCTCCAAAGAAAAAAAAAGGAAAAAAATTCTACATTTAAAACTATACATAATTTTGGAAAAATCGACTCAATTGAAAATGACATCACTTGGAAGTTTCACACCTGATTGACATATACTTGATGAGAAATTGCTAGGAAGATTAGTAATTCAAAGTCTATGCACCGGCTTCACATTTTTCAATTTGATGTGACTAATATGTTCAATTTTCAAATTTAAGGAATGTGTTATAAAGCATATAGATAACGATAAATAATGCCAAAAATTATAAATCGTCATCATTACATTTTTTTAATAGAGTTATCACTTCATAAAGTGCAATTATCGTTCATTCGTTGCATTTTGTTAGGTTATACGTGATATAAAGATGAAGACATGTAATATTTTATTTTATAGATATTTTCTTTCATAATAGATTAATAGTATTAAAAAAGAAATAAAATATATAGAGCATATGATTTTTTTATTTTTTTTTTAAATTATAAGGTATTCTTAATATCATTTGATGATATGTGACATCATGATAAATTACTTAAATAATTTGGAATGAGATATTTTGTAGGGTATTTTTATTGTGTTAATGGAAGAGAGATATAAAGGTATGATTGAAAAAAATTAATTAATAATTATAAGATAAATAAATTTAAGAACTTACTTTAATTATTAAGATTATGAAAATGATAAGGCATAATTTTCTCTATGAATGATATATCAAAAACTTTCCATGTAATGAGTCTTAAATATTAATATTATAAATTATAGATTTAGTTCCCCCTCAATATTTTAATGTACTTATTTTTCTTATTGAGTAATATAATTACAACTATTTTAGAAATCGATAAGGATCAACTTATCATAAAATTCTTCAAAATTATTGTTGACTGACTAATTTATCCTATATTTTTAATAATGATGGAATACAAAATATACATTTTTATTCTTGAGGAAACCATTTTGTTCAATGTTATTTTTTTTATAGATTAAGTTGGGAAAGTCTCACCACTTGACTGATAAATCATCGATGAGAAATTCCTATACGGACTAATCCAACATCAATTTTTCAATTTGATGTGATTGATTTACATGATTTTCCAACTTAAAGAATGAGCTAGAATACATAAAAAAGAATAATCAATATTCATGCCAAATAAAAGTGCCCATGATTTTAAATTTCTTTTTCTACATTTAGGAGACATGTCAACAATATAAAAAAATGCTGCTCATAATCTTCTGCATTTAAACCTCCAAAGAAAAAAGGGAGAAAAAATTGACTCCATTGAAAATAACATTATTTGGAAGTTTCACACTTGATTGACATATACTTGGTGAGAAATTGCTAAGAAGACTAACAATTCAAAGTCTATGCACCAACTTCAAATTTTCCAGTTTGATATGACTAAACTATTCTATTTTCAAACTTAAGAAATGAGTTAAAAAATATATAGATAACAATAAATTATGCCAACTATTATAAATCATCATCGTTATATTTTTTCTTAGGGTTATCACTTCATAAAATGCAATTATATTTCGTTCACTGCATTTTGTTAGGTTAGATTTGATATAAAGATAAAGAGATGCAGTATTTTCTTTTATAGATGTTTTCTTCCATAGTATATTAATGATATTGAAAAATAAAATAAAATATATAGAATATATGATTTTTAAAAAAAATTACAAGGTATTCTTAATATCATTTGATGAAATATGACATCATGTTAAAATTAAATCTTAACTATATATATATATATATTAATATTTAAAATTTGTAATTTAGTGTGTGTTTTTAAAAACTGTAGGATTTATTATAATCTTTTTTTATATAATAGATTTTTTCATAATTATATAATAGTTACACATGGTCAATAAAATTATCATTAATTATAATAGTCGTCTTTTTATGGTAGCGTAATTATAATAGTTTTGTTATCATTAGCTAATACTGTAGTAATTATACATAAAAAAATTAATAATTTAATAATATGTTCAATTGTCATTTTATTTATATTGTTAGTTATTATTTTCATATGAAATTATTTTGAATGAGATGTTTTATAGCGTATTTTTATTGTGTTAATGGAAGAGAGATATAAAGGTATGATTGAAAAATTAATTAATAATTATAAGGTAAATTAAATTTTAAAAATTAATTTAATGATTAATATTATGAAAATGATAGGGTATAATTTTCTCTATGAATGACACATAGAAAAATTTTCATATAATGAGTCTTAAATAATAATATAAAATATTATAGATTATAGATTTAGTTCCCCCTCAATATTTTGATACACTTATTTTTTTTATTGAGTAATATAATTACAACTATTTTATAAATCGATAAGGATCAATTTGTCATAAAATTCTTTAAAATTATTTATGACAGACTAATTTATCCTATATTTTTAATTATGAGAGATACAACATATATATTTTTATTCTTGAGGAAACTATTTTGTTCGATATTATTTTTTTCATGGATTAAATTGGGGAAAGTCTCACCACTTGACTAATAAATCATTGATGATAAATAACTAAACAAACTAATTCAGTATCAAATTTCCAATTCGATGTGACTAATTTACATAATTTCAATTTTCCAATTTGATGTGACTAATTTACTAATTTTTTGACTTAGGAAATGGATTAGAATATATAAAAGAGAACAATCAATATTCATGTCAAATAAAAGTGTCCATGATTTTAAATTTCTTTTTTGGACATTTAAGAGCCATGTCAACAACATAAAAAAAAGCTGTTTGTAATCTTCTGCATTTAAAGCTCTAAAGAAAAAAAAGGACAAAAATTCTACATTTAAAAGTATACATAATTTTGCAAAAATCAACTCCATTGAAAATGACATCATTTGGAAGTTTTACATTTGATTACATATACCTGGTGAGAAATTGCTAAGAAGATTAGCAATTCAAAGTCTGTGCACCAACTTCACATTTTTTCAGTTTGATGTGACTAATCTGTTCAATTTTCAAACTTAAGGAATAAGTTAGAAAATATATAGATAACAATAAATTATCCAAATGGACGTAGTTTCAACACATATATGATAGTCTTCTTTTTGTGGTAGAGTAATTATAATACTTTGGTTATCATTAGCTAATATTTTAATAATTATATATACAAAATTTTAATAATTTGATAATATGTTCAATTATCATTTTATTTATATAATTAGTTATTATTTTCATATTAAATAACTCTGAATGTGATATTTTGTGGGTATTTTAATTGTGTTAATAGAAGAGAAATGTGAAGGTATGACTGAAAAAATTAATTAATAATTATAAGTTAAATTAAATTTTAAAACTTACTTTTATTATTAAGATTATGAAAATTGTAAGGTATAATTTTTTCATTGAATGACACATAGAAAACTTTCCATATAATGAGTCTTAAATATTAGTATTATAGATTACAGATTATAGATTTAGTTCCCCCTAAATATTTTGATACACTTATTTTTCTTATTAAGCAATATAATTACAACTATTTTATAAATCAATAAGGATCAATTCGTCATAAAATTCTTCAAAATTACTGCTGACTATCCTATATTTTTAATTATGACGGAACACAAAATATATATTTTTATTCTTGAGGAAACCATTTTGTTTGATATTATTTTTTTCATGGATTAAGTTGGGGAAAGTCTTACTACTTGATTGATAAATCATCGATGAGAAATTACTATACAAACTAATCCAGTATGAATTTTCAAATTTGATGTAACTAATTTACATAAATTTATAACTTAAGAAATGAGTTAGACTACATAAAAAGTGAACAATCAATATTCATGCCAAAATAAAATTGTCAATGATTTTAAATTTCTTTTTCTACATTTAGAAGCTATGTCAGTAACAGAACAAAAAAAAGCGTTGCTCATAATCTTTTGTGTTTAAACCTCCAAAGAAAAAATAAAGGAAGAAAAAATCTACATTTAAAACTATGCACAATTTTAAAAAATTTGACTCCATTGAAAATGACATCAATTGAAAGTT
This sequence comes from Dalbergia cultrata, assembly GCA_031216105.1. Classification (NCBI taxonomy): domain Eukaryota; kingdom Viridiplantae; phylum Streptophyta; class Magnoliopsida; order Fabales; family Fabaceae; genus Dalbergia; species Dalbergia cultrata. The sequence goes on along the minus strand of CM062347.1, from coordinate 51,720,995 downwards.
TCACACTTGATTAACATATACTTAGTGAGAAACTGCTAGGAAGACTAACAATCCAAAGCCTATACACCAACTTCACATTTTCCAGTTTAATGTGACTAATCTGTTCAATTTTCAAACTTAAGGAATGGGTTAGAAAACATATAGATAACAATATATTATGCCAAATATTATAAATCATCATCATTACATTTTTTTTCCTTTAGAGTTATCACTTTATAAAATGCAATTATCCTTTATTTGTTGCATTTTCTTAGGTTAGATGTGATATAAAGATGAAGACATGCAGTATTTTCTTTTATAAATATTTTTTTTCGCAATAGACTAATAGTATTGAAAAAGAAATAAAATGTATAGGATATATGATTTTTTATTTTTTTTAAATTACAACATATTCTTAGTATCATTTGATGATATGTCACATGATGTTAAAACTAAATCTTAACTATATATATATATATATATATATATATATATATATATATATATATATATATATATATAATTTAGTGTGTGTTTTTAAAAACTATAAGATTGATTATAAATTTTTTTCATATAATAGATTTTTTTTAATTATATAATAGTTACACATGTTCAATAAAATTATCATTAATTATAATAGTTTTGTTATCATTAGCTAATACTGTAATAATTATACATACTAAATTTTAATGATTTAATAATATGTTCAATTATAATTTTATATATTATTTGTTATTATTTTCATATTAAATAATTTTGAATGAGATATTTTGTAGGGTATTTTTTATGTGTTAATGGAAGAGAAATATGAAGGTACGATTGAAAAAATTAATTAATAGTTATTAGGTAAATTAAATTTAAAAACTTACTTTAATTATTAAGATTATAAAAATGGTAGGTATAATTTTCTTTATGAATGACACATAGAAAACTTTCTATATAATGTGTGTTAAATATTACTATTATATATTATAGATTATAGATTTAGTTCTCTCTCAATATTTTGATACGTTTATTTTTCTTATTGAGTAATATAATTATAACTATTTTATAAATTGATAAGGATCATTTTATCCTAAATTTTTCCAAAAATATTGAAGAGAGACTAATTTATCCTATATTTTTAATCATAATGGAACACAAAATATATTTTTTTATCCTATTAACTTATTTTTAAAATAAATTTATATACTTAATTTTCTATAAGCTATACTTATATAAGTGATCATTTAATTTTTAGTAATGGTCAATAAACTATTTGTTGTTATCATCCCTTATATCGCACGGGTTAAACGACTAGTTACTAAATATTGAAAAACAAGGATCTTGAATGATGAAAAAGATAACATTATTATTTTTTAAAATCTATTTTTAAAGTCACTACTGCAATATCACAAAATTAAATTGAGTTATTAATCTATTTTATGATATATATGTTTAGAATCATGTGATATTATTTTTTTTATTAATGAATCAAAAATTGATTTACAATTAGAATACAATTGATTCTCATTATGCTAAATATCAGCAAAATATCAATTAATTATATAGAGATACTAATTATCAAATTATCAATAATTTTATCCAATTAATCGATTATACGATGTTATTTATACTATCTTTGTTTAGGTAGATATTTACACTGTCTTTTATTCTAATAAAATTCACACGCCTCATATTCAAACTTTTATGTTCAAATTTTTATATTGTGATATTATAATGAGACTGTTGATTTTAAGATTTAATATTGTTATATTATAATGATATATGTACTAAATTTAAGGTTTTCCAGAATCATGTAATATTATGAATTATATCCAATATTTCACTGATTGTCGTTTATAAGTGATTACCAAATTATCAATAATTCTATCCATTTATTATTGTAAATAGGGGAGAAACAATTTTAGAGTCAATATTATCTTAGAATATATTATATAGATATAGATTAGTCAAGATTTTATACTCAGACCAAAAAAAAAAAAAAGGTTAAGATTTTTTCACTTTATTCTGACCAAAAGAACAAGATTTTATACTTTCTGTTGACCAAAAATAAAAAGATCATATGTACCAAAAATATAGAACAATTTTATACTTAAAAAATACTCGATCAAAACAAAATACTCCAAACCCTCGTCGAGCTTTAATCATCACTTGGAGCTAAGGTTGTGCGATCAATTCCTGATAGAAGAAGAAGGAAAAAAAAAACAAACTTTAAATAAAAATATAGGTAAGACTAGTACATTGTTATAATGTTCTCGTTTTTTTAAAAAAAAAAAAAAAAATCTGACCACAATATCAGTGCCCATATGATCTTTATACAAGCGACAGGTAAGCGTGGCCGGCCATCCGCCAGCTCAAGGAACATGCCAGCAAATCCTCGTCAAAGACAAAGTTAATATTCCAGGTGAGCATTGCGATTCTTTTTTGTTGAGCGCACCTAAGTTAATATATACAGTTCAATATTTGAATTATATATTTTTTGGTCGATTCTATATTTGAATTTCGAAAGAGCAAACTGCTTACCATTGCACCGTCTCTTCTTTTATTTTGGCCCGCTTAACTTGTCCATTTGTATTCCAATACCTGTTCTTGGAAATAATTCTAACAATATATTTTCCTTAGAATTATGATTAACTAGCAACGGTAGGAACTCTTTTTTTTTTTCTCTCTCTCTCTTAAAGCATGCAAATTGAAGTTTGAGATACATAATGTTATGATAATAGAGAAAGTAAACATCTGATATAATTTTCTAACGTTATATATGTCAACTATTAATTTACATAAAAATTTCTCCCATTTTTTGACCCAAAAGACTTCTCTTTAGAGAATATTATCCACCCAAAAATGTAATTGGGTGAGACAAATACAAGTTGTTGATTACATTAATTTATAGTACTGAAAACCTTTATTCGAATAATTAAAAAAAAATTAAAAATGAAGAGGTTGACTTAGATTGACATTTACATCCTCACTGCCTAATAACTTGGAAATTTTCCTTTAATTTATCCAATTTTTTTATTCTAATCACTTTTAATTTGAGTTATTTTTAATTAATTATTAATAAATCAAGTAAAAATCTCTCCATTGTTTTATATAGTGATATGTTAATTTTATTTAGATTTACTGACAATTATCCTCACCAATTGAATTAATTTGCAAAATAAAAATAAGGAAGACTTGGATATGATTTGAACTAAATTTGTGATATCTTTCGAGAATTTAATTCAGAATTTCATGAAAATAAAGGAAGAGATTGAATAAAGAATTAGAAGATTTCACTGGGATTTGTGAAATATGCATCATGATTCATTCTTGATTTCACTCTGTTACTGTTTTTTTCACTCTTTTATCTATGTCTTTCTAATTCTCCTACGTGTTAGGTTCTAGGGAGCAGAATTATTAGGAAACTAGTTTGTATTCCTTTGATTATTGGATTTCTTAATAATATATTTCCGGACTTTGATGTTATTATTGACTTGATTATTCATTAATTATTGTATGATTTTATATTTTATTTTATAAAATAAGCTAAATTAGAAGTTATATATGCAGTATTTAGAAATTCGTATTCTTTATCTTTAAAATAGATTTAAAAAATTGAAATAGTGCGAAGAATCATGCTATAATTATTAATAATAAGAAATTTGATCAAAAATAATATTATTAGAAAAATAAGATAACAATTAGGCAATAAAAAGTCAGAGAACTTTGATGAAATCAACCTTTCTTTTTCTATTTTTTCACAATACATTTTGATTTGATTAGTTTTTATTTTTATTTTAATTCACATTTGTTTATTTCAATTTTAATTTTTTTCCCAAATAGTATAATGACCAGTTAAATTGGTGCTTGTGTTTTTAATCCTCCTGGGACGGCAATCCCCTTGCTCACTCTTGAGATCCAATGCAATTGCTGGAATCAATTTTCGCAAATTGGCTATCACCCCCTTCTTAATTTCCAAATTAAATTTACTTACTTAAGCTCTGAAATAATTCCAATATTCTTTTTACTCGCATAAGAGATAACGCCAATTCTTAAATTAGTCCTCCAAAAATTAGTTTGTCATCAACTCAGTCTTTTAAAGCCTTTTGTCATCTAACTAATCTCTTAAAGATATCAGTACTAAATTCACAATTTTGCATCATTATAGTATTTTCAAAAAAATGAACAAATATCATAGTGTTTAACTCATTCAAGGTGCATTTATTTGGGATTCTGAACCCCCCAAAATCACCTTTTTTACTAAAAAAAAATTAAATTTCATACATATATATATATATTATGTATAAATTTTTACAAAATAATTAAAAATAAAAAAAATCAGTTTTATATAAAATTTATGTTGTAGAATCACTTTTTAAAATCTAAAACAAACACACCCTTATGAAATCGATTCTGATAAAATATTCCGAAAAGTAATAATCTCGCCATCAAATTATCAAGCTAACATAGTCAAATAATAAGGTACATCCCAACAAGTGGAATTTTTTTTAATATATTTAAAATAAAATCGCACGAAAACTTATTGTTCAGACTTCTAGCCTTGTAAGCAAATAGTAAAATATATAGCCACATCCTCTGCCCCACCTAACAATTTACCTAAGAGCCGCACAGATCCTTGGCAAAAAGGACAATAGACGATACTGCTTCAGAACTACAATGTTGAGAGATGTTAACATCAATAATAAATTTACTTTGCAGGACCATTGGGCAATGCACCAGATTTTCCCCCAGATGGGTTTAGTTCATCCCATGCTTCAATCCATGAGACCATGGCATCTGCAAGCTTGTTGAAATAGTCATCAACATTACCAAGTTTTTCCTTAACTTGCTTGGAGAGTTCAATGTAGCAATTCTGAACAGAAGTGCAATCCTTTGGAAGGGAGACAGATTGGAAGAATGGAATCAGCTCTTCCTGCCAGAAAATCCCTTTGTACTCCTTCTTAAGGTTCACAAATGGGTTGCTAGCCTTGCTGTGATAGATGTAGGGCAAGCCTGTCTTCACCCCCAATCCCAAATGATCACATATAACCTGCATGATCAACAAATAGTCTAGTCAGCCCAATGTTTTGACACAACAACAATACAACACTCATTCAGGATGAGGAAATTTAACTTATGTCATCAAATAAGAAGTTTAGTATCATGGAGGATACCTTGGTGCACCAGCCAGCCCACATATCATCGTAGCGTCCAATGGGTTGTCCATCACCCATGAGTCCAAAGTACATTGCAGGACCAATCAATTCACGGTTGAAAGCCAAATTCATACCACACATGGGAAAGAGGGTTCCCTTTGGAATTGTCATAACTGCATCCACATACCTGTAAAAGGAAGTATGGTAAATGCAGTGAACAAAGACAATGATGGAAAACAAAATTATCACAACAACAGACGCAAACATGAACTCAAACTAGGCCACAAAGGATCCAATACCTAGTGTTCCTTTCTAGAGGTTTGACAAGCTGAGTTGGGGCATCATAGTCAGGAATGTTGAGCCAGAGGCCATGAGAAACAGCAGTTGGAACACCCTCACGCAGACTAAACGGATATCCGCGAACGAAATCAGCACCATCTGTATAGGGATCATAGAGAGTGTTGAAGAAATAAGGAGTTGATGGAGACAGAAGGTTCTTAATGTGCTGCTGCAGGGCATTGATATCTTTTCCAGATGGATCCTTAGCAACCTGAGAATCAAAAAAACATGTACAATCATCAGACCTCAGATCTCCAACCCAAACACAACGATATTTCAAAACCAAACAACAAAAACAGCAGGTAGCTATCAGATTTCCAAAAAGCAAATGAGTCTGATCCTCAAAACGATTCAAACACTAACTAAATCTTAGAACACAATACAGAACACAGATGATAGAATTACACAGATCTTAACGACTAACGAGGGCACAAAGTCAACACACTTATACACTTGTTGACAGATCCTTGACCAATATAGTTATCACCGATCCAATTCATGCAATCCAAAGAGACCCCCAATTACTAACTTGGCAAGTCGGAAAACAAAATCAAACCAACAAATTACGACAAAAAAAAAACTGCAAGAAACTGATAGATACTATTAAGAGACAAAAAAAATTCAACACCCATAAAAAATTTCACTTAAAAAAACACCAAAATAGCAACTCTAGGGCGTTACGCAACCAGATCTACACAATCAATATAATCAACAAAACTCGGGGTTCAAAAAAAATCGAAAATTGAAGGAGACCCAGATCGAGAAAAAGAGAATAGAATGTGGGGGAATTGGGTGAGAACTCACGAAGCAATCATCATCAATGGTGTAGATGTACTTCTTCTTGGAAACCATGTAACCGAAGCACCTGCAAGCTGAGTCCTTGAAGGAGATGCAGGAGGCCTTGGGTCCGAGGATGCGGTTGATGTCGTTGCGGTTGTAGAGCTCGTAGTCGAACCCTTCGGGGACCTTGATGGTCTTTGAAGGGTCACCGTCCTGCACGATGATGAGGTGGTACGGCTGGAAGAAGGGCCGCCACATCTCGAGGAAGTCGAGGTTCCTGATTGTCGGGATCACGATGTCCAGATCGTCCTTCAGGAGTGGTGTCGGTGACGACATTGTTGCGTTGGGGAGCTGTGAAAGTGTGAGATCGGAGATTGTTTTGTTTTGTTTTGTTTGCAGAGAGCAAAGGGAAGAAAGAGGGTGAGATTCTGCGGAGAATAGGAGTGGGATGGAGGAGGAGAGGGGTTTGAGGGGTTTTTGTATTTGAAACGGGCTGGGTTCTGGCCACGTGCCCCACACGCATGCACGTGTATCACTGTGAGAGGTCGTGAACTTTTGAAGATTGATTTTATTTTTTCAACTTATTACTATAGAATAATTTATACATAGAAGAGTTTTTTTCACCAGAGATTTTGGTGTCGGTATAATTATTTTTCTTTAAAACATTTTTAAATGCACATACTTTTTATGGAATGTGTGTTACCGCAAGGTGTATCGACCTAATTAATTACTTCATTTGAATTAGCTAACTTTCTCTTTTATTAACAGAAAGTTTAGGTGGATTCAATATGGATTATCCCATAAAAAATATGATATCGTAATCGAATTCACCTCCTTATAGAATGGAAGCTGACTCTATAACTGTTTGGGCCACACTCCATTCGTGAACTAATTTTTGTTGGATTTTGTATAAACACAAAAAATATGTGATCTCTCCTCTCTTGAGCTTTCTTTCATGGAATTCAAATTTATATCTTTATTTTAAAATTTTAATCTTTTTTTCCCGAAAATCTTGTAATCATTATTTTTTCTTTATGAAAATCTTGTGGAAAGATGTGGAATTATCAATGTGGGAAAGAAAAGGTAAAGATGGAATTGGAAATGTTAGGCAGGAGGTGGCTTAGGGCTAGTGTGAGTGCGTGATGGACGGAAATAAAGAGTTGGGCGACCACTTCAAAGCTCAGATTTGAGGATTCAAAGTCGCCGGTGGATTTAAGGAAAACTGTCTTTGTAAACTCCAAAAAATTCCACACATAACACCTACTAGGCTTTAACTGGTCCATGATTTTTCTGAGTATGACACTTGTACTTAATTATCCCGTTGATGGTGTTCAATGTTTTGTTCCCTACTCATGGATTCTGATCTGCATGCTTTTACTCCTAACACGTTTCTCTGCTCCTTGACCGTGCCCCATGCTTTGTTGTGAGAAACTAAATTCTAAATATATTTGCATTTATGTTAAAGTTGCATTTTTTTTTTTCAATAATTTCACGTTATTTAAAGAAACGAAATGTATAGCGTGTACGAGCGGAAGCTTATAGATGCACCTCTATGAAAAGAGTATGGCATGGGAAGGGAAACTATAAAAGTATAAAGTATATTTCCCTGTTAAGTTTTAGGTTTGCTTGAAATTTTGTTTTGGTAATTATGCATTTTTTATAATTATGGCTTAAACTAAATGTAAAAGCAACATTTTTGTCAATACATACAATTTTCACCAACACAAAAGCAACAAAATGTTGCTTTTACATTTAAGGGCAATTTTGCTTTAAACTAGCCATGTTTGACACAATTTTCAATTACAAACTGGGTTTTGGGCTGGGCACATGCTAGGCAATTAGGCAAACACACTAGAAGAAATTTGTTGAATGTATATATATTAGCTTTGGGATAGCAAGATGGAAACTCTATCCCACATTGCTCAAAGCATATTTATTGATGGGTATAGAATAAAAAAGTTATACACATCGATATATACACATTAAAGGTTCATTTGGATACTGCACTTTTTTACTTTTTCTAACTTTATAAAAGTCAAAAGTTATATTTTTGCTTTTTGTTTTGTTTTGTTAAATAACTTAGGACTTGTTTGGTTTGAATTTCCAGTTTTCAGTTTTTATTTTCAGTTTTCTAGTTTTCCAGAATTTGTGAAGGAAAAATTGAAAATTTTAAAAACTGAAATTTGTAACTTTCAGAATTTTCAGTTTTTCTTTTACAAATTCTGAAAAACTGAAAATGAAAACTAAAAACTGAAAACTCAAACCAAACAGACTCTTATTTTTTCTTTAAAAGTTATTCCTAATATTTTTTTAAGAAGTCATAATATCTAAATTTTAAGAAGCACTTTCTAAAACACTAAAAATAAACAATATTATTGTTATATATTTAAATATAAAATAGGTTATTCATAAATTACTTTTAGATAAGAGTTTAAATAAACAAACTATTCACCCAGACATAACCTAAATCGACATATCCCGTTTTGAAAGCATCATTTTTCCTTTCCTACCAGTTATCTCCTCTTTTCATGCGGACTAGGGGCCTAGTAGGAGGCCTGTACATAAGGTGGATCCTAAGACCCACACAATAAAGAAGACAAAAAACTAAATCCAGGTACAGTATTAGAAAGACTAATAATTCATTCTGTATCCCGCTAAAAAAGGAGAATAATAAGAAAGAAAGAAAAAGAAATATAGCCCAAGCCCCACAGCATAAGCACAAGTTTAAGGTGAATGGCCCCAGTTCTTCATCACAATGCTAAGAAATTAATTGCATGTTCAATAACAGGGGAAATCAATGATTGAAGCAAGTAACTTGAATAATTTATACAATGCTCAAGAGGCCAGGCTACAAATAAGTGTGCATAAGCGCAGTAAAAATCTTCGCGGTACACAAGCAGTTATGCACCTATGTCACTTTCTATTGCTTCAGTGGCAGCTCCTATCCATTCCAAACAAGAAGGTTGCTTTCACCTTTAACATTATGGTGCACACGAATTCAAAAGAGTGCATGACCTCTAACACAATCCACAGAATCGCATATATTCTTTATGGTCAAGTCAATAGGACTACCAAAGAAGCTAGAATGCCCATGACAGCACTTATTGTCGATAAAACTAGTTTTGAACTTGCATTGGGCAGCCATGGATAGGCATCTGGAGGTGGCATTACACAGTTATCTCCATTGAAATAAATTCTTCGCGGGAAAGCCCATCCCTTGTCAAACGTGAAGGTTGCTTTGTCCTTTCTAAATAAGAGCTCTGACTGCACATTCCCAAGGGGTCCAGCTGAAGTAAGTAAATCATTATAGAACTTGACTCCCCACAGCATGCCAGTATCATCTGTAAAACCAGATCCCAAAACAATTATAACACTTGGTATGTTTTCTTCATAAGATCATATAAAATATTAGGACTATGATTGGGATAGAACTTACTTAAGCCCTCGTAAGGTGTTAGTGGCTTATACTTGAAGCTGAAAACCTGGGTTAGATTGTCGAAATTGGGGTGCTGCACAACAAGGTTCCATTGTGAATAGTTCATTCTGTAATTGAAATTTGTGACTGTGATCTTTACCCTCCAGTACTCCTTATATTGGAGCTTCAAATGCCAATGCACCCGAATGGGACACATATGGCTTGTGCACTGGACTAGAGGTGTATTTAAAGCTTTGCCTGGTGATGACACAACTGAAGCTAAATGTGGAGAGTCTCGACTGGTGAAAGAAAAAAAAAATCAGAAATATATATCAGAAGACAGTTTCGGATATCTACCAAAAGAGAAATTAACTCATTAAGGACTCACTCAACACAGCTACCAGGATCTGTTTTGTTTCGACAGCCACAGGTGCAGGTTGGGCAGTTTACTATTGTATCATTATAGAAGGATGAGAGAGAAACACAACAAGTTGGTGTCTTTTGAGCCAGGAATTGAGAATACGTGCAGGTAACATTCCAGGTCACTGCCACGCAATATGTGGGTTAAGCTATACAGAATATAAATCTTGTTTTCATACTCAGAATTTTTCTGAGCATTGCAAGAGAGATAAAGAGTAATTATTTCTAGTTATATCACAGCTTATTATGCGTTTGATGAAAGCTAATTCCATCTCAACAACAAAGGCAATATAGGAAAAGATTGAACTAGCATGACTGCACAAATAATCAGAATAGAAAAGTTACTTCAATTTTGTAACACACCTAACTTATATGATATAGGCTAATGTGCACACATCTTATATCTAGAGGTCGGTTTTATCAACAAAGTATAGAAAGACACATGCCTATGTTAAATTCCAAGTCAATGTACTTTGCAAGTAACTTACTCAAGGCCTGAGTGGTTCTCCTCTTGTCATTAGTAATAAATTTTGTTGGTCTCACAATCTTTGCAGGGCCACAAGTATAACCAGGACCTGGTGCTTTCAGGGTAAAGTTTCTCGGCAATTTAACCGTTTTGTTAGTTGTTCCGGCCATGCCAACGCTAACTTGAAATGAACTTAATGCAGTTTCAGGATCCTGAGCCCATGAGTTTAAGACTCCCCCTCTGCAACAATTTGCAATCTGCTGGTTGTAAGGAGTCCCTGGAAGTAAATCCACTACTGTTGGGTTCTTCTTACAGCAATGTGGAATGTTCCCTTTGAACTTCGAACAGTCCCCTTGCTCTGTGGTTTGGCTTCCCATCATGCTCCAAATTACTTCCCTTTTAGCCCATGTCCACCCTAATGTCCATCCAGGAGCCTGAATATGGCGATACTGTTGAAAGTTGTACATTGTAACAACAGCCTGTTCATGTTCAACACAAGCAAGAAGGATTCAGATGGTGAAGGAACAAATGAAGACAAGAGCTGACTTTAATTTACATTTATTTTTAAAGGTAATGGCAAAATTGGTATAATGTTTAGACATACTATGATACTACTAAGTTGTTAATTGTCTCAGTACATCTCAGTACAATGTAATGTAAATAAAAATAAAATAAAATAAAATAACCAGTTAGCCATATTAATATTTAGCCAATCTGAGAATCCTTTTAGGTCCTTCTCAAACATGGCTTGCACAAAAATGAAGATCAATCAAGCCAAAAAGAAGTCCAGCCATACACAATTCTTACTTCTCTCTGATTCCATTAACATTTTTGAGGTAAGAATTCATAACTCACAATCTAATGTTTCTCCTAAAACTTTCTCACATTAAGAAAGTAGTGATCACTTACAACATAGCCGTCACCAGTCCAGCTTATGATATCCCATTTGATTGTTATATTGCCAGTTGGATCAAGTGCATCATAGGCTTCTGTACATGAACAACCAGAAAAAAAAAGTTGAAGACTGTATACTTGAATGAAACATTTTCACAGATAAAAGCTCCATATATCCCACTCAGTTGCTTCTCCAGTGGACTGGAGAATAGAGAAGCCAAAATAATAATAATAATAATAAATAGTAAAAGAAAATTTGTGTCTATAGCTGCCACTAACATTTCATTTCCTTCAAGTTAGATAAAGAGAAATAGTAAGGTGCCTTTGCTCTTTCATTTTTCCCTCTTCATTCAAAAGATGCTAAACACAAATAGTAATCATATTTAAAAGGAGCGTGTAACTGGGTTAGTGTCTGTAGTTCAACAAAGAGGACTAGCAGACAACATCACAACAATACGCAACATGGACACGGTAAGCATTTTTTTTTTAAGATAAAAAAAAACTATATGGCAAATATCGGTTTCAGCATTGAGAAAACCTTAGAAAGTCCAAAAAAGGGAAAGAGGCAGGTTTTTGAGAAACAAGGAAAATGGGAAGTAGAACCCATCAACATTGAAGTATGAAAATAGTGGCAGTGACCAGAGAGATTGAGAGAGGCAAGTAGTACCTGTAGAAGGGAATGTGGTGCAAGAGAGCAGTAACAGGAGCAATGTTGCCAAGAAGCCGCCACCACGGTGGACAACAGATCCAGTGGCTAGTAACCATAGAGACTCCATCTCTTCGCTCAGAGACTTGCTCTGAGGGTATGTAGTTAGTACTCAAGATCAGCACCACCACGTGACAAAGCTAAAGCCTTAAAGACTTCCTTTGAGCTAAGGTTTTTCGAGTTTAAGAAAGGTGATGGAAGTCGCTGAATCCCGATGCCCCTCTTATATCTCTGAAGCAGAAGTTCAGATGCCAAATATCAATAATACCCTTTATCAATGACATTATCAATTTTTTCTCTTTTTTTTTCTGAGGAAAACAATCACAAAACACCTAGAGCTTGTTAGCGCGTGCTACAGTGATAACAGTTACTATATTTATTAAATCGATAGAATGACCATTTTATGATACTTTGAGGGCGATGAGATTTGACCCTGTAACTTCATATAAACTATCCAAATTTCTCAAAGTGACTTGTAGAAAGGTCATTTTAGACTGTGACATTAATAAATGTTGTTGTGGTGTGTGTTGTGTGCCGATTAATTTGTGATTTTTTTTTTTTTTGCCTTCTTGGTTTGAATTGGTTAGGGACCATATTGGAAGAATGAAATATTTAGATGTAAAAGGATCATGTGGTGTGGAAAGAAGAAACAAAGAGCAAACTGCGCGTGCCGTGCCTCAATCAACGTGACAGATTTCAAACCTCAATCTTGGTCCGTCTAAGAGATGTCTGTTGTGTTTTGTCCACGTTTTGACTAAGATATTTCTTGGTTATATAAAACAACTGTTAAATACAGTATTTTTCTAATATGATACTATATAGAATTAGCGTGAAATTGGCGATAATAACTTCTTGACCACGGGCGGAAAGAAAGAGAGAGAAAAAAAAAAAAGGCAGCACCTTCTTCCTTATGGTTTCCTACACTCTTTTGCCCTTAACTTGATTTCCACCGCTTAGAAGGGCCCTATTTTATATGTATAATGATTTATTTCGTGGCCAGTTCTTAATTAACTAATGATCGAGATGTATGTGTGATGCCACTTAGATTACCAATGGCAATAACAACATTTCTTTATTCATTTGAACATTGCTGCAGAGTTAAGTCACATGAATTACTTTTTTTGTGTCTTCACTGTGTAATTAATTATCGACTTCATCTCGCTAGCACGCAAAAATAATGATATACCACACTAGAGAAAAGCAATAACGTGGATGATAAAATCTAAACTTGCTTCATTTGCTCCTTAAATTTAAATTTAACAATGATTAATCATCACGAGCCACAATTGTGATTGGCTCTAGTATTGGCTGCTTTAAGCTATTTGCAACTCAACTCAGTAGTCCCTTTTTTTTTTTACTCAACTCTATAGTTTCATGTTGCACGCAAGCTCATCAAATATAATGTGTAACCGTAAAGGTTCTAATTCAGCTTGTAAACGTCAATTGCGGAGGGGATTATTTCAAACTTTGAGCAGTGAGTGTCATTTTCTAAGGGAATCATAAACCAACTTGGGTAAATTTGGTCATACATGAAGTTGCAAACTGGGACATTCGATACTAATGAGTATCTGACACTATACCCATACGATACAAGGGTATAGAATAAATTAAATTGAAAATATATCAAATATAATTAAGAGTATCTAAAAATATTAGTAAAGTGTCCAATATAGGTATGCCATCTATATTAAAGTATTCATGTGACATTATATTGATCAAGCTCAAAATCTAAGGATCAAGGAGGCCAAGCTACATGTTACATGTTTCAAACTCTCTTATGGTGTGTATGTTGTTATTATAGCAGTGTTTGTGTTGTGAAGAGTTTGTATTTTCACAGTTGCTTACACTTTAGCAATGTCAGAGTATTACACTTGTGGTAGATGATGAATCAATAATCTTTGTCACTGATGGATAACTGGGACTTCTAGTTTTTGTGCTAGTTTCTCTAATTTTGAGTCAGTCTCCACGAGTTTTGCACGTTTTGTTATGAAGGTGACACTGACTCATGTTTTTTCATGCTTATGGTGGTTAGAGAATTATGTGGAAAAACAAACTTGGGTTAAGAAATGTTTTAATCTGAGAAAAAGAAAAAGTTAATTACAAGAATAACCCAAAGAGTTTTTATAGAGCAGTTTTTGTGTATGTTATCTTTTTGAATTGTTGATATAAAAAAAGCTTCTAAGAAAAAATAAAAAAACCCTTAAAGTTTTATCAAGGATAGTAGTAATGTACTGGGAAGCTTAATTTTATGATTAATGTGTAGATATTATTGCTACATTAGGCTTTGTTTGCCAAGTTGTGGATGATTTGCCCAACTAGGAGGCTTTGTGTCTTACTCCATTCTTATTTCCCTTTGTGTAGTTTAAAATTTATGTTCCAGGGTATACTATTCTCGAGAAAGCTCTTCTTAGGAATGTCATTCCCGAGCATAACATTTTTAGAGTGTTTGGTGGAAAAACTAGACTTCTAAGAATGTTATAAAATATACTTCAAAATTAATATTTTGTGTTTAGTTGTTATTAATATTCCCAAGAATATTATACAATTTTTCCAAAATATTTCTCATAGTTTTAATGTCAAAATTAACAATTTCAACCCAAAAATTAATAGTTTTTACTCCAAAATTGACTATTTTAATTAAAAATTAATAAATTTAACTCACAATTAACTATTTAAACAAAAACTTAACCACTTTTACGTGAAAATTAACTATTTTAACTCAAAAATTAATTATTCAAACTAAAAGTTAACAATTTCAACCCATAATTAACTATTTAAACTAAAATTTATCCATTTTTACATGAAAATTAACAATTTTAACTCACAATTAACTATTTAAACTAAAATTTAACAATTTTTACACAAATTAAAAATTTTAACTCAAAACTAAGTATTCAAACTAAAAATTAACAATTATAACTCAAAAATTAACAGTTTTGATTAAAAATTAACTATTTTAACAAAAATAATTAACAATTTTAACTCAAAAATTGACCTTAACCACATTACACTCAAGATTTTACTCAAAATGTACACACAAATATAATCCATCATAACCATATTTGTATAAAATTAACAAATTAAATTCAAACATACAATTTTATTTTACTAAGCTAGATATATGAGTATCATCCCCATTACATAACCAAAAAACCACACTAATTTAAACATATAGTATCATAAGTATGATATGTCAAATCTCCTACCTACAAGCCCACTATAAGGACTACCAATTCATATAAAAAGCCTTAATTCAATGACACATAATTGTTCTAAAATAAGAAATTAACATTGGCTAAGACTGAAAATAATTGTCACACGTTCAAACTGGGTGAGTTGCCCACAAACATTATCTTCTTACCCCTCCATCTACTCAGGAAATCCATCCACCAAACCTACAACACAAAATTTACAGTCACATTAACACAAATAATATAGTTTATTTTAATTTTATTTGTCATATCATGTATGGAGCCTCCATTCTAAAAACACGTGGTGGTTTGCTACACAAAACTAAATTGAGTTTTTATTCAAACTCATTTATCAAACACTTTAACACTAGCTTCATTGGTCCCCTCTACTTCACAGTTCACTGTATACTTGGTAGAGAAAAGAAGAAAAGCCAAACGATTATCAAAGCTATGCCCTTGAAAAATTGTAAGAAAAGAAACTCCTAAAATCTCAAAGCAAGGTTCCATAATCTACTGTTTACCATTATAATTTACAATATTGCAAATATGGAATGCATAAAATACATGGTGCAATTTTATGCTCGGAGTTAGTTTTAAACATATTTCTTTCTCCTCCCAGTCAAAGTTTTAAAATAGTGGACATGAGGTAAAGGGGCTAATTTAAAGCGAAAACAGGGTAAAAATAGGATAATGGTTTTTAACCAGGCAGATTGCAGCAACACAGATGGAAGCATAGCACAAATATATTATAAATTGAAGCTGATGTTATGTTAAGGTCACTGACCTGCATGAAGATGTAACGTTGTCTGGCAATGGATTCATTTCGAGAAAGAGAAAAGTAAGCGAGTAAAGGGTAGTTCCCAATATATGAAGGATAGCTATCACGCTGAATGTTCACTGCCCACTCACTGCACACAAAAACACGAACACAAACATGTTTGAACTTTGAAGCAAGAGGCAAGAGGAAGGAAGAAGAGAGAGTAGAGTAGACTAACAATCTGTTGAGATCGGCATGGCCAGTTCCTATGTATTTGCTTGACGTTAAACCTATCACTCACCCGCATTGCATTGCATAAAACCAGCAAAAAGACAGTGAGTGACGTGAAATAGGTAGGGTGGGTTTTGAACAAATTGGGAAGGCATGACATGAAATTGAAATTGAAGTTGAAGGAATGATGGTACCTACCTGCATATTCTGTTTCTCTCTTTTATTATTTTACTACACAAGTAAAGTATCAGATTATGTTTCATGAAAATGGAAAGTTACTATAATTAACAATGTCACCAAAAATTAATTAACAACAAGTAGCTAGGCCAACAGAAGTAAACCACCCTATATGGAAGGAAATAACCTTCCTTGGAGGTGCCCTTCCTCATTGAAGACATCCCATTCCCAGGGCATATGGGCAACAGCATACTTATTGCCAAGGGCAGTGCAAAAGTTCTCTATGTTCCTTAACTACACATAAGGGTTCCTTCAACAAACAAAACCACAATAGAGGGAAACTATAAAACAGAGAAACAAGAAAGACAGCACAGCAATCCAACAAAAAGAAGGATACAAAGAAAGGAAGATAGCACAGCCTCTCTCACACCATTATCGTGAGGCCTAACAGTTCTAACACCAACTAACTATATCTGTTCACGAATAAGGCACCCAATCTGTCACTCCTGCTCATTCTTTATCTACAGGTCCATTTCTTGGCCAGTGACCCAGTGAAAGTATGTGGTTTTTCAAATGTCATACGATTTCTTGTCCTCCATATTGACCAGATAACATTGAATAGCAAGCCAATCAAACTTGAATTTTATAAACTAAGACACTAAATAAGCAGGAAAAACAATGCTTAACTTTATCAGTGTTTTTGGAAAGAACACAACCAATGTCATGGTTCCATGAGAGAATGAATCGGATATGAGATAGTGGACCTCAATGAATGATAAATAAGAAAAGTACGATAACAAAACACAACCAGAGAAAAAGACACTAAATTCATCCAGTGTTAAGAGGAAGGAAGAAGAGAATTACTCACTTTCGCCTTAAAAAAAAAAAACAACAGCTACTATAAATAGCATGAAAACCATTTCAGTCAGTCGTAAACAAATCCCATGCAATAGTAGAACAGGGAGATTCGGCAAAAATATTTTCCCTCTACATTCTATAGCCATACCTTCACAGTCAGATCCTTACAAGGATACATATATGATCAATGATCATCAAATTACAATAAAAGAAGAACACACCTCATGTGACTAACAAGAGTTAAATGCCCTGATAAATGAGCTTCCAGTGGCAGGAATCTTTAATTTCATAAGAGTGCATGTGAGATCCCATCAATTGAGTGAGGATGGATCAGAAATTATCTTCCCATCCAATTCAACCAAGACATAAGATCAAATAATACTTTTAAGCATAAACTAACAAGAGTTGATATGCAAAAACACTAGTATCTGATTGACAATAAACTGAAAAATAGTAAAACAACAGGGATTACAGCCTTGAATATGCTCTAAGAAGATGAGATCTGACTGCAACACGACTGCAAAATAAAACCATGACATAGAGCATCA
Source organism: Dalbergia cultrata (assembly GCA_031216105.1). NCBI lineage: Eukaryota > Viridiplantae > Streptophyta > Magnoliopsida > Fabales > Fabaceae > Dalbergia > Dalbergia cultrata. The sequence continues at coordinate 51,703,093 of CM062347.1, read as the reverse complement.
TAACAGCAAACCAAAGTGCCAAAAAACTGAAAAACGAAAGATCATCTTCCACAAAAACAGCAATTCAAACCAAAATAGAGGAGCGAGATCATCAAACAACAATAACCATAACAAGACTTCAGTTCTACAATTAAAACAAAATCAAATCAACCAGAAAAAATAGCGTGAAAATTGAACAAAGTCGGCAATGATGTGACACAGATCAGAGTTAAAACCCTATATCCGAGCAGTTTCACACGAGATTGAAGATGATTGAGAAACCGAATATTTTTTCAATTTGTTCACTAAACATAGGAATAATACATTCCCAACTGTAAATTCCTAGGAATGTAAATTTAAACCCCCCCCCCTGGGGGGGCCACACGCCCCCTATAGCAATCATTTCATACACAAAACAAAATGCAATATTGGCTTTTCCAAAAACAAGCCCAGAAGTGATGCACAAGTATCTAGTAATTCAAATTAACGCATATATCCCAGCTACACGAACTTGAGCCATATGATAGCAAGTTGATGAAACCCAAAATCTAAGGAGCAAGTAAGGAGGCCAAGCCACATGTTACAACACACTATCTTCTACAATCAGCCACCACAGACTATATATAAATTGGATAGAGTATCTGAAACAGGGGCACAAGCAAATTCCTCATTTAGAGAACATGCTCAGGCACTCCAAACAACCAGGCTCAAAACAATGTGTGTATTACCAACAAAAGGAACCGGTTCCAAACAAGAATTTATTTAAAAAATGTGTCAAACTAACCATTGAGACAATGAAAGCAATGGATACAGTTGGGAAGTCTATGACAAGTGCACAAAAGCTACCAAAAACCTGAGATCTTAAGCTCGACCCATCATTCGTTTTGGCTTCTTGACAAAACTCAACCGAATCTGCTTCAGTCGTCTCCTCTTCCGAGCCATCTTCTCAGGCAAAGTCTCCCTCTTCTTCCCCTTCTTCTTCTCACCCTTCAAAGCCTTGGCCTTCTTCAAGTACCTCGGGTCAACAGCATACTCTTTAAGCATCAAAGGAACACCCCTCTTCTTGGCCTCATTGAACAGCGCATTAGCCTTATCAACACGGTTCTGTGCACCCAACTTCCCCATCAACAAGTCGTAAGTCTTAACCCCGGGCTCACACCCATCACCCTTCATCATACCAAATACTTTCAGAGCATGATCAACCCTCTCAATCCCACACAAAATCTTCAAAAACTGATAGTAAGCCTTCTTATCAAGTGCCGCCCCGAACCCACTAGACTTCATTCTATCAATCATCTCATCACCCTCTTCCAACCTCGCAGCCTGGTACAAGCTCCTAACCAACACAAGAAAAGTTGTTTCATTGGGGTAACAACCCCACTCCCCCATAGAACCAAACAACCTCAACGCATCCTCTGTCTTCCTCAACTTACACAAATTCGTGATCAAAACATTGAAAGTCTCAACATTCCTCGGAACCCCACGATACTCCATCTCCACCAGAACCTTCTCAGCCTCAGAATGAAGCCTAAACGGATCCTTCTGCCGACAAAGCATGCAAACACAATCAAGCATGGCATTGTAAGCATCAACACCAAGCTCAAACCCTCCCCTATACATCTCCGTAGCGAGCCTCTGAGCATCGTCGAGCTTCCCCTTAACGCAACAACCCTTGACGAGCAAATCGCAAGTCTGTTCATCAGGGAAGAACTCGTTTGCAAGATTCTTCACCATCTTCTCCGCGTAACTCGCGAACCCTCTCTCGCAGAGCTTCGAAACGACGATGTTTAGGGAATCACGATCGCGCTTCAGGTTGTAGTGCTTTTCCATCCGGTCGAAGAATTGGACGGCCTGTGTGGGCCGTCCGGCCCGGACGAGCCGGTCGATCGCGGAATTTAGGGTTTTGGGGCCCACGGATGCGGAGGCGCGTGGGGAGGTGGTGAGGATCTCGTGCGTGGCCTTGAAGTCCTTCTTGCGGCCAAAGTAGTCGACGAAGAGGGAGATTGTTTCGTCGGTGAGGATGAAATTGTCCTTGTTAGCGAGGAAGAGGTAGAAGCCTGTGACGGCGGAGCGTGGGGCGTCGGGGGAGAGATTCAGGGTTTGGAGGATGAGGTTTGGGGTTGCGGTGATGTGGGAGAAGCTCAGGTTGAGGCGCTGCGAGACGGAGGTGGGGTCTGAGTCCGTTTCCTTGAGGAGCTCCGAGGAGAGGGATCGGGCAATCGGATCCGGGTCTTCGGGCGACGAGGAGGAGGAGAAGCGTCTGATTGTGAAGAGTGACAGTGGAGTGAAGAGGTTTGGGGATGGTGATAGATTGGGAGTATGTTGGAGTTGTGGAAGGAGGGGAAGAGGAGGAGGAGGAGGGGGTTGAATTGAAGATAATGATGATGAAATGAATGATAAGGAAGGAGAACGGAGGGATCGGAGGAAGAGCCTCCGGAGCTGCGGTGACAGTAATGGCGCCATTTTTTTAGGGCTTTTTTCGGAGGCTGCTCAGTTCAGAGTGTGAACTGGAAGAAGAAGAAGGGGAGGAGGAAACAGTAATTTGGCCGGGTATTTTTTTTTTAAAAGAAAAAAAGAAAGAAAAAAAATAAAAAAGAAGAGAAAGTAGCCTCTTGTCTCAGCCCAATCTGTTTAAACCCAATTCTTCCCTTTTCCCAGCCTTGTATCAGCCCAACAGTGGTCAAAATAATTTGCATGTGAGCTCGTCAAAAACAGAGAAAAGTTAAATGGATGAGAATCACGGTTCCAGGGGAAATTGGTTTCAGTCAGAAAAGAAGGTTAAATCAAATCCCCAATCAGAGTCAATTCCATCAATCAGAACCAATCACAATCCGGACTAAAGTCAAAATCCATAATCAGCATCAATATAAAATCAATAAAAAATTATGGTTTTGATTTTATCTGCACATGTGTATAAATAAGACCAAAATTCAAGGAGAAGGGGATTCGGAGAAATTGGCAATAAAACAAACAAACATGAAAGTCCAGCAGAGGAGGTAGAGTTCAACAGAGGAGCATTTGTTAGCGTACCTGTTGGTAACATTTGTTCTCATTCACCTCTTTAGTTCTTCGATAGGCACAAACCGGTTCCCTTTTCTTTTTTCTCACTACACAGCCATTCATTATCTGCATCATTTCATCAAAAAGGAAGAGTGAATGAGCCCCTACTCACGAGTTTTTTAACTCATGGGTACCCATCCTGTCCTGATATTTTTCCAAAAATCTAAAAAATTATCTTAAAATCTAAAAGAAAAAATTAAACACAAAAATATAAAATATAATCAATAAAATGTTAATATTTAAATTCTAAAGTAATAATCATCAATATAAAAAACAAAAAACAAAATATTCTTGATAGAAAAAATAATTAAGTCCCAAACAAGTTTAACATATATCAAATTACAATAAGACTATAATGACTTCATGTCTAGGCGTCTAGCCACATAATTCTTCAAACATCATTCTTCAATTTCTACATCCTCAGAAAATCAAGGCAATGGAAGCAGGATCTAATGGTGGAAGTAGGTTCTGATGTGAGCGAAAGAAAGCTTGGGAAATGGCAATGGTGGAAGCAAGATCTAACATGAGCAAAAGGAAGCTTGGGAATCAATGGCGAAAGTGACGTCGTAGAGGATGACGAGGAACTCAAAGCTTGGTTGAAAAAGACGATGAGGGACGCCATAGAGAACGATGAGGGACTAGAAGCTTCTCGGGAGACACCGCATAGATGATGATGAAGGTTGAAGGTCCTTGTTGATAGGAAGAGTAGTAAATTGAGGTTGAAGACAAAGGAAGTGGGAGTGAACGTGAAATGTAAATGATTGAGTGGGTATTACTCATTAGTGTATTAGGGATTTAAGGTTAGGTAATTTTCTTTATATATATATATATATATAATATTACAAATATTAAAATATTACATATATACATAATATATTAATAATTATATTTTTTAAAAACATATATAGGGTGCGGGCTGGGTTGGGCAGGCTCACCCTAAACCCGCACCCGCCTTGACCTGTGGGCCAATAATCGCAACTCAAGTTAAAATTTTCATCCTTAAGAATAAGAGACAGGTCCATTGAACCAGTCGTGGTCGCCGCAACCATCATCACCATTGCACAGCCATGGAGCCCCTGGCCCATGCGTCACGACTTATGGCCCTTGGGCCCCAAAGTCACCATCATGGCAGACTACTACAGGCCATCCCCTCATCATGAGCCTACCACGGCCTCCACTTCGCAAACAGTGCCCACGCCTCAGCCACCTTTGCCCCCATCGTGGCCGCGCCGGGATGCTGTCATGAGCTCCCTTCTTCCCCTTACTGTTGTGCACCACTACCTCCTCCATTAATCCCTACTCTTTGTTCCTTTTTTTTGTGTTATGGTGGATTGGGAAAATTGGGAATTAGGGATTTGGTTTAATTTTTGCAACAGAACTCTTTTTTTTTTTAATTCATTCAACCTTTTATACTCTTTTTTTTGGTTGGGGGGGTCAAATAATGATTCAACAAAAGTTAAGATTTGGGATTTTGGGTTTTTCTTTCTTGGGGAAATTGGGTTTCTTTAGTTTGGTTAGTTTTTTAGAGTCATGCTTGCTATTTGGGCTATAGCTTGGTTTTGCATTTTTGGCATATGTGGGTTTGGGTTAGACTTTTTTGGGTTTTGGAGTTTGGATCATGTATTTTATTTGACTTCTATTTCCTTTTGGGTTGAGTTTATTTGTTTGCTTTTGAAAGAATATTATGGGTTGTCTTTTCTTTCTCCTTCTTTTTTCAGTGTTGAGATTCTAACAAGTTATTTCTTTCTTTTTTGCTTAAAAAAAAAATGGAGAACAAAATGTCTCAAAAAAATAATGAAAATGTTTATCCATGTGACAATCAACATTTGTGATTGAAGAGTCAGTACTTTTTTCTTAAGTGTTGCATTGTAAGGGTTTACTAAGCAGTCTAGTGCTGCCTTGAATCTTGTGTATAGGTGGATTTTTATTTTCAAATAATTTGTTAGTCAAATCTTTTTTCACAAATAAAATCAATCAATACACTCCTCACTTTTTTTAATTAAAATCCATCAACGCACTTATTTTATACAAGAATAATGTGGTTTTGAGTTCTTCATTGCACCATAGGATACGTTAGCACAACTAACAACTATTAAGTAAAAAAAAAAAAATTCCATAAAATTTGTTCTTTAATTTTTGTTTTAATTTTTTCCTTTTGTCTCCTTTGTAAATATATAATTGTTATAATATTTGAGAAAAAATAAATATTTTAATATTATAAATAAATTTGTATAATAAACTCCAAAATAACTGTATGAATATATTATGTTTTTATGTGGTAATCACGGGTCAAGGTTCTATTCAACTTGTGGACCTTTTGTTTTGGTTTTCAATGTTTCTTTTTTCCTTTTTTGGGTCAACAATGCTTTCCTCTGATATAATACTTCGGCTTGGTTTTGAATGTTGGCTTGGCCTGCAGCATCCTAAAACGGGAGTAGATATGTACTCTTCGTTGCACCAAAAGAAAAACAAGATATGTACTCTTTCGAATGAATAATTAGATCCAGACCAATAATTAAATAAAAAATGAATGATTAGATATCAAACCCCAAAAAAGAAATTGATTAGATATATAATTGGACTTTTTCACTCTTTAAAAAAATATTATTTACATTAATGCTAAAACAGAACATTAATTATCAGTATAAATTTTATTCATTTTATTAGATGAAATCGCTGGTAGTTACAGCAATTTCTAGACAAAATAAAATTAATATAACTTACAACGATTTCACTTATATAGGAAAAGCTTTGTAAATTGGTAATTAAAGATGCAGTTGTGTATTTATGTAATTAATAATTCTTTTTTTAAAAAAGGGTGAAAAACCCTATATAATTGTTTACCCTTTATCAAATAAAAAAATGTTTACCTTTTATGCCATTTGCTGTAACTTCTTTTCTCATTGTATTATTCTACTGTTGGCCTTTATATAGCTCCGTTGGCATTTAGCAATGAACCTTGAGTTTTTGGCAACTAATTCGGACTATATTAATTTTTAATCAGTAATCTAATTGTTAATTTAATTGAATACAATTTTTTTTTGTGTTTCTGCAAACAGAGAAAGAGAAGGGTTTGATCCATAAGTAGTAGTAGATGCAAATAAACTTCACAATCCTGAACAAAGAAAACTTCACTTTTTTTTTTGCCAAAATAGTCAAATGAAGGTGATGCCGATAGCCAAATTTGGGAACAGTTATTTGGAAATTTAGAGGCTATTTGGTTATTATTTTAAATTTCTATTTTATATTATATATTTTATATTTATAAAATTTTGTGAAAGAAATATTTAAAATAGTAATAATAAAATCGTGTTTTCAGTTTTTATTTTTTATTCCAGTAAACTCCTTTTTGATTGTCCAGAGTATTTACCGTCAACAACAACAACAATTATTCTATACCACCTGTTCCACTGAACTCTTACTAGCAATACGTCTAACTTTTATCAGCTTCTCAATTGCTTATACTCTGGAGTTGTTTTGAACCAGGGTTTGTTAATTTCTGTTCTTCATATCATCAATTGTCTAGCTAACTGTTAAATTTCTCTTTCTAAATTCGGCGAGTCATGCTCTCTAACCTAGTTCCTGTAAGCTGTGTACCATTCAGCTTGTCATATATTAGCAGATAGCTCCAAGGGTTAGATAAGAATTCACTATCCCTTGTCAGTCGCTTTGTGACAGTGTATAGAAGCTCCGAAGGCTAAAAGCTTAACTAGACGATGGAATATGAGGCCATCCGGTTTCCCAAATGTCACACAAACAGATTAAAAATTGGGATAACCTGGAAACCTTATTAGGAGCTTCAACTCTTACCTCTGTTATCAGTGGTGGAGCCGGAAATTTTGGAACAGGAGGGGCAAATTAGTTAATATAAAATAAAATAAAATAAATTATCATATAGAAAGTATAAATTAAATGAGTTATTATATAGTATTTTTCATACAAGTTATCAATAAATTAGGGTTCATTTAATTATTTATTCTCTCTTTTCTCTTAATAAAAAAGTTAATAATTTTTTCTTAAACATCTTAGGCTCAACATTAAAAAAAAAATATGTGTATCAATATATTATTTAATATTAAATTTGAGCATCATAAATAACAAACTAGTTAGTATAAATTATACTAAGTGGATAAAATGAGTTAATAAGAGAAAAATTTTAAAAAATATATTCTAAAAATATTTATATGCTTAATACTTTTATATCATATATGCTACTATATCAAAATATTTTTATTATTTATTATGTATATTATGTATAGAAATGACTGAATTTTTTAATAAGATCATAATATAAAATATACTTATAATTATATAATAAATGTGTAAAATTTAAGGGGGGACCGTGTCACCCTTGGTCCCTCCTCCCTCCGCCTCTGTCCGCTATTGATTGTAATTAAACTTACTATTTAATTTTTCATGAACCATGGAAAGCTCAATAATGGTTATTTAATTTAAATTCATCACATTGAGTAATTGTTGTAAACAAATAAATAAGTCAATTTACATATTTCTTTAATAATTTGATTATAGTCGTTACATCCATTTAATTAGCAATATTCAAGATGAAACTTAGTGTTCTCGCCTTAAAAAAAAAAAAAACTTAGTGTATGTACTCGTTTGCGTGCATGATAACGCAGGATTGTCATGCAGGGCAGGCAGTGCGTAATTAAACACAGCATTTCACCTTATGTGGATCCCAAGTTGCACTGTGCATATCTTAGAATGAAACAATTGGCACTGCCAAAAGTATATACACATAACTTTTGTATATTAAAACAGTAATTGGGTTTGCGGCATTTGCCCTTTCATGCCAAACAACAGTCTCGATTCATTTATTCTTATAGTTATATATACTTGATGTCATTATAGGATCATCATATATACTTAAAAGCACTATAATTTTGTGTGGTCCATAAATTGAGGAGAGCATATTAGGAAGGATGTACTTTTCTTCCCCAATGTATCTTTAACATGTTAAAGCATATGTTGGAGAAGCATCCAACAGGCCAGTATGATGGTCATACATTATTAATAAATCAGCCACATGTATGCTTTTAAAGCGCGTGCAATGCAAAGGGAGTTCAGAATTAGGTTCTTTAATCTTTAACATCTCTGCACTTGTACGATATAATTAACATAGAAGATTTCCTATAGGTACATTTGGTGGTGGAGGATGATGATTCGTTCATATGCTTCACCTGCTAGGGCTTTTAATACCCTTGGTTATTCATAGTTGAGGGGGCGGCGCAGGTTTTTTAAATTCAATTCTTCTATTGTTTATTTCATTCTTTGCTTTTAATTTTGTAACTTTTTGAACGATAAGGATCGTAATTTCATACAAACTTGATTTAAACTTTGATTTTCTATTCAAAGCAGATATACGATTACTATATTTAGATATACTTCAACTACAATCTTCTTCCTAATCCGATTCGCTTAGATTTTCTCCAAAATTTTATGCCAGTGGCAGGCCTAAACCGTCATGAGCATCTTAATAACTAGCTTAGCTAGGTCACGGAAAACTTCAAGTTACATAGGATTAAACAATGTGCAAGAAGATTGCAGTCGATCGCTTGATAATACTGCAATTCTTAGGGCCGTTTGATACATAATAAAAGACTTAATATTATTAGCTAATATTATAGGGTCCGCTTGATACATCTAATAAGATAAACCCTAATAGTGTAAGATCTGATAGGGGATTCAAATCTCCTATCTCCTCTCTTTGTTTCATTCTATGTCCTTCCAATCAAGCTTTTACCACATATTCAAATTATGGATAGTTAAAAAAATTTGATTAAATAAAAAATCATGGGTGATGTCATCATTACACACATATTAAAAAATTTATTGAGGGAACATAGAGGGGACAGGAAAAAGGGATGAAGACCTGATAATTTAAGATCTGATAAATTTTTAATATTATACATCATTTGATGTAATATTGTATAAGATATTATATTTTATGTTATATAATATTATCATTTATTTATAAATTATATATATTAAATAAAATAAAAAATAATAAATTTTTAATGATTCAAATTTATTAAAAATATAATATTATCATTTATTTAAAAATAATTATAGCTATGAATAAATATTACATTAATATTTTTAGTATTTTTATCATAATTATTTAAAGTTTAATTTACTAAAATATTAAATTAAAAGTTTTTATTAAATTAAAATTTTACTTTAATATACAAAATAATATTTATTTATATATTTTAATAGTATGAAATTTATAATTTATTTTATTTAAATAAAATTATTTATTTATTTAAAATATTTATTATTTTATTTTAATAATTATTTTTTAATAACAATTTTATTTATTATATTATTGAAATAAGTAAAATAAATCTTGTATATCAAAAGCTAATCAAGCATTATCCTCCCTCCCTATACATGATTGAGTTATCCATCATTTTAACGTATAAGTTATGTTTGATGGATAAACTTATATAATAAGTAGTTACTCACACCAAACAACGTATAAAGTCATTGTGTACTATATTAGCTTATTTTATCATGTCTTATATGGTGTGCCAAATAAGGCTTAAAGACAATTTTTATCACATATGATAGTATAATTTTATACGGTCAAATCATTTTTATCCTATGACTATAAGATTGAGTTATCAAGTCTCAAGAGATTTGGTAATAGCTAATAATATTATTTTGCTAGTCAATCTCAAATTAACATTGGCTTACTCTTCTACGTCAATGCCCCACTCCCACACATTGTCAGTTTTAGCTAGCCGCCCACTATACCGGTCACCATCGCCCGCCACTCACCCGTTGCCATTGCCCACACATGCCAATTGTCGTCTGCCACCCTATCGTCCCGCTCTCCACCAACCGGTCACCCACCTGTCATCTTTTGTCACCTGTTAGTCACTGCCCATTCGCTCATTCACCATCAATCATGTGGCGCACCAAAAAATAAATAGTACAAAAATTTATGTAATAAATTTCTTATATTATATTATCAAGCTTATCCTATATGATGCAATAAATAGGACCTTAAAGATTTAAGAATGAATGCATGGTAACTAGTGATATTAAAAAAAAATTAAATTGATCCTTCATCAATTTATTTTTCCCGTCCAAGTATTAATTCACTTTATGTACTAGAGCCAAAAACAAATAACATTGCAAAAAGTAAGCTAAGAAAACAAATATACATAGCCAAGAAACTTGCCAAAAATGAAGTTTCGCGAAACTTTCGGGGCCAAAAGCATGACATTTGGAGTGATTACAAGTTATATTACCATATTTTTCTTTCCATGAATCCACCTATGATTTCTCTATTTTTTTATTTCTCGTCACTTGTTCCTGATAATTAGTTTAGGCATTAGATTCTGGTTGTCTAGCACCTACGTAAGATATCATTGAGGGTAAAAAGGAATGAAGATTTAATTTAGGGGCATAACAGTTTGTTTTTGTTTGACAGAGTGGGTTATTTGAGAAAAATTAAAAATAATATCTTTCTCTAAAAGTTTCTTCTCCCTGAATACCTGATGAAGGCAGTAATCAATTATATGTTCTTGCACCTACAACTATAACTCTAAGTGTTTTATTAGTTGAATTAATCATAATTTTTTAAGCGTAACACTGTCAATTAAGCATGCTCAAAGCTAAAGTGTTAATTTTATTATTTAATAGTTCTGAAGTTTAAAATTGTTCAAACATATTCAACATGCTTCTTAAGATTTTGGTTAAAAATTAGACTACTAATTTCTATAATTTCATCAAATTTCAATTAGGTCTATATAGTCTTAAAAATTGTAATTATGTCCCTATAGTGAATACAATTTTATAACCAAGTCCTTGATCTTAAAAATTCATTACAAAAATGTGAAATTAACTGTAATATTGCTTGACTTCACCTATTGTCAGGTGCATATGAGTTGGTTTGAACCCTTCATAGATTAAAAACTTAATAATATTATTAAACTATCCCCAAAATATGAGAGACTTTTACTGGGCCTGTTTGTTATCAAACAATAAATAAGTTTAATTAAATCTCAGAAAAGTATTAATATATGAAACTGATGCCTCCTCCTTTTTTATTTTATTTTATGTATGCACTCATTTAAGAAGGAATCAATGAATTTTGCATTTAATAATATTTTTGTAATGGTATCCAAAGACTTAATTCCAACTTTTTATATACTAAAAATTTGTGTTCACTATATAAATTTTCAAATTATATAGAGCTAATTAAAAATTTGGTGACCTAAAGATGAATCAAACCAAGATATATTTTTTTTTTGCACAAACCCTTAAAGATTCCGACACAGGCTTTTCACTTTGAACGGTTCAAAAATTGATACTTTACCCGCTTAAGTAAATTAGACTCATTAGTGAATTCCGCTGATCATGATTTGATTAGTTCGTATACCATTAATCTGTATAGCCCACTGCCCAGTTTGTTTAAGACATCAGAGATGCCATTATTTAAACTAAATTAATGAATCAATTAATTTGTTAGTTCTTAGATACAAAATATTCTTGGTATTTATTTACATGGAGACGATAAAGAAATGATATATAGTACAGGATCTATTGCAGATATATATAAATCATAACAGATACCATACGAGTTTTCAAAATTAAGCAATACAGTAAATTTTAAACAAAACCAATTGGAATATTAGACCAGACCAATTAATGGACCTTCCTAATAATCAATGCTATATTAGATTGATGGGGGTCACATGCACGGAATATGTCAATGTTCATTAGAGATATGTGGTAGACACAAACTACTGTTATTAGTGTAAGAGTGAATTGATCTAGAAAATACCTTATTGTACTTTAAAAATAACTGGAAAAAGATATTAAAAGGAATATAGTATACAGCCTCATACAGCTTAAGTAGCGAGTCATGTATCTATAGTGATTATTCTCAGCATATTGAATGAGTAGTGACGAGTAATATGTTCATGGTGGACGATAGCTGGTTGTGATCCTTGAGGAAGGGGAAAGGAATATAGGGAGTGACAGGGATGAGATGAGAATCAGTTAAAAAGAAAAAAGAAGGCACGCACTCAAGAGAAAATAACAAAAACGAAAAAAAAGGACAGGTCTAAAGCAACTTGCATGCATTTGACGCGGACAGAAAGAGTAGTGTTATTCAAACACTCAAAAAATGAGTGTCTATTGGGACACTCACTTAATAATCATTGGATATGATGTGATATGATTGATAGAGTGTGTGAGATCAACCATTATATCTAACGGTTATTAAGTGAGTGTCCCAATAGACATCCACTTTTTTGATATTAAAATACCATTTTTACTGACAGAAATAATTAATGAGAAATATATTATTGGTTTCTTTGGATATTCAAATCCTGTTCGCATCTTTTCTTTTTACGGGTGGGAAAGGAGCGAAGCTTTTGCGCAGGCGTACAGTTTCTGAGGGGCAAATATATATATTCTGCATATATAAGGATTTGGATCTAGCAGGAAGAGATTGGCCCATTTTATAAACTGTAAGGTTCTTATTCCTCAATCATCATTTTAAAGTTTATGCAAGGTCACGATAAAACAAGAGAAAAAGGCAGGTGAAATTCCTACTATCATCACGCTACTTGCAACTAGCTAGCTAGCTAGTTCATAAACCTATATATGCAAAGGAATCGATCTCCATCCACACTTCCCTGCCGTTCAAAAAGCAATACTGCGCAGGATAAATGATGCAGGACATGATGATGAACATATATATACGGAATTCATTGGTTTATATAATTCATATCTTAATTTTACATAGTACATCATGCATGCTGGGCCGCTGACCAACTCTCTCTCCCCGCATATGCTGTTTTATATTCATTCTCACGTGTTTGATGTGTAATATACGGCCAACTCGATAAAGATAAATACTACTGTGTTGTTTCTATATTCCTTATTTATAAATCATCCAAAGTGAAAAAAAGAAAATTACGAAAACATCAGTACTCGTTGGATCGAAGTGATGTTTTGTGTAAAGAGAAATATTTTGGTAGTCTTGGTGGAGTACGTATGGAAAAATATTTATTCTGATTTATTTATTAATTGAAATATCCATTATTGTATTAAAAATTTTAAAAAATGAGATAACAATAATTTGTCAAATTAATGTATCAATGAATAAATAGAACATACCTAATATATATTTTTTATTCTTAGAGTACCTAAAATTTTTTTGTGTAATTATACTCTTTAATCTATATAAGAATACATTTCATTGAATTATCTCACATTTTCATTATCAGTAAATTCTTCATTTCATTCTTCTCTCTCAATTACTGCTCTCTTTTATCTTGAATGCTCCTGCTTGTTGCCTCATCTGTAATATTAATTTGTTTTAGCATCTTTCAACGTGCCTTTGCTATGACACCTTCCTTCCTCAGCTTGTTTCGAGAGATCTGCCTTCTTGCGCCTTTCATTAAGCATGTTCTGAACTACTTGGCCCTCAATTGAAATTTGAACATAGCGAGCTCTGACTCGTGTTGAACACGAACCCGGCACTACATGCACCTCAATGTGACTATAGCCTGTTTCCTCACCAGTCTGCCCTGAACCAAATAATGCTTGTAGCCAATTACAATAAAGATAAAATACTCAAATTGATAAATTAGTCCCTTAAAATTTAAAAAATTTCAATTTCTTCCATTTTTCACTTAATAGAATTATATGAAAAGACAAATTTATGATAAGTTGAAGAAGCGAGAAAATCAAATATCGGATCAAAATAAAGAGCATTACTATTTCAACACCCAAAAGTGGATGTCTAAGTGAGACACCCACTTTATCACCATTAAATGTGATGGATGGGTGAAAATAGTGGGGACTACCATTTCATCCAATGGTTATAAAGTGGGTGTTTCACTTAGACACCCACTTTTAGATGTTAAAATAATATTAATGCAAAATAAATAGGAAACTAGCCTATATAAAATGTTAAAAGAGCGCGTACGAATTTGAATTTGCACTGAATATAATATTTTTATAAAAAATAAAACAGTTGTCTCCTCGAATTTCCAATTTTCCAATCCTATTTTATTTTTGTTAAAAAAAATTGTATCATTCTTTAGTTGCCAAAGAATACTAGTATTATTTTCGTTCCCAAACTCCCCTCCATGCGTTTGCAAATAACAAAGTGACGCATTAACAAAATTAATTTCACGGAGGGTTGGATCCAACCTGTGTGTGACCATTGTTTTCGAGTCTAGCAACCCAGTGGTAATTGAAAAAAGCCTCCTTTTTGAAAAGATGACAAAACTAACTTTTCTCATACATCTGGTGACTTGTTTAATTACCAACTTCGTTGCTAGTGGGTACAGCACGAAAATTCTCACTCTCAACTCATGTGAATGGAAATGACAGAAAGGCGAAAATCACATTCTCACATGAAAGCATGAAATGAAATAGACATGATCACTGAGTAACTTCCTCTACTCAACGCAAATGAGGTGGGGAAAAAAATTAACAGGGAAGATTCCCCTTATTGTGGCACTAAATTATTACATTGGTAAATTCCTGGTTTTATGAAATCACATTTCACACTAGTACCACAACAAATCACATTTCACACTAATTAATCCACAACCAAAACTGCTTCACATGAATTCCATTTAAACTATAGCGGAATATTCTACATCAAACACCAATAATGGATCATTGTTTACTTTTGAACCCTTTACTACTTGTGCTAGTTAAACATGACGATAAACCCTAAAGCATTATATTCCATCCATGGATCGTTGCTGATAACTTGACAATAATTCTTTGCGCTTTCCGTGCTACACTATTGGCCTCGTTATTAAATTCAACTGAAGGTGATAAAATAAATATCCAAAAAATTCTATAGTTATTGGTTTATACGTAATACATTTTATCCTATATGATTGAATAAAGTCTAAATCAAAGCATGGCCAATGAAGTATCAATTTGTTAAAGCTCAACAAATGATGTAATTTGTTCTTGCAACAAAGAGATTATACAAAAATAAAAGTATATATTGATAAGAAGTTCACATTAAAACTTACGCCCAAGCAAACATTGGATAAAGTGCATACATAATAATAAACACAACTAAGTTAAAACTCCATCACTTGTATCAGTACTTCAAGCTAACATCGATTATTTACTATACTTAGATCACATCTTCTCCAGCAAAGTTACACACAACATCAGACCTTGCAACAGCCTTAGTGACCAGAGAGGATTTCATCTCAAGGGATAGCTTCAAGCACTCAGACAAGTCCACACCAAAACCACCAGGCATCCACTTGAAACTCTGCAGCAACATAGCAAGCCAAAGCTCAACAGTGGCCAATCCCATGGCCTTTCCAGGGCACACCCTCCTACCAGAACCAAAAGGTGCAAGCCTGAGATCAGACCCCATAATTGGCACATCCTCTTCGATGAACCTCTCTGGCTTGAACTCTTGTGGGTCGGACCAGACTTCTTGGTCATGGGTGATGGCCCACATGTTCACCATGGCAGTGGTGCCAGCTGGAATGAAGTGTGGGCCTATGTGTGTGTCATGGATGGCAAGCCTGGCCCATGAAAGGAGGGGACCTGGTGGGTGCATCCTTAAAGTTTCCTTCACCACGGCACGCAGGTATGGAAGGTTTGGAAGGTCAGAATCAGTGACTGTGCGGTTAGAACCAACTACAGAGTCAATTTCAGACTGAGCCTTAGCTTGGATTTCAGGGTGCAGAACCATCCTAGCAAGAATCCACTCTAGAAGGATTGCAACTGTATCAGTCCCCCTAAAGATCATCTCCTGCATAGACAAGCATTATATTATATTATATTAAACGCCCAATAATTTGTCATTGCGTGAGTGGGAGACTACATATAAACTGTTGAATGTAGAATAAAGTGAGCAAGTGTGAAAGGGATAAATAAGCATATTTTGCAAAGTAAAGATTATGCAGAAGTAGACACATGTACGGAAGATCAAAAAGAAAAAATAAAATAAAATCTTTGCATCAATATTTTAGAAAACGTATATTTGGAATGTTGGTCCTTTCAATTTAATTATAAATCTCGTCCTATTAGTAAAAACACAAAAGGGATGGATGTCATGAAAATATGATCCAAATACGTATATATGGAAATTACTTATCAACGGAGTTTAATCAAGCTGATTATACAGTTAAAGCAAAGACTGAATAAGAATAATAATATTGATTGTAACTGCAATTAACTATGAATAATAATAATAAGTTAATAACCAAAACATGAAGATGATTAAGATTAGACAAGGGAAACTCACCCACAGTACAGCAACCATGTCAGAGTGTTGAAGCCTGCTCTCTTTCTCCAAATCCAACAGTACATCAACGAAATCACCAGAGCCCTCATCACCCACAACCTTCTTCTCTTCGCCACCAGCTATAGTCCTTTTCATCCTATGTTCAAATATGATCTTCCCAACGAAAACGTCCACTTTGGCGACCAGATTCCTACACCTCTTCCTGACACCTTGCAGGTCCAGCCAACCCAAAAGAGGGAAGTGGTCACTCCAGTTGAACACACTAAGCAGATCATACCCTTCCCTTACCAACCCCTCAAGCTCACACCCATCACCACCCTCACCAAACTCATAACTCCTCCCGAACACGCTCATCATCACGTTGTTCAGCGACCCCAAATGCAACACTTCCCTAACCTCCACCTCACCCTTCTTCTCCATCAACCCCATGATCTCCTTCACCATGTTGAGCCCGACCTTGACCCTGAACTCCGCGGAGGCAGCGATCCTCCGGGGAGAGAAAAGGTGAGTAGAGGAGATCCTTCTAAGGTTCCTCCAATACTCACCGAAAGGGGCGAACCCCATTGCACGGTGAAATAGAAGTTCGTAAGCTGACTCTTTGACAGGTCTGTCTGCGAAAGCTGAACTGTTGAGAATATCTTTGGCTGTATCAGGGTTTGCGGAGATGACAAAACGGGTAAACCCGACAGAAAATGCCATCAAGTGCTTGGCCTTAAATCTTTCAGCAAGACTCGCGAGTACCCTGTGAGTTAAGGTACCCGTGAAAGCTGAAACAAGGCCAAGCAAAGGAAGACCGGAAGGTCCAGGAATAGAAGCTTTGCTGTTGCGGCGGAACTTGGAGAGAGCCCAGGCAAGACCGCCAGGGACCAACCAGTACCCGAACACGGCAACTAGTAGGAGGAGACCAAGGAAGGCTTCGAAGGTGATTGTGGTGGAACACACAGGTGGCGAAAAGAACAGAGAGCAGAGTGGTGATGATGACATTGTGTGGATGTGAAAATGAAGTTTTTAACTTTTTTAATTTTTTGGTTTGAAGATGAATGAAGAAGAAGAAGAAGAAGGCTTTGTGTGATAGAAGAAGGCGTCAGAGAAGTGGATGAAATTGTGGTGGTAGGCCAAGGGCGTGAGCGAGCACTTATATAGAACCCGGAGAGACTATTATATTACCACTCCCAAGAAAGGTTCATTTAACCTCCTATAGGATTTGTTAGAGATAATTATTAATTAGGGGAAGCGTAGATTTTTTTGTTAGAGATAATTATTAATTAGGGGAAGCGTAGATTTTTTTGTTAGAGATAATTATTAATTAGAGATTGGAAGTGTAGCAGTCATATATGCAAAATCAATAAAGCTATCAACATTTAAAAGTATAATTGTGCCCCACCTTAATCACACTAATTCAGTATTGACAGAATATATATTTTATAGAAACATTTATTTTTAAATATATAGATAATTTGTTTTTGTTGTTCTCACTCATTCTTAATATTGAGGGGATGAAAAACTTTTATCCCTCACTACTATCTTTTATTTTATCTCACCAATTATTTATTAATTCGTTATAGATAAAAATTATAAATATAATAATTTATATATTTTTAAATGTATCTTTATTTTTTCATATATCAATAAATAACTGTGGACTGAAAAAAAAAAAGACGTCATTTAGAGTCCGAGTATTTCCATTCATATTCAAAGATAATAATTTTTGGTACAGATTCAAAGATAATAATTTAAGTATCATACTCAATTTTAAATATTCAAATACTATTTCACTGAGCAACATAAAACTCCCATCTCGCCGAAAATTTCACTGTTCTAATGGATAAAAAGATTAAGCGTTTGCAGCAATACGGCTCTAAGACTGTCTTGGGCTTCATGCAGCCCCGAATTCAGCTTCACGTGATAATTGCAAATTAATTAGTGATGTTACCAACATGAGCAGCGGACATATGGTCAGGTTAATTTGGATGCCGAGTAACTTAATTACTAGTAACGTTTTAGTTTTTACACCAACTATGATTTTTGTCAATTCCAAAGGACAAAACAATAATAACAAGGGCAAACTATATATGTCTTTCTTGAGATATACAGTAATTACACTTATTCTTTTTTATTTTTAAAAAAATTTCATCCCTCGCTTAATTTAAAATCATTATACTTATACCTTTTTCATTGTTTTTACTTTATACTATTAATACTTCAGACGTATTTCAAGGATAGTTTTGCTACGGTCATGATTTTTTTTTTTTTAAATTATTAATTGTTAAAGTGATTAAAAGTATGGGTCCTAAATGACTATAAAAGACACATGTGGTAAAACTTTCCTCAAAATGAGACTGAATTATTAGTAATATAGATAGATTTCAATTATACTCAAATAATTTGAATTATATTGAACAAATTATTAGAATTTTTATAACATTATATTTTGCTTTAACATAAAAAAAATTAGATTATACTTTTTTTTTAAATTTTTAATGATATATTAAAATCTAGTGAATATCTATATATTCATGATGAGTAATTACTTATCCACATGAAAAAATTAATGATAAATATTCATACGATGACAGAAATGTGAGCTATTTTTCCTCATTTATATATTATCAAAATTAAATTCTTTAGATATTCCTTCAACAATTATAATGCTGTGAAAATCCACAGGTGTAACACACCACTCTGCAACAGCCAAGAGATATTCCCATGATTAACAAATAAAGGTGGCGAAGTGTTATTACTGAAAAAAGAAAAAAGTGGCGAAGTTTATGCAATATAGTCTTTAAAATCGAGCATAACTGGATGGTTTGAACAAAAAAACTGGTAAATTGATCACTGATCCGATCCGGTTCTTTAATTGGATTGGTTATGCAATTAAATCAGTTAAACTCAATCAAACTCAGGGCAAGCTAGCGAGGTCGTCTATGAACCACTCCCAAGCGAATCAGTCTAAATTGCACACACCCACCATGCACCACCTTTGGACCCTGTGCACTGCATTAAGCCAGCCATAAGAAATGTTGAATAATTGTCATATATGCTATACTAGGAGTCAAACCTCATACACTTAGGAAGGAAAATGCACTGCAACCACTTGACTAACCCTTTCAATGTGCTTCCGTCCGACCAAATATATATATATATATATATATATATATATATATATTGTATATATTGTTGCATTAAACATATAGATTTGTTAAAATTCGGTTCAACCAATAACCTATTGGTTGAATCAGTGATCCAATGACCCTGTGCCTTGGACGAATTGATGACTAGGTCGAGTCTAATAACTATGGTTAGGAGTCAACGAGGATAGATGGAACCTAGAAACAGGATGTGGATGATTTCATTATCAATGTAATAAGAGAATCTAAATTGTTCATTGGCTCCACTCAATTACCTTATTTTTTTACTATTGTCTAAAGGTGTGTTCTTCAGTACCAGTAAAAAATGTTGTCCAATGGTGCCTTCTTAAGGTGTACCAATGAAAAGATGATATGTAGTGTATAACAACCCCATTTGATAATACCCCTTGCCAAAATTATAAAATTACCCTGCTCAACCTCATCCTTCTTTGGTAACCTCCTTTTCCAAACTTCTCACCAGCCATAAACCCTTTTGCCACCTAATCCACCACGATGCCTGCACCGAGGATGACTATTAGTCCATTACTTCAAGATGAACCTAAAAACATAAGTAATCTTACAGGTGATGAATCCTGCTAGCATTCTAGTGGTACCATTAAATCAATGATGAACGGTGATATCGTTTGGAGCTTCAACAGCGAAAGTAATGACAGCAACAATCTTGGAAAATAGTAGTGTCAGAGATGGCTTTGGGGATTCGAATTGGGCAGAGATTGATAAGGACCATAGGATGTGATGATGACCAACTCAAATGTTAAATTGATCTAATTTGATGAGTCTTTTTTTTCTTATGTGACTTTCGTTTCTTTCATAGTGGAAGAAAATCATTGATTGGTTATTTAATATGTGATTGGTATTAATGGATTTGATGATTTCTTCCCTAATCCTCAGTGTAGGCTGGAAAATGAATGGATCAATGAAAGTAGTGTAATGAGACTCACAACTCAATGGGTTAATGGAGTAATGGTGATCCTCGGTATAAGCATGGTGGGGTGATGGTGGATTAGGTGGCAAAAGGGCTTGTTGTTGGTGAAAAGTTTGGAAAGGAGGATTATCAGAGGAGGATGAGGATGAGGTTGAGCAAGGTAATTTTGTAATTTTGCAAAGTGAGTATTATCAAATAGGTTTGTTATGCAACACATGTCATCTTTTCATTAGTATACCTTGAGTAGGCATCATTAGGCATCATTTTCTATCGGCACCAGGGAACAAACCTTGTTTGAAAAAATGAAAAAAAGAAGAACATACCATAACAAGTTGTTGGGGCATAGAAATGGTATGCCCTCACTCACACCACCACACCATGATATTGTATACTTTGTTTTTTGTTTTTATTTTGTATTTATTCTTTTCCTTTATGCAATGAATTATTCTAATCAACCATTCGATTTTAATCGCAATTACTCTCAGTCTAAAAATTTTATGCAATATTGATTAATTAATATGTTTTGAGTTTAATTTCTATGTATTGTCAATATAAAATAGTTTGGATTTAATTGTCATGCATACACTGATAATGTGAATTTTTTTTTATAAGTCATCCAATCATATATTATCACATAAGCCATAATAGTTGACTTTCATACCACCAATTGAAAAGTTATTCAATTAAATGAAATATTTTGATTAGATGACAGTATAAAATAGTTTTACACTGTTAGTGCATCAAAATTACACTTAGATAGTTTTACACTACCATGCATTTTGGTGCTACCACAAAAGCAAAAGTGATTTCTTTTATAGATAATGATGTGAAAGTTAACAATTTTTACTTACGTGACAACATTTGATTAGATATTAGTGTAAAAATATAGAAACTAATATTATTTCTTTTATAAAAACAATTTTATGAATAACATTCATAAATATGGTGATTGCTTCGATACTCAATTAAATTGGAGGGTACTAATACCTTTCTTAACTAGTACTACTAAAAATGAGACATGTTAATTTTAACCCATGTCATCTACTTGTTATCAAATCTCATTTAAGCATAACATAAATTTTTTATTACACTTCCAACCCTATATTATTTAAAGTTGTTTTTAAAATTTACATGTAAATCTCTAAATTCATTTACTTTCTAACTCCACTATATATGTAGCTTGAAAATTTTCTAAAGATGCCTCCAATAGTGTACTAGCAATGTTATTGCCACCAAAGACTGTCGTACCCTACATTGTGTATCTCCACCATCAAAACACCCTGCCACTGCGTCTTATATCACCACTTACTGTCATCATCATGAGCTCATGTTGTTGCACCATGATTGCATGAAGCACCACCATCCGCCGCCATTAGCCTTATTTGTAGCTTACAACGACTACTACTATATGCAAGACAACGTCTTTCCATGAAACAATGATTTGCTCTACCTCACCATTGCAAATCTAACTTGATGGAGACGAATAACCATCAAAGCTAACTTGAGCAGTATGAAGTTCAACAGTTCTTCATGTTTTTTTATCTTAAGAAAAGAGCATAAATAAATTTAAAAATTTATGTGAGAAATTAATTTAAAAGAATAAATTTAAATAATATGTAGGGTTAAGATGCAAAAAAAAAAAAAAAAATTGCTATGGAACTTAAATGAAATTTAATTTGGCTAAGAAATGATATATGATGTGACATTAAAGTTAGGAAAATGCTAGTATAGACTGAAATTTATGATGAATCCTACACATGACATGATTTCAACCTATTCTTTTATAATAGCTATATATTTATAGATTTAAATTATATTTTGAATAATTAATATATCGCCACATATAACATTCATCAATATAAATTCGAGATTATAATATCAATATACTCACATGTCTCTTTTTTAACAGTGCCAATCAAAAGGTGTATTATTGCCATTCAATTCAACTAGATACAAGGTAAAAAAGAATTCACCTATAAATAATACTCCCTGTAATTATTGTTATTTAATAAATGTCCACATTTATTACAAATTTGAATCCATGATAGACTTGTCAATACTTGGCCATGATAAATTATCATATGGACAAAGTTAGAGACTATTTAATTTAGCTACATATGAAAGTAAAGATGGTTAAAATACTAAAGTTGAACGTTTTTTATGATGCTTGAGCTTGACTAAACTTAGAAAAGCAAAAGGAAAAAAAGGAAAGAAAGATCATTGATGGAAAAACAATTGTTGTGCTATTCAAAGTGAGGTTTTCTATAGGTCCATGTTAGTTTAGCAGTGCTCCAGTGACAGTGTGGGCAAGGTTCCGGATTGTTGCCATGATTCAGATTGTTTTATATTTACAGTATTACAATTTTCATGTTTTATTTTGTATAGATAGTAATTCAATATATTTTGTATTACAGATACATATTCAGAGTTTGATTATGAAATTACTATTTATGATGATTTTGTTTTTAGGGAAAAAAGATTTATATCAAAGATAAAATAATACTTTAGAAATGGTTTTCATGATTAATATATGCATATAGAGAGACTCGGCGATTATGAGGCTTACGTAGGGATGTGATTCCTTACATGCCGATCATGCTCCCAAGTCAGGTAATGACACCCAAGTGTAATAGATGCTTTATGAATATAAGCATAAGCACAACTAAATTTGTAGAGAGTAACAAATAAAATAAAGTATGTGAATAATACCTTACAATGAAACCACATTAATATTACTCTAGTGGGACCTGCATCATTATTTGTGAATAGTAATTCATTACTATTCACATATACAAAATATTTAATAAAAAAAACTGCACAATAAATTTTGACGTAGAAAATCCTTCTATAATTTTGAGGGAAAAACCACGCGTCAAGCTCCAAAAAAATATTTCATTATATTTAAAGAATAATTATAATATAGTATATTCCCAGTGAAACTCTCTTCTACTATAGTTTGTAGTATTACAAAGACCTAGAGAATATGTATCCCAAAATCTCAGTGTATACACACACTATACTCTTGAAATTTTCTTACATACACTCTCTATTTTTCTCTCACTATAAGAAGCTAGTGTTGCTTCTTCTACTACTACTGAAGAAATGCTTTTAGCTTGGGATGAGATTTCTATTTGATGCCTCGCTCTATTTATAAAGACTTTCAAACCATGTGCAATAAATGCACAACCACAATCCAGCTATGAAAAACACTTTCGATGGAGGGAATAAAATTGCCCTCTTCCCTTTGCTGACCTTGCAATAATGCAAGCCATACATAAAATATATGCTTTCCATATTCATGTTTATGGAATTAAGCCCCATCTATCACGTTTCTTCAACCTTTTATTTTCCCCATGTTTTGAAGAGTAACTTAGCTTTTCTTTTTAGTGAATTGCAATTTAGTGCATACACTTAAAACCCCTAAAATAGGCTAGAAACCCTCGGTCCCTAGATATCTCTTCTGAAATTTCAAAAGGGTTTTGTTAAGTAGGCATAAAATAAAAAGTTTTATAATTTTGGAAATATTTAATGTGTTGAAAGTTTATAAAAACTCATTTTTTAATGTAATTTTTTTCTTAAAATTTTAACCAATGCCCTTTCATTTTTGGAAAATAATTTTATTTTATACTGCAATATGATTATACTCAATGGTTAAGATTAAAAATCATTTAATAATCATATAATCACTTAAAAAAGTCACATAATTCCATATTTTAATTTTGATTATTTATGTAAATTTAAATTCAATTATCAATATTTTCTCAAATCGCTTTCATGATGAATCACTTATTTCACTTGATCGCTCCTTATTTGCGTACGAGACGATTCAAGTGAGTGGGGTGGTTTATTGAAAGTGGACCGAGAAAATCTAGCCTTGATACCTATGCATAGATGACCACGATTAAAAATTATTTAATAATCACACACATAATCTCTAAAGTCTTATGATTGTATGTTTTAATTTTGATTATTTATGTAAGATCCAATCATCAAGATTTATTCATCTCATCCTCATAATAAAATGGCTCTCAATCAGATGATCATATTTGATTTGTTACATTTTTTTTCATTCACAAAATTTAAGTTGAAAAAAATGGTTGTCGTTGATGCTAACTGTAAATCATAAATATCGTGAAATAGGTACATTTAAAAAAGAGGTGAAACTTCATTTTGATAGTTAAAATGGTAGTTTTTTTAATTTTTTTGGTGAATGTTAAAGTGGCGTATCTATTTCACTTAATATTTTAAACTTATTAAATTAATTTCAATCATTGAAACTGAAAAATATCATTCGAGTTAGTTCTTGTTGTAATTTAATTAAGTTAATCCTTATGAAAATCATCTTAAGAACTATTTTGAATCATATTTTTATAACTTTATAAATTTAATTATAAATTTCTTAATTTTAAGACTTAAAATAAAATATATAAATAATTTTAAAGACTAATATCAGCATTCACTTAAAAAAACAAAGTCATTACATCTGTGCTCTAATAAGTATCAATTCTTAAAATTTTATTTTTTTATAATTATTTATCCTTTTAATAAATTTAGATAATATTAATTATATTTTACTTTTTATACTCTTATTAAGTAATATACTTAAAAAAAAGTTTAGTTAATCATTTCTTAATTTATATGTACAGAATAAACACTTATTAAGCACCGAAAACAGTATTTGAGGTGATAAGATAAAGAAGTGAGAGCGAATCTCAACGAGATTACTCTTTTAGGGAAAGATTATATTCAGATTATACCATAGCAGTAGACAATTATTTTCTAACAATTGTAGCTTTCAGTTAATCTAAGAGAATAGTATATTTTGATTATTTTCTCTTTTTAGCTTGATATGTGCAGTACATATACACTTTTCGAAGGAGCCGCTTCCCCCATCGTAAAAACACGTGAACACCTTGATTCGCACATGCTTTCACGGAAGTATTTCAAAAAACAATACAGCGACTCAACAAATCGGAGATTCGAGAATAAATTAAATATGATAGGATATTAATGCAGTTTGTGTGTAACAAATAGTTGTGAAAAGGATATTAGTGCATTTTGTGTGTAACAAATTAAATATGATAGGATATTAGTGCATTTTCAAAACTATCTCAAATAGTTATGAAAAGCATCCTTGGAAAAACAAATCTCCGTTGTTATAACAACAATATGGATCTTATCTTCTATTCTTTTACTCATCTACTACCGGAAGTCACTAAGGCGGCGTTTAATTTGTTTACTCTCTTTTAAGAAAAAATAGAGCGACAGAAAAAGAAAATATATAGGAGTATTATTGAAATGAAAAGAATATTAATTTTCTATCTCTATATCTTATTATTATATTTTGCAGGTACATAGATTTTGTATTTTTTTTGTACAGAGAACAAATTCCTATCTTCACTATCAAATAGATTTATGTATCCAATATCTCTATATTTCTGCTTCAAAATAGTAAATAAACACTACCTAATAAATATTAAGAAGTACTTTTTGATTAAAAAAAAAAATCACCACCATGCCTTGAAAAAAAAAAAGAAGATCACCATGCCTTTAAAAAAGAAAAAGGGAGATCACCGCGCAATCGTACCTTAGTCGCCAGTTTTAAACAAAATAATGAATAAAATCAGGGCTGATTCTATCCACGCTATTTCTGTCTTCCACCTTGTTCGTTGTGATGACTGAATGAATTCTGACAAAAAAAAAAAAAAAAAAACTAAATTTCGGCTTATGTGGGCATAAAGCTTTATGGCTTGAAATGTATGCATGACGTATTAAATTTTAGGTTAAAATCTCATTTTAATATCTCATATTTATAGTGGGGAATAAATTAATCCCTTAGATTTAAAAAATTTTATATTAGTCTATCAAATTTTATAAATAAAGATAAATTAGTCTTTCTATGAAATTATCACCTTAGTTGTGTTCTGTTAACTTATTTATATATACTACCAACTTATTTACATGTACTTTTAATTTTTATAATAAGTCATAACTTATCTCACTCTTCTAAACAAAATCTTTTTGACATTCTTCTTCATATGCTCTCTTATCATAACTCTCTGTTCATAAAAAAGATTTTGACTTTAAGTTATTATTTATTTTGCATAAAACAGAAGAATGAGATAAGTTAGGACCCATCATAAAAATTAATAGTACATGTAAATAAGTTAATAGAACATATGGACATTTCCTTTATTGATTCAAATGACAATTTGATAGAGGAACTAATTTATCCCCATTTATGAATTTGAGGGACTACTATAATATTCGACTAATTTATCCCTCACAATAAATTTAAGGGACTAAATTAAGTATATAGTATAAATTTTATCTTGTTTTAGTTTTGGTGCTTGGCTTCGGCTTCGGCTTCCTTTTACATATATGATCAGTACTGTGTCTATACCTTGAGCAAAGTAGTGTGTGTCTGTATATAAAAGATTATGTGATCATCATACATCTAAATATCTAAATATAATAGTAAAAGTAGTTAATCCATAAAAAGTGACATTCGAAATTTTCAAAAAATTAATATATAGTTTTTCTTTTGATATATTTTAATCGTAAATATACTACACAAATGACACAAGTGGGAGAGCCATTGTTATTTTAGATGCGAGTAACAAATTTTGGCATTAAGCTATGTATAAATCATCAAAATTTAAAAATATTTAAATATCATATTACCTTTTATATAAAGTCACATCACTTTATATTTTAATTTCAATAATTTATTTAAAATCAAATAGTTGATACTTACTTTTTGTCTCTCTCACACATTTAATAAATTCTCTCATTAGATATGCTTCTCATTATGTACATAATCATCTAATTCAAAACAAGATTATATGTTTATAATCCAAATTAAACTATGTAGAGCTGTTCTCGAATAACTCTTTCCCCCCACTTTATGTGTGTTGGAATAATTTTCAATGCTTACCTTTTTCCTGTTTTTTTTTGTTGGTAATCAGGGAGTGCCAAAGCTTACCAACACATGTTTTTTTTTCCTGTCAAATACTGACACGTGGTTGAAATGGATTTCTTTTTTAGCTCATGGATGTTTTGGGCCTATATGGAACTTAATTTCTCATGTTCTTTTGGGTCCAAATTCAAGTTGTAGCCTCTAACCGATTCAGAACAGCCAGTCTTCTGGGTTGGGCCTCTTCGAACCCACCAGGCCACACCCTCCTCCCAAAACAAAAATATATATATGTATGTTGACAGATTTTGCCACGAACTCAGACGTGACAAAAAATAAATGAATAAGTAGAATAATAATTCAGCAAAAAAAATGAATATTATCTCATGATTTTACTATTCAATAGCGCTGCAACCCTTCTGCCCTTTTATACACATTTGTAATTTGAGTTTATTATATAATTTATGTAAACGTTTAATTTTTATGCACTAATAATATAAAATAACATTACACTATTAACTAACAAAATTTAAAAAGGTGTCAAATCATAGCAAGTAATCACCTAGTATAATTTTACATTTTTATGAAATTGTATTAGTTGACAGTATATAATTATTTTATATAGTTAGTATATATTAATAAAATTATTTACATAAATTATAAAATATAAGAAAGATGAAATTATAATTAACCTTCTTCTTTATGTTTTTCAAAATCCAAACAAGCTCCGATTTTTTCAACCCAAAAACTTGATACTCCACTGCATTTCAAACCCAATTTTATATATGTCCATGTGAAAATGCTTGAGGTTCAAAAGCTTTTCAGAATTCAGTTGCAATAACAATGCGACATGTTTGTTAATTTTTGGATTAAAATATGGGTCATGTCATTTCATTTCATTAAACAATTAACATGATTTCTCTCAAAAATTTCGGCAACATTTTCTTGGCTATGTAGCTTTGCTCTTCCACCACGTTGAAGGATATTTTTGGAAAATAACGTCATTTAAATTAAACCAATTTGTTCTTGCATATGTGGTGAGGCTCCACCTCTTGCTGAATATTCTCAAACTCAATATGTAATTTCCATCTAGACGCGACTTAAAGAGGTGTATGCTATTGCTCATGTTTGAGGGTAGTTGTTGCCCAAGGATCCCATAATAAATATTAAATATCAATAAGACTCTCGTTAGTTTTACAAGAAGAGAACCAAAAAGAAATTGGTGCTAATGTCTCTGCTAGCTACTCAAGAATCGTAGGTTGCCTTTCATATATATATATATATATATATCCCAAAGGAAGTACACTTTATCCTTTTTTTAAAGATATATGTTTTTTAAGATGTTTGAAAACCCTTGAAATTGAATTTTCTCAAGAATTAAAATTCAATTTCTTGATTTGGAACTAGTTAATGTCACAGAAATAAATTTCAAATAGAATTGAATTTCTTTGACACAGCTAAAAGTAAATCAGAGCAAAACATGTTTGATTTGCTATTGGAAATCAGGTCAAAAATTCATTAACCCAAAATACCCTTCAACTGGACGCTTTAGGTGAAAGTGTACTAGGCTTCTTTGGTCTATGAAACTCCAACAGCTCGTTATTGTTGTTCTGTGAGACCGTCTGCACACTCCAGGATGCATCTCTCGACTAATTTCGGACTGCAAACATGATGGGCACTTATAAAGTCCCCTTTTTTTTCTTTTTTTTAACTTCAATTTTTCATTCGCAAAAGTATAATTTTTTTAAAATTTTATATTCTTTCTTCCTGGATGGATATTGGCCATTCACCTTAATTTAATTGAAATTCTGTTATCCGATTTTTTTTTTTTCCGTCGATGCGATGCTTCATTTTTTTAATCATAATTTAATCAATTTCACAACTCAAAAAAAAAAAAAAAATTTAGTGTTTTTCTAGAAATATGTTTTGGATAAATTTATTTTGTAGAGTGCTTTGTTTGGTAAATTTTTGTAGAATGTTTGTTGTCCAATGAATAATTGCAGTTGTTGGTAAAATATGAACTTGTATTAATAAAGGATAAAATAATAAAAATAATTAAGTTTATTCATATTTAGACTCATTCCAAATTAAGGAATTAAATTGAATTTATTAATTTATTGACTCCTTTCAAAAATAAGAATTGAATTCAATTTATGATGGAATTCAATTATTAATGAAATTCAATTTAACTCTATATCGTTCAAAATTTCCAAACACCAAGTTCTCTGCCTTGGGATTCTAGTACCAGATCAAGAGCAATAAGGGTCATCCTATGGAAGATATCTCTCTATATAGGAGGTAGATTGGTAACTTGCTTTATCCACCATTTACCAGTTAGACATTACTTTTGTTGCAAACAGATTTGATGGAATCAAAGTACTTAAGAAGGGGGTTGAATTAAGTACTCCTAAAAATTTTCTTGCATATTAAACACACTTTTCAGTCAAATGTCTCCTGTTATTGCAAGAGATTTTCGTCACGAATTTAAATAATGATGACTTATAATATGAACTAATAAATAATGCTAAGTTTTAGTGTTCAAATAAGATAATGCTTTCTTAAATAAAAACTGATGCTGTTCACAAAATTAATTTGCAAGATATTTCAATGAGCCTTATATTTGTAAGACAATGAAAAAAAGTCTGATTCAGTAATACAAGTTGTTTCAATAAAACAAGTTATGAGAACATGTAATACCTTGGGTACACGTGTCAGTAGACGAGTTTCGCATGACCTCAAGGTCCCCTGGGACCTACTGCTGTTGCCAGGTCTGGGTTTTTGCTAAGTCGGGAGCCCTACACCTCCTTGGAGGGCTATATGTTAGAGCCACAATTTTGGGACTAAAAGTCCCGGTAATTGTTCCCCAGAGAGAAACAAGTTGAAGAGTGATTTTTAAGGAATTTTTGGAACCCTCTAAATATTTCGTTTCTAGCCCCCAAGTTTAGAAAATCGCCGGAATTTCGAAATTTGAACTAGAACTCAAAAAATGAGATTTTGTTTGGTTGGGGTTTTGATTTTTTTGATATTTTATTTGAATTCAAATTGAGGGTATTTTCTTATTTACATTTATGTTTTAAAGTTAATTGGAAGTAAAATAAATGATTTATGGAGTGGGAGTATGGGAATTATGCTTAAACCATGACAGCAAAATTCTGCAGCGGTTGGGTGTTTCTGTCACCGCTATAGCGGTTATAGGAAGTGTGCAGCACGCTACTTAGCCTCTGAAGACTGCTATACCGCTATAGCGGTCATAAGTGATCAGGCACGCGGTCGGGGAGCGGCTAGACCGCTATAGTGGTCATAGGAAGTGTGCAGCACTAGCCTCTGGAGACTGCTATAGCGGTCCAGGACCGCTATAGCGGTCACAAGTGATCAGGCACGCGGTCGAGGAGCGGCTAGACCGCTATAGCAGTCATAGACCACTATAGTGGTGTCAGTTTTGTGAAAATACCAGAAACTACGTCGTTTCACTTCCAGCTCTCCCCCAATATTATAAAACCCTCCCCCACTCATTTCCTTCCCCATTTTTCCCCGAACCAGCAGCCCCAAACCCTATTTTCTCTCTATCCCACTCAAGTCTTGCTCCCCAAATCTTTAAGGTATGTGTTTCTTGATAGATTTCGGTCTCTTTGTCTCATTCCTTTCATATTCTATGATTTGGATTATTGTTTTCTCTCATTGTTGTCAAGTGGGAGTGCTCCCCCAATGTTATTAGAATTAGTTTATGAAAAATCTAGAGCTACCCATAGATTGTTAATGAGTTTTATAGTTATAATAGTTGACGTTGGTGCCCTCCCAGCTCCCCGGAGCTCGGTTGGAGTTGACGCCACTTTTTCCTCCCCCTCCAGGTGAGTGGGTTTGAACTCATTGTCTTAGTTTTCCCCATTATGATTATTTTCCTTGCATTATGATTATTAAATATGAAAGTAGACATGAGATTATGATTTTAACCGTTATGTTGAAATAGCGAAACTATGGTTTTATGATAATGGTATGAAAAATGTAATTTTAGAAAACCATGGGACCATGAATTGGATTGTGTGTGTATGGAAATATTTTATATGCAACTTTAAGAGTTTTATCACAGGAATATATGATTTATAAATTATTATTTCATCAAAATATGTTATGTGATTTTAGAGCCACATGATTTAGTTTCATGACTTGAGATTTATAAATATGGTTTTAGAGTATTCAGTTGAAATATATATATTAAAAGAAAAAGTGAACAAGAGTGTGATCTAGCTTGGAATAAATTTTGTTATTTGATTTGAGAGTATTATGGTTAAAAACTCCAGCATTTGGATTAAGATTTTAGTATTATCAAGTATATAGAGAAATATGTTAGTAAAGATATGAATTTAGAAATTTAGTTTTATGGTACCAAGAGGTACAGAATTCAGTATGATTTTTAGCAACTGCCAGATACATATTCTGTGGGCTTGAAATCGGGATGCCTACAAGTGGTGAACCCTTGGGCTCGATTTTCATAGCCACAGTTATGCTAAAGTCAGATTGCTAGATTTATATGAGTTCAGAACTCTTAGAGTACTAAGAACTTAGGGGCTCTACTTCGCCAGGGACAGAGTACCCACTTTTCAACTATAGTTTTCTTTTTGTCAAACTAGTTTAGCTGGTAGAGATAAGGAAACAGACAGTTAGTTAACGGCTGTGAAGAGATCGTTAACCTTGGTACCAAGTTGTCCGTTAGAGGACAGTTTCGCCCCCAGCAGTTACAGAAAATGGGACCTAGTTAGGTGCCCACAGCTTGTCAAAGAAGGACTATTACAGATTCAGCAGGAGCTCTGATTTGCCAGGGACAAAGTCTCACTTTACAGTTTAAAATTTTATAGCTTTTATTGTTATGATATATTTATTATATTCAGCATACTGTTTCCCGACGCTCTGCCGCACCTTCAATTAAAATGATTTCATGCTTGATTTTGAGTTAGAAATGTTTATTTATAAATACATGAAATGAAAAGTGTTTTCCTAGAGCTAGCTATGTATTTAAATATGAAATGAATCATTATTGCTGCATGAATATTATATTATGTATATTCTTGGCTGTCTCATGTGGGTGATGAGTGAGAGCTCATTCACTGAGTCCATTGACTCACCCCTCTCCCTTCCTCTAATAGTTGCAGGTACAAACATCATTCAGCTACCGATCCAGTAGTCGCAGTTATCCCCTGGTGAGCTTTGCATTGTTGTAAGGCTTAGTTTAGGATTCTGTTAGTTTAGAGTGCTCCAGTAGTTTTGCAGACAGGATCCAAGTCACGCATGTATTTTGAGATGTTATAGATAATTTAAGAGATTATGTATTTTCCCTATATGTTTTAGAGCTCTAGAATGTATTTTAAAATATGGGCTATGATTAGAGATTTATGTGAAAGTTAATGAAAGTGAGTTTATGATTCAGTCTTCAAATCTTAGATTTTAAAGCATGACCAAAAAAATGTTTTAGGTTTATATATGTGAATATTATATTTTAATTAGAGAAAATGATATAGATTTGTAAGAAAATTTCATTTTAAGTATAATATTATACTATTTTATGCATTTAGAGAGATACGTCACCCAGAAGGCTTACGTGGGGATAGGATTCCTCATGTGCCGGTCACGCTCCCAAATCGGGTCATGACAGAACACTTGATTAAATCATTTTGAAATCAGTTTAATAAAACATATCCAAGATAACAGAAAGACCAATATGCAAAATGAGAAGAAGGAGATAGAGAAATTGACACAGATATTTATACTGGTTTGGATCTCCAACTTAGATCCTATATCCAGTCCTCACCCTCCAGGTAAGTGTATCAACTAAAAACCTTGTACAATCAGTACAACAATTAGTGTTCTTTTATCCAAGCCTCTTCAAGCTCTATCCAAGTAGTCTTTTC
Organism: Dalbergia cultrata; assembly: GCA_031216105.1. Lineage (NCBI taxonomy): Eukaryota > Viridiplantae > Streptophyta > Magnoliopsida > Fabales > Fabaceae > Dalbergia > Dalbergia cultrata. The sequence continues at coordinate 51,669,879 of CM062347.1, read as the reverse complement.
AATGAGCCTATCTAAGCTCAATCCAAGTAATATTTTCAATGAGCCTCTGCAAGCTCAACCAACTAGTTTATCTTCAAAAGATAAACAACAACACTATTTGAATAATATTTACTGTTTTTCTCACAAAGAAATATGTATCTTAATACAACAGCTTTCAAATACACTCTCAGTACAAGATAATATTACAGATACAACAACTAAGAGAGAAGAAGAATATGAGTTTAAGCTTGAATTTCGAACTTTGAATGTAGCAGCAATATAGCACTTGGTTTATGAACATTTCCTCTTGGCTTTGATGTCTTCCAAGCTCACCGTTATAGGAGGGTGAGAATTTGTAACCGTTAGGTTGCTTGGAGAGCTCGTCCAAAAGCTTTCTGATGTAGTCTTCCTATTTAGGTGCAGGGGCTGTTCTTGCTTTTTACCTTAGTTGTTGTGCACTCTTGCTAAACACTAGAAAGGGAATGAACGTTAAGCATGAGAGAGAAAGTCTTTTGACTTTGTTTTCATTTCAGCATTTCTGATAGACTGATATTGACAGCAGCACACATCTTTTATTTGCTTCAACAAGCAAAGCGTTGGTGGTCTCTATGTTTGCCATTTTTGGCAAACACGTTTCTGCACTTCATTGCCTTTGATAGCTTTTATCATGATTATGCCAATAATGCTAGCCCAATTTATTGGTTTTCTCACAAATAAATCTATCAACACATGTCAACCAATTTGAAATAAAACTGAAACACTTAACAAAAAATAATTAGAAGGTTAAAAAATGAGATTAATCAAAATCAAATTAGGAATAATAAAAATTGCCTACAACATTTTGTCATCATATATAAGGATACATAAACCAACAAGATTGATCCAATTCTTGGGAAAGACTCGCACTACTTATCTCGAAGCCATTTATAATCTTCTCCAATAGCTCAAGCTAAGTCAAGGTATGTCACTTTAATTTCCTCCAATCACTAATCAAACTCTTAGCTGCAATGTGTGTTCCTTTGCAAACTCTTAGCTGCAAGAGCATTAGTTGAGGCAGACTTGGCTTATTAGCTTATTACTTCAAGACTTTGAGATTTCCATACCGTCTTCCTTGCTCTATTGTGATAACTACGCCACAATTCATGTTGCCTCTGTTGGAAAAACTTGAACAGAATACCGTGTTTTAGTTGAACAGATGGGATTTTACAAAACCCTTGGACTATAAAACAGAGACAGCAAGCAGCGTGAAAAGTGTCTTGATAAACGAAAGAAATAAAGGCCAGCAAAACAAAACTAAGACACCATCCAACGGAACCAAGCAATCCCAGCAAGGATAAACTTTTTTGTCATATGTTTTATACTTCTTCCTTTATCACTCCATCTATCCAAAAAATAAAAAATATATACAGATTACAAAAATAATAAATGTATCTTAATAATGGTAAAAAAGTTGTATGAGTAGTGAACTGTATTACCCATATTAAAATATAAATTTATATGATTATAATATTATTGAGAACCAAACACAATTAATTATATTGAGGTGACATGGGAAGCAAAAAGTTTAACACTTACTACTGATAAAAAAAAATGGAGAAATATTTTGCAACAAAAAAATTAAGAAAAATGGACAGATGAATTGCAAAGAAGGGAGCATTTTATTTTCTTTGAATTTATTGAATAAAATAAGCTTCGAGATGTTTTGCTAATGAAGTAACTATGGCAAAGCAAAATATTGTGTTGCAATCCAAATTAGTAGTTGGGTCCACTAGCTAGACCCATAGGAGTTAGTAGTTTATTAGGAGTATAAATAAGGGATTACACTATTGTAATTAGAAGGAATTAGTTAATTGTTGAATGAACTTGGTTCATTGTGGAGTCTTTCCTCCTGACTCGAAGAGGGAGGTCTAACATTGGTGCTTTCATTGAGAGCCTTCCACCATGGAAGGAACTCAATTTGATATGGAAAAGGAGTTTCCCGTGTTTGATGGAACCAATGGTTAATGGTGGCTCATCTACACTAATCGGTATTGGAAAGCTCGAGGAACACCGGAAAAGCAAAGATTGCTAGAGGCTGAGAGAGGTTTAACTGGTCAAGCTCAGGCATGGTTCAAGCTTTGGAATCAGCATAATGCAAATGCTGATTGGAGAATGTTCGAGATCACGTATATGCATTGTTACCAACGAGATGCTCACGCCATCCTCCCGGAAATTTTCTGGAATGAAGTCTCTGATCTGGATCTTGTCTTGGAAGAGATTGTGGCATGCTTGCATATCTTCGAACAACAACCAGATCTACAACGTCAACAACAACGGGAAGAAGAAATCAACATTGCAGAAGCAACATTAACCTCAAAATTTCAAGAATCACCTGATGCACAAGCAATTCCGGAGTCATCAACACAAGAATTAGATTACAATTCAAATCCAGGTGGTCAATCAAGATCACACCAACTTCTCACGAAGCATGATATCTCTGACGGAGACAGAGGCGGCCTTGATCAAAGCAACGCCAAGAAAGAAAAGTTGTTGGAAGAACCATCGAAGGGGATTGATTTACAAGAGGTACGGTGCACGATTACATCGACCACCACACCAACGCCACCAACTCAACACTTAACCAAGGCAGCGAGTGAGATGGTGAACTATGGGTTCGCTGACGACATTACTGCGATGGAGAACAATGCGGAAGCAGCGATCGCATTTTGGCTCGCTGGCGATGAACTGAAGCGAATCGATGACGACTCGCGGTTGCAGAAGTTAGTGGAGGCAAAACTAGAGGTGGTGATGCTTGGTGTACTCACGAGGAAGGAAGAAATGGTTAGGCAAATAGAGGCCGACAACGAAACATGCGATGGTGAATCTCCTCCTGCGCGCAGCAACGAATCTCCTCAGGTCATCGATGGCCGAGTTGGTCCCTCGTCCGGCGATGACACGTTTCAGGCTGGGCAACTAGCAACCATGGCAGCGCTGCCATGGGTTTGCGAGAGAAGGTTCTAGAATGGCAAGGGAGCTAACACAAGGCTCAATGGGCAGGAGCTGGGTCCTACCTTTTTGGGCCTAGCCCAATTTGATCAAAGGGAAGCAAAAGTGAAGGCAATAGCTTGGCAGACTCATGAAAACCATTATCTGAACTCTATTGGCCAGGCTCAATTATGTTTCCAAGGGAAGAAAGGGAGTTTGATGTTGATGGAACAAGCCCAATTTAATAGGAAGCTTGTAGCACCCATTTTTCTGCTTTTTAAAGGCCCAGACAACAATTTTTTCAGCTCAATTAAGCAATGGGACCCTGGTGGAAATTATTTGTATATGATAGGTTACTTAGTAGTCCCATTTATATTTTAAGAAAATTAGTAAATGTAATTAGGAATTTAATTGTTATGTATTTCTTTTTTTTCCTAACAATCTTGAGGGCAAGGTTGATTTGAAAGGGGGGAATAGTTGTTGCAATCCAAATTAGTAGTTGGGTCCACTAGCTAGATCCATAGGAGTTGGTAGTTTATTAGGAGTATAAATAAAGGACTACACTATTGTAATTAGAATAAATTAGTTAATTATTGAATGAACTTGGTTTATTGTGGAGTCTTTCTCCCTGACTCGAAGAGAGAGGTCTAACATATTGCATCTAGGTTATGTGAGTAGATCTGATTGTCCGATGAAAAATTTGGAGTGAAACGGTCAAAGACAAGACACCTATCAAGAATATTTCTATACCTAGTCATAGAGTTTGTTTAACACCTAATAACATATGCAAAATGCCGCATAAAAAGTCATCACACATCTAATAACTCATATCATCATCCACTTATTTTTGTGTTATACTATCCATGTTAGACCAAAAACCAGATCGTATTAACATGTAAGTTGCAAGAAGCACAATAATGTCTCTAGCTTCACGTGTTTCCAAGTAGTCATGTGAAGTACAACTAAAGTAGATCACACCTGAAGCACGCCTTCCTGGATCCTCCTGTGTGTGTTTTTCCTATTATTTTTTTTAGTGTATGAAGTGATTTTAGTTAGACTAGCATTAGGTTGGATTTGAACCTAGACCAAAGTGTTATTTTTCGAAAAAGTTCAGATCATGCCGTATAGTATGTTTTAAAATCTTGGGGGGATCGTATCTTCTCTAAAAGTAATGCATATTTAACATTACTTCTCTAACAAGACATACCTCTCTATCACTGGAAGGGGCCACTTTCACGGACCTAACTAAGCTGCAAGCGGTATATAGTATATACCACTCCTTGTCCCACGTAGATGAAAAATAACGTCGGCGATGACGTTTGCCGTCTGCTATTATTTTATAACAATAAAAACAAGAAGATTCCCAACCTCAAAATTTGATAAGGAAAACAATGCATCAATGATAAGATAGTATAGCCCTGGGGTATGCACGTCCCCAGTAAGATCACCATAGACATATATAAAATGCAACTGTCAGTACATGTTAACTCCACACACATCCCCTGATAAGTGCTAAACAACATTTTCACATTATTCAGATCGCACATTCTATAAGTCTATGGTGAGTTCATCTTATCGGATTTATGTTTATACATCGACATGATTTGAATTTAATTCTTAGATTTCTATTATTGATGGGTCATCTCTAATTAGCCGAAAGTATTTAATGAATCTAAAGTGAATCCGGACTGAAAAAAAAAAAAAGGGAAGAAAAGATCGCACTTGTGTTAATTTGCTAAGAAAATTCCATAACAATTAACCACAACAAAACCAAGTCAAAGTCGTCTTCATTTCCACATTGTTTCATTGTCCCATTCACGAGGTGGGAAGAAATAAAAGGTTTACTAAATATTAAATAAAGGCTGTGTCATTTTCTTTTTGGGATATTGTATACAAGTACTACTCCCTCCGATCCGTATATAAGTCGTTTTTGGGTTATATATGAAATTAAAGTAATAATTAGGTTTTATTAATAAAATTAAAAGATATAAATATTTTATTATTATTTTATTTCATTGATTTTTTTTCTAACTAAATATTTTAATAAATTCATATGTATTTATTTTATTTTCAGTTAAATATAAGAGTAAAACATGTATAAAATAAATAATTAATTATTAAAATACCAAAACTATCTATGTTTTGAATAACAAAAAAAAAAAAAAAAACGACTTGTACTGCGAGTATATTATCTCAAACAAAATCAATGGCCAATAAGAGTGATGGAAGCTAAATAGTGAGTAGTGAATTGCCAGCCACCCAGCCACCCCTATGGTTTGGCTGATGTTGGAGCACAGTACCACACCCACTTTTCGGCCAATTTTATTGAACTGGAAGTCTGAAACCTTTGACGAACAACAACAATAACATCATTGTTATTCGTATTTAATTTTCGTTTTTCTTTTTTGTCATGTTTTTGGCGAATCTCTACATAAAGTACGATATACTATAATTTTACGACATAGGAGCATCTGAGTAACGTGTCGGTGTTCATATCTTAACAGTTTTGGAGTATTGGTGTGTGTGTGGAAGTGTGAGAGCCATTTGTGGAGGTGAAGGATGCGGGGCTTAAGAAGTGAAAGAGCTCCTCTCTTAGAGGCTGAGGGCGGCGTAAGTCAATTTCTTGACCAGACACTGTTTTTTTGTATCCTTTTCCGTTCTCTGTTCTGTTCTTCACTCTTCACTGGTGTTGTTTCCTTAAAGTTGTTGTTGTTGTGTCATGCCGCTATTCTTGTTTGCTCGCTTAGTTATGATTCATGATCCCCCCAACTTTCACTTTCAGCTTAAAAGATTTGATATTGGACTCAAATTTTGATTTTTCTTTTTTCCGGGGTTCAATTACTAGTTTTTCTCTTATTGGTTTATGCCTAGTGGGGTTGTGTGTAATAAATGATTAGTCCGTAGGAGTCTGGATGATAATATCACTACCCTTTTACAGTGTTTGAATCCTTTCTCAAAATCAGATATATTTTTTTTATTGTTAGAAAAGAAATATTTTGATAGGTGTCCATCCAAACATGTTTCTCTGCTTGTATGTCAGCTAGTGGACTGTTTTTTTTCCCTTTTTTTTTTTGTTCAAATTGATTTTCCATTTAAGAGGGCTAATGTGATCCAACTTGTCTAAAAGACTTGAATGGCTTCTTGTTTAAGGTTGCCAAGTGACAATTGTTCACTGAAACTATTAGTTAAGTCTACATTTATTGGCATGGTACTATGGTTACTTGGTTATGCTTTTTCTACCAAAAATCAACTGTGAAAAGGACTTTGGACATATCTGTGGAACTGCATTTATTGTTGTATTCCATTGATTTTTCCCAATCTATATAGGGAAGGGGAAAGAGGGATGATGCCTCAGCAGAACATCTCTCAGACCTTGAGCATGGTGATGCTGTGCCGGTAATCATTGTCTAAAAGTCCTTCAAGTCTATTTAACATCACATATCATCATATTTATGTCCACAATTGCTAACTTGTTGCATGAAAATATCAGGCTGCCAACGTGGGATTCTTTAGAGTATTTTCACTTGTAAGTGGCCACTGTTTCGTTGGAAGTTTGGATGAACTGCTGCCATATTTTCGTGATACTGATCATTAACATTTTTTTAAAATATATTAATTACAGGCGAAGCCTGAGGCTGGAAACTTGGTGATTGGTACAGTGGCTTTGTTGATTGCAGCCACATCAAGTATCTTAGTTGTATGATAATTTTCTCCCCACCCCCCTCCCCATCCCCCCACACATGCACGCGCACACACTCCTCGGAATAGACAAGCACACTCACTCACATACTCTATGTATCTATATCTGTTGCCAACATCTCCAGAAATAAAGTTAAAGCTGCTTTCTAATGAACAAAAATTTCCTGCTGCAGCAAAAGTATGGGGGGAAGATAATTGACATTGTCTCAGGAGATCTCCGAACTCCTGAAGAGAAAGATAAAGCTTTGAATGCTGTCAGGAGCACTATAGTGGAAATCTTTCTAATCGTTGTTATTGGGTATGATCCTAGCCTAGTACTTTTCGATTGATCATGTAGCTTTATCTGGATATAGTTATGATTTCTGATCTGTCTCATGAATCTTCTGTAACTGCAAATGGTTCACTGGATTATTGTGGATTTTCAGTTCAGTTTGCACAGCACTTCGAGCTTGGCTTTTCTCTTCTTCTAGTGAAAGAGTTGTTGCACGTCTGAGGAAGAATTTGTTTAGTCACCTAGTAAGCCAGGTAAAATAATATTGTCGTCAAGTACTCTTGCATTGTTTCTGTTTGTGTTACTTTGCCTCATAATAGAAGCCTTTTTGTTATGGATGATGAGTTTTCAGGAGATTGCCTTCTTTGATGTTACTCGAACTGGGGAACTTTTAAGTAGGCTGTCTGAAGATACACAGATCATAAAGAATGCTGCAACTACCAATCTTTCTGAAGCCCTCAGAAACTTATCAACTGTACTTATTGGTCTCAGCTTTATGTTTGCAACGTCATGGAAGTTAACATGTGAGCAGTTAAAGATTGAAGGCTTAGTTCATGAACTACATGCACATTTTTATATCCTAACTTGTTTCTCTCCTCTCTCTTCCCTCTTTCTAAACGTCTTCTAGTGTTGGCTTTGTGCGTTGTGCCTGTTATTTCTGTTGCTGTTCGAAAATTTGGGCGTTTCTTGCGTGAACTCTCCCATAAAACTCAAGCTGCAGCTGCAATAGCTTCTTCAATTGCTGAGGTATGTCTTTTTCATCAAACGGATGTCATAGGGGAAGATATTTAATCTGATAATAATTTTGTGTGTATTACCTAGGAATCCTTTGGTGCTATAAGAACAGTAAGATCTTTTGCCCAAGAAGATTATGAAACATCACGTTACTCTGAGAAAGTTGAGGAGACACTCAAGCTTGGACTTAAGCAAGCTGTGAGTTAGTCATTTATATTTTGATCTATGTGCTAGTGTATATACTTATTTGTTTTCCTCTTTATTTGACCTTACCTACTTGTCAATACAGAAAGTTGTTGGACTCTTTTCCGGAGGCCTTAATGCAGCATCTACGCTTTCAGTTATTGTAGTAGTTATATATGGAGCTAATTTGACAATCAAGGGTTCCATGTCCTCCGGTGATCTCACATCTTTTATTCTTTATAGTCTCTCAGGTATGTTCTGCTTTCTATTTTGCAATTTTACATGTAAATGATCCACAAGACATTCACAGTTGAAAGTATGTATGATGAATTTTATAGTTATTAGTTGATCAGATACTGGTTATTCAGCTCCATTGACTTATTTCATTGGTAGTTTGATCTGTTGTATTTGAGCTGCAGTATTGTATTTATGTTGATTCAAATTATTTTTCCTTGTAGTGGGATCTTCTATATCTGGTCTGTCAGGATTGTATACAGTAGTTATGAAAGCTGCTGGTGCTAGCAGAAGGGTATTTCAACTTTTGGATCGTGCCTCATCCATGCCTACGCCAGGAAACAAGTGTCCTCTTGGGTCAGTTTAATAGATTTCCTAAGATATATCTATAATAATGTTATTTTCAGAGCTCCCCTCCTCATCTGCCTCTTTTAGTGCTTTACTATCCCCGAACATACCTAGTCTAGATGTTTTAACCAAGGGGCTAACCTTTGGATTCTTTTACTAAAAACTTTCCAGCATCCTAATTCTCTATTTAAAGCCTGCATTGCTAAAGAAAAAAGCGATATAGTTTCTCATTATGAAATGGACTGTGCTATATTCATATGCCACCGGGCAGCTCCCTCTTTTGCTATTGTTACAGAGAAGTGAAAGTTTATAGGTGAAAGCCTTACATAGGGCAAGAGTCCAAAAGTCATTTTCACTCGCTTCATCATATAATGTGCATTGAGTAATCATTTTCATGAATAAATATACGATTTTTGGTTGAGTATTTTCCATATAAGATTGGTTATATCTCAAAATGAGAAGTTACAATAAATGATTATTACTGTAGTGATCAAGATGGGGAAGTAGAACTAGATGATGTATGGTTTTCCTATCCATCACGCCCTAATCATATGGTTCTCAAGGTAGCAGTTTCCTTCCAATTTTCTGTTCTGGTGGTACATATGTGATACAAATTCGGTGTTAAATTATTAAAACAAATTATATTCCATATTGATCATTAGGGCATTACATTGAAACTTCTTCCTGGCTCAAAGGTTGCTCTTGTTGGTCCAAGCGGTGGTGGAAAGGTATACTCCATATCTTATCTTTCTTTTCTCATTCTTCATGTATTTATTTCTACAGCTCATCATTCCACAAAGTTCTTATCTAAGATTTGTGGATTGCCGCATAGAAAGAAAGGTAGCTAGCACAGTGAAGTGAAAGGAAAAAATATTGGTGCACTTGAACTTCTTTCTTCTTTCTTCTTTGTGCAGACAACAATAGCAAACTTAATTGAAAGATTTTATGACCCAACCAAGGGAAAGATTCTGCTGAATGGGGTTCCACTGGTAGAAATATCACACAAGCATTTACACAGAAAGGTATTTCAGTTATAAACTTTTCCAGTTCTTACTGCTTAAAGTTAATTACTAGAATTTGTTTTTTTGGTCACTTATCTACTCCCTAGAATGGGGACCATGGGTTGATTTGGCACTTGAAGTACTTAGCAATGCATATGTAGAGAATACATCTATACACTACTGGCAACAATTTACCCATTTAAGTCAGTGTTGTTGTATTGTCATGTATTTTTAGTTTAATGAATAACACGTGAAGGGATGTTCTAATAATTTCAATGAAGTCAAAGTGAAGAGCTATTTATTATTATCAATTGCAATGAAGAGCTATTTATTAATTTGTATGTGGCACCTCGCGTTGTCTCCTACTACATTGCACACTCAGATGAAAATTTGGTGTTTGAGAAATTAGTTTGGAGGGGTAGAGGTTTAATGTGCCCATGTTAACAGAAGAAGTGGAACTCTCCAAAATCTAATTTCTTTTGTGAATTTGATAACTCAAAGGCAGTTTGTGTTTGTATTTGCAGATCAGTATAGTGAGTCAGGAGCCTACACTATTCAACTGTTCCATAGAGGAGAACATAGCCTATGGATTTGACGGCAAAGTTGATGAAGTTGCTATAGAAAATGCAGCTGTAAGTAGTTACTCCCTTCTCTTGCCATTGAGACACCTCTCTCCTATCGCTGGTTTTGCTCATCATTGGTATGGATTTGAATGCAGAAAATGGCCAATGCACACGAATTCGTCTCAAAGTTCCCCGAAAAATACAAAACCTTTGTTGGAGAGCGTGGTGTAAGGCTTTCAGGAGGGCAGAAACAGAGAATAGCAATTGCTAGAGCCCTGCTTATGGACCCAAAAATTCTCCTCCTGGATGAAGCCACCAGTGCCTTAGATGCTGAAAGCGAATACCTGGTGCAGGTGAGTTAACTTATTATTTTCAGGAAAAAATCCAGACAACAAAATTTTTTTTGCTAGAATTGAGTTGCTAGAATAATGACATTCAACTAACTCTTGAATGAATGAGGTGACCCTACTACTTTATTTCATCTAATCACATGATTTCGGTCAAGGATTCTGGCAAAATCTGTCTGGCTAAGTAGTATTACCATTATTTTCAATGGTTTTCTTTTTCCAGTTTTATGTAGCATATAAACTGTCGTGGATTTGCTTTTTGCGCAATAAGCTAATGATGCGGTGCATATGGTGTAGGATGCCATGGATTCTCTCATGAAGGGAAGGACAGTTCTAGTTATTGCTCATAGGTTATCAACTGTTAAAACTGCTGATACTGTTGCAGTTGTTTCTGATGGTCAAGTAGTCGAGAGAGGCACCCACGATGAGCTTCTCAGCAAGGATGGTGTCTATACTGCACTAGTCAGGAGACAACTACAAACAACAAAAGCCGAAATCTAGTTTGTGTCTGCCAAATTATGAACAGACATTACCAGGTTGCTTGTTAGACATGGAGGGGGCACGTGATACTTTTGAGGCGCAAGTTCCTCAGATGACGGCAGTTTAGCAAGAAATTGTGGATACTGGTTGTTAACTACCGCGCTAGTCTAAAATGAATCTTGTTTCTTGGATTTTTGTATTTTGTTGTTCAGCACTTGAATGGAGTAACAATAGTGGCAATTGAAAATGAAAGCCAACTCTGGTTCTTAATTTATAAAGTCATGCCAACAGGCTACTAGCTACTAATTTTAATGTTGAACTGAAGTGAAAATCTGCAGGTATCTGCAATGTCTCTGTGTAGCTTGCAGGGGTATCACTCTCAGGTTTTGTCTACAAACACCAGGTGCTGATCTCTTACTACATTATGGCGACAACCTGGGATGCCTTCTTAATTTTCCTTTGAATCTCATGTTATCCATTCAATATTTACCACTTAAAACTTTCAGGGTATGATTGGATTGATGTAAATGGCTGGAGGGGAGCACAGTAGAGCGGAATTTAAACTTGCTCTATTGTTTAGATTTGCATATTTTGGACGGAATGGAATGGAGATGGATGGACTCTATTCCATTCAATTCCATCTATTTTTCTCAATTTTTCACCCTCCAAATTGGACGGAATAAGGTGGAATGAAAAAATACTCAAACAATAGAGCGGAACAATCATTCTGCTCTGTTGTGCTCCACTTTATTCTATTCCACTCCGCTTCGTTCCACCCAAATACATCAGGGTATATTTGGATTGGTGTAACGGAACAGAGTGGAATAGAATGGAGAGGAGTGGGCGATGTGAAATAATTATTCTGGTTCATTGTTTGCGTAACTTGTGTTCCATCTCATTCCTCCCAATTTGGAGGAAGAAATTTGTGGAGAGTTAATGGAATTGAATGGAATGGAGTCCATCAATCTCTACTCCATTCCATCTAAAATTTTCAAATTCAAACAATAAAACTACTTAAAATTCTGCTCTCCAAACATACACTTAGTCTTTGTGGTTTTTTATTGATTAAAAATTTACAATTGATAAGGAAAAAATGGATTTGACTCTTCTAAAGTGAGGAGGTTGATAGAGTATAAAAGTAATGTGTTAATTATTTTTGAATCAACAACTTATATCATGAATGTATCATGTGTGAATCCCACTAATTTACGCTATGAACTCACATCTATTGAGACAGTAAACAACCTCCACTTCCAAATTATATTGTTTGGATACTTCAAAAGAATAAAAAATGCACGGCTTTGATGATACAAGCTCAAAACTATGATGCTACAAACATAGTTGAACATTCACAAAATTGATTATGAGATTGACCGAGGAAAATTGACAAGAGATTGCAAATGGAATAGTTGTATCCTTTCCACATCTCATCTTTTTTTCTTGCTTTTGGAAATTAAAGTTTCACATGACAAAACCACAAATCAAGGTGAGGTGGCAAGACTCTCTTTTTTCTCAACTAGTGTCAAAGGTTCGATATTTACCCTAGAATTGAATAGCTTTAAAATCCATGGTCAATATTTAGCCATCCACCCTTTAAATAGGGTTTACAACATATATTGAAAAGTGGATATTGTGAGAAACAAATATATATATATATATATATATAAAATACAGAATATGAAAAGTCATTTTTCATAATTTGCAATGAAAAGTCTAGAAACATCTATTAAAGTCACTAACACTTATTAGAAAAATGAATATTCTTAGGGTCAATTCTTTTTGCAATTACTTATAAAATATAACCAACTAGAGGATGAAAGAATTATTAAAGTAACATAATTTTTAGTGAAATAAAACTTACGAATTTCAACTAAGAAATACTCATGCTTTCATAAAAAATGATATTAAAAATTAAGTATTTTCACATTGGATTTTTTATTTCATTGAAAAATTATATTTTTTAAAATATTTCATGTGAAAATCTTTCCATTTCTTAATATCTTTGCACAATAAACTAGTGTCTTTTATTTAATAATATAAAAAATCTAAAAAATAATCTTTACAAAGAATATGAAAGGTCATTTTTGCATCATTTGCAAATGGAAAGTTTGGAAATACTTCTTAAAGTTACTAACACTTATTTAAAAATGAATATTTTTGTTTCTCTTAATTCTTTTTGTGATTACTTATAAAATATAACCAACCGGAAGATGAAAGAATTATTAAAGTAGCAGGGCTTTTAGTCAATTAAACCTTATGAATTTCAATTAAGAAATATTCATGCTTTCAACAAAAATAATATTATAAATGAAATCTATCTACTATACAATTCCAGAGTTTTTATTTCTACTGTTCACGCCTTATTCATAAGCCATGCGTCTACTCCTTATGCATTTCTACTACACGATTTGAGAGTTTTTTTTTTTTTGTTCCTATTGTTCTTTTACTGTTCATGCCCTTTTCACAAGCCACGGGTCTATTCCTGGTGCGTTTTTACTATACAATTTGAGAGTTATTTGTTTCTACTATTCATGCACTGTTCACAAGCCACTCGGCCTCGGCATAACATCACGGTCATGACACCTCGGCACCAATTGCTCTGCCTACGACCAAGCTTAGGGCTTGGGGGCTATGCACTGGAAATTCTACTGTTCATGCCATGTTCATAGGAGAGCTCAGACACAGGTCCAAGAGCTCAGCCGATAGGAAATAGAACTCGGTTTATAGGAAATAGTGCTAGGCCAATAGGAAATAAAACTCGGCCAATAGGAAATAGAGTCTGCCAATGGAATTTCTACTGTTCATACCCTATTCACAAGAGAGCTAGGAGTGGTTGGCCAAGTTCTATTTCTTTTACTGTCCACGCCCTGTTCACAAGCCATGCGTCTACTCCTTATGCAATTCAACTATACAATTTGAGAGTTTTTTGTTTCTACTATTCACGCCATGTTCACAAGCCACTCAGCCTCGGCATGGCATCTAGGCACCAACTACTTGGCCTAGGCCCTGTTCACAAGAGAGCTTGGACATGGGTCTAAGAGATCAGCAACAAGGCATACCAGATCTTGTGGTTGGCTGAGTTCTATTTCACATTGTTCGAACTCTATTTCCTAATGTACAAGCCTTATTTCCTATTGACTGAGCACTATTTCCTATTGGTCGAGTTCTATTTCTTCTCGGATGAGTTTTATCTCCACCAGGTAGTTCGCTTAACTAATGGTGATTTAACAGATGTTAACAAAGGGACTAAATTGATTCACGGTTGTTAATGTGGGAACTAAATTGATTCATTTTAAAAGTTTTAAAAGTGAGGGATTAAAATGACTTATGCATAAAATGTCAGGAACTAAAGTGAGATTAAATCTTTTTGTTTCTACTATTCACAAACTCAGCCTCAGCATGACACCTTGGTCATGACAGCTCTATAGCAGATACTCGGCCTACGACCAAGCTCGGGGGTTATGTGCTGGACTAAAAATATGGGCTAGACACCTCGCCTCGAACCACGAGAGCTTTGACACAAGTTCCAAAGATCGGCCACATGGCATACCAAGTCTCCCATGGATTTATGTAATATTTGGTGTACATGTGTCAGTAGATAAGTTTCGGGTGATCCTAAGGTCTCCCGGGACCCACCCGTGTTACCTGGTTCGGGTTTTGCTAAGTTTGGAACCCTACACCTCAATGGAGGGCTATATGTTAGAACCACTTTTTTGGGATCAAAAGCCCGATAATTGCTCTCTAGATGGATATAAATTGAAGAGTGATTTTTAATGAATTTTAGGAAACCTCTAGATGTTTCATTTCTAGCCCCCCAAGTTTAGAAAATTACCGGAATTTCGGATTTTGAACTAAAACTCAAAAATGAGATTTTGATTGGTTGGGGTTTTGATTTTTTTGATATTTTATTTGAATTCAAATAGGGGTATTTCCTATTTATATTTATGTTTTAAAGTTAATAGGAAGTAAAGAAATGTAAATAACCATGACAAAGAATAGTCTGGCGATATATCGATTCTTGATATAAGCTGATACCATGACAGCATTGTGTAGTTGTCCACGGCTGGTGTTGATGTTGCTGTCCACGGCTGGAATTCCCTTGTTGTCCACGGCTAAGGATTCCATAGAGGTGGCAGTGTTGGATTTGTTGTCCACGGCTAGAAATTTTAGAGAAGTAGTGCTAGTGCATGATGACAGCAAAATGACAGCAAAGTGCTTCATGACAATAGTATTTTGCTGTCATAGAGTTATTTTCACAACTGTGAAGGAGTTCCCGCAGTTAGGAAAGAGTTCCCACGGCTGGGAATGACTTCCCATAGCTGAGCATAAGCTTCCACAGCTGGGAATGAGTTTCCCACAGCTGAGGATAAGTTTCCACAACTGAGAATATAATTCCACAACTGGGAATGAGTTTCCCACAGCTAGGAATGAGTTTCCCACAGCTGAGGATAAGTTTCCACAGCTGAGAATGTAATTCCACAACTGGGAATGGTTTCCACGGCTGGGAATATAATTCCACAGCTGTGACAAGTCAAAGCTGAGGCCATAAGTGCACAGTACCCCTATCTTAAAAACGCGAATGAAGGGTTAAAACATTTCCCCCTCATTTTTCTTCCATTTTCCTTCAAACCAGAAACCATCCCCTCTCTTTTTCTCTCATTTTTCTTCAACCCCATTCCTACTTAGCTCCCATAAGTCATCAAGGTGAGTATATATTATAAGATCTTGTCTCCATTTTTGTCATTCTTGCACATTCTCGAAATGGGCATTTTTATTTCTCTCTTTTTGTCAAGTGGAGATGCTTCCCCAATTTGGTTAGGGCTAGATTAGAGTTATTTAAGTGTTGATAAATTTTAATGCTAAGTTTATTGGTTATTTTAGTCGACGTGGTGCCTCTCCCTGCTCCCTGGAGCTCAGTTAGAGTTGACGTCACCCTTCCCTCCCCCCTAGGTGAGTGGGTTCAGATCCTATGGCCCTTATATTGGTCATTATAATTAGTTTCTTTAAATCATAACATGATTTTCTTGATTTTAGATAATAACTTAAGAGATTTGAGTTTATGATTGGTTATCGAAATTATTGGAAGAGCTTATTTTCAACATGAACATGAAATATTCATTTTAATATAAACTCATGGGACCATTATTGATAAAAATGATTTTATCAAAGAGCTAGAATATGAGTGTGACTTGATTTAGAGACTTTATAAATTTTCCCCATTGATGCTAAGATTTATTTAATTATATATTATGGAGTTTTATGCTTAGAGAAAAGCTTAGAGCAGAGATTTAGAGAAAACAACATATTTTATAAATTAGAGACCAGACGATAACTATAGAAAAACAGGAAGTGGGTTAACGGCTGAGCCCGATCGTTAACTTTGGTACCAAGTTGTCCAAAAGGACAGTCTCATAGAGCAAAGAATGGAACATAGTTAGGTGTCCAATTTGGATCCCAGAGGGATCCCAGAGATTAGAGAAACTGTTATGTCATGGTTGACATGCATAACCAAAGAAATTATATTTTGTTATGCGAGGCATAAGTAGAGATTTTTGTTTCTCTAATAGATTTCTATTATTTATGCTTTACCAAATAATCTCTACTTTTATTTCTTTTATCAGTCATGTATATGAAAATGATTAGAGTTAACGTACTAACCAGTTTTGATGATTTTTATGTGTGTATATATATTTATCCTTATTGTTGTCTCATGAGGGGGTTATGGGTGAGGACCTACTCACTGAGTTTTAGATGAAACTCACCCCTCTCCCTTTTCCATTTCAGATACATTAGCTGCTGCGGATCCTTCTCAGCCACCTCCTCCCCATTAGTAGAGTTTTCAGTTGGTGAGTTTCACTCGAAGTGAAGTATCTTTTGCATTTTGTTTAGTTATAGTGTGCTCCAGTGTATATTGCGGGTACGATCTCGGACCATAGAGAGATTTGCATTGATTCATTATCATTATTTTGTATACAGATGATTATAATTTTTATAGACTTATTGTATGGAGAGCAACTCATGTATTTTGTATCACAGACAGATTTAGAGTTTAAATATTTTATGTTGTTGATAAAGAACACAATTTCAAAGAGTTGAAGTTTTATCAGAGACGAAATGATAATTATTATTTGGAATTTATTATTAAATTATGCATATAGAGAGACTCAGAAGTCACGAGGCTTATGTGGGGATGAGATTCCTCACGTGCTGGTCACGTTCCCAAATCGGGTCGTGACAATTTACCCCGGATATAGTTAAGTATATCTTCTATTTTCATTTTTAATGACAACTATTTTAAATAAATTTTAAAACAAACTTCTTGGCCTTAGCATGACACCTCGGTCATAACATCTCGGCACCAACTACTTGGCCTACGACGAAGCTTGGGGGCTATGTACTCGACTAGAATTATGGATTATGAGAGCTCAGATATGGATTCCAGAGATCGGCCACATAGCATACCAGGTCTCCAGCGGATTTATTTGAGGATATTTTCTGTTTTCATTTTTAATGACAAATGTTTTAAATAAATTTTAAAACAAGCTTCTCATCTTTAGCATGACATCTCAGCACCAATTGCTCAGCCTATAACATTGTGAACTGGATGATTATTTACTTCAATGCAATCAAATATCATTAATACATAAATATTATGGGAAAGATCATGTTTAGTTGAAGGGAAAAAATCGACTTCCCACGATAATAGAGACCAATAAATTTAAAATATAAATCCAAACTTTAGTACCCAACACTGATATAGGTAAGCATGCGAATACCAATATACTATTTGGATTGAGGGACTTTGCACTCCTATTATGTAAGTAATAAAGATAAAGATAAAATTTTTTAAAAAACCTATGCATTGCATGGGTTCTAAGCTAGTATTTTCACATTATATTTTCTTATTTCATTCTAAAATTATATTTAATAAAATATTTCATGTGAAAAATCTTCCCGTTTCTTAATATCTTTCACAATAAAGTATAGTGTATTTTATTTTACTGGAATTTTCAAGAATTTTATTTACATCAACATAAATTAGGTATGCATACTTTTATATGACTAAAAAGAAATACTGAAATTACTATTAAAAATTATATGCACATATAGAAGCATGTACCTGTATATGTCATAGTACATATAATCTTTTCTTATTATTACTCATTTTTATGCTATACTAACTAATAATATATATTTAAAAAATTATAAAAATTAATTTAATATTTCATCAAATAAATTATCATATCATATATTATATGACTTTTCATATTATAAATACCAAAAATCTCAGTTTAATATTTTTTATTTTTATTTTTATTTTTTCACAGTTGTGCTAAATAACTGCACCACAAATTTTAGACTTCTCCATCCATTCATTGTAAGCAAATTTTTCCAATTTTAATTTTTCATTGTTCCATGTCTTTCTAAAATAATTTTTTTAGTACAATGTATGTATGTTAAATTTAACCTGAAGGAAAAATCTAAACCTTGATTTAATTAGTTTCGAAATCTTTATATATTTATATATGTCATATTATTTCAACTCATCTATTATTTTATTGGATTTCAATTGGTTTTAAAAAAATATGTAGTTAATCAAATTTTTATATAAATTGCCTTTAATTTTTCCAAAAAAAAAAAAAACTTGAAGTCATCACCCAAATATATCTTATAACATATTTGAGGTGTATGTTTTCAAATTGAGGAGATGATTATGTAATAAAGATGGCCATTAGAAGAAAAATGTTTAATTTACTCAATTTTTATTCTATATTAATTAATTTTTTGAAAAATAAAATTATAATAATTAATTTAATCTTTCATATAATAAAGTGTTAAATGAATTTATATAGATTAATATATGGGTTAAAGGTATATAAATCTATGCTAAATGAGCTACCCGAATTTATATAACTTTTTTTTTTTTATAAATTACCTTTAATTTTCTTAAAACTTGAATTCATTAGCCGAATACATGTTATGATTTATCTGATGAGTACGTTTTGAAAATAGAAAAGATTATTATATAATAAATATGTCTATCATGAGATAAATGTTTAATTTACTCAATTTTCATTCAATATTAATTAAGAAATATATATTTAAAAGTGAAATTATGAAAATTAATTTAATATTTCCTAAAATAAAATAAAGTATTAAATAAATTCATATAATTTTAAACTAATGATAATTTAAATATTGTTATTCTGTGCAGTGCACGAGTAACATCTAATTATTGATGAATGCTCAAAACTCTTGTTCTAATCCAACAAAATGGACAGCATCTAGTTTGATTAAGTCTTGGATCACCAACTCACCCAATCTTACGTGGATGGTTAATTCAACATCTTGTGCAAAATCTATTGATTTAGTCTTTATTCGATTTTGAAAGTTTTTCCCTCTTTTAGACATTAATGGCGTATTTAATTTCAGTTTTCATTTTTAATATTTTAATTTTTAAAATTTGTGAAGAAAATACTAAAATTTAAAAATAAAAACTAAAAAGAAATCAAATATGCCCAAACTTTCTCAAGTTGTGCTTTCACTTACTCCATGGTCTTTCTTCTTCTTGCAGCCATTATGTATACAGTATACTAGTGCAGTTCATGTAGGTTTTGTTCATCTTTTTTTAATATTGGTTATACAGTTTATGCTCTTATGTATGAAAGAAATGTTTACCCATTTAAAATTAAAAAATACATTAACTATCAATCTAAATCAAAAAGACATTTATTATAGATTTAGGCAATTTTTATATAGGGTGAATACACTAAGACACTTAACATTTTTCAAACCAACATAAATATGTTAGGGTCTTGTGAATACGCTATGACCCTATCGTATTCATATTGATTTGGGATATACTAGATTGTCTGACATTTTGAATGAGAAAATAATTTATACAGAATAATTACCTTAATTATTTAAAGGCATGGTTATGTCATTAAATATCAATCAATCAATCAATATATTTATATAAAAGAGAGTTTATCCAAATAAGGAAAATGCCATATGGCAATTCATCCTTAACCCATTTTTCCATCCAAAATTTCTAAACAAAAATATTTGATTTAGTTTAAAAAAATCATTTCATTCAATGTACTATAAATGATTAAATCCAAATAAATAATTCAAATCTCAATTAATATATGTTTGTGATCTCAATGATATATATAATTTCATTCTAAATTAATTTATATAATATTTACGAACCTCAATCTTTGAACATTATTATTATTATTTTGCTAACAATTTTTATTCTTAATTTAATGCCTATCAATTTTTTTAAAAATTTATTCTCACTTATTAAAACATATAAATATTTTTTTGGCTTATATAATCAGCTATAAAATTCAAATTCAAATCAATGCATATTTACTTGCATCTATCATAATAAATGTATATGATGATTTATTTATTTTTTATGTAACTTTTTTGAACTAACTAATTATATTTTTTCTCTATATATAAATCAAATTTGAATAGAATATAAATGCATACAATCAATTAATTAATTTGTAATAAATGAATTTTAATAAGATTTAAATTGTTTGAATGTTTTTGTTTATTCTTATTTGTTTGAAAAATAAATTAAAAATATATTATAAATACTTTCCAATTGTTTTTGTGGTTGGTCATGTCATTTCAGTTTTACATTGTTTTCTTGCTCCCAATGTTAACGATCCTTTGTTGTGAAAAAATTTTATGTTATTCATCTAATCCATTGCACACCGCAAGAGGTTCTATTTCAATTTCATCTTTTGACTTGATCAATGCTCATACCTTTTTTTTCTTTTTCTTTTTATGTCTAAATTTGTTTATTTTTTTATAAAATCGTCATTTGTCATCTTTTTTCAATAGACCTTCTCTCTATTTTTTTTTGTCTTTGATGAAATATTTCAATGTTATCGGTCATTTGTTGTTTAATAAGTTAAATTTTTGGATTTGCTTTTTTTTTCTTCCATTTTTTATTTTTCTCTAAAAATATAATAATATGATTTTTGGATAATAGATTGCAGTGACATTTTGTATAATCAAGAGCATGTATTATAGCTTGACAACTTTGGAAACAATAGCAAAATGTGGGTTACTATTATCACCAATAAATTTCTTCTTGGCAAATTAAAGTCTTCCACATAAGTATCGACTCGCAGCGCCTTCTTTATTTGTAAAACTCTTTGATTAGTAAATATTTTTTAATTAACACGTTTCATCCATTATTTTTAATATTTTATTGGTTTTCTCAATTATTCTATTATTAGTTCTTATTAGATTTAAGGTACAAAAGAACACATTTTTGTTAATGAAATTTTTTAAATTTGATTGGATTTAGTGAGAATTGAATAGATCTTTTCAAATTTGTTTGGATTTGATGACTATTGATTTTTTTTTTTACTTGATTGGATTCAATCGTGATTGATTTGATTTTTAGTTTAAATATAAATTACTATTTTTTTTTATTCTCAGGGTATCCAATATCAACAAAAGTGACTAATCCATTCAAGGTGGAAGTTTAGTTAAATCTTTAGCCATGAGTCCCTTTCCATACACACCACTAGGCATATATTTCTTTAATTTTTAATTGATATTGTACTTTCAAAAAATTGTCTCGATTGAGCTTTTATTCTTCACTTCTTTCCAATTTTATTGTTTAATATTTACTTTCTTTTATCATTATAAATTTATTTTATTCTTATAAATTGACAATTTAATTATAAATGACGAAACTTTTTATATTTACACTGCCAAAAATCGAATCTCTAGATAGATGTTTAAGAAATCAAACTACCTATCAGAATTTAATTTATTGTAATATGAAAATAATTCAAAATCTAATTAAAAAGAAAAAAATTATTCATTGATTATCTTATCTCATAATTTAAATAGGTGATGATATTAAACATATATTACTCATGTAATGATTAATTTATCTTAAAAAACATATTTATCTCAAAAAAATCAACCTTGCTAAATTACTTTTAGGATAAATTGAAAAATTAATATATTATAATTTAATTTAATTCAATTTTCCAATATATTTTTTATTAATTTTTTAACAATTTATAAATGTAAAATGTTGTGCATCGCACTGGTTAAAAACTAATTTTTTATTATTTTTAAGATCTAAATGTGATATATTTTGAAAATTCAAATTTTCTTTTAAAATTTAAAAATTCAACATGCTAAAATTCCCTCTTAGTAATTTATATTGACTGCATTATGTTATTCCTATTTTAAATGTGTTGAATTTTTAAATTTTATAAGAGAATTTAAATTTTCAAATAATAAATATAAAATCTAATTATTTTTATTGATGTAACAGTATAAAAGGAATTAAACTCATAATATATAACTTTGGGAAAAAAAAAAACACTCCTTATATAATATTTGTACACATCTCCCGGTTTCTCTGTGACCAAAAACAAAAATGCAGAGCTTTCTCCGCAAGGTGGTCACACAGCACCACCGTCACCACCACTTCCACCAGGACCTCTCCTCGTACACCTCTTCTCACCGCAACATCTTCCACACTCGCACTGCATTCTCCTCTCTCCCCAAACCACTCTCACAACAACAACAACGACTGCTAGGGCACCGCATTCCCACCACCACCTCCTTCTTCTTCCCCACTCAGCATTATTCCCATTCCCTCTCCCAAATTCGCGGGTTTCTCTGCAATCCAAGGATCGCCTCCAAATGGCGCAACTCTCTGGCGAGGCTCACCTCCACCTCCACAGTCAGAAGCCTCCTCCTTGATTTCAGGCCCAAGCTCCCCACAGCTTATTTTCACCGCAACAGCTTCGGTTTCAACCAAAGTTCTGATCTTTACCGTGGCTGGTAATTTCCCATCCCAACCCTACTTCAATAAAAGCCAACGCTTTAGTTTAGTACCTTCAAGTTTAATTCCCATCCCCTCCCACAGCACACCCACTCACAAAATTTATTATTTTATTCCTTTTATTTTATTTTCGGTGTTTGAGCGTTGTTTTAGATTCCGGTTTTGAATGAATTGGGATTATCGTAGTAATCCTTGTTTTTTTGTTCATGAATTTTCCTAGTCATTGTTCTTGGCGAGGTTTAACTAGGGTTTATGAGTTTTTTTGCTTGATTTTTCTTTCCTCGAGCTTTAGTACCAAAAATATGTAATTTGGATTTGCAAAAATAATTGTTAAAAAAAAAAAAGCCTTGTAATTTGGTGATTATCAAAATTGATTCTTTTGATCGTACGGAAAGTTGTTGAGGGCTTTTTTTGTTTGGTGTTTCCTTCATTAATGGTGCCTGCAAGTGCAACAACCTTGTAATTTCATTTCTTAGTGACGTAGTCTGATAGGAGACGCTTTAATGCTGAAGTGGAGCCATTTGTGTGTTAACTGTTAGATATAATGTCGTTAATGTGCTTCTATCCAATAGCTTCAGTTTTTGGGAGAGATGGTTCATGATATGTTATCTCTGCCGTGATACTCTGCTTTATCCATGGCTAAAAATTCTCATGGTACATCTTTTCTGTCCTTTGGTGAATATAAGAATTGTGCATTGAGGCGTCATAGAGGAGGAAATGTAGCTAGATTCTTCCGGGGACTAGAATAGAATTTAAAAACTAGTAAGAAGTTGGATTGCATATAACCTAAAACTTAAAGGAGTAAGTTGAATCTTCAAAATTTTGAGGATCTGCCATAGTGTGATGGGTCGACTGGTTGAAGGGATTCGGATAAGACTCTTGCACTGTCCATGTACATGGATTGCTTTGAATACTAATCCCACTTGGTAGTCATAAAATCCTTGGAAGCAATCCGCTGGGTGAACCTTTGTCTACTCCTGTAGGATCCCAACCATGACATTGGTGCCTTGACTGGAAGCATGGGAGTAGCCTATCCTTGCTACCATTCTTTTTGGCCAAAGTTTTAATTTTGAGGGTCTGAATTCAGTCCTGCTCCTTATTGTAAAATTAGTGAGCAGGAGCACTGATGTAGTAGCAGCAACAAATGACTGTTGTGAGTTATCTTCATTGTATCTAATGATGTCATATTTAAGAAACTGTAGCTACAAGAGAAAGAAAGCCGTTTATAGTTTTGAGTTTTGGCGTTACTAATAAGTAATACGTAATACATTCTTTTTGGACAATCTATTAGAGAAAACTTAACTTTTCTGATACTTGTGAGGAATTAACATGTTGACTTCTGTTTCATTTACTATTGTCTGTTTCCAATGATCTGCCCTCTCTGCCAATAAAAAATAAAAAATATTTTCATCAACATCACCTTCATAATGTGAGTAATATCAAATTATCATTTTAAGTTCATCCCACATGTAATACTCCGTCACATGCCTGTGCTACTATCTTATCACTTTCTTGTTTTTTCATCTCGTGTATATTCTCATTGCTTCTAGGATTGGGGGTTACCATGCATTACTTGGTTGCAATTTTTTAGGACCCATTAGTTAGTAGTTAGTTGAGAAGTTGGTTAGTTAGGGGATTAATTGACTATAAATAAAGAAAATAGGGATTAGTTAGAGTGTCTTTTTGATAATTTGTAACGAAGTTTTAGAGATATTGGAGATTCTATATTCTTCTAGGGTTCATACTTGTATCATTCCTTAGGAATTATTGGGTATTACCAAGGGTTCTTAGCAATAAAGAGTGTCATTCAATATTAGAGTCTAACATTGGTATCAGAAGCTTTGTATCATATTGGGAAAAGCTTCCATGGAGGCAATGGAGCATCAAGAGTTTCCTGTATTTGATGGAAAAAATGGATATTGGTGGGTCATTTGTGCAGGGCAGTTTTGGGATGCCATTGGAACACCAGAGGCACAGAGGTTGTTTAAGGCAGAGAAGGGGTTATCCGGCCAAGCACTGAAATGGTGGCATGGTGCCGGTTATGGAAGCAGCGCAATCCTCAAGCAACAATGTCTACCTTCGAGGTTGAGTTTCTCCACCACTACCAGCCAGATTTCAATCCCGTTTTGCCAAGAATTATATAGAATGAAGTTTCCAATTTGGAACTTCTTAAATCAAGAAACGAAGAAGAAACCAGGAAGGAAATAGGTGTAAAAGAGGTTGTCTGCACTGTTCTTGAACGAGAAGGGCAGATGAAAATCCTATTTAGAGAACACGTCATTCTTAGCGTATAATGTGCAGCACCATGATGGCCAATCTCTTCCAAGTGCCAAGTGACAAATTTGACTATTATAAGTCTTGTCATTTAATTCTTCTGCGTATTTGTATTTACACATGCTTTAATATACTAAAGTTCAAATGTTTTGTCCACTGTAGCCTGTCCTTCCTATTCTTCTAATTCCTGCATACCTAGAGTGATATGCTTGATGATTTACTTTGTACATGTGCTTCAATATTCTAGAGTTCAAAATTCAAATGTATTTTGAATACTTTGCTATTTTCTCATTACTTTCTGCTTTGATGGATGCTTAAGATAGAATGATTTCCTTTAACCATACTTTTCCTAAAAGCCATGATTTTCAGTGCACATGTTTAGACTGTTTACATGTATTGTTGTAACATTGCTATGAAAATATATTTTCTCCTCTTTGCAGGAGATCATGGATCCGGAGGCTAACACCTAATGATGTGGTTTTGGGCTTGATTATAGCTAATGTTGCTGTTTTTTTATTATGGAGGATAGCAAATGAAAAGTTTATGATAAATAACTTTACTGTGAGTTTCTTGAACTATAAATTTTTATCAAATTGATTATGCCACTTGTAGATATTATTTGCCTGGCATTTTCTTTTCGTGGCACTCCCACCTTTGTTGTTGGTGCATCAAATGTTTCTTAAGGTTCTTCATTGTTTTAGCTGTATGATACTTCACTATTGTCTTTGCAGGTGTGTCAGTACCCTTATTTTATTTTTATTGAAAGTAGAATGAATACATGACTTTAAGCTTTAAATAATTCTTATGTACCATAACATGCTAATTTTCAAATTGAAATTTATTTTTCGGAGGAGATATGTGGCGTTTAGATGAAACTCATGCATCAGTGTATGTAACCAAAATAATAATGATTGCTGGTGCATTTTACCATCTGTCAAAGTGTGGACTTGGAAAATGTGGTGTTTCAATTTTATTGCGTGTATAGATCTAGCTTCATCTTGACTGCTAATTCAATTATTTTCTGTGAACAGGTCTCTTTGAACAATTTTAAGAGTGGACGCTTGCACACTTTGATAACCAGTGCATTCAGTCACATAGATACTGGGCATATAATTTCCAACATGATTGGGCTCTACTTCTTTGGAATGAATGTGCGGTTGCCTGCTCTAGAACTGTATTTTTGGTCATTATTTCTTTCGTCTCTTTCTTCATTTTTTCCCCTCCTTTTCCTTGTTATCTTAGTAATATATCATTTTGGGTTGGCATGTAGACGTAACCATAAAGCAAAGAATAATATGTCACTTGGTCATGAAATTCAGAGACAGATATCTAATATCGAAAGGGCAATAGTTTGGAGAAGGAACATATCATAGCTTTAAGTTCTTAGATTATGCTAGATTTTAGGCTTATGTATTTGGGAACCACTTCCCTATTTTCTGTCCCTTAAAATCTGTTTTTTCCCACTTATCAAGTGATAAACTCCTTAAATACACTGAACATAAATCTATTTGTCGCAAACAAGCTTATGGTTATAGGTAGTCATTTTCCCCTGTTTTTATGAAAAATCTATTGCATGTCTCGTTTTCTTCTGCCAATTTGTTTTGCATTTCTAGTTTTCAGGTATGTTATGGGGTATGCTTTAAGTTTTATATTTGTGTTTTTTGGGCTTATGTACTCACAGTGGTAAATAAGTTAGGATTCAGTCAGTTTATAGTTTATTGGTATTAATGCAAGTTGCTTATTGGTAAGACTTGTGGAGCATAAGATTTCAAGACTGATTTTACCAAAAGAAAAAGATGCTATTGTCATTGGCTATCCCCTAGAAATCTCGTGTGCTGGATTTCTTTTGGTTTTTGGAAAATTTTCCCGTTAATATGATGTTTTCTCTATTTCTATTTCCATTTTTGCCACATGAAAATGGATTTAATTATTTCATTATTAACATATGGCGTAACTTGTTAAGAATATTAATTTGAGGAAGTGAAATACCATCACTGAATTGATAAATTTCTGTCTTCATTCCTTCTTTTCTTCTATGACTTCTTGTTCCATTAGCTTCCATCACTCATAACTCTTTCCATTTGGATTTGGGCAGATTGGAAGAAATTTTGGTCCTGAATTTTTGCTAAAGCTGTATCTTGCTGGGGCAGTTGGTGGTTCCATTTTTTACTTGGTGAATCAAGCCTATAAGGCACAAACATCAAAGGTCCAGTGATGATTAAAAACGAGTGCAATGTCTGCCGAGCAAATATATGGCTTTTTTTTTTCTTTTTTTCCCCTTCTGTTATTTTCTTTGCATCTTCTGCATAAAAGGAAATGAAAAACTTGATTTGACGACACACACACATCATAAAAAATTGCTAATTCTTCAATCACAGCCTATTGGAATATGAATTTCAGGAATTTACTTTCATTTTGATATCCATGTAACTTTTGACACTTGTAAACCAAAATTACATTTGATTCAGAAATATGATCTATGAACTTTCTGAAAGAGTGAAAAAGTGATTGTTTTGATATAGCATTCGGTGCTAATAAATATATTTGTGCCTAGGGCGATTTGAGATAAAATTCACCAACATGCTGGCAAAACTAAATACTTATTTTCTTCTATGTTAGAACTTCAAAATATTTGGTTGAAATAATTTAACATGGCATGAAAACTCCTTATATATTTCTTCTAGTGAATTTTAATGCTTCTCTGCCTTTTGTTTGCAACAGGGCTGGAGATTTATGAGCCCTTCAAGGGAATTAGCATTGGTAAGCATTTAGTATCTATTCTATAATGTACTCTTCTCTGAGTATTCCTGTTTTGTGATAACATGTTTTCTTGGTTTGACTCGTTGACAATGTTTTACATGTACTGGATTTTCATGGAATTAAATCTGCTTTTAATCTGTGTTGGTTCCTTTGAAAACCTCTCTTCAGAAATTATATGAAAGGATATTGCCACGTAAATTTAATTGTTTATAGGTGCTTAGCATGGGAGGATAGACTGCTCCTTTCTGTTGTGACGTTCATTATACTTGATGATTTCATTCCATTTGGGGTTCTGAATTTTGTTTCTAGTACTTTTTGTGGCACACACCATTATAGAGATGAGTTGTCATTTACTTCCTATAATACTTGTATGCTGACCGTTAAAAAGTTAAAATTTGCTTCTATCACATTATATTTAGATGATCAAGTTATTTTTGTATGGGCATTAGAAATTATTATAGCTTGTGTCACTTGCAATACTGGTTAAACCAGTAAAGTCACTGCCTGATGTGATATTAGTCTAATTTGTACTTGCCAATTATTAGGGGGCAAGTGGAGCTGTGAATGCAATTATGCTGCTTGATATATTCCTCTTTCCCAAAGCAACCCTTTACTTCGACTTTATTATACCTGTTCCTGCAATCTTGCTGGTAAGCTGTCCTCAACCTTTTGGCTTAGTTAAAACTGTGAAGTTAACAATGCAGATAGAAACCCATTTATAATTTTCTTTTGTATTGTCAATTATGTAATGAAGGGCATCTTTTTGATCGGGAAAGATATGCTGAGGATAATAGAGGTAATGTGGAATTTCTCAAGGCTTATTTATAACATTTACTAACATATTTTGTATGAGAAATGTTTAGTTTACAACATGTCTTTATAACAACTTTGCATCTATACTGTACAGAGGCACATGAAGACAAAACAAATGTGGGGTCCATGTGTCTAAATACACTAAAGATGTAAATTTTTTATAAAGAAATGTTGTACATAAAATATTTCTCTTTTTACATAGCGTTTTCCTTTTGGTAAATTTTCATTCTTTCCCTTGGGCCGTGTATTATTAAAAATTATTGTTTGTTGATTTTGAAATTATAGGGTGACAGTCAAATTTCTGGAGCTGCACATTTAGGGGGTGCTGCAGCTGCAGCCATTGCCTGGGCAAGAGTTCGGAAAGGAAGATTCTAAATCCTTTCTGATGCAGAAAAAATGATTTTTTTATTTGCTGTTGATGTTAGCCTTAGGGATGGTTCTTATGTTATTGGGCCAATTTACTAAATTCCGCATTTTATTGAAGAAAAAATTCACCGGATGATTTGAGCTTGTTTGGATAAGTTTTTTAATTTTAATTTTTTTTTAAAAGCATGACTAAAAGTAGGATGAACAAATTGTTACTTTCAGATGTAGTTATAGATTATAGTCAGTATTTTTTGTTAAAATTAGAAATTGTTAAAATGTTTATGTGTGACAAATATGGAATTACCTTTATTAATAGTGGAAAGGGTGTATTTTTCTCAAAACGTCCTAAGAATGAATTTGTAAATAAAGTGGTTCTTTAAATATTTTTTATGTCATCATCTGTTTTTGATAAAATTAGTAGTTTCTAGGAAAATCAGAAGTTAATTTAGTGGTGGATAGATTGATTCATTAAGCTAAGTATAGAATAATCTATTGGCATGTTAGTAAAAATGTTTAAATCTCATATTTATTATTTGAAAAATCATGTAAATATAGTGATTTAATTGGAAGATAATGTAAAAAAAAAAAACTTAATTATCCTTATAGCACAAGCATCTTGTGTGTATAATACTCGAGGTTAATTTAAAAATTTTATTTAAACTTTATTAATTTAAATTTTATGATTCTGATAGGGTTAGTTGAGATAAGAATGGTTTGATGGAGGAGGAAGAAAAAGGTGAATAGTGACTTTGTAGGTCCTGTAGATCCATCGGGAGTCGGGGCCATCGAAATCCTAGAATTGGGGCCCAAAGATGCCCAAGGAAGAGAAAATAGAGGATAAAAGTTAGAAATGAGAATTTTAGGCTTGAAATTTAATTTTGAGTAATATCTATTTTATAGGTATAGTATTTTACTCATTCAGTTAAATTACGATGCGTAGTTTTCACACCGTGTGAAGCTTGCAATGTAACTTGCCACCTAATGTGACAAGTGTATGACTTGAAAGAGACACATCCTTGCCTTTTCCAAAGGCCAATGGGAATATCACAAAATTGCATGTAATTATCTTAAGGAAAATCATTTTTGGTAAAAGAAAATTTAAACATATAATAACATAAATACCCAAAACAACACAACCCACCATTTCTTCTCCAAGTTCTCGGCCAAGACCCCCAAACCACAGCAAACATCATCCTCTTCCTGTAGAAATTACCAAGCCATAACTTGAAGACCTAGTATGCATATAAGAACTCCATAATCCAAAGCAAATCTTACATATTAACTCTTACAACTCTCAAATCAATCTTTTGTAAGAAAACTTCATATCATCATATTATCAAATTGCTATTGTTCTTGCTTCTCTAAAGAAAGAGTCACTTGGGTTAGATTAAGAATTGGTTATAAAGCTTTGAAAGAAGCCAAAAAGAAAAGTTAGAGTTACAAGAGTCAAGGAGGGCTTCATTTATCCTCTTTCCTCTCAAAATTTACTTTGAAATTTTTTATTGATTACGCTTAGAATTTTTAGTTTTATTGGTTGATAATATATAGATATTGATGTGTTTAATTTGATAGAGTGATCGGATAATGTTAAAAAACCATTTTCCTCAAAACATGTTGTGAACTATGTTGTTGGAAATCCCAATTTTACAAGCTGGTAAATTTTTTTTCGATTTTTCTTACTAATTTAGAAACCTTATCTTGAGCTGAAAATTTTATGTGATGAAACTAACATATGGAAGTGTTTTCAATAATTTTCTTCAGTCATTTTAATACTTTTTCTATTTTAAAAAATTGAAGAATTGAGAGGGTTTCTACCTAAATAGTTAATTTTGGAGTACTAAAATTGTCTAATTTTATTACCATATCAAATGATTGAATTTTGAGCTGAAATTTTTACTGGGTGTTGGGGACATCTTGAAATCCAATCTTGAATTTTTGTAAGATTTTGACTATTCATTTGATATGATAATAAAATTAGACAATTTCAGAGCTCAAGAATTGGTTGTTTAAGTAGAAACCTTGACTAGCTCAATTCTTCAATTTTTAAAAATAGCAAAGATGCTTAAAATAACTCAAGGAAATTACTAGAAACATTTCCATATGTTACTTTCATCACATAAAATTTTCAGCTCAAAATAAGGTCTCTAAGTCAGTAAGAAAAATAAAAAAACTTCACCTACTTACTTAAAATCGTGATTTCCAGCAACATAGTTCTCATGTTTTGAGGAAAATGGCTCTTTAACATCATCCAATCACTCCACCAAATTAAACACATAAATATATATGTATTATCAACCAATAAAATAAAAAATTCCAAGCTCAATCAATCGAAAAGTTTCATAGTAAACTTTGAAAGAAAATAGGATAAATAAAGTCTTACTTGGCTCTTGTAACTCTAACTTTTCCTTTTGGTTTACTTCAAAGATTTTATGACCAATGCTTGATCTAACCCAAGTGAATCCTTCTTTAGAACAACAAGAATAATAGCAATTTGATAATATGATGATATGAGGTTTTCTTACAAAGGGTTGATTTGGGAGCTGTAACAATTAGTATATCAGATATGCTTTGGATTATGGAGTTCTTATATACATACTAGGTTTTCAAGTTATGGTTTGGTAATTTCTATAGGAAGAAGATGATGTTGGCAGTGGTTCGGGGTCTTGGTCAAGAACTTGAAGAAGAAATGGTGGGTTGTGTTGTTTTGGGTATTTACATTATTATACATTTAAATTTTCTTTTACAAAAATGATTTTCCTTAAGATAATTAGATGCAATTTTATGATATTTCCACTGGCTCTTGGAAAAGGCAAGGATGTGTCTCTCTTTAGGCCATACACTTGGCACATTAGGTGGTAAGTTACACTACAAGTTTCATACGATGTAAAAACTACATATCATAATTTAACTGAATGGGTAAAATATTGTACCCGTAAAATAGATATTACTAGAAATTAAATTCCGAGCCTAAAATTCTCATTTCTAATATTTCCTAATTTTAATTCTATATTTTCTCAGTCTCGAGCATCTCTAGGTCTCAATTCTATGGTTTTGATGGTCTCGACGGGCCCGTAAGGCCACTATTCACTTTTTTTCCCTCCTCCATCAAGCCGTTCTTATCTCGATTAATCCTATTAGAATTATGAAATTTTGATTAATAAAATTTTTAAAATAATCTCGAATATTACAGTTTGGGATATTGGATTTATGTTCTTAATCTCCTGGCATGTATATTAGTAGGAATTGGTTGAAACTTTAGCATGGGCTTATGAATGCACACCTTTGGCTAATTTCAATTCATCCTATTTTTCCAAAGGTTGTTCATAATTGGACATAAAATCCATTTGATATGATGGGAGTTACTAGTGTATTGGGGGCTGCCCTGTGGTTTTTTTTCCTCTTGGGTGCCCATTTTGAATGGGCTTTTAGTTTAATCTTTCTATTCAGTGAACATGGTTATTGGCAAGAACTTATTTAATCCATTATTTGAGCTTATAATAAATTAAAAGTTGCTCTCAAACCCCCGTTGCCTCCTTGAAAGAGAGGTGTCCTGGACCACTAGATGATAGAGGCTCACTTTACCGACCACCCTTATACTATGAGAGGATTTTCTTTTAGAAAATAAAATAAGGGAGCACAAACAAACCAATTATTTTAATTTTGAAAGCATTTTTTCATCCTAAAAATGTGTAACCAAATGCCTCAAGGTATATTTTATGGATGAGATTTATAGGCGTATCAATACACTTATTGTCTATAATGCAATGTAATAATTCCTCACTTTTAACTAAGCTTTATAATTAGAGAAGTGCTAAGTGTGATGAAAGATTTTCGTCAAAACGCACGAATAAGTGAATAACGTTCCAGTGAATATTTGATATTTTTAAAAATTAAAAATGATAAATAAAATTTTCAAGTGAAATTAGTGTGGATGTTTTGGCGTCACTTCGTCAGAGTGGTTTTTAGACCACATAGCATTTTGCTTATCATTATGGTTAAATATATTGTAAAACTGATAAAAAATTATTTGCTTGATTTTGAAATGTACCCAGAAAAGTTGTTTAGTTTTAGGATCATAAAATAAAATATGAAATTATTATAGTATATCATATGTATTTTTGAAGTTGTCGAAATTTGTCTGTGTAATCTCGGAATATCCCATAAATTTCATTCGATATCAGGATCATGTGGATGAAATTTTGTGTTATTTTAGAATTATAAAAATAATTTTAAAATTATTATATTATATTACATATGGTGGGAATTCTCTACTCATACTTACTCTAGTCTATAATTTTATATAAAGATTGAATTTAATTAATTTGAGCATTAAATTATGTAATATCATAATGAAGAAATAGACACAATTTAAAAAAACATAAGATAATAATAAGTATGTAATTCAATAATTGATATTTACTTATATTTTAAAAAATATATTAAATGTCAAAATAAAGTATTAAGATGAAATATCAAATTCTTTTTAAATTGTATAACATATTATAGATTCTATAAATCTGGTATAAACTTTTAATTTAACAGTAAACTTGATTTAAGTTTTTTATCTATGAAAAATTATTAAATAAAGTAAGTATACCCTTAAAATAAATAACTCACCCATTACATATGGTTAATATATTAATATATGCAATTAGATATGTTTATATAAAAAAAATATCATTAGATATCGCCTATTAAATTTCAAAATGCATGGATACACCAAAAATAGGTCCATACTTCTTTTATATATCTTTACAAGTTGTTATTTATGACCGATAACTTTGCAAATTGATAACATTGATTCATGTTTTTTTTTTTTTTTTCTGGGGAAAAGTTTATTAGCATTTAGCCATGACCTAGAATTTTTTTATAACAGAAACGATTGAAAATTATGGTGGGATATATACTGGAATTCAAAGTCTTTGTACTTACCTTTAAGTACGGCTTTTGATTTGACTTACTCAAAATTTATTTTTTAACTAATGATATATATGATTTTTTTTCCTTCTCCTATGAAGCTCGCGCTCATAATAATAAAAATTATAAATTAGATAGCATTTTTCATATCAAATTTAATCACTCAACTTGCATTGACTAAATCAGATTTTTCCAACAAGAAACTTTCTTATGAGTTAGCTTAATTCATTCTCAGATCTCATTTCTTGTTTAGAATATTAAAACCAATAAATTTTTTTTAAAATATTCTTGTCGAACGCATCTTGAAATATTAATCACACATAAGTCTCACACAGACAGATATATAACTGTTACATTGAATCATATTATTAAATCCTAACACTATATTCATGTCTAGTTCTCACAATTTATCTCTTTCTAAAACTAATTTAATTTTAATTTATTATTAATAAACAAATACAATTTTTTATAAATTATTCAATTGTTTTTATATATAAATTACTCAATTATATATTAACAAAATATCAGTATTATATTTATTTCACTCTAACCATAACTACTTAGAAAAAAACGTCATGATATGAATCTGGTTCTACATTAGTAATAATATATGGGAAATCAATATTATTAATAATATGTCAAAATCAACGTCAAATTAAATAAACAATTAAAAAAAACACAGAAAAATTGGCAGAAAAAGAAGCTAGAAAAGAAACAAACTAACACCAATCCAACGACGAAAAACGAGCCACGTTTCACATCTACGTTTTCTACGATCTGACCATCGGGAATCCCCCACTTGTCACGTTAAAACTTGTCCCTTCTTCAGATTCTCTCTCCTGTATTTTTTTTTTTCACTGGCCGTGGCTCTATCAGCAGAACAGAAAGAAACCACTTTAATTATTTTCACTCTTGTTTTTATTTTTTATTTTTATTTTTTCCCCCTTTTGCATGCCATCTCCTTCTCTCGGATTTGATTTTACTCTTTTATTCCAACCCACCCCATCTCTTCTTCACCGCATTCTGAATTGAAAAAACAGATAAAGTTTCGTTTTTTAATAGTTTTATTTTATTGGGGTGGTGCGTTTCCCTCTGCAAATTGCTTCCCTTGTGTAATTTATTTTTTTGGCTGAAAAAAAATGAGGTGGGAAAAAGTTCAGGTGAACCCTTTAGAGGGTCATCAAGGAGGAGGAGAACCAGGGAAGAGGTGGGGACACACCTGCAACGCCATTAGAGGTGGAAGGCTTCTCTATGTATTCGGTGGTTATGGCAAAGATAACTGTCAGACCAACCAAGTTCATGTCTTTGACACTGGTGAGTGTGACTGCACTCACTGTCAACTCCCTTTTGCTCCTATGTCTCTAATCTTTAACTTTTTTTTTCTGTTTCTTCATCGCGTTTAAATGTTGTTTTATCTGTGCGTGGAATTTTGTTTTGGCCTTTTGATTTTGCCATTGTTGTTTCTTTGTTCTGAGGAGGAATTTTGAGGATTTTTGTTGCACTCGTGTATTTGCATCTTTGCCCTCTCTTTTTTCTTATTTTGTTTTCATGTGTTATTTGATGGTGGATTCTTGAATCTTGGCTTCTCGGTTTGCATTTATAGTTTGCTTGCATGCTATTATGATTCTTGTCAAAAGACCATTTTGTTAATGGTCTTTTTTTTTTTTTAATTTTTTAGGCGTGATGGATTTTGATAGGTGGTTCCAATCTTTATTGATGCTCTGTCCATGTACTGACAAAAACTTGGCCGAAAAGTTGTTTAAATTATATTTTGATAGCTGTAGAGGGATGTGGGAGGGTGTGCCTCAGGGCAGTGGTAGGGTTGCGTGATTTGAAGGTCACAGGTTTAAATCTTTATGGATAAGGGAGCGCACATCTATCCTCCCCAGACCTCATTAGGTTGAAGCCTTATGCATCGCGCCGCCATTTAGGTTTAGAGGGACATGGAACCGTAAAAATTGATAAACTTTTTTTTTTCCCTCCATAACTGATGTTGAACAATGTACTTCTTTTTTTATACTTTTGTGCCTGGCCTTTTCCTTTTGCACTGATTATGTTATTTTGGGCTCTGCTAAGTACTGTGGGCATTCTTTTTCCCTCTTTGCTGATTTGCAGTCAAGCAGACATGGAGTCAACCTGCAATAAAAGGCTCCCCACCTACTCCTAGAGACAGCCATACCTGCACAGCCATTGGTGATAATCTATTTGTGTTTGGGGGTACAGATGGGATGAACCCGTTGAAGGATTTGCACATTCTAGACACCTGTGAGTCATCATTTTGTTATTTATGTTATTCGAGTTTGTTGCGTAATCTTGATAATTGATAGTACCCATTTATCCTCCATAAGCCAAAAATAAAATGCATGGTTATTAGCTGAAGTTGAATGATCAATGTGTAACCTTTACAATTTATGGTTCAGCATTCTTCTCTTCTTTGATCATAACACTGAAAATTACTGCATAGGTTAAAATCTGAGAATGTTATGCTGCTATGCCTAATTAGGAACTCATTACCTCTTTGCTAATCAACTCACTGATGTTAAATCATTTTTAGCTATGCATACATGGATTTCTCCGACTATAAGAGGTGAAGGTCCAGAGGCGCGTGAGGGTCATAGTGCAGCAGTTGTTGGCAAACGGCTGTTCATCTTTGGTGGTTGTGGAAAATCTGCAGACAACAATAATGAGGTCTACTATAATGATCTTTACATATTGAATACAGGTGATTTTCCCTAATCATGTGGCCAGTTTTGATCAAGCTAGTTCACTGAACAACTTATACCATTTAATATTTAAATGAGTATGAGACCTCATGTAGGTTGTAAAAATAAAATGAAATTGAAAGATATCTTATGTTGAGGATTGTTTTCAAGAATGCACATTAGAACTTGGAATATTTACACTGCCTGGCATGCTTGTAAAGACTCATAATAATAATTTGATCGAGAAAGAAATGAGAGAGATCTTGTTTGGTTACACAGTAAGAAGTATGGTTGCTGGCTTTGATGTGCTTAAAGGTTGAGCTTTAGGTAGTTTTATATTTATTTTCCTTTACTGTTACATTTGTACTGAAAATTGTCTGCTGTTGTTGATTAGTGGATCAGATAAGGATTATGCTTATCATTCCTTTTCACTCTGACTTGTAGAGACATTTGTATGGAAGTGTGCTACAACATCAGGCACTCCACCATCTCCTCGTGATAGCCATACTTGCTCATCTTGGAAAAACAAAATTATTGTGATAGGAGGTGAAGATGGACATGATTATTATTTGTCTGATGTCCATATCCTTGATACTGGTATTACTCTGTTTTATCCTTTTGTCATTATATTTGTACTACCATTAATAGCCTATGCTAAAGAAATATTTATCAGAATATAATAATTTTCTTTGGAAATTCTGCAAACATTAGATACTCTAATTTGGAGGGAGCTGAGTACATCAGGCCAATTGTTGCCTCCACGAGCTGGTCATTCTACTGTCTCTTTTGGGAAGAACCTGTTTGTCTTTGGTGGATTTACAGATGCCCAAAACCTATACAATGACCTCTATATGCTTGATATTGGTATGTTTAATAGAGCTTATGGACCCTTTTTTTTTTTCCACTTCTGGTTTTAAGTTTACATTCACGTTATGCTGTGGTCTAGACTTATTGAGAAAGCAGAACCTTACTGTGAGTGCAACTTCTCCAACTTTGTCATCACACTTTTTTGCTTTCTTGGTAGATGATTTTGCCCTCGCGGGGAAAAGGTGGATGTGCTGGTGAGAGTGTTTCTAACACTTCATTGGCGCCAAATTCTATAAACATTTCTTGTAAAGATATTTGATCAAATAAAAAATGAGGGTCACTTCATCATTTTCCGAAAAGCTTGCCATAGTGACTATTGTACTTTGGATCACTTAATAATTTGTTAGACATACATATAATTATAAGTGATAGAATAAATCAATTCCTGTCCGTAGTTCTGAAAGTGACGACATTATATGCTTGTTAATATTGGTATTCCTTATATCACCTTTCATTTCTGAATTCTGATTTTGTGTAGACACTGGTAATTGGACGAATGTTACAACTACAGCCAATGGTCCTTCTGCAAGATTTTCGGTAGCTGGTGACTGTTTAGATCCATTTAAGGGTGGTGTTCTTGTGTTCATTGGTGGTTGTAATAAAAGCCTTGAGGCTCTAGATGACATGTATTACCTATATACAGGTTCAGAAAAATTTCTTGTATTTTCTAGCAATTTTTTTTCTTTACTATCTTCTTTGTTCTGCTATTTCTCTTGATTGTTATATAACAATTTGTGCTGTGTTTCTGACTTTTAGGGATTGCTAGAGAAAGCGAACAGAGACCAGAGAAGTTATCTTTAAGAAAGCAGTTAAAGCTAAAATGCCAAGAACAAAATACCAATCCAGTCCAAAATCAATTTCTGGTTAGATATGGAGTGGGTGCTGATATTAGCCCGGTCATGACAGTGTTCAACTATAGCCAGCCAAGTAAGAGACTGCCCTTGTGTAGAAAGTTTCTGATGCATGGATATGGAAATGTCGATTTTTTCCCCTTAAAGCTAGGCTTTTAAACATGGCTCTTATCCTGTCAATCATGGTATATTGAATTGAGGAACTTCCTCGAAGGTATATTGGGGTTTACATTTAAAGATTTGGGCTAGTTGGCAAAATAATAATAAGGTATTAAGAACTAATGCTCTTGGTTGAACCATGTAATAATCAATTAGTCAAGTTAGGGTAGAACTAGTTCTTCAACCAGTGTGCATTAATCTTTGATCTGGCCTGTAATCTATGGCAACTCAGTGTTGACTAAAATAATGATCCCTCTTCCTCATAAAGTTCTTTTATTATTTATGAGCTGGGAGGCGAAAATAATGGAATTGTGGTTGACTATTTACATTTCAAAGTACCAGTTGGGGACAGTTAAATATCTGGTGCCATCAATGCAGGTAGACTAAATGTTCCGGTAAATCAAGCCATGGCTTCTGGAAAGAAAATGTTTGAATGCAAAGTTACTGAAACCATCTCAGAAGGATTTACTATTGAAACTGTTATTGATGGAAAGCTTCTACGTGGAGTTCTGTTTTCAAATAAGCCGAAGTCTCTGCACCCATCTGCTCATACATCCAGCAGGTATCCTCTCCTTTGTTTGAAGTTCAATGTGTTACTAGTATTTTTAGGCACCCATTTTAACTGATGCTTTATTCTTAAAGCAGGAAAAGGACTGGTGGTGAAATTGATGTTGTTATCCCAAATGGTATACACCCTAGCAAATCAAAGACTCCCAAAGTGACCAAGCAAGATGAAATGGAAAACAGACAAGCAGTTCATGGAGACAGTTCAGAATCTCATGAATGCCGTGCTGAACCTGTTTCTGCATTTCCCGCAAGCAACCCAGCAACTGCTGATGCTTCAGATATCCATAAGGTCAAGTTGTTCTCTTACTTTTGTTGAACATAGTTACCGAGTAGTTGTACTAATTTTTTTCCTAGATATCTGTGGCATAGGTTGATCAACAGAAATTGTCTTTTTGTTTTTTTCATAAGTAAAATTGATTGACTGAATGATTTTGTTGAGCTATTTTATTGAAGGAAGTTGCTTCTGATGTTTTGAATTGTGTTATTAGATATTTTCAGCATTTTGCTGGAACTGATGCAACTTAGAGTATGCGGTGCCTAAGATTATTGAACTTTCACTAAGTTTTATTTTGGGGAGATACTCTATATATGCTCCTTGCAAATGGTATTTTTGTTTCCCATATATTATTAACACAGTGCTGTAAATGTTTCTGGGATATCTGTACCAATCACAAATTTTTTCCCTTCTTGCCATGGATTACATAATGTTCAATTATATATTTCT
This sequence comes from Dalbergia cultrata, assembly GCA_031216105.1. Taxonomy (NCBI): domain Eukaryota; kingdom Viridiplantae; phylum Streptophyta; class Magnoliopsida; order Fabales; family Fabaceae; genus Dalbergia; species Dalbergia cultrata. The sequence goes on along the minus strand of CM062347.1, from coordinate 51,630,236 downwards.
TTTGATTTTTCCTTTATAAGATGACATTGTCCTAGTTTCCACATAATGACTGGTATTTTGGATCTGGTTGTATGAACAGTTGAAAGATAATATGAGTCACATAGGAAGATAAAATTCACAAGTTTCAGTTTGGAAGCCCTAGTTGGTTTATGATGTTCTCAAATAATTGAGTGCAAGCTAAGAATGTGTAATGCTGAGAATGCTGAGCTACACTTTTCCCAAGTTATCTCTAATATATACATGACTATCCTGCAGGTTTCTGCTAACCCAGAATCTGAAGCTGCTATTTCTTTGAATCGAAGTGATAATGGAAAAAATGAAGCACCAAAATCCTTGGGTGAAAACTTGAAAAACGATGAAGCAAATGATGTGACAAGTTCCAAAGGTGAAGTCCAAATTGATGGTCTAACAAATGTACCCATCTCCAACTTTGAAGTTCCAAAACGTGATATAAAAATTGATGCCCCAAACTGCAACACTGAATTTCTGAAACCTGCTTCAGCTGAGAGTGCTGTGTGTCTGTCAAATCAAGGTATGAAAACAACTAACAGTTAGAGAAGATTATTTGGCTTGACAGATATAGTGTGTTGTTTTTTTCTCTTTTTTTCAAGCATTCGCATTTAGTGGCACTTTTTTGTTTCCCCTCTCATTCCACATATGGTAATATTTCCAGGTAGGAGACCTGTTTATCTTGTGTCTTGCTGGTAGCGCTCCAAATCAAGGGGCAAGTGTTCAAACTGGCTAGGAGAGAGAACAAATATTTCTGGCTCAAAATATTGAACTACGGAATTGATTGGAAAAAAAAAATTCAAGCAATAAACCTTCTTTCTCTAAAATATAATAATTAAAATGACAAATCAATCTCTCTTCCCATGGGGCAATAGAATAAATCCACAGCCTAATTGGACTTGCACTGATACTCATCTCATGCTGTGCTGTTCATGCTTTGAAGATATTTGTCCTGATTTGGCACATGGTATAGTGGGAATATGGGATAATTGTGGTGTTTTACCATGATGCCTGTCTCTTGTAAAGAAGTCATGATGTTTATGTTTGGAATCATACCCCATCCAGATTACAGAAAAGAAAAAAAATATTTCACTTTATATCAATTATTTCTGTTAAAACTTGGAAGTGTAGAAGCCTCATGACTGCAGCGGTATATTGCAAGACCTTGCTGGAAACATATATTATTTAATGCTGGACGGATTTTCGTGTTTGCTACTTTGCTTATTTAGGAAACTTGATAAGCTAGAGTAAATTTTCCTTTCTTCTATGGAACCTGTCCATTTCCCTAATTACACGCCCTTGTGTTGTGTGTTGACTAGATGTTGAACATGCATGTGTCATAGTCATATGCAACAAAGATTTATTTGATATATGCTTTTTGAATTAAGTTTTTCTGAATAATTAATGCTAAAAGTGGGTAGTTTTATTAAGAGGGGAAGTGATTTTGAAGGAACTAAAATAAATTTCTGGTAGAGATTGTTTTCTAGTTGAGTTTCGAGTTTATTTGTTGTTCTTTGTTGTATCAAATGGACTCTGCTTTCCAAGCATAATATAACTTTTCCTATAAATATAGGTGTAATGGCGGATTGCACAGCCTCAAGGACTGAAGAATGCAGTGAACCAGCAAAATTGATTTGAACTCTGGAGATATTTGCTGTTGTTTATGAAGACTTTATCTGCGTGGCGTTTGTACATTCTTCTGGAGGTGATAGTAGAGGTGCATATAACTGGTGATATAGGCTAACATCATGGACTGGTGGGATAGACAAATACTATCTACTGGTTGACATCCTTTCATCTGAAATTTTTATTGAACAGGACCATGATTACCTTTAGGTTTAGGTAGTGATAGGAGTAGTCTAAATCTAATTAGTGATCCATTTATTATATTCCTGTCTTCATTCGCCGCAAGGAAAGAAAATTTTGTTGAAGTTTGATTACTGTCTCTTTTCTTCCTGGCACCAATACTGTTTCGAGAGTGTAGTTTTGCTTTATCTATTGAATTTCAAAGCAGTTGGAGTTAGTTACTCTAATGTTCTTGTTCCCATCCTATTGAAGCTTTGTTTCTTATATGTGATGTTTATTCCACCAAATGAACATGTTGCACATAATTGAGTGTGTCCATGGTTGAGTAGAAGAAATATGGGAAATCGGGAAAAAGATTACGAAATGAAATAAAATTGAAAAGATTTGCTAACCCTTGAAGAGCCAGAGTTTCTAATGCTACTTGAGACATTGCCATAATGCTCAATTTTAGTTTACAGAGGGTCTCCGGATCAATTTTGTTAAATGATGGTGCCTTGGCATGGCGGATTTTGCCACCCTCGTGCACCATGATGATTTTGACTTAAATAGCGATGTTATGGTGGGAATCTATGGCCGACTTTTGGCGGACCGTTATAAACCGCCATCTGCTCTTGACAATTATGCTCTAATTCCATTTATAATAAAATCTAAATTGTGCTGTTGTCTTAATAACTACTTGAGATGCATAGGAAAGACATTAAAGTATGGAAGCAGTAATTGAAGATGCCAAGAAGCCAAGAACCAAAGGAGGAAAAAAAAAAGGAAGTGAACTCACCTTAATGTAACCTGTTAGAAACGTGGATTATAGCTTACAAGTTTGCCCTTATTTGTAAATGGAAAGTAGGTATGGGATGGCAATGGCACTTGGCTGAAGATTTAGCTTCTCTATGATTATAGGCTGACACGAGCTTATTTGTTTGCCCTTCAAATACCATAAATTTATTCAGCCGTATCCTTGCCACTGTCACCATCATCTTCATGTGGGTGGTTAGCAATGACAGTTGAGCAATTCTGTAAACCAACCACCACTTTGTTCAAGGCCTCAGCCTTGGCGTGAATAGAATGGCATGTGCTTCTTGGTGCGGACATATATACCAACCATGCGAAGGCTTCTATTTCCATTTGCTTTGAACTATTCTAAAGAAACTAGCCTGTGCTCATGTTCTTTATTTTCTAAAAGTTGTGTTATTTGTACTTATGGAACAGTGAGATGCCGTGTTGACTCACATCCCATCCACTATTAGATAGGGAGTTGATCACATTTAAGTAAGATCCACATCCCATTCAATGTTAGATGAGGTGTGAATCGATATGGTGTCTTACAATCTACAAGTACAATTAACATGTCTCATTTTCTAATGCGTTGATTGGGTTCACAAACTTGATTTTGCGCTCCCTTCTTTAACAAACACAATGGTCCCAATTTCAGCTTGTTTCACCAAAAACTGATAATAAAAAAAAGCCCATAAAATCTAAATTAGAAGTGACTCATCATGAATGAAGAAACCTTCTGATTTGTTTGGTGTCTTCTCCTGACCCAACTCATTAATTAAATAATTGGTTAGTAACTTCCACCCCAATATCTTCAACTCGGCATGTGCTACAGCTGCAGACCTGACTTGGATACCTCACATATCAATTCCCATTCTGGTGTTTGTCGGAATTTTCTTGACTCTTAACATTTTTTTTAGATTTTAATTCTTTCTTCTTCTTTTTCTTTTTGGTACCTAAAAGTTTAGGATAAGGGAAAAGTTTAATTTAGTCTAGAGTTAGGGCATACTTTCGGGTTCATCGAATATTTATAGAGATACTTATAAATCATCTACTAACAAAAAAAAAAAAAAAAACCCCTCAAAATTGAATCTAAGTCATGATGATTAATGAGTGGAATATCAATTAAGTAAGCTAAGCCCAATTACTTAGCTTTTAATTCAATCTTCTAAAGTTTGTCATCAGATATTTCATTACAGGAGCAGTACTTAATCTAATTTAACGGTTCATCATAGTATTGTTGTAGAGGTAGTAAACCTTACATGACAGAATTGTCATTTTCAGTATTAATCACAATCAAGAAAATAACAAATACATATGAAGAGAAAGCTACCAAAAGAATGTGACCTGTGCCATCTTCCATTGTCTGTCTTTATTGGCCACAATTGAACTAGCCAATCCGTGATGCCAGTTGAGTAGGTTCCACCTTAACCCAAATAATTACTTGTGTCTTAAAATCGTGTCAATGGTATGTCAAATCAAGCTGAAAATATATAAAATCTTGCATTAAAAAAAAGTGTTGCTATTTCTTTTTATCACAAAATTTCTAATTATTATTTTCATTTTTCTTTTTTAGTTTTTCTTTTCTTCTTTTATCTCTTGCCAATCAATGCATAATATCTTTGTCGGACAACATTTTTTTTAAGGGATACATTTCCATCTTTTTTTCAAAAAAAAATAAGCTTCAACTTATGTTGTGGCCATTTTGCATACACAATGGCCCATAATATTTTTATTATATATAAATTATTATGGCTTTGTAAACAAAAGAATGTTAAATTTGAACATTATTGAAAGATCAAACACAATTTAGATTTATTTAGAACAAATACATGATGAAGAACAACCTATAGCTTGTCTACTTTTACATCTTATTTTATTTTAAGGGTTTAAGTAGTACGATAGCCTAAAAGGCTATTGTTTTTCTTTCTTTCTGTCCTTTATTTTGTTCGGCTTATCATTAGTTGACATAAGGTAATCACATGCAGTTATAAACGAAAAGTCATACTTTGTTAAGGCGCTTAAATTATGTCACGACCCGATTTGGATCGTGACCGGCACGTGCGGATCTCCATCCCCACGTAAGCCTCATAATCGTTGCGCCGAACTACATGCATATTTTATTCATAAAATCTACTTCAAGTCATAATTTAAATTTCATCTTGAACTCGTAATAAACCTAAATAAATTCCTTTTTCTCATAAATAAAGTCTGGAACTGTAACTATAATATAAATATAATCGAGTTGCTCATTTACAAAATATACCATGGATGCTAAATCATTTTTAATACAAAAGAATCATGGTGAGCAAAATAAATTAAATGCTTGGTCCGTGACCCTGCCCGCACCGTCACTGGAGCACTCTATACAAAATAAATAAACTTCACATCAATGTGAAGCTCACCCCAAAGCTGAAGAGTACTAAAGCTGCTGAATAGGGGGAGGAAGAGGAGGACCCTGCGCTACACCTGAATCTGTGAAGAAAGGAAGAAAAAAGGGGTGAGTTTCATGACAAAACTCAGTGAGTGGATCCTCACTCACAACCATACATGGGACATGAAAGAAAATACATAATAATAATAATAATAATAATAATAATAATACAATAAGTATAATTCATATCAATTTATAATTGCATACTAGTTACAAAAGTCCTGGTTGCTGGATAAAAATAAAAATAAAAATAAAAAACACTGATTCTCATAATAACTAAAAGAGTGGGAATAGACTATCCATCAACTATATGTTGGGTGCTCAGTCCCTGGCGAACAAGAGCCCCTAACTATATGAGATCTTAACGGTCCCTGGCGAACCGCGTCCCTGGCAGACTGATCAAAATACGGATAACTTGCCCCTGGCGGGCTTTGGTATACCAAGGTTAACGGAATAACTGCCGTTAACTCACAGCTCTGTCCTTTTAAAATTTTCTAGTCTAAAATCAGCTGAAATCATATAATGAAAATTCCAATCATTCCAAACCTTGCAATTATTGCTTCTCATAAGAAAAAATAATAATATTTCCTCATCATAAATCATATATAAATCATGGCGTAAATCAACAATAATAACTATTTACCAACTATGGTCTCATGCATCATTATAAATTCAAATTTTCATGCTAATACTTGCAAGAAGATTTTTATATATATCAGTCCATGACCAACTCAAGCATAGACCCTCTCTAAACATTTTTATAATACTAGAAATTAATTATAGAATGACCAAAATAAGGTCATAAGGTCAAACCCACTCACCTGGAGGGGAGGGAAAGTTGACGTCAACACCAACTGAGCTCCAGAGAGCAGGGAGGGCACCAATGTCGACTATAACAATCATAAAACTCAATATTAAAATCTATTAACCTCTAATCACCCTAATCTAGCTCTAACAATATTGGGGGAGCAACCCTCACTTGACAACAATGAGGAAAAATTAATAACCTATACTAAGAACATGAAGGGAATGGAAGGAAAGAGACCAAAATCTATCAACATAAACATACCTTGATGATTTGGGGAAGCAACACTTGAATGGGATTGAGAAAAATGAGAGAAAAATGGTGGGGAGAGTTTCTGGTTCGTCAACAATGAGGGAGGAAGGAGATTGATGCCCCTTTTAAGGGCCAAAAATGAAACGGTGATGTTTTTGTACCGTTTGGGGTCTTGGGGGACCGCTATAGCGGTATATGACCGCTATAGCGGTCAAGCCGCGTTCTGCTCCTAATACTATGCACTTATGACTACTATAGCGGTCTCCAGAGGCCAAAAATGCATCGGGCCCATTCTTTGTGACATTTATGATCTAAGACCGCTATAGCGGTGACAGTAAACTCAAATCTGCAGAATTTTTGTTGTCATGATATCTGGCCACCTCTATTCTCACCCACTTATTCTCACCTCTATTCTCACCCAAGTTAAATCATTTATTTTACTTCCTATTAACTTTAAAATATAAATGTAAATAAGAAAATATCCTCCATTTGGATTCAAATAAAATATCAAAAAAATCAAAACTCCAACCAATCAAAATCTCATTTTTGAGTTTTAGTTCAAATTTCGAAATTCCGACGATTTTCTAAATTTGGGGGTTAAAAACGAGACATCTAGAGGTTTCCTAAAATTCGTTAACAATCACTCTTCAATTCATTTCCCTTTGGAGAGCCATTACCGGTACTTTTGGTCCCAAGATTGTGGCTCAAACACATAGCCCTCCATTGAGGTGTAAAGTTCCAAACTTAGCGAGAATCCGAACCCGGTAACATGGGTGGGTCTCCGGGGATCCTAGGACCATACTGAACTTATCTACTGACACGTATACCCCAGGTATTACAAATTAATATGACATATTAAAAATAAATACCAAGTTGATCATTTCAATGAGAAAAGGGAACACCAAGTTGGAATTGTTCGTAATTTTTAATAACAAATTATAACATGTATTGCCAAGGAAAAAAAAAGCAATGGGTAAGAAATTTAAGGGTTAACAATGTTTGCTGATATGTAATTTTTTTTTTTTTGGTACTTTTGAAATAACTTTAATTGCAGTCATGTTCTATGACCTCATAAAATTATAATAAGATGAGAGAAAAATCTGATAGCCTATCATATTAAATTTTACCAAAAAAAAAAAAATATTACATTAAATAGTTTCATTAGATGACTTGAGAAAAAATGAACGTTGGACCCAAGAAAGTATGCCATATAAAGTAATTCCTGCGATGTGCTGCGCATTTGTGCACCACATGTAATTGCATATTTAAAATAGTCAAGAATCAAACTGCTTTCTTTTTAAAAAAAATTGGCAGAGTCAACAATGAAAGCAGAGAAGAAGCTCATGGATTCAACTTACATTCACTTTGCTTCTAATCCAAGCCTGGACATAAAATACATGAATTTCGTTTTTCACTTGGCAACCTTATAAGAAAGCAAAAGATAAAGTTGGATTTTCCCCCAATGCCAAGCAGGTCTTGAATTGGAATTCTGCCTTGTTTCATGGTTACACAATCTAAAATTCACTTTTTGGAACCTATAGGCATCACTCATATCATCTCATGACTTTCACACATTTGATTGGACAAAGTAAATTAACTTATTGAGCTTGATCCCACCTTTGCCTCTATAATTCTTTCCCTCATTGAATGCATGCCTCTATAGTCTACACATCATTATTATTGGTTAGTGATTCTCTTCCAAAAAGGCAATGCATAATGTGCCCATCAATGAGAGTTATGAGTAATATATGTTCCTTCGAACATGGGCTATAGATGATTGGGATAGGTTAGTTGGTCCTGCCTGATCATAGAGTTGGGCACACCACATGTGAGATCCTTCACTTTGTGGATGTGGGGTTCTATTGATAAGCCTATTATTTCTATGTCCCTATATATCACCAATCACTTTCAATGACTAGACGATAAGTGAAGCTCATATATATGCAAGTGAATACAAAGAGTGTGTGTGTGATCTTCATGCACATAGCATAAACTGATTGAAATGGATAGATGTATCATCATGTATACATTGCTCAAGGTACTGATATTAATTATGCCGACATGCATATGGGCCATTGGTCTCCATAGTAACAGCTATAGGCTCCATAAACGATAAAAGTAAGGAACTAAATTAGAAATGAAACCAAACAGTGTTTTAAATATTTTTACAATAATTGGAGCGCTTTTCTTTTAGATTAGAAACCCAAGAGTACGAGAGTGCCAGCAAAGGAGTTTTGATAATATTACTTACTAGCTTAAAAACAAGGATGTGCTTGAAAATAAAATAAAATAAAACAGTTTTTTGACTACAGCAACATTATTTTTTGTGAACCATAGCGGTGTACTTAATTACTTTCTTTTCCTGGAACAAGAAGCGGCAGAAATTTTCCATTAAAAAAAAAAAAAAGAGGCAGAAGTTAATTGACAGAAGCATTAATAAAATTTGATCACAAGTAATGCTGGTTTTACTAAACACTTTCTGACAAGTGCAAGCACGAGTCTCACATTTTGCAAAAAGCTCTTGGGTCAATCATGTTTCATGTACATGTCATGTTTATTTGTATGAAAGATGTTGGTTATAAGTCATGTTAAAACAAAGAGAAATATTTTCTTACATCAAAAATAGCATTTACATGAGACATCTCAAGAAAATTAATTATCTTTTAAACCTAAATTCACATTAGTATTAAATTTTCACCACTATTTAATAAAGATGAAATGCTTATGTAATGTCCCAAAAGTTATTTTTACCAAAGAGAAAAAGAGTCCCAAAAGTTATTACTCCAAACGATGACATGGAAATTTTCAGATTTTAGACCCATAGGGCTTAGTGTATCCATTTTAAAATAAATATTTCTTGTACTTTTTTTTATGCATTTATAAATTAATATGGCTATATACAAACTTTTCAGATAATTGGACCAATAGATGTAGGGAGTGTGCATTTTTTTTTTCTGTGCTGGAAAAATAAAGAAAAGACGAAATAATGCATAAGGAATTAGGGGGTGGCCATGTGGCCGTGGAATCTGACACGGAATTCCCAGTTTCTGTATAACGGACTCGTCCATAATTTATTCTCTGGGGTTCCCTACTCCTAAGGGTGCAATCTAGATAATGCATGGTGGGGTATAGTAGCAGCTATATATGAACTAAAACTTATTCAGTATACATGTTATATATATATATATTCACGCTATGGATGTATTAATGCATGTCTGTATATAGCAATACTATAATATGCATATGCATCATTGATGTGAACCTGTGAAATTAAATACTAGGTGTTTGATGAGTGTGCTTTCGGACATTAATTTGTGGTATTAATTGGTGGTTGTAAATTTGTAATGGCCTCCATGTACGGTGATGTCTTTAAATTATTAGTTGATTGGCTCATCAATGACACAATCAACTTTATCGGCCTCATTATTAATCATGAGAAAGGAAAAAAAAAAAAAAGAAATAGAACAAATATAAAGTAGAATGAATGTGAATGTTTGTAAAATAAACCAGTTTGACTACATTCTTTCTTACTCCAGTATTCCATGTAGTATACATACATACATAAATATATGGCATAATAATCCTTCAGTTTGAAGGGATTTCATTTCACCCTTCATTTAGCTTTTGGCAATTAACACATCCTCCAATGATGTGTCCTCCTCGAGCACTGTTTTCAGTTGGTCAAAATATGCTAAAGCCATGTATATGTGGTTAAGGAATGGAAACTTTTTCTGATCTTTCAGCGCTACCCTCTCTGAGTGGGAAATATTTATTGATGCAAAAGGTTGGCACACAATAAAAAAAAGTTGACAAATGTTCTTTTAAAATTTCTGATATTGATCAGTATCTTGTCGGTTATCTAGTTTTTCAAACATCTTAAATTAAAGGCTCTCAAATAACAACAGTTTTGTAAAGAAGCAAGAGGATTTCTGGCTATGAAGTGAATATTTGAGGCTGAGAGGCAAGAGCATTATATATATAGGAGTAATTTCATTTATATCAAGACTGTAAGTGTCACGGTTGATTTTTTTTTTCAAAAAAAAAAAAAATAGAGAGAGACTCAATATTGAATGATAATATGTGAAACTAAGATTTTGGTCTCTGTGTCATTATTTCCTTATATTCACTTGTGTTGTCTATAATTTAATTTTTTTATAGATAAATATTACTCAATTATTCTAAATATAATTGCAGCAGGTAAGGGCAAAAGAGTGATTGTGTTCCTGACAACTGTTTGGAAAGGGGTGCTTGGACTTTGTAGCAAGTAAGAGGAATGCATCCTTTTCAACCTTCACAGAACACCTAAATCAACTCAACCTCCTCCGTTTGGGCGTAGAGACAAGTCTAACACTTGATATTTACATACACTCTTAATAATAGTGAGAAGAAATTCCCCCACGTATAAGTTTAATACATTATTTTAACACACTTATAATAAAAGTATCTTATCAACTCATTCTATATGATCACTTGTCTATAGATTCCACTAATTTTTATGTGAATGTGATTGTACTCAGAAGAATTTTTGAAAAGTGTGTTCCATTAATTTTCTTTGTGATACACTTATTTAATCAAAAAACTCACCAATTTTATTATAGATGTGCGAAAACAATGAAGTGTTACGCAACTTGTGCCCACATGACAGATTTTCCCACTTAACACAGGAGTTGTAAGTTGTAACACACCTAACTCAGCCTGGAGTCCTAGACCCTAGTGGGAGTACCACCCTCTCCATCTTTGTCCTGACAGTATCACATGCACATGTAGACAGCTCTTGACCCACACATCTTCTTCCCACATGGATTTGTGAAATAGAGCCTTGAGGACATCTGACCCACGCAAACATTTCTCACTCACCCCTTTTGTCTTTCTCCACAAGAAAAAATAAACAAATTAAAATATGTTATAAAAAAAAAAACTGTGCCAGCTCTGACCAGATTGGTTGCCCATTTTGATCATATTATATGTTATTATAATATGTAATTAAAAAATACACCTTCCTACCTCTTCTGGTTGTCTCTCTATTTGTTCTCTAGGATAACACATTAATACAATCCTTCTTGGATCTGCAGTGATATTCATTCACAGCCTGCATTGGTATCAGTTTCATTTAAGGTGGTTCTGACTTTTTTGTGTGTTCCTCTGTGTTCTCTGTGCACATTGTAAGGGTGTATTGGTCCCCTTCTTTTTTATTTGGCTTATTTTGGTTAGTATCATACAAGATATTGTCTGGTTTGTTTTGTGTAACACTACACCCAAAATGGGTAAGTGAAGTCATAACTGGAAACTCTTGATATATCTGATGAGATCAGCTTGAGGGTATTTTATGTGAGAAGATTTACAAAGGGGACCCTGTTAATTTAGCAATAAGAAAGTGCATATCTGTAGCTGGAGAAACCACATTCTGCATGCTGCATATGTAACTTTATGCGGAAACCTGCTCCATTGACTTGTAGTTATCAGAGTTAAGACAACTTGAATTGTGGCCTGGACCAAACTTTTTGAGTGTGATGGATGGATGAGAAAAAAGGAGACTCATCATTTTCCTTATCTTTAAGCACAGCACAATGGCTTTTATGTGTGGATGCTGAGAAGTAAGGGCCTCGGAATTTCTGGATTCTATCTTGTATCATTAGAATCAGATTCTCTTTTACAAAAAAGTGGGGTTTGGACTCTTTGCAGTGTGTTGTGTGGTATATTTGAGAGTGTTAAATGGTGGTACCTTGGTGAAGAAGGAGTGGTTTGAGAGTTGTGTTTAGTTGTTGTTGAAGGAAAAAGAAGTGAATATGGCTGCAAAGCTCCTGCATTCTTTAGCAGATGATAACCCGGATTTGCAGAAGCAGATAGGATGCATGGCTGGGATTTTCCAACTCTTTGATCGACACCATATTGTTACTGGTCGCCGCATTAGCCAGAAGAGGCTTCCTCCTGGTAATCCTCTGAGTAGGCACATGTTCAAGGTTTGGTAATTTAGGCCTGTTTGGTTAATATTTTCATTTCTATTTTCTGTTTTAAGGATTTTGTGAAGGAGAGACTAGAAATACTAAAAACGATAAAACCCTGTTTTCAATTTTTATTTTCCATTTTCTCTATTTCCTTCAAAAAATTCTGAAAACAAAATTACAGGAAATGAAAACTGAAACTGGACAAACCCTTAGTTTGTATTAGCATGATTTCTTTCCTTCTAATTTCCCCTTATCAGTGTGTCTTCGGTTTCAAGGCCTTTTTTAACTTTCTTCTTCACGTGTTTGGAAAGTGGGGGAGGGTAATTTGCAACTTTTCAATGTTTAGTACCTGTAGGTTTGCTCTGCATTAATGTGGATGAGATGGGTTGTGGAAAATTTACTTAAGATGTTGTTATGTGTTCATTTTGAATAATTTGTATGTAGTAGACGAGGCTCCCATGAAATGGTCAACTCATAACGTCTGAAGAATTTTGGTTCTTGGTCATTTGTTATCAATTCACTTGAGCTTTCAAATCTGATGTTTCTGCTTTCATTATAGGCAATTCCCACATCAATTATGACAGCGTTGGAAGGCATTCTAATAGCAGACACCAACTACAAGAAGCAGCTGTAAGAACCTTCTTTTTCCTGTTTTAGAAATTGCCTACATTTTAATGTTCAAAATTTGTTGAATAATGCTTCAATTTGTTGAGGCATGGAAATTTGCATACCAGATCAAGTATGCATATGCTAGTCAAATGATATATTATCCATGGATTTGTGAGTCAATTTAGCTAATGCTGACTGAGAATTGTATGTTATCTTCAGGATCATTTTCAGGATTTGTCAATTTTTCTCCTAGCATTTGAATGAAACTGAACATGTGCTACTTAATGAACTTATTGCAGGGTATGAACTTATACAAGGGTGTGAATGAAAAACAAATAGTTTCAACAGAATCATCAAGAGCCTCATTCTCTTCTTCGTGTTCATCTTCGATGTCCTCTATAGACTGTAAAGCTCAAGCAGAAGCTCCAATTGAACGAATCATTTTCCATGAAACTCCTATGAGGGAGCCAGTTATGAGCCAAACAAGTACCTCGCCCAATTTAGGACGCCAGTCCCTTGACCTGAGGGATGTGGTGAAGGACTCTATGTATAGGGAGGCAAGAGGACTATCAGTGAAGACTACAATCAAAGATGAAGTTTCCATTCGCCCTGCAAAGCATAGGGATTCCCCAAGACCTCTTCAGCTGTGCAGTTCTGTTGATGCATATGATAGAGTTGGAATTGATCCAAAACAAAGTGTGCCTATTGATCTAAAGGAGTCTATCCGAGTCCTTGCTAAACTTAGAGAAGCCCCTTGGCATTACGGGGAAGGTAGAGAACTTCCAAGGTTGTCCTATGAAGTAAAAGATGGACCCTGGCATTCCATCTCAAAGGATGCTCCTCGGTTTTCTTACGATGCAAGAGAAGCAAGTCGTTTATCTTTCGAGTCACGAGAAACCATCAAAAGCACACCAAAGATAAAAGAGCTCCCTAGACTTTCACTTGACAGTAGGGAAGTTTCTTGGCGCAGTTACAGCTCTGATTCAAGATCCAATCACCCCTCAAGAAATTTCAGTAGTGGTACTTCCACCTCAGATGACAAAGTCTCCAGTCTACAACAACAGTCTCCGGCAACACAGAGCCGACCGCCTAGTGTTGTTGCAAAATTAATGGGCTTGGAAGCATTGCCAGAGTCCAATGTGGCCAGTGATAATCAGTCAAGTTTTAGTGAAACTGGTTCAACTCAAGGTGATGGTCAGTTTTCAAGACCATCAAGAAATGGACTCATTGGGCCACTCCTAGTTTCTGATTCACCGAAAAGATCGATGAGAGACCCGAGCTCCCCATGCAGGAAGAATCCTGATTTGGTTGTGAAACCCATATCAAGTGCAAGGCTTCCCATTGAACCAGCACCATGGAAGCAGCAGGATGGAAAGAAACCAAGTTCCAGAGCCATAAAGGTTCCACCAAGAACAACAGAATCATCTCCTTCAGTCTACGGTGAGTTTGAGAAGAGATTGAAGGATCTTGAGTTTAAGAAATCTGGAAGGGATCTCAGAGAACTCAAACAGATACTGGAAGCAATGCGAGTGAAGGGGCTGCTAGAGACTAGACAAGAAGAACAAGCTTCAAATGTTGTTGGAAATCAAAGAGACTATGAACCAAAACCTTTGAGTCTAATCCAGAATTCAAGGACAGCAAGGAAACAAAGTCCTCGGGGAAACAATCCTGCATCTTCCACCATAAGGGGAACTGAATCTGCAAGGACTTTTGAATCTCCAATTGTGATCATGAAACCAGCAAAGCTTGTTGAGAAAACTGGAATTTCTTCTTCAGTTTTTCCAATTGTTGACCTTTCTGATCCCCATAAACTCCAGAGAGTAAGTGTACATGCAGCCAATAAAAAGTGTACAGCTTCTAGTCGAATAGTTAAAGATCATTCTCCTAGAAACATTCACAGGGATGCTTCTACTGGTTCCAGTGATAAGCAAACAAGTAGTAGCAAAACTGTAAAATCAACACAATCACAAAAAAGGTCTCAACAGCTTCCAAAAGAAACTAGTCCAAGTTCAGTAAAGAACTCAGGATCTGTGAGCCCAAGATTGCAACAAAAGAAATTAGAATTGGAGAAGCGTTCTCGCCCACCTACCCCTCCATCAGATTCAAGTAAACCAAGAAGGCAATCTGGTAAGCAGACAACAGAATCAGGTTCTCCAGGTCGAAAACTGAGGCCCAAAGTCCCTAATTCCCAGCATAGTGATGACCAACTTAGTGAGGTAAGCAATGAGTCTAGAAGCTTAAGTTGCCAAGGTGATGAAACATCAATGCAATCAGACAGTATCACTGTAGACTCAAAGATGGATATTGAAGTCACCAGCAGTTTACAATCTGCTGAAACTATTGAGAGCAAAAGCCCATCTCTGAAGGCTCTTGAGCAGTTGGTTTCAGGAACAACGCAGAAGGTAAGAACTACAATAATATCTTTTACGACTCAAGCTTTCTCATTAGAGATACATGAGAAAAATTTAAAATTTTAGTAGTAAGCTAGTAACATATTCCATTTATCTGTTGACATTGTTTACTTTGCTTAATGTTCCAGAAATCAACCCTGATGTTGGATGAGGATGAGCTGATTGCAGAACTTGCAACAGATGCCCCAGATCATCCAAGTCCAGTTTCTGTTCTGGATGCGTCAGTATACAGAGAGGATATGCCATCCCCCGTAAAGCTCATATCCAATGCTCCAGAAGGTATAGTTTTTTGTCTTACAAATAAAGGGAAAAAGGAAGAGCCAGATTTTCTGTGATGACTATGTTTCACAATGAATCAAATGAAATAAGGCATTGTCGTTTTGATAATCATTTTGGATCCAGATTGATTACTATTTTATGTATAAAAATTTGACACTTAGTTATGATGCTGCCTAATTATGTTCCCATTTGACTGCTGTGTTTTCTTGTTTTTAAGTGATGCTCAAAATCAAATGGTTGCATTTCAAGAATTTTTAGAGGCAATGATGGTGACATCTAAAAGACAATTGCTTGTGCATTAGGCATAAATAAAATTGTGATGAAAATTGCATGAAGTCACCTTAGCCTTTGTATAGTCTTCCTTGCTTTATGCATTAACTAAAAGAAATTTCAATTTTACTTGTCACTTGTGAGTACTGAGCTGTGATACTCTAATATGATGTGAAGGTTTCACTTTTTTTTACCCTATCTTATTATAAGCTTAAATGCTGCAGCCGGTGGTGTTCAAGAATCTAGAGAAAATGATTATAAAGATCCATGGAACCCGGCAGACAGCAGTCTTCCAGCTAAAAGCACAGGATCCAGAGAGATCAACCGCAAGAAATTGCAAAGCATAGATCACCTTGTTCAGAAGCTTAGACGGCTAAACTCAAGTCATGATGAAGCTAGAATTGACTACATTGCTTCCCTTTGCGAAAACACAAATCCAGACCACAGATACATCTCTGAGATACTACTGGCTTCGGGTCTCCTACTCAGAGATCTGAGTTCTGAATTGCTGACATTTCAGCATCACTCATCAGGTCACCCACTCAACCCTGAATTGTTTCTTGTGTTGGAACAGACCAAGGCAAGTAGTTTTCTTGCAAAAGAAGAAAGCAGCCCTGGAAAGGTTTCTTACATGAAGCTAAACACAGAGAAGTCTCACAGGAGACTCATCTTTGATGCTGTGAATGAAATTCTTGGTGCAAAATTAGCCTCTTCTCCTGAACCATGGTTGAGGCCTAATGGATTCACAAAGAAAAACCTCAATGCACAGAAGCTTTTAAAAGAACTGTGCTTTGAGATAGAAAAAATCCAAGCCAAGATGCCAGAATGCAATTTAGAAGATGAAGGTGATGGCCTGAAAAGTATAGTATGGGACGATGTGATGAATTGCTCGGAAAGTTGGACGGTTTTTCATGGCGAAACATCTGGGGTTGTGTTGGATGTTGAGAGAATGATATTTAAGGACTTGGTTGACGAGATTGTGATTGGTGAATCAGCTGGTTTGAGAATCAAGTCAAGTAGGCGCAGGAAGCTATTTGGAAAGTAGTTCATTCCATTCTCCACATTTTAATTAATGTTTGATATGTCATTTTCTTGTCAATTATATATAATAATTGTTATTTTTTTTGTGTCAAGGCATAAAAGTTTGCAGGTTAATTAGAACTTTGATTATTTTGCCAAGTTGTAAAGAAAGTAACTCATCATGGATTTACAGCATACATATACTCAAAATTTGTTGTGTAACATCTTTCTGTGTGTCACCCATGAACCACTCTCCATGTATGTGTTTTGCTAGTGATGTTGAGTTTGGCTTCTGTAAAGCCACCAGAAATTGTTACAAGTTGCCCTCCTCAATGAAATGAAACTAATGGGAAGTGATATACAGTGGAGTTCCCTCCAGCCTTCCACATCATTAATTATAGGATGCTAGCAGAAATAATGTTAGATAAAAGGATGAATTATTTTCCTCTTGCACATATTTAGATTCGATATACAGACTTTTCTTTCATTATGGAAGTTCACATAAATTTCTTATATTATGCAATTCACTTGCATGAATTGTTGTGTATGTGTGTGACAGCGTGAGTATTATTTTTTACAAAAAAAAAAAATGGTAGTTTTGTATTCAACACAAATATAAGAATGCAAAGTCTTGGTTAACTTTTTAGTTTATTAGGAAAGTTGCCGCTAAAATTATTCTAGACTAACAAAAAATCTTATCTTGTTGGCTTTATTTAGTTAGCATCACCACTAAGATTTGATGAACTTAACATCCTACCCCATAGCGTTTGTAATAGGTGCAACCACCTAAGGTTGAGGTGATTATACAAACTTTGAGAAAATAAAGTTCCATAATTACTAACAGTTATAGCTTTTGGTTTAGTACTAAGCGCTTGATCCAACATATTTCCTTCTCCATTTTAAGACACAACCTGGTCCATTGTTGTAGAAAAGCCTTGACAATTCAGATCCCAAACGATGCAAAAGAGAATTGTACCCCACCACCCCTGACTGTATTAACGCCTTCATTTGTTCTGTGTTGAATATTAACTTCACTACACCATGCCAGCTGGAGGAAACTCAGAAGTCAAGAATTCATGCTGGACTACAACCTTGTTAAATTTTCTATGGTTGAGGCTAATGGAAAGATAACGTTATCCATAAAAAAAATGGATACTAGAGACGGTGGAATCAAGTCATTTGAGGTCATTAATGAGCATTGTCCTTATACGAATAGGTAGAATAAAATATTTGAGAGTGTGCGTGACGGCCTCCGTAGCATAGTGGTAGTGCGTTCGCTTCGTAAGCGAAAGGTCGCGAGTTCGATCCTCGCCGGGGGCTGATTATTATGTTCTTCTATTTTGTCGTTTTGTTGGCTTTCGTTTACATGGGACAGATTGTCGTTTGCGTTGTCATTTTATCTCTGGTATGCAGGCTGTCTGTCGTTACTTTTTCGGTCAAACATTGTCGTAACGTGGTTTGAAGAAAACCAAACAAGGATGTCTCGGTCGCACTAACAGTAACCAAACCCAACAAAGTGCAGTTAATGGATTGGGCTCATTGCAGCCCAAAAAAAAGTAGATCACGCCTTGTAGCTTTTCCTAATCTTTCTTTGTAGCTCATTGTTATGAAGTTAAACATTAAACTCCACGACCCAAACAAGTTCAAAACAAAAAATAACTATAACGAAAAAAAAAAGAAGGACATTGAAGTCTCAAGAAAAATTCGACCACATTAGTTAATAGTTGTCCTCCATTGCTAATGTAAAGGGTCGTTTACATTTTTCTCTTGCTTTATTCGTGGGAACAAAAGGAAGAAGAGGGAGCATAAAAAAGTGGTCCCTTATCTAATCCACAGCATAAACGATATTGGACCACAAGGCCCATAAATTTTGTTTTTACGCAATGACGTACGCTACTGCACGCCTACAAAGTGCATGCAATTACTTACCCACTGCTGTATAAAAGCGCCACGGATTTACTTTTATGTGCTCTACCTTCTTCTTTTTCCCTTATTAATTAACTGTGCTCTATCCCATATAAGGTTATATTTAACAATTAATAGTATTCTTGATGTGGTCAATGCATTAATCCAAAAAACATGTGGTCAGTATATATGAGTGTATCAGCTTTTGTTATTCCTGTACGCCTAATATTTAAACTTCTACACCTTCATCTTTGAGTTTGCAAGCAGAGAAACTCACCACTTTTTATAATGGTTTAGGGTATCTTTCACAGTCGGTAAAAAAGTGATGTAAATTCTAAAAGATGCTCATGTATAAATAAAATTATATATAAAATTAATTTATAAAAAAATTTACCTTATTTTTATTTTCGTTATTGCATAACATTTGTATGAGAATAAAATGAAAGTATGCAAAGAAAAAGTACAGTAAGAAGACAACCAATATCTTTATTTAAATCATAATTATTTTAAAAATTACCGACGGAAAAATCCATCGGTAAAATAAAAAATCCGTCGGTAAATATTTATAATGACGAATTTGCTGACGATTCTGTTTCATCACATTACCGACGGAATTTTTTAACAAAATCCGCCGGTAAATCCGTCGGTAATAGTTTTCGACGGATTTTTTCCGCCAGTGATGGTTACCGACTACGGTATTACCGTTTGACAAAATCCGTCAATAATTCCGTCGGTAAAATCCGTCGGTAACAACATTTTTTCTGGTCAAATTTGACTCTTTCAATTTGGCTTCAGTTCCCACTTTATATGTGTATATATGTATTTATAATATACAAATATGTATGTGTTTTTGCAATGTCATTGGATGTCATTCCACTTTAAATGTGTATCTTTTGCCAGTCAAAAAATCAATAGTCAACCAATCATAGTATAATCGAAAGATAAATAATTTGTCTCACTTTTTGTTAAACCTTAATTCTAAATAAATATCAGCATTCAATTGGGTTTCATCAAGATACATTCTATGCATTGGGCCATGACCCACAAACCCTAAACCCTAAACCCACAACACGCCACCCCTATAAATCCAATCTACTACATGCTTTGTAACAAGGGCGCAATAAATAAAGCATCTGCTGCCTTTCACTTGATTACAAATCATTCTTGAGTATATATCACCCTTTAAATTCCTTGTCTTTTGTTGAAAAGACTGCGAATTACATTTTTTTTTTAAGATGGCTGGATGGATTAGCCGAGCTTCATGCACTTTGATTTAGGATTATTTGTGTCGGTTTAGTTTTTGTGAGGAGTGAGCATTACATTATAGGTTAAATAGTCCACTTTCCTGATTGTGAATTTCTATATTCTTTTGCCTCTTGTTCTTGTGTTACTACTATATATATATATATATGTCCCGTGGGCGAGGAAGACCTTGAATTGTATATATATCTTTTATGCAGTTCATTGGATTATATATCGGTCTGGTTTTTTCTGTCATGCCGAGAGAGAGAGAGAGTGAGTTTATCTTTCGCTCCAATCTTAGGAAAGCACTAACCAGTGTGGGAATATGTCTAGTTATTACAAGGAGAATTTTCTTTATCAGATTATAAGAGTCACCATTTTGTGGCTTGTTGTTGAGTGGTAAATATAGTTACCGTACAGGGTCATACTCAAGAAAGAAGCTAAACTGAATGCAACATGGTTGTGTCTAGAGTACAAAACTAGACCACAAAAAAACAACCTAAAGCAACATCCAAAAATAAACATCAAAACCTCCTAAAACCACAAAAACAAGACCTAACAGCCAAGCAAAAACATGGAGGATCAAAGACATTTCTGTACTCCATCATGATCAAATAACCGAGTCTTACCCAAAACCAAAACAACACCATATTCATCCATCGAACTTAGTCCGAGACTCTTTCCCAAACAATACTCAAAGGAATGTGTAAGTGTTTTCATATATTGAATGTGAAGCATCATAATCATATTACGCTATTCTTATATATATATATATATATATATATATATATATATATATATATTTATTTATTTATTTATATTATTCCGGTGGATTTGGCCAATTTTCCTCCTTGTACCGGCAGTATATACAGATGCATTATATACACTTTGTAATAACCCGCTTATTATATATATCACCTCCATTATCTCTCAATTTATCAAGTTAACACAAATGTTACGTTATTCGAAAATTTAAAAATAGATATTTTATGGATATAACAAAGAGACATACACAAAATCTTGATTTTTCTTTCTCAACATCTATCATCACTCGAGACTTTATTTCCATCTTCATTCATTATAAATTTATTTTTAAGGGTGTGTTTGGAGTAAAAATAAAGATAAATTTTTATAAGTTTCATATATAATTTTATATATAGAATTTATTTATTAAAAAAATCACTAATTTTAACCTCTAATCAAATACACTCTCTAAGTGTAAAATAAAGTTTCTTGAAGAACAGTTGCTTTTGTGTCAATAGCCATAGCCACATGACAAGAAGTTGTATGTGTTATGAAACTACTTGTCCTAAAAGTTTAAGCTGTTGGGTTATGACATATTAATAGTTTTATATTTAATATTCCCCCTCATATGAATGCCTCTTTTGAATTTGATGCGTCGATAGTGCATAGGCCTACATGATTACCTTATGCTAAAATTTAACCATTTTTATTTTAGAATTGAGTCAATAAGGATTAAACTTTAGACCAATTAATTATAAAGGCTCTCATACCATATCATGAAACCACTTGTTCCAAAATTTTAAATTGTTGAATTATAGTATATATTAATGGTTTTATATATAATAATACGCACATTCTTTTGCGATAGAATAACACCACCATTCTATACAAACCAGTCAATTTCTATGAGATGTGGTAACTGCAACTGAGCTAGCTTATCTATGAATTAAGTGGGGGCTAATGCAGCACGCCAAACTCCACTCCTAGTCATAGATATTTCTAATTAGTGCCCTTAGGACAAAAGTACTGATTAAGGATTTAAATTGAAGAAAGTATTGCATAGAAAATAGAAATTCTTTAGATTTCAATGCTTAAGTCCCACTTTACAGTTTAGAAATTCTTAAGGACACTAATGAAAAAAACTCTAATAATTTTCTTATTCATTTATTTTCTAGTTTTTTTTTTTGTTTTTTGTTTTCAGGTTATATTTCTTTCTCCTAGTTTTAAGATTAACCTCAGAGGACTCTGGACCACTGGCAAAAAAAACTTTCGGTCTTTTTCTTTGATGCCACCTTTAGAGGACACTTAATTTAAAAACCCAAGTTGCTGCACCAACTGAGTCCGCCTTTAATTTTTCTTGGATCCTGTGATATATTATTGTCTACAGGCAACAACACACAGACTGCTTAAAAATTCAGTCTCTGCTTGTAATTGCATGTTGCTTCGTTTTCATGTTCAGAAGAAACTGCAGATTCGAAAATCATATTTTCCCACTTTTTCACTTTTGTGTAGAGAGGGATGCTTCCATCAGTTTCCATGCCTTCATCAATATGCTGTTTAATAGGGTACAAAGATGAATAGAGATAAGACTTGTTGCCTAGCCACTCTTATATTATATGTATAAAAAGAGAAAGAGAGAGATCTTTGGGCTGTATCGATCGATCACCCATGACTCATCATCATCCTGAGCATTTTCCTTTTTGATTTTTAATACAAGAGTTCAATATATAGTTGCACACTTTATGGTGATATAGGGGATTGTGTTTATTTGCATGACCAAGAGTGGCCTTAGTTTCTTCATCGTCATTTACTCCATAGTTCATCCATCAGGTCTGTGTCGCTAGAGATACATTGGTACTTGCGCATGCATAAGTGAAAGCCAGCTTGTGAGCCTCGCCATTCGAACTATTAAGTGAGTTTATTAAGTGGAATCCTAATAAAATCCTTTTCTTGTTTGTTAAGTGGGTTTTCTTTTAACTTATATATTTAACTCATTATGTACAAAACCAATTCAAAGTATCAATTTTATTAAGATTATTAACTCATTGAACTTAAAAAGGTTTAATTAGTGCAATTAATGATATAGATACAATATTATATATTGTTGAGGGTGTATACGTCAACCATTGAAGTGTGATAGAAGACTGGCAAATATCATATTCTTATGATGATAGTTGATTAGTAATGAAATTAATTAGTGATGATCCCAAGTAATAACTAGTGGCAGAAATAGCCTTTAATTTCTACAAGTTAATTATCGTGATGATCATAAAAACTACTGACGATTGAAATCTATCCAAACGCGATCTATATATGATGAATCACCCTTTTAATTTTAGTCAAGTAGCTAGATTTGAAATAAACCTCGCTAAAGCACTAGGTTTCACTGTTTTGAGAAAATTGATTAATTTAATTTATGTTCTTGAACTTCACTAATGGTCCCCAAAAAACAAATGCGCTAAAAATACACTATATACTTGATTTTCAAGGTATTTTCTATAACTTAAACTAGGCCATAGTTAACAATGCATCTTCCTGATTCAATTATAATTATCATGCTATCCAGTTATAGATGATGCCACATGAAACTTCTATCAATGTTTAATTTACTCCTATAGGAAGCTTGAAGAGCCTCCCAGCCCCAATTTCTATTTCAAAACCAAAATTTTACATGTGTTTTTTTTAAAAGAAAAAAAAAAACTTTGCTCCTTTGTTACAATCTTCCTCTAACTCTTCCCATGAGTTTAATACCATATCTCAAAACAAGGCACGAGTTGTTTGAACCTTTTTCTTAGCCGTTAGTGGCATTTATTAGGTAAAAGTAAACAACCACGCACCTAGAGATGTATGCTTAAACAACAAATCATCCATGCATTCCACAGTCCACACAGTTGCCAAACAAAACCACAACATATATACGCACATGAGGGAAGTTAAACTTGTCATTCTAAACCTGCAGAATATTTGAGGTATAGCCTTCAACAAAAAAAAAAGAAGATACTTACTATATGAGCCACTGCGTTTATATGTCATCAATCATTACTTTGAAGTGAAGCTTAAGAATGTGATAATCTGAGTATTCAGTAACACTATTCTAGCAAAGTTTAAGCAGTACTCGGTCAGACTGCTTATTTGGACTCTTTGATAAATGTGCATAAAATGTACGAATACCCCTATATATCTGCAAAAAAATTCAAAACCAACACTGAATAATATAATAAATAGAGTTTGAAGAACCTTAATCATGCCCTCGTACCTTTTGAACTGTTCTGATATATAAGAGAGTAAGCAGAAGCAAGTCATCATATATAACTATATAAGCTATTAAGTTACCTAATATATATGTAGTTGTACATTAGTTTCGGACTCTTGGACTTTTTTATGATCATATTCCTTTCAAGCTACATTATATGCGCATTGATCACTGTCAGCTGGTGATAGTGATCACAATGAAATTCCTACTTATGGATGCTGTGAAATATAAGTAGCACCATGCCAACTTACAGGAATAACATGCTTATTTCCACATATAAATTATGCAAACAATCACTTGAACCCTATTTAAGATTGATTTATTCTAACTTGCACCCTTAATGGCTTGTCAACAAGGTATCTGTGACCAAAATCAAAAGGATTAATTCAAACACAAATATTCCATATGTATAGCCACTGCCATACTTACAAGTTACAAAGGTACCTTCAAGGCTGAGAGAGTGTGAAAAATATTAATGCAAGTTATGATGCTTTAGCTTCATATGATTAATTGCTATGCACAATATCCACGAAGCACCCATTAAGCGTTGTTCACATCCTTTTGCACAGAGTAACTTAGTCAGGAAAAAGGAACCACCTGAGCTTCAAGAACGAGTGCTACCTTTATCATCTGGTTGGCTACTACGACTGTTGTTATCTGAACCAAGAAGCTTGGAGCTAAAAGGTGATGGAAGGCGTCTGAGAGGCGAATTGATTGTATGAAGAGATGATGGGATGAGAGGATGAGGCATGACTTGAGAACCTGAGCTCAAGATCTGTATATGGTTGAATTGTCTTGGATCACTTTCCACTGTTGAGTTAGCCATAAATGGAGGAGCATAAGGAGTGAAATGTGATGATGGGGTAGCGGAAGATGGACACAAAAATAGCTGCGAACCAGATGGCAAAGATGATGAAAACTGCAAACCACCACTACTGCCACTGCTTGAATGGGGATCTAATTGTGATGGAAACATTAATCCATGGCTTCCAAATTGGGGTAAAGTTAGACTTGAAGGCTCCAAATTATGGTAGGAGTTATATGTCATCATGGAATTAATGTTAAGCAAACTCGATAAAGAAGAGTTATGATTCGCCCCAATGGGGAAAGGCTTCTGAGCTGAATCCTGTCTATTATACCCACCATCACCAATTCCATCTTGATTTTCTTCTTGATTTGTTTTGATCCACTTTCCCTTTTCAGAGATAGACACACCTTGATGATCAGCTTCCTTACCTCTTATTAGCCTAGTTACCGAATTATCCATGTCCCAATACCTTGACTTTGCCAATAGATTTTGGTTTGCCTCATCAAAGAAGTTGCCTCCAAGAGAGAAGTGGTGAGGGGCAGCACTTGGTTCATGATGGGGGAGTAGGGTTTGTTGGTGAAATTGAGCAAAACCTTGAGGGATTTGAAGCGGTGGGAGTTTGTCAATGTCAAGTTTTGTGGCTTCAAGCAACCAATCTATAACCTTGCTAGGTTGGCTGAGGCCAAGCCTGTCTTGGAGATCATATAACTGAATTGCTGTGGGCACAGAAAGCCTAATCCTCCGGTCCCTCAGCCCCCTAATAGTGCAAACCTTGCTATGCCTATCTTTCCCTCCCAAAGTGCGTGACACTCTCACAATTCTTGGATTCCTGAATGCTGTCCATTGTCTTGAAGTAGAGGGTGCCTTGAATTTGTCAATAGTATTATTAATGGTATTATTATCACCAGCCTCTTGCTTGGCTTGATAACCTTTACTTGAACTTTCAGTCATCGTCTCAATTATCTCATCCAGTCTTCTTGATATAATCGAGTAAAACCTCTTCTTCTCCGTATGACACTGCAAGTGACCCTCTGAAAAAACAATGAAAAGTATCAGAGACCTTTTTGTGTTACTAATTATTGTACTAGTTTTTTGTCTTGAAATTCACAACAAAACTATATTGAAACTTGAAAGTTTAAACTTTTGGAAAAGATAGTTGATAACAGAACTGATGCACAATTGACCAAGAATTGTTTGCACTTTCAGTTGTTTATTTACATGGAACTGATTCATGCATTTCAAATTCTATAGCGAAAGATTCGAAACTTAAGTTATATCAATCTGAAATTAGGGTGAAGAGAATTCTGTGTTCACTCTCAAGCCTCAATTGATAATTGTGAAACCAAATCGAAGACATGAATTTTGCCTTAGTGGGAGATTGTGCAGAAAATTATAGGATTTTCACTGAAAACATTAGAAGCATATATATTAGCATAAGGCTTATCATGTTAGTAGTGATGAGATCACAAGATCAACTTACGTGAGAGAGAAAGAGTTGGTTCTATCTGCCAAAGCTTTTCACCATAGCCAAGAAAGAAGAAGGAGGAGGATGAGGGCAAGCAGAATTGTAGAATATTATGTACCCTAAAAGCCTTTCCCAAATGAACTCTTCAGTGTTGTTCAGTTAAGCAAGTGGCCTCAGTCTTTAATACTTTCAACCTTTTTTCTGCAAAGGAATAATTTACCATACAATCGAGAACTTTGGTAAAGCAAGACTAAATTGGAATTTTTACAGCATCATATTGCATGTCCAGAAATTTAAAAAGAAAAGGTTCACTTATGACCATGTGGCATCCTTGTGAAGTGACACGCCAGCCAAGTTGCCAGAAAGAACTCCCGTTATGTGTTTTTATATATATACCACATACTGATGAAACAATCACTTGCTTCATTAATGATTATTGACTCTTATTATAATTACAATCAACAATTACAGATAGCTTCGACACCGGGCTAAGGACTTCCGGCACAAATGGACAAAAATAAAAAAAGAAAGATTAAGAGAAAAAGGGAAAATAGCTTCAATCCACTAATGACATAAGAAAAAGCAAAAAAATAAGGGGTTTACTCTTTTTGGGCAACAACATATATCTTTATGGGAAATTTCCTGCGGTCATAAAAAAAAAGTAATGCTATATATATATATATATAATTTTTTACAGAAATTATTGTAATTAATTATTGGATAAAATAAGTGGTATGACTTGCTATTTTATCTAAACAATAATAATTATGTTATATCATTCTAGATATAAAATTTACGATAAGAAAAAAAAGAAATTAGAAAATTTCACACTTATAAGAGCATGGATAAGAATAAAACCTAAGATATATATATATATATATAGATCTAGAATTATATATGCATATATCAACGATGGTAGTTGCAGAAAGCTTCGGGGCCTAAAGTGTTAGATAATGTGGAAAGGAATTCAAGTAGATAAGCTATAATCACTCATCTTTCAAAAGTTGTGCTGTATGTTATTGGAGTCTGATGAGTTTCGATTAGATGACAGATATATAGCTAGCTGCGCTACGCTTTAGATGAGGGACCAACTTAGGTTCTTAAAAGTATCCACTCAACTTATAGCCCCAAACACGGACCACAAAGGCAGGTGGCAGTGAGATTTGCACGGCACAATTTGGAGCTAGTTTGTATAAGACTTTTCATTATATGTGTAACAAATTAGATTTGAATTTGATTAATCATGTAACTAATTATATATGCATGCTTTTGAACTTGATGCATCCGATGAAAATATGCATATTCTAATTAATTATCAATGTGACGTGCACACTAGAAGAATAAACATCGTTCTAATTAATGATTTCTTTCCATCGCTATCAAACTCCGAAGCAAGAGTTTTAAGGGCCACATAATTTGGGATGCTGTACATAGTCCCCAATTAACCACCGCACCTAATTAAATTGTTGTGTCTTACGTTGGTCTTATATTCTTAGTACTTTATATATCCTGCCAAATTAAACAAGGTGGGAAAAAGTAAAACACAGACCCTAAACCTTAAACTCTAATTAGAAAAAAAGTTATTGTATAGGTTCAGCCACACTCACACAAAAAATAAGTGGGATATGTCATGATTAAGCACATATTAAATAAAGTTAATGAAACTTTCTTTAATTTATTATGAATGTACTTAAATATGATGTATTATACTTGTATAATGCAAAAATTTCTCCTAATTAAAACAATTGACAGAAGAAGTTATAAGTAGGGAAAGATAAAGGGGGCAAAAAAAAAAAAAAGAGGCTAGAGAAGCCTGGCTCTTCAGATTTCTAAAGTTGTAAAAAGAAAGAACTGATGAATGTTCTCTTCTACATTTCTTATTAATCACACCCTAAAATTTAACAAAGTTGCAGTGCAGGTTTCTAAACAGTGCATACAAATAGTAAGCTTTCAAGCCCAAGACACGTTAAAATGCTTGCTGGGTGCAGTAGAGAGAAAAAGGTAAGAGAGAGCGTGCAGCTTTTTCCTTCAAGACGAAGCGATGTCTTGAAAATAGGGATCTTCACCGAAATAATTGAGAAGTTCATCCGGACACCGCAACTGTAGTTGTGAACGTACTACTCAAAAGCTGAACCTACTTTATATGGTTTTATTTAAACTTGAAAACCCTAATTAGATGAAGAGGCGGAGAGGCCCCGAGCACTGCCAACAAGAAGGTGAGAATTCATTTCTATACCCAAGGCTTAACTATATATATAGGATCATATACTTGAACAATTAAGAAATACAAAGAACGATATTATGACCATAGGGCATAACAAACCCTAGGTTTCAATACGGAGAGAGAAATTGGTTTATTGGAAATTAATATTCATTGATTGGGGGCACATAAACGATGGTGAGTTTGACGTACTGCTGTCTGTTGCTCAAGGGTCGCTGTTGTTTTATTTGTCTTTCTGTCATCAAGCCATAGCTGATCCAAAAAGTGATGAAATTAACCAGAGGGGGAGTTTCGCAAAGATATAAAGATAATTTAAATAAATGAGTTTAATGTTGATGCATTTTTTGTCATCCGAATAATTTTTTTTTGTTTATAAGACTTTTTAAGTAATGGATAGAAAACTTAACCATTTTTATTGATATGACAATATATGATTGGATGGTAATGGCTGTTCGTGGATAGAAATTAAACTGTATAATAATAATTTTTATCAAAAATATAAATATAATTAATAATTAATGATACTTACTTGCATATAATAATATATAGGGTACATTGTAATATGATATAACATATTATTATATGTGAAATTTTGGACTTAATTCAATCTATCCATTGGATAAAATGGGTGCTTCTCACTCATCTCATACATCTATTAGATTGGGTGGAAATTTATTTTTGGCTATTGAAATAATTTACACTACACTTTAACCATTTTTTTGATAAATTAATAGTATAGTATTCGTCAACAAAACCCTAAATTTTATATAGATTTTTTTTTTGGATAAACCAATGATATCTATCGTCGAAAGCAATGACTAATCCTCTTAAGGTATGATGTAGAGCTTACATATGTGGATTTTGACTTTGGCTATAAAATCTTCTCCATATAATTGTATATAGATTTAATATATTAGTTCCATGAATATCTTTTTCTTTGGGTACTCATTTTCATATCAATTAGTGGGCACCCTCTATATCTATCCTTTTTTTCTTCTGAACTTCATTATTTAAGTTCTTAAAAAGGTGTTGGTTCTTAGCTAGTTCACACATCCTTTTGCAACCTCTTGAATTAAGTAACCATTGAATTTGATATTCAATAACCCATATTGTCTGCACTTTCATGTGAACTTTTTAAGACAGCCAGTTACTGTACATCTCAGAAATTCTTTTCCCAAAACCTATATCTGTATGACAAAATTTGTCACCTACAGTTCGCAGTTAATCAAAAAGATATATCTCAACATTTCCAAATCAATGCTTGCTTTAAATGTTGCAGTGGCTAAGAAGAAGACGATTTTCGCTGTCACTAGCTACAATTATATTATATACGCTTCTTTTTTTGTTTTTCATGCAACTGAAAACGTTGTATCGCCATCAACACCGTCCACTGAGTAGTAGTGAATGACTCTCTAATGAATGAATATATACTATCACCGTCACCACTGTGAGATCTCAGCCATTTTGCAACATGATATAACCCACTTAATAAATGTGTGCTCAGAGACACGGATAGATAGATTACAATTTTGAGAGGGTTTGTGCTTGTGACAAATTCCCATTGTCGGTTGGCCAGAGTTGCAAAGGATAAGTAAATTAAAATATTATACTTTATAGTAGTATATAAAATGATGAAAGACACGAGATGAAAATATTACAAGCAGAGCTAGGTATTATTAAATTTTTCTTGAATTTTATGTAATTATGATTTTTTTTCTGATGGGTTCCTCTAAATTGAGGCAGTTATTGCACTGTGCCGCAAAACTGCAAAAGCGACAGCAGCAAACCCTAGAGAGAGTACGGGAACATGATGCCAATATATATATACTTCGATGAAAGAAAAGTCAAAAAGATGAGTGCAAATTATTAAGCCGAATTGTTAGAGCTGAGAAAAAATGTTCTCATATGCAAACAATGTAGAGAGTGCAGTAGGAGGATGAGATAAAATTCCTGTATGTTTATGAAATTCATTTAATTCATACTACAGGAACATCTATAATAATTTGTCTTAAATAAAATGAATAATTATGAATATTTTTAGAATATGCATTAAATGTGTTCTAAAAGTATATAAGTATTTTTCGAAATAGGAGAAGGATGAGTATGACTACCCCATCTTCTCTTCACTTTGATGACTCTTCATTCACTTCACTCTTAAGCAGTGACCGCATGCTTTGCCAACCTCTATGCTTGTGAACATGTGAATGAAAGTGACTAAAAGAAGGGAGGGATTGGCTTTGGTCATTGGTGTGGCCATTGCTGTGGTCTGCTCCATGTAGGGAAAACAATAACAACCATTATTTATTACCATGGAATCAATTAAAAGGTCAACTGAAGAGCTCAATTTTTTATGCTACCTGTACCATTTTACCTTCTTGGGGTGGATAACTTCACTCTACTCTGTATTTGAACATATTTATCATCTGGATTTTTATTTTTTTTCTTTTCCGGGAATGATCGACATTAGCAGTTCAATATAAACAGATGTTTTTGCAATCAATATATTTTATATGTGTAGATAGGAGTTGCTCACCCTTGTTATCCTTTTATTGATACTTCCCTATCGTTATAACTTGAATTTGATATTAGGATTTTTGTATTGATGACGAGTATATCACTCGACAAATTCAGAGCTATACCTGAATCTTGAACTGAAATGACCCTTCTATTCAACCTAATTTTTTTACTAATAAAACGTATTTCATCTCTAGATTCACATAAAGGAGTTCAGTTTATACTAATCTGGATGACTCTTTTAAATAATGGCATAACATCCTTTGGTTCTAGTAATTAGGTGTTAAGCTATACTTTACTATTGGATATGGTAATGGTCTCCATTTATCCTATTCATTTATCACATTTAATAATAATAAAATAAGTATTCAAATGAACACTTTTTTTTTTGTGTTTGAATAATATTACTCCTTAATTTTCATTTACACCCTCTCTCTCCATTTTAATAAGCTATTATTAAAATAGAGAGAGAGGGTGTAAATATTTATAATTGAATATTGGTTTTATATTTCTAATTGATGTGAACAAATATCTGAAACACGAATAAGAAAAGAAAAGAAGGATAGAGAAAATTAAATGGATGAATCTTATTCTTGATGTGACCACCAAAGTCTAGCACTCTTAGGCCAAGACTAATTGCCACAAGATCCTCGTTAATTCTTAGAATGTTGCATTTCTTCTCATATTTTAATATTTAATTAAGTTTCAATTGTAAATAATACGTCCAAAATTATAATTGTGCACTCTATAAGCGCAAAATAACTCAAATTGCTCATATTTCGCATTCTGACCAAGAACCCATGGAAATTACTACTCAAGTCGGACATATTCCACGACCCCAAGGGAATTACCAAGGGGTATACGCTGATATTTATTATGATAATAGAAAATCATTAAAAAAAATATACATAACACACTACATTTCCATATAATAATAAAATTATTCAAACGTAGGATATTAACTATGACAATCGAAAAGAAAAAGACATTCGAAATATAAATGACATGACACGTTACATTTCCAAAATCCCAAACTTCAAATGGACGCATCCACGATACCGACACATCACACATAGCACGCACATAGAAATATGAATATGAAGACAATAAATTTTCCTTAATTACGAACAACCCTCAAGGTATGTTGTTTTCAGGGTTGCAACGCATTGTCAATCAAAACAGTAAAATAAATCTTTTAATTTCCTGAAAAAAATGAAAGGAAACGGGGAAGACTGAAGAAGGGACTCGCTGATTCATGATTCTACAAAAGAACAATTACATACTGCATAAAAATAATCATATAAAAAGGACAGGAAGAACAATAATTGATGTGGTCCTATCAAGTGGCATGCGATTGGAAAAAGAATAAGCAAAGCTTATGTTCGGTATGGATGAAGTCACCGAACTTTAGCCTCCACCTTTTTTCCTCAACTATCCAGTACGTGGTTGCTATAGAATTTGTAAATTTCATTTTTAATTAATTTAAAAACTTATTTAATTTTAAATCAGATATATATTAATACTAATATAACTTATATTTAGATATATTTATTCAAAAAAGTAATTTTGATATTATATTGAGAACAATTATTTCCCAGGCCTTTCTTTGGACAAATGTGAAAATGCCACTATGCTGCATTGTTGGTGAAAGCTAGTGCAGATATATAGAATCAAACAACCTTAATCACCAAGGTCATTTCAATTTCTTTAGCGTAAATTTTCACACAAGAACCCTCTATTACAAGCAATTAATGTACATGGACCACCTCAAATAATTTTCAAAATTGCCAAATTTCAATTAACCTTTAAATTATATATATATATTCATTCGAATGTAGTTGAAATGTTGCAAGCGAATTTTATGGCTGGATAGAGACAACACAGAATTAACATCAGCTGGCATCTTATATTGTTTGACTGACAAGGGTGCTTTGTTGTCCCTTTTGAGTTAACCTTTGACAGATAGGCTAGGATTGATATATCCTCTTTCATTTAAGCACCTTTGCATCCAAAGAGATGTGTGGCATTAACAACTAAGCATGAAATCAAAATTTTCATTTAATTTTCGGTATTTCTATGGCACCCGAGTTAATTACTAGGATTTGGAACCTAAGCTACATTCAACTAATATCATGATATATAATTTAAATATATTTTACAAGGAAAAATTCAAAATTAATTATCATTAATTACAATACATACATTATTTATTTTTTCTATTCTTCTAAACCTTAATCTAATCACACTTACCAGTCATGCCCATTATTTTTGGAAAAATATTTACTTTTAATTATTTAAATAATTTGATATTTTTATTTACCTTGTGTACTTCTAAAATATTTAAAAAAACTAAGTGTAAAACACACTTTATACATTATCATATAAAAAAGATACCTTATATATTAAAATTTGATCAAGCCTAATATCATCTCCTTAAACATAATTAAGTTATCCATCATTTTAATTTATGAGAATTTTTAAGGGATAAACTTATACAATATCTCAATGTTCCAAAGACTAGATAAAGCATATCTAACTATTCCTTAGAAACCTCAAGGAGAGGGTGTGTGTAATTTTTTAATTATTAACTGAATAATATTTAATCCGTCAAACCTATTAGACAGATCAATTTGTTGATTATTAGTGTTTTAAAATTCTAATTTTTTGAAAAATAAAAGTTATTCAGTTTATGCATGCCTACAAGTTGAATACATTGTCTCGTTAACACTTACTATACATGTAGGTTATAATAATATCAAATATTAATAATTATATTTATATGTATAATTTACTATTATAATTTTTACTGTATTAGCATGTTTAGAAAAAAATATATAACATTATACTTATTTCAATAATTTCCTGTTTGTATAATCATTTTTTTTATATAATCACTTATTTGAAAATCAATTTATATTTGGATACTTTAACTGAAAATTGGTTTTAAGTATGTGTTTTTTGGATTGTTGAAAATTATCATTTTCTTTGATGTAAATGAGTATGAAGTATAAATTATGATAGATACATTTTAGTGGAAAAAATTGATAGTTGAGAAAATATGTAATTTTTTTTGAAAAATAATTATTATTATTATAAATTATTGTTACCATCAATATTTTGTTCTAGAGTAATAATAAAATTATAAATATATGTAAATATTTTATATCATTATAAGTCACATATATTTTATTTTGTAAAAGATTAAAATATATAAGTTTTAAAATTTATTTTTGTCAAAAATAAAATTACAATGTGAGAAAATAGAGAATTAATGAAAAATTTTAAAAAAATTAAAGTGTATCTTATCTTAATTGTGTAACACTTTAAAAATAGAGGGGGATAAAAATGTAATAATATAATTAATCTCTCAAGTAAAGAGTTGTATTTTATATAAAAATAAATAAATAAAGATTCATTTATAAATTTTATTTCTTTAAGTACTGCTTTACAAAATTAAATTTTTACCAAAAAAATTTATATATATTTATTACAAATTTATATGGAGATTTTTATTGGTCTATGTAGGCAAGGATTTTATTAAAAGATAAAACTTAAGAAAATAAGCCTTATTTAATATCCATTGTTTGATTGTAAGCTCATGGATTCAAAGTGTGATTTATCAGATTGTAACACGAGGTGTTACATTGTTATGAGGAAAGTGATATTAAGAATGACATGCAATTCTGATCTATCAGGTTGTAGTAACGTACTATGTACATTGTTTGAACTATCAAATTGTAACACGACGATGTTACATCATTGAGAAATACATATAATTGTGATCTATCAGGTTGTAACACAAAGATGTTACATCGTTGGCAATACATCAAATGACAAGTATTAGATATCCTATAAGATTTATTATCCAGTCTAAATTTTAATAATAAGATTGTGTTAAAGAAGTAATGAAACAAACAAAGTACTATACAAACAACCAAAAACCGGTTAATTATAGGCATGCATTTTAAAACCCAATACTTGACTTGGGTTCCGCAGAACTATCATTTTCTTGTTGTCCTTGGACGAGTTATATAACAAGTATGCAAGATGATGTCAAGTCTCATCATATTTAAAAAATATCAAGTGTTGTATCTCTTACGTCTACCTCAAATTCCAGCCTTTTTTTTGTTTTGTTTTGTTTTTTTTTTTTTGGGGGGGGGGGGGGGGAGGTGTGAGGATGAGATATATGATAAAGATCATTACATTGAGAGTTCACAAAATAAATATATAAATAAGGCTAACATAATTTGCAATTGGCCAGGCAATAGATAGCTCAACAATTATGTAGTTTGTAAACTTTGTATACAGAGCAATTGCTGAACTAGTTCACTACTAATACCCACTAAAAAGGTTAGGGAGTAGCTCAAAACCCAGGTTGAACACCTGACATCTCAATTTGTGTATATCCTAGCATCTCTATTTATGAAAGGAAAGTGATGTGTGTAAAAGAATGCTAATTTTGACATGGTTTTAAATAATTTAATTAGTGAAATTAGTCATTATATTTATGCATGAGCCAAATTATTTGAAATTATGTTACTCTTTATGTTCATATTTATTTGATAATTTTTAGGTGCAAAATGAGGATATTCAAGGTCATATTTGCATTATCTTGTTATATGGAGAGTTAATGAGCAAAATGGAAGAAGTAGTTTGGGTCCTATATGCTTGCATGGAATCAAAACACGCCTCGAAGAAATTCCAGTAACTTTCATTCCAGAATTCCAAATTTGTATTTCAAGCTAGATTCTCAATAAAGAAAAGAGAAATATCTACAATTTTACTATTGTATTTTTCCTAATTTCCAAGTAGAAAAAGTGGAAGAAAGACAAATGTGGCAATATGCCTATTGGATTGACAATCCTGCCACGCTAAATCATCTATATCTATAGGATGGAGATCAATTAAGGTGATTTCAAAGACATTCGAAAGCTATTAAGGTGATTTCAAAGACATTGGAAAGCTAAGACACAAAGCTACAATTTTAATAGAATCTGAATCTCAATTTTGAAGGCCACCCGGACTCAATGAGCCAAAAAAGATGTTGTCAAAGAATCCCACATGGCCCCTTGAGAAATCTCGTCATGATCATTTGTTTCATAAATTTGAGTCTTTATATGTTGTTTTTCATATTTTGTGTTGCTCTTGACAAAGAAGACCTAATAAAGCCCATAGCAAGTAAAAAGGGGTTAATCTAGTCTTTTGCTCTTGGAATCAATTTGTGATATTGGAGAATCAAATAAACTCTGCTAGGGTTTGATGAGTATCTCAAGAGGAGAAGGCAGGGGCAGATCTACACTGGGGGCAATGGGGGCGTTTGCCCCCACTGAAATTTTAGTTTTCTATTAGAGAATATTAATAAATATATGTATTGCCCCCATTACTCAATTAAGTCTGCCCCCATTTATGAAGCACAGATTGACATGAATGCAAGACACACGACCCAGACATAGATACGGAGACACACCAAACTCAAAAAACTACAGGACACAGACACGGTATATATATATAATTTTTTTTATTTTGTTGTATGATTTTTTTGTCTTTTTTTATTTGAATTTCTTCTTGTTGTGTTTGTATACTTTTTTTATCTACTTAATTCTTCTTTTTGTTTTTCTATGATCAATTGAAAAATTTTCAGAATAAAATGATCAAACAGCACAGGTCCAACTAAATAATTATGGTTGATTTTTTACTCATGTTAGTATTAAAAATTTGAAGAAAAAAAAAAGAAACCAACTCAGGCATGTCCGTAGGGTGTCCAAGCCGAGTTCACAGTATATTAGAGTAATGTCTAGCCATGTTTGGTGCGTGTTTGAGCTCAAATAAATTATTTTTTTAATTGGACACACATGAACGCATGTCCAACATGTGTCGTGCGGGTGTCGAACACGTGGACACGTGTCGTGCGGGTGTCGGACACTGACACGTGTCCGACACATAGATTCACCACCAAGTCGGTGTGTCCGTGCTTCTTAGGCCCCCATTATATGTTTTGCTCCCAGTAGCTAAATTTTCTGGATCCGTCATTGGGAGAAGGGCTTATGCTTTTTGTCCTTCTTATCCTTCTTTATAGCTAGTTTGGGACTATGAGTTATTCCCCTGTTACAACTTAACACTCCAAAATAATAAAAAAAAAACACACACACACACATTAAGAAAGCTACAAATGAATGTTGGTAATAATATAAAAAAAAATTAATTGATGAGATTGTCTTTATTTAATATGATTATGCTTTTGAAAAAATAAAAGTAGATAAGGTACACTTTAATTATAATAAAGGTATAACATGTAAAAAAATATGCTTTCTTAATTTAATAAATGTACAAATGAAGTGAAATAAAAATTTTAAAAAAAGTGGACGGTTGAGATATAACATAGAGAGTATTAAATTCTATTTAATCTAATTCATGTTATGATCTTTCTTTCAATTAAATTTCTATCTTTGTTCTTAATGCTTTCTTGGATTGGTTTTGCATTTTCAAATCTTCCGTTTGATCATCTATGTACTATTTAGATTAGTGAAATGGTACTTGGTTACGTTATCCGTGTGAAACGATACTCTTATTTATATTTCATTAATTGTATGATGTATACTTGTCAATGCCATATCATAAAGGTAATGAAATTGTTGAATTGACCATAAGTAATAGGATAATAAGAGTACAGCTTTATTTTTCAAAAGTTTCTCAAAACTGCGTATAGCATAAGGGGACACTCATTACAAGTGACGCGGGACATCAAATTCTGAAAGTAACACTGGCCGAATAATGCTCTGAAAAACATATTCTCCTATAAATGTTGAAGCTCATGCAGTGTATGTACAATTATATTTGGTTCAGGAAAAAACTGAAATTCAATTATTATTCAATAGCTATTTAAATGTATGCAACGTCTATAAAAGGACTGGATCAGGGAGTAAGCTTGAAAAATAGGCCCTATAGATATGACTGTCACATTAATTTCAATAAGGACATGCTTGGCGGCGGCGTTATTTGGTAATTCAAAAGCAGTTTTAGGGTGAAATCGAAGGGGAAGAAACAAAAGACTTTCTGAAGACTCTAGTGATGTATGGCCAATAAATCAGTAATACAACACACCACGCAGCAAGAGTGAAACAAGGTACATGGACTGCGGTCACATGCACCTATTCCTACTTTTTAATCACAACGCACTTTGTGGCTCCGTGATGCCTTAACAAATTTTAAATTAAATCGAAAATAAGAACATACTCACTTAACAAATATCCAAACAAATCCACTCAGGTTAAATTATTTCTTTTTTTCCTTTTAAATCAGTGATCGTATAGTCCAAGAAGGACATAACTTGAGACAGTGTGATTTTACAGCAGCACAAGTGAGGCTCAGGGTTCTGTAATATAGGACTACCCTTTGTTTGGCCAAAATTCCTTTTTCTTCTCTTAGATATAAAGGTAGAACAACAGAGGATATCATGACAATAGCAACTAATCCATTCAAGATAAAAACTCTCCTAAGAAGGTGGTTCTCTGGCCATAAGACCCTTTCCATATGGTTTAAATCCCTAACTAATTAAGCTAATAGGAGTAAATCCACTTCTGTGTAAATAATATATGTATGAGCAAGTAATATGCTAATCATCATTTATTTCTCTAAGTGTACTTTTTCATTCATTTTAAAATAAAGAGACCATTGGTGTGGATTAAAACACGACCCTCGCATGTATAATTTACAATGAGAGGATCGATTCCCTTATGCTAATAGATTGCTAGCCGTAAATATGGTTTTCCAATATAGAGAAGAGTTACAACCTCTATAAAAATCGAAATTAGATGCAAGGACAAGCTAGTATCATTATTATTATTATTATTATTTCTTAATAATAAGGGCAAAGACAAAAGCAACATTTATCATGTATACGATTGAAAAGCAACTAAACCCCGACCCTGTAACAGCTCATGCTGTTTTATGGATTTATGACGGTCCTCACAAATCAATACAAGTCTTTTCAGCATGCTTTGTCCTCACTCACATGCTTTCTAAGAAAACTTCCCAAGAGGTCACCCATACCAAAATTGCTTCAGGTCAAGCATGCTTAACCATAGAGTTCTTTAGTGATAGGCTATCGGAAATAAGATGCATCTTGTTAGTATAGGTTGTACAAATCAATTCATATAAGTCATCCTTAATTGTATAATCTCATACCTACACAATCTTCGAATCTCTCTCATTCGGATGTGTAATCAGTTCATTCATATACCCCCTCCACTTAGAGAGCCTTGCGAGCAGCCACTTCTTGTCCATACCTTCTTTACACTGATGATTACTCCCCGCCCTCGTCACCAGACATTACATTTACCATGTATACGATTGAAAAGCAACTAAACCTTGACCCTCCAAGGGAAATAATAAAGGCCATTCTGCAGCTTCTACATAAAATCCCAACCTCGTTTTCCTTTCACCATGGTTCCTACTTCCTAACTATAGCTTCATAATCATCTTCCTGTAACAGAGTAATACCTATGCGCTTTACTTCAATAATTGAAAGAAGACTGACACTACAAGCATTTGCAGGCGGGGCTGAATTAACAAGGAATCAATAATGGGATAGGTGGCTGTATTACCTCATCAACATGAAGAAAGAAAGCCAGAAACAATTATGAAAAAAAAAGGTTACCATCGCGTTCAACAAATCAAATTTACGGTAACAAAAATAGTACACTACTTACATATTATTAATGGGGGCATATCAAGTGAAAAGATTGCTTATTATGAAAGTGAGATGAACAAATATAAATCGTATAATTATATATGAATTGTCAACATTAAAAGTTAATTAATAATTACGTAATCACTTAAAAAATATATATGATTTTATATTTTAATTATAATCATTCATATAAATTTTAATAGTCAAAATTTACTTCTTCTACTTTACATAATTAACTACACCTATCAGTTGGTTCTCTCACCCTATAAATGTTGTCATAGCTCCAATTCAAGCTATTTTTTCACTCAATATATTATTCAACAAGATCACAGGAGACACAAATTAACACTCACAAGTGGTTATGCGTAATGTTTCCTGTCTATTTAGTTTCAACCATTTTGTTGTATATTAATTAAGAATAAATATGCATTTTGGTCATTGAAATTGTATCCTTATTTCATTTTAGTCACCAAAATTAAAAAATGATTAATTTGGTCTCTAAAATAACAAAAAGTTGTTCAAATTAATTCTGATTTATTCAACTTAGTTTTCACAAATATTATTCAAAGAACTAACTTGAACCAATTTTTACAATTTCATAAACAGAATTGATAATTTTTTAATTTCATATACTAAAGTAAAACGTGTGCAATTTTAAGGATAAAGATGAACATTTACTCATGGAAGTTAATCACAAAAAAATATTTAACTATAGCCCGGCAGATAGAGTATAAAGGCTAACAAATAATGGACTCCATTTCCAAGTTGCGAATGCTGCATGCTCATCCAGTTGCTTAGAAGACACTTGAAAATCAAAACGAAAAGCTTCACTGAAAGGGATAATTCAATTTATCCATTATCAAGCCATCAATGCAATTTACTTTCTGATCCAACGTTCAAAAATTAGTAAACAAATAGTCAAAGTTAACTGCAGCCAGGTACCCTTTATTGATATATAAAGCTTACACCCTCTTTAAAATGGTAGGTCACTACAGATCTCTTCAGAGACTATTCAGACCATTCCATAGACAGAAACAGAAAGTTGGCTGGGGTAATAATGTCATCCAATAATAGCACAAACCTGGTGACATGCAAAGAAAAGTAGTCAAAGATAGAACAATTGAACCCAAACAAATGAATAAAAATCTTAATCTAAACAATTAAGTGAACAGCATACATATTTGAGTATCAAGCATCCCATTTATTCCAGGCAATTGTGTCAAAATATGAAAACAAATACGATGCTTGATAGAAACATAGTTACATAACCTCAGCCAAATAGGTTGAAAATAAGGTGGGATAACACCTGTATCTTTATATGATAACTATTAATGGACCAAGGTTACCAGTCCTAGCAGTGGAATCCAAGTACAGTAATAATGATTTCTTCTTTTTGTTTTTTGATATACGAAAAGAATATCACACCATAAGAATGGTGTTATACTAAATTAGAAGAGCAACTAGTATACCTACTTTGTGATTAGCCTTTCTTATTTGGGGGGTGTAACCCCCTGCAGTTGTATACTCCCTTGTGTCTCTTCCAACACGACCATTTCATACCCCAACATAAAAATATTATTTTTCCTATGGCATTTCTTGAACTAACTCATCCAAATCCACCCAAAACTTCATTTTTGCTGTCCCTCTAGTCCTATATTAATTTCCTATAAACTTGAATGTTTCTTGTTCAATGACACTAAGGATGTGATCCTATTTCTCCTCCTAACATTGACCATATTAGTCTTCCAAGTTTTATCTTTACCAGAGTTTCAAAGTTATAAATTCTTATGTTTCTGATTCCTTAACATGTTCTCCAACCCACTTCCATCTGGTTTCCTGAGAGCACATAGATCATCCTTCTGTTCACGGTATCAACTACTTCTAGTCATGGTATCCAATTCCCATGGCCTACTTTCTTTACCCACGTCCATCCAGTATTATGGGAGAATTATTAACTATTTCCGTGCACCAAAGTAGCTGCTCTAACTCATTTTATATTGTACTAGAGCCATACAGTGTGTTACTTAAGGGTAAAGGCCATCAGCACAATTGTGTTGTTGATCCATGTCATATAGAGTCAACTAAGTTTTCCATAGACTACTGGCCACTTGCACAACTCTCCAATTTTACTTGGATTTGAGACCAGCTATGAAAAGTTTGGCCCAAAAAAAAAGGATGGGCAAAATTTTAAATTTACTTGGCTTTCTAAAAAAGAGTAAATACTCAAATTAGTCCTCGAAAGATATATGTGACATTAAGTTGCACCTTTCAAAGATTTTGGACATCAATTTGGTCCCTCAATGTTTAAAATAGACACCAATTTGATCCTCCAATGTATATTTAAACATCAATTTAAGCCTTAAATTGATGCTTATTTTATACTATGAAGGACCAAATTGATATAAAAATTCTTTGAAGGACTAATTTGACATCTCACATGCCTTTCAAAGAACAATTTGAGCATTTACACTTTTACGAAAATTGAAATCCAAGGAGAAAAGACAAGCTGGAATTAAGTTGAATTCAACTCCAACTCTATCACCCAATTGCCAGGCCACACAATAGTATTTCTAAGATCTTGCACCAATAGTCCTTGCTTTGATTACTAAGTTAGGCATCAATCCCAAAGTAGGGCACAACAAATACTCTCCAAACTGCCCAAAAAAGAATCCCATATAACAGTAGCAGCAGAACAATGTAAGTATAGATGCGGAACAGATTGTGGAGTTTTGGATCTATATCAATGGCAGCAAAGCCACTTCAGGATATATTAACTTTCAACCCAAGGAAAGCTCACAAAGGAAAGAAAGACAGAGCATTCAAAATTGTCATATTGTCTTTTCCTGAAAACAATATAGTGTCATCAGACTTCAGAAAGTTACAAATTAGAGACTACAGCCCCTTCCAAGCCCAAAATTACACCTTTAATGGTATTACTCACAACTGCACTAGAAAGTAAGTGACGAAGAACATCCAGCATCAAAGTGAATAAAAACAGGGACACAAGATCTCCTAGTCTTACACCCTTTGACCAAGAAACAAAGCTTTTCACTCTACATAAAGAATTACAGAAAAAGTAACAGTGGAGAGACCCATGAGTCCAACTTCTCCACCCAGAGCCAAACCCATTTTCTCTACCAACTTTTCTAGATGTTTTAGAACATGTTGAAATGAATTCAACTCTATCACCCACATGCCAGACCACAAAATGTTACTTCCGTCGTCCTACAGCCCTAGTTCGTTGCTTTGATTACTATGTTAGCAGCTATCCCACAGTAGGGCACACCTGACATTCTCCAAAACCGCAAAAGAATCTGTAAAGCAGTAGGAGCAGAACAATACAAGAATACATGAGGAACAGATCCTGAACTTTGGAATCTACATTAATAGCTGCCACACCAATTTTGGAGACACTATTGTAATTTGGCAATGAAATCAATCCCCACATTAACATATCGGAACTAATTAGACTAATTTGAATACATGTTAGGGACTAATTTCACTTAGGAGAATGCGATATCAAGGAGTAATTTGGATAAAATAAAAAATCAGATATTAAGGATGCATTTGTTTCAGATTTTGAAAAAAGTGATTATAAAACTTAAATTTTATATATAATTGAAAAAGTTAAACACTGATTTTTTTTAAAAGCTACTAATTTTAACTTCTACGAAAAAACTGAAAACTAATTGTTTTTTTTTTTTAATTTCAATTTTTTTAAAAAAATTATCCAAATATACATAAAATGATTTTTTTTTTGGACGTAAAAAGTGATTTTTATCCAAAATAATAACAAACAAATGCACCCTAATTTGATTGACAGATTAAAATATCAGGGACTAAATGATAATTTTTAAATGTCAAGGACTATTTTGATTGATATTTGTAATTCCAAGGACTAATTTAAGCTTTAATCCCTCAAAATGCTACGAAAGAGAAAGCATTTAAAC
Organism: Dalbergia cultrata; assembly: GCA_031216105.1. Taxonomy (NCBI): domain Eukaryota; kingdom Viridiplantae; phylum Streptophyta; class Magnoliopsida; order Fabales; family Fabaceae; genus Dalbergia; species Dalbergia cultrata. Next base: position 51,586,834 of record CM062347.1, on the reverse strand, counting down.
AATTGTCCTTGTTCTTTCCTCAAAACAATAGTGTCACCGGCAAATTACAAATGATGTGCTATAATCCCATTCAAGCCCACTTTTACACCGTTGATGATCTTACTCCGGTTACTCCGGTGCTCTAGAATGTAAGCAACTAAGACCACCAAAGTTAATAAAAATCAGGACAAAGGATCTCTTTGTCTCACACTTCTTTGACCAAGAAACCAAACCAAGGTTTTCACTCAACACGAACAATTACAGAAGAGGTACTGATTGAAAGACAGTCCAAAATCCAACTTCTATAACAAAATAAAACCTTGTCCAAAAAACTCCAACTAACATGCTCATAAGTTTTCTCAAAGTCCAACTTAAGTACTAAACCTTGTCTTTTCCTTTCATTCACATCATCCACCACTTCATTTGCTACCAAAGTAGCATCCAAGATCTGTCTACCTACCATGAATGCATTCGACTTTCAGAAATAGTGTCCTAGAGCAATTCGAATTAATGACAAGATTGATTGGTCTACAATCTTTAACATTAGCCCCAAATTTTCCATTCTTATAGAATTCAGCAAAGACATTCAAATGTCACCTTTAATGATGTCCCAAACACCCTAAAAAGCCAGAGGAAAAACTATCAGGTCCTCTAGCTTTTTCTGAATCCAAGCTTCTAGTGGCCCTCTTAATTTGCTCTTCTTCACTGGTCTCTCCTAAGGAAGAGAAATTTTTTCCTGAGTGGGGTAGCACACCCATCTAAATTCTAATAGCCTACATCCCTCACCAATAGAGTTTAAAGTATGTGCCATTTGCAGAACAACCCAATCAAACCATTCCAGGCAACCAATTACTCATTTACTCTGCAGCATTTCAACAAATATACCATTAAGAGTAGAGAGAGAGAGAGAGAAAGAGATAATTATATGTTTAATCTCCATCCTCAAAACTATGCCACATGATGATTCACTAACTAGCTCTTCTCTTAATTACAACACATATTGCATATGAAGCAGTCTTCATTTATAACACCCAGTGAAGACCACTAATTCAAATTCCAAGAAAACAAGCATTCAGAAGAAAGAAGGGATTCCAAATCTACTTCCACAAAAGCATAAGGGACTCAAAACAAAAAAAAAAAAAAAAAATTACTGCAAAGCGAGCCTCAAGGTGCATCATTTCATCTTCATCCTACCACATGAAATGAGCAAATTCTCATCAAATTTGACTCCCCGTGAAATATTGTGGAAAGCTATTATAATCTAAACAATGTCACTCTAAAAACAAACAATTGCAACTAAATAACTACATGAGAAGCCACCTAAGCAATAAATATAAAGTAAAGCTGCAATCCTGCTTACTAGGTCACGAGTCTAGGAAGAAAAAATATATATAGTCAAAACAAAAAGGCTCAGTGAAATCAAACTGGTATGTGCTACTCAGAAGGTTGCACATGCTACCAAATCGTCCAAAGGGAATGAATACCTCCCATTGGAAGAGCAGTGAAGCAGTAGTATCCAAACTAACAATATTATCAATTACATAACAACATCATACACCAAAATCAAGTTTTTTTTTTAATCCCCCAAAATTCCCTAACTGTTCAACGAGAATAACAACAACAACAACAACTAAGCCTCGTGTCACTTAGAAGAGTCAGCTACATTGATCAAGCAAAATGCCGTAGAGCTCCATCATATATCATATTCATGTTAATTTGCCAAACAATCACACCCCAAAAACGCCACGCAGATTCATTCCACAATCCACACACACACCCCAATCAACCAACCAACCAAAAAAAAAAATCCAAAATTTCCACAAACCCATCGACCAAAACCCCAAAACAAAAGTACCTATTGAATATTCATTCACTTCTGGTATCCACCGCCGCGGGCATTGATGTCCTCCTCGACCGTGTAATTGAGGTAGACAGGTGGGAACTCGGATGGGGAGAACGCCGTCCTCTCCTTCATCATCTTCTCGACGTCGGGCTTGCGGAGGATGGTGCGGCGGATAGGGGGGCGGTTGCGGCGCTGGTCGCGGGTGTAGTACTTGATGTCGTAAACGGTTTCAGGGTTAGAGGTCGGGATGCATGCCTTCTCCCTTGGGGTGGCGGGGCAGAACACGCGGTACTCGAGCGCGCTCGGGACGGCGGACTTGTACTCCGGGTCGGCGCAGGGACCCGTGATCTCCCATGGCTTCTTGATGAACCGCTTTAGGGATTGGAACAGGGACGAGCTCGACGATGCTGCCTTCGCCATTCGGTCGCGAGTGGAGATCGATGAGAACGATTTTGTGTTGTGGTGAATGCTGATTTGGTTTCTGGGTCTTTCAATTTTCAGGGTGAACTCCCTGGTAGATTTGCGGTTGCTGCAATTCAATCCCTTTTTGCTTCGATTTGGATCCGAACCCGGGTGGGATCCTGATCCGTTTCGGTTTTCTAGCTCTTTCTCCTGTCATAAAATATTTTCAACAAAAATAAATTAGCCAAAATTTTTATGGGTTTAATTACGGTGATATTTGATTTCAATATTCAATTTTCTAAATTTTAAAAAGGAAGTATTAAAGATTTTGAAAACTATAAAGTCCATAATTCATTTCCAATTTTCTGTATTTCCTTCACAAAATCCTGAAAATTATAAAATTGAAAACTGAAACCAAACACACCCTAATCCGATTTGTTTCTATAATTTCACTAAATCTTTAATTAAATTCCTGTTATTTAAAAATTCACTTCACTATTGGATCAAATTAAGTCATTGAAATTTAGTTATTAAACAAAAACAAGTTTCATTTATCATTCTCACAAATAAAGTAGGAACAATAATATTACTTACTAATAGGTTATTTATTAATCTGTTATAATAAAATAAAAAAATTTCATTGTCATTCTATAACCAATACAACTAAAAAAATAAACGAAAAAAAAAATGGCCCATGGACGGGCCCATAGCCCAAATAAATTGGGTTGAGTCATCACTTTTTTAGCCTCAAAACTAACGTAACTTAAAGTGGCCTGGCCCGATGTGGGCTGGCCCATTTTGACAGGGTGAACAAGATAGGGGTGCCACTACCATAGAAGGGAGAAAGGAATTTCATTAAGGATAAGAAACTAGCTTCATATATTTTTATCATTACATTACTCTTTGTCACCGTGTGATGACAAACTAATTGGAGACCACTTACGAATGCACCTCAATTTCCAACATCATCAAGTTTAATACTAGTCAGTCTATTTCATGATATCTATTCATTTTTAGACAAAATTATCTTTTAAAATATCTGTCAATTGCACATTTAAATAAAAATATAATTTTTTTAGTCTAATAGTACCTTGAGTAATTAATAACCATTAGTATAACCTTTCATTTTCAATCATTTGGTGTACTTCACAATTAATGACCATTAGGATATATTAGTCCATACACCATAATTTTGCATAAGACTACTCCATTACCATATTATTTATTACTTTTCTTAACACTGGTATTTGTTCAAATTTGAAGGATATTTTATAACGGAGGAAGTATTGCTTTATTGTGTTTTTTTTTCTTTTTTAATTTTTTTTAACATGTCATTGTGTTTTTCATTATGTTAATTTATGTCTATTTTCTTAATTTGTGTGGGAAGAGCAATAATGGGCCTTGAATTCTCGAACTCTCTCAATTTGTTACTCCCTCCATTTTAGAATAATTGTTAGTTTTTGACTATTTAATGTTTCAGAATATCTATGTATGTATAATATTTATGTAGCAATAATTTTTTTTTCCATCTATACCCTTAATGTAAATGTGTTAGGTAAGTATTCAATATATTTATCAAGATAAATAATAATGACTAGATAAGGATAGTTTTGTCAATTCATATAACTTTATACATTTACCAAGATATTTTTTTTCTTGATATGGGTATTGTTTGATTTCTGATAGTTATTGTGAAATGGAGAGAATAATAAATCAAATTTTAATTTCATTCTTAATGCCATCATTTATCATTGATCTGATCCATTTTAATATACTTGCCTAACAGCATTTTTTTTCGCTACCCTAGCAGTGAATGTTGTAAATTGTTAAACACTTTTGTTTCTTGAATTTACATCTAGCCTAAACAGACTATGGGAATCTACAATCTCTACTTTGCCAAGGTCAAACTCATCATCTACCATTTTAAAGATGAGTGATTTAATAAAGATTAACGCTTTTAATATATTTGTGGCTAATTGATATAAAAATTAAAGTTTCTATTTACAAAAATTAAAATTCCTATTATTAAATTATTTAAATTTAAAATATTTAACTTTGGTAATAATTATCTCAACTATAATTAATTAAATTAATAAATAAAAAAATAAAAATGTGACTTAATGGGTTTGACAATGCTCGGCAAGTCCTATTTAATAATAATGGGCTAACATAGCTAACTTAATTCATTAGTAGGATTAAGTGTTTGTCTCTAGTTAAAGATTCATTAGTATGATTAAGTATTCGTCTCTAGTTAAAGATTCCAATAAAAGCAAATTTAAAAATTTTTAAATTATTCCTACACCTTGACAACTCAAAATCACATTTTGCCATAAAAACTTACTTCTTTGGAATCCTTAATTAATGCCTTAGATAAACCCTTATGACCATATACATTAGCTTTTTAACATATCAAAATAACATAATATCCCATCATGACTAGAGTTGAGTATACGAACCATGATCTGCAGATCAACTTGTTTAACTCGCAATCCGTCCGAAAATGGACAAAAAAATTTTTAGTCCGTCAACCCGTAGAATTTTTTGATTTGTACCACTTAACTCACGGGCTAAACAGCTCTGATTCATGAATTTCGGGGACTAACCATCTAGCCCACATAAGTGAGGGAATGCTTCTATTTGCGATATTTATTTATGTTCTTGATAAATGAACTTTTGTGAGTTGGTTTATTTTACTATTTTTGGTATTTGTATTGAGTATTTGATTTGTTTGATGTTTGATAGTTGATAGTTTTTAATTTATATTTTTTAATGGTTTTGTTGTTTTTATGATTGGAAGAATTATGCATATTTGATTGATTCGTAACTTTGTATGTTATTATTTTAAAAAAGTTAACATTTTGAATTTTTGAAATTGAGTATTTAATTTTAATATTTACAGTATTTAGTAATTAGTACTGTTATTTGTTTAAAATTTAACTTGAAAATTGTATACCGTAAAAAAAAGTATGTATATATATTTTACGATGTAAAATATACTGTACAAATATAAATATATAATATACGATATAAAAAAAAGTTAATAAAATATGAAAAAAAAGGGGGTTGGGTAGGCTGGTTCATGACTGGTCCGCAGGTTGGTCTATGGACTTATACGAGTTAAAAAGTGTGAAAAAAAAGGGATTATGTAGACTAGCCTGCTTGTCTATGAGTTTATGTGGAGTGAACGCGAATCACTTTAAATCCTAATTTATTTATGAAATAGACCGGTTAGGTCCAATCTATTTAATTATAATCTATCAAAAATTGAGTTAAACGTATCAAATCGATCCACATACCTACCTATAACCATAATTATTAATAAGAAATGAAGGAAATATTTGATGCCGCATCATTTTGTGGCCTGAACACTGATTAATTTCATCTCCCCCTTAATAACAAGTTTAATAAATGCCTTTAATGATAAGGTTCGCCGTCAGGTAAGCCTAGTCTTGATTTTGGATAGTTGGTTTCATTCTACTTGGTGATCACGACAACTCCATGGTCAAGACATACACCGCTATTTCAAATCCTAGTATTGTGTTTGTTCCGTATGTAAATGAATGTTCAGATATAAATGCAGTAATGCACATTAAAATTAAAAAAAATTTAGAAAAATATTAATGTTAGTAATAATTAGAAAATATTTGTTAAATTATCTTATTTTTTTTATACTTCAACTTTCTCTTTTTCTATTAATTAATAAGTCAATAATATTTAATATGAATATTATTGATAAAAAAATAATTAATATTACCTAAACTTTTGAAATGAATAATTATTTTTGGATCAAAAATTTTTTTGAACAATTATTCAGAAATGGAGGAATATAAATATGCATAATAATTACACTATATCCTCAATATCATACTCCAGGAATATTTTGAAAACAAATTGTTCCCTTTGAATTTGAAACTCCTTTGCTGATTCTTTATCATTCAGAAAATGAAATAAATTTATCTCTCCATTTATCTTAGTACAATTAAAATAACTTCGATACAAATTTATATAAAATGATTAGTTTATCCCATTTTTTCAATTATAATAAATCAATAAAAAATTTTCAAATCCTGAAAAATGAATTTATCCCTCAAGATAAGCACAGAACCAAAATGGGTAATTACTCTCACAATAATGTTATCATTATTAAGCCAATAAGGGTCGGTATTGTAAGGAGCTCACCTGTATCTCATACGAACCCAAGTTCAATTTCCATTGCTGCGCTGTGAGAACTTCAGGTACCTACCTAGACCAAGGTAACTTCTGGACTGCCTAATGGTTCATTTAATTTTGTCACTGAATTACCATATTACCCCTATTTCAATATATAATTTCCTCTCCAACCACTCACCTCGCTTCTCCGACCCACATCTGTGCTCTCTTCAATCACTCACAGAGCATTGAATAGCTACCCACGAAGAATTATACCCACGGAAAACCCACCACTATCTCCCCCTAACCTCAAGTACATTTCTTTACAAAGTTTATGCCTTTTCCCTTGTTTTCGCCCCTTTTTTCTTTTTCTGGGGTGGCATGCTGCAGGCCCATTTCGTATTTAGTGCTCCTTTATGCTAAAGTTTTGAAATTTTTGTTGTCTTGGGGAATGGGGAGTATGTAATTGGGAAGGAAAGGCGGGTTACTGAGAGCATTTTGTGATTGTTAACAATGTTAAGTGGCCGTGGCAGTGCAGAAAAGAGCTGTGGATCCAAGTTTTAATTATGGAGGAATTATGGCTTTGTTTCAGCATATTTTGGGATTGTTGGCAATGTGATGCCGAAGAGAGAGGTGGCGGCTGTTGCTAGAGGTCGTGGAGAAGAGTGGATAATAAATGATAGATTTGTAACTTTAAAATTAAATTTTTATTTAATACTATTTATTTAATTATTTTATTTAAATTAAATTAACTGGTTTTGATATCTCAATCATTAATATAACATTTATAAAATATTGAATCATCCAGACGTTATTATAGATTAAGGTAGATGTTATAGATGATCTCATAAATCTTCTATAAATATTCGTAAGGTCCTTAAGCATGTCATGATCGCTACTAAACCTACCTAAATTTTGTCATTAAGAAAAAATATTATCATTATCAAACCGGACCACTTACGAAGTAAGCAAGTGCCAAAATTTAGTTAGTATTTCAATCTCAATTTTCAAATAGCACTACATAAACAAATAAAATTTAGAAACCATTGTAGTTTAATAATATGATAACATTAATTTAATTTAATTAAGAAAAAGAACAATAAAGGCATCTTAGAGTAGAAAAAAGCTATTGCGGGAGGCATCGTCGTCCACTGTGAAATTGCGATCTCCAAACACAAACTAACCTTCAGAATCTTTGCTTCTCTCTCTATCTCTCTCTCACTTCGAAGACTCTGTTCTGCTCTGTTCTGTTGTGCCGATCTCTCTCTCTCTCAGCTTTGTTAACCGTGTTTGGAACCAAGCAGGTACGCACGTGCGTGTTCTCACGAAGGTGTGTTTCCTTGTGATTGTTGTCGGATACGCTAGTTTCCGTCTATGTTTTGTGGTTATGTAGCGTGCTTTTTCTCTGATCTGTCAATACTTATGTTTTTTTACCTCAATTCCCTCTCTCTTTATGCTTGTATGCTAAGTTTCTCTCCAGGGTTTTCTTTATTTGTGTTTTTCCTTCTGATTTGCGCCTTTTTCCGCTGACTCTTTGGTTCCAGTTACAGTTTTTTTTTTTTTTTTTGAGTTTGCTTTTCTGTTATTTCTGGTTCAGGCTATGATTTCGTTGAAGGGTTTTACTAGGTTTTTAATTCTTCTGAAAATTACAGTATTTTCTTTTTTTGGTTTTATGCATTCCATGTATGGATCTTTCTTTATTGTTTATTTTTTATTTATTTATTTGGTTCTTCATGTAATGAATATGATATTAATATTCTCTAGCTGTACTTATGGGCCTTGATTACTTTAAGTTGCTTTAGCTGCAGCTTTTAATTAGTAATTTTGTACTTAGTGTTGGCTTTATTTGCTCAGCACCACTCTTAGGATCTGATGGGCTTAACATTCTGATGAGTGTAACCCCTCAAGTTTGATGGGGTTATGAGAAACTTTAGGGAAATAAAGTTGCACCTTTGCTAAAAGCCGTAACTTTGTGCGTAGTAGTAAGAGCTTGATTCAACACACAGATATTGCTATAATGCTATTATAGACTAATTGTCCTCTCACTTAAAGTGAGTTGTGACTGGCCAGTAATATGAAATTTCTGGTCATTGTATCCGTGAACCTAATTCTTTCTAACAGCAACAGTTAGTGATTCACCCCATCATGTGTGAGTCATGATTGATACTGTTATAGGCTACAGCCCATTATTTGCTTTAGGGAATACCGGAATAGGGATCAAAGTATATATAGATATATAATGGCACAAGCAAGCACCAAGCAGTCTCCATGAATTTATTGTTTAAGTAATTTGTGGCTTCGATAATTAGCAATTTTGAAGTTTCATATGTGCCTATCTCTCCACACCACACTGAACCATATGTCGTTCTATTTGTAGGTTTTGATCTGATGCTTTGACCCTAATTCTGTGTTTTTTGAGACAGAGTCATTGTTTTGTTCTTTTCTATGACATGTTATTTGTTCATTTATGCAATTTCTTTGGTAAATTTGGATGGGGGCAGGGTGTGGCAGGGCAGCAAACTGAAATATGATTTCTCGTGATTTATGAAACTAAAATTTATCCTGGTTAATGATTTCTTCTGTTGTACAATAATGTAAATTTGTTTGCAGATGGCAATGCCAGAAGCAAGCCCTGCCATTACTCCCGATGCTAAAGTCGTTGGCAATGCCTTTGTGGAGCAATATTATCACATTCTACACCAATCCCCAAACTTGGTGCATAGATTTTATCAGGATTCAAGTTTCTTAAGCAGATCAGATAGCAATGGTGTGATGACAACCGTGACAACTATGCAGGTAAGTCTATCGGGATGTGCATGTATAATTCACTCCTTAGATGATAAAGGCTTATTGTATTGTTTACACCAACTGTAAACTTTTTTAGTTTATGATACCAAATCCAATGAAATCCTTATTGAGGCTTTGGTATTAGATTTTTAGATCATTTAGAAACATAGTTCTTTCCAACATGTCACATTTTAAGCATTTTTCCTTTGCCTTGTCTGTAAGTCTAATCTGTATTAAATTCTTAAATGACTAAAGTAAAAACATGTCTTGTGACCTGGAGTCGCAGGTTCAAATCCTGGAAATAGCCTCTCCACAAAATGGGGGTAAGGCTTCGAACATTTACCGTCCCCAGACTCCACCTGGTGAAAGCCTCACACACTGGGTTGTCCTTTTTTCACTAAAGTAAAAACATGTCTATGTACTACGATATGATGGATTTATGATTCAACAATTATGGACGTGCAGATTGGGATTTAAGATTATGTAACTGGCTTTTATTAGTCTAATTTGAATATAAAGGATATGAGTTAATACCAACAAGGATTAAAAGTTTGCCAGTCTGTGGCTGTGTTTTTGCAAAGGGTGAAAGCACACCAGTATTAAGTTCTGATGACTTCTCTCTCTAACTAAGGACTGAGTAACAGGATTGGGGTTATTGTATACGTAATAAAGAGGAAGAATTGGCCTTAGGCTTATGATAAAATTCTGATTCTGATTACATAACTACCATTGGATATTGTCCAGAAGTTTTTGTGAAAATTTCTGAGAAAGAATCCATTGCAAACAAAATGAAACTAAGAGACTATTGAAATTTGAGAAGTCTTTGGAACGAAATCATGGCTGGGCTAAAGAGTTCTTTGTCAATGGTGACGCTATTTTTGTTTTGTCAAAACCAGTAGTGTTGAAGGACAGGTTACCTTTTTGGCCAACTGATATTTCGACCTTGGCTATCAATAAAAGCAAAATGATTAAGTATGAAACTCAAACCAGATTAGTCTTTTGTTTGCATCAGTATTATTCAGCGTTATTTTCTTAGCAGCATAGCAGTTATCTAATCATTTAGTAGTAATGTACTTTTGTATTATGATGCTTGGTGATAATGATAGGCACCCTTATATTTGAATGGTTAACTTGTATAATCAATTTGCTTTCAGTTCTAGTATCAGCATGTTTATGTTAAGTTTAGTCAATTCCTCATATTCTTTCTCAGAAACTACAGTTTAATCATTCTCTAGTTTTGTAATGCGGATACTTTACATTTGCCCATTGCAAGATGATGACTGGCAGTCCTTTTCGTGTTTGAGTCTTTCTATATTTGTTTGATCCATATTTGAAAGAGCTATTACTGGGCATCCACATTTTCATTATTCTTATTTGGCTAGACTAGTTATCTGAAGTGTGAACATATTTCACTTAATGCTATCAACTAACTTGATTTTGTTAATCATCTTTTCTCTCTATTTATAGTTATACTGAAGAATAAAGCATAGTACGCAGCATAGTGTAAAAGTAGTATAAGCTCAACCCATTAACACTATAAACATACATGTTCTCTAAAAGCAATGAAGCACAACATAGGCAGACTTCCTCAATATATTTAGGCAAATACTTTTGTGACTTGATAACATTCATCCTCCCTTGCTAAATACTATGTCTAGTTACTTTAAAATTCATACTCCTTAAGAGGCTGCCTGTTTTGGTTTATTAAGAATTTCCTTACTAGGTACACTTTGTAACCTTGACCTCTCAGAAACTTTAGCTAGTGACAGTTTTGGTTTATTTGCTTCTCACTAATTAAAATGTGATAACTGTTGGATCAGGCAATCAATGACAAGATTCTTTCCCTGAATTATGAAGATTATACAGCAGAAATAAAAACCGCTGATGCTCAGGAGTCGTATCAGAAAGGTGTGATAGTTTTGGTAACTGGATGCTTAACTGGGAAGGATAATGTGAAAAGGAAGTTCTCACAGACATTCTTTCTGGCTCCACAAGATAAGGGCTATTATGTCTTAAACGACGTGTTTAGGTACATTGAGGAGAATGACACACCGCAGTCAAATTCTGCTTCTGTAAATGTTGTCAATGAAACAGCTGAGGCAGTGCCTGTGCCGGAAGCAGGTTAGCATGGCTTTTCTCCATATATGTATGTTCTCAACAGTTATTTGTTTGGTTAAAGCTCAATTCATAATTGCTTCTTACATGTTTCTAGAGGATATACATGCTCCAAAACATCTTGTGGCAGACCCTGCAGTTTCTGGAGAGGGTGAAAACCTCAATAATGGTGCTGAAGTTTATCATCCAGACGACAATGAGGAAGAAGAATCGGTTATTGATGTAGAGGTTGCTGAACCCTCTGTGGATTTAGGTCAGAATGATATTGTTACAATTCACGATTCAACTTCTGCAGTCCAGGATGATGCACCAAAGAAATCATATGCATCAATTGTGAGTTTGCCCTCATATATTCTTTTGTTTTTGGCGATCCTCCTGTATTTTACTTTACACTCCTTGACGTAATTAATTTCATTTACATGAAGGTAATGAAAAGTAACTCAGCATCTGGTCATGTCTATGTTCCCAGTCGAACTGTAAGAGCAGCACCTCCTAAACCCAATGAACAATGGCCTGCTACTGCCAAATCTACTCCTGGAACTGAGACAGTAGCTCCTAGTAATGACAGTGCTCCTGGGAGCAGCGATGTTCATGAAGAAGGTATATATTGATACTTCTATACATGGTTGACAGCTATTTTCTTTTTTAGACTAGTTTATTTTGACGTGGACTCATTTTCCTCCTTGACATATTTGCTTCATCTAGTTTTACCTTGTGATTGAAAGAGATTGAAACAAATGTAAGGGGGCCAAAAAAATTGATGTATTTTATTACTTTATAAGTATCTTGCCTTAAATTCTAGATTGAAGATCAATTGAATTGCCTTTTACTTTTAGCAGCTGAAGGTCATTCCATATACATAGGGAATTTGCCATTTAATGCTACAGACGAACAACTTGAGGGGGTCTTTAAGAAATTTGGTCCTATTAAGCATGGTGGAATCCAAGTCAGAAGTAGTAAGGTCTGTGGATGATACTTTTTGAACTTCCAAGCGATATGCATATTTAATCAAGCTTATGAGCTATTTTGTACTTTTGGCTTCTTGCAGCACGGTTTCTGTTTCGGCTTTGTTGAATTTGAGGAATTGAGCTCCATGAATAGTGCACTTGAGGTACAGACTGTTCTGTTGAACTGTTGATTTTATAGTTCTGCACTGTTTATTGTATATCATGACATGAAAGAACTAAGGAGATAAATAATCTCCTCATAAAAGTTTGAAATACTTTTAGCCAATTGATAGTGGTATAGATTAGCATTAGCCCGAATCAGAGTCAGCTATAATTCCTGAGTTCCAGCTTCTAATATGAGCAGTTCTGGGGCTGGAACATTCAGGAGTTGCATGTGTCCTGCAGCCTCAGCCCATAAGACACTATATATTTCTAAACTCGAAGGCCTTTATGGATATCTAATTGAAGTTATATAAATGCACTTTGGAAATGGATTAGTTTTTTTATATGTATTATATAGGTAGCCTTGCTTAGATCCTTTAGTGAGCATGTTTAAGTTTTAATACTTGTGTGAAGTATGTAAATGGATCTTGTGGTTGGAAAGCATTGGAGAAGATATCTCTGTTTACGATTAACATACCCTGATGCATTGTTTCTTGTACAGTCTCTAATGTTTCTTGCAAAGATTTTGCTCGCATGATTCATTTTTGAAAATTAAAGAAGACCCTTGTCTTGAACCCTGATTTGTACCCTGCTGATAGGAACAATTACCAGTGATTTGGTTTTGAGGCTTGTTCATGATATAGTGCTTACCTCTCACTACATATCATGACCTATCAATAGTCTAAATTATTCATTGAATATGTTTTGTTGAAATTAATTTCAGGCTTCACCTATCACTGTTGGTGATCGACAAGCTGTTGTTGAGATAAAGAGAACTACTACAAGAGGTATGCTTGAAATATTTTTGTAAGGCTTAAATATCTTTTGGTCCTCAAAAAATAAGTGAAATTTGGTTTTGGTCCCTGGTTTCCATCCAAAAATTTCTAAAACTATTTGGTTTTAATTCCTACTATTAGCTTATCTCGATTTAAATATTGAGTTGGATAATAGAAAATCACGTCATGCATAACAATCAGTAATGTTACATGTCACATCATAATCACGAGTCAAATCCTACTATAAAATTGGTTATTGGGTCGGATAAGGTGAGTTATTGGGTTGGTTCCATGGCTTATTGGGTGAAGGTTTTGATGCATAAGGCTGAGAAATGTCACATAAGATCATTGTCTATCACATAGGATCAGATGACCTGGTCTTCTGTTAGCCTGCTCATCATTTAATATTGATTGACTAAGAGTAGGGACTAAAACCAATGTTCTGAAAATATTTGAATTGAAACAGAAAAGATATTTGAGATTTTTCGGGGATCCAGAAGATATTTAAGACTTTTCGTTATTACTTTTGTTTTGAGATAAACATGATTTATATTTCATGGGCATTGAACCATGTCTATTGGATAGAGATTGATTATACTTTTTCTTCCTGCATTTTTTCTTATTATAGTCAGCGGTAGTGGGAGAGGTCGGTTTCCTTCTGGAAGAGGTGGATTCAGAAGTGAGAGTTTCAGGGGCCGTGGGAAATTTGGTGGCGGCAGGGGTTATGGCAGAAGTGAATTCAGAAACCAAGGTGAGTTTGGAGGGCGACCTAAGGGTCCTGCAGGACAGAAGGGAGATAATTCTCAACGGCCGAGTCAGAATGGTGGTGGGCGAGGTGCACGCCAAGGCGTCGGAAACCGAAGTTCTTTACCATCGACTTAAGCATGAGGTGAGCATTGGTTAATTTGGAAAAAGAAAAAAAGAAAAGAACTGGTGGATTGATAATTTTTTATGGGAAGGAAGCCAAACACCTCTTTCCTTTCCACTTGTTAGGCAGAAGTTCAGGTTTAAGACTCAGAATTGCGATCATTTGATGGAAAGCAGGAGTGTTTTGGCAGAGTCATTTTTTTTTTTTCAAATTTTATTTTATAACGAATGCACTTTTTCTCTTGTGCTATTTTGCTAAGCCACATTGAGCATGAGTGTTCCTCCTATTGAGTTGTTAACATGAATATCTGTTACGGAAGTTTCATATGTAAATTTGGATATGTCACTCTTTTTTTGGTCGAAAAAGAGTGCAAGAGAACTTCTTAACTTCTTTATGGTAGACATGTAGTAGTGTAATGGGGTTGAAAAAGCACTTGGAATTTTGGTGAGCCAGTACATTTGAGACAAAATCCTCGGCACGTCAAAGAACTCAAATTTTTATACTAAAACGAATGTGTGTGTGTGTGTACACAAAACCGAGCAGAACTGCTGAGTACGCAATGCAAGGCAACTATAACTTGAAATGCTATCTTCCCAAGGCTTTTTCCTATATTATGGTTGGGAGTTATTATTATTTTTTTCCCTCTAATTAAACAACGGGACTTAAAAGTCCAAACACAGAAAACTAGATAGCAGATCTCCTAGGGAAATAAGTTCCCAAGTCGGAATGGAAAACAACATATGCAGAACTAAGAGAAGTGAAAAATACAAGATGGCAATTAAGCCCAGTCAGCCCATTCATGAGTGTTTTTGGCACAGCAATTAAATAAAACGACTTGATCAAACGGTAGTTAATAATATATTAAAATTAAGATTTAATTTAAATACAGTGGTAATATAAAATTTTTATATATATTATTATTTAATTTAATTTTTTTTCATGTATGTGGCTTTTAAAATAATAAATAAGAATCAAACTTTTTTTTCCCTTTTCATGCCAATACGTGATTGGACGAAAAAATACCTCGAAGTTAAACTCGTCATAAAAAATAAAAATAGAAATAAAACAAATTAAAAGGGGTGCACCTTGCGGTTGGCACGCGTGCGTACGTGAGAGTCAACAAAATAAAAAGAGCTCCATCTATCAAAACCCCGAAAACCCAGACAGAACCCTAACCCTAATTGTCACTCTCCCCGCTCGCTCGCTTTTCGTGTCTCATCAATGGCCGATTCGGTGATCTCGATTCAATACCTCAAAGATTTCATCAAGTCTCAGATCAACGACGATGACAAGTGGGCCTTCAATGCGGTAATAATAATCTCCCTCTCCTCCTCCTCCTCCTCCTTCTCTCTCTCTATCTCCCTCTGCTTGTATGTTCCTTTCGCTTTCTTATCACGAAATTTGGCATGGTGCGTAGTAGACCGATTGTTTTGTCACCTGATCAGAATCGAGTTTGGGTATGGTGCTCTGTTTGAGTGCTTCTGCTTAGCAGTTTCAGTTCATGATCATGCTATAATATCCCTTTGTGTGGAAACTGTTGAATGTATTAGTCATGTATTTTGGTTTTGTGACTTTGTGGAAGTTTATTCCTTTGGATTGATGTTACATTTAGATTGTGCTTGGAATGACTAAAACTGGAATTGATTTGATTTGAAATTGTATAAAGTTTTAAAGCCATTTCAAATCTCATCAAATCCTATTGATAGGTTTTCAAAAGCAAAGAAATTAAATTCCGTAGATTTGACAAATGAAATCATTTCTTATCTTTTAACCATCCAAACACAAAATATGATTTACAAATCAAACCATTTCGTGGGCTTTTTTTTTTTTTTTTTCAGTTCCAAACACACTCATATCTGTTTTGTTACTTTGATGTTTTTGAGAATATTGATCCTCTGCCGCTTGTTGCCTTCGCCTTAGCGCTTTGTAACTTGGGCAATCTCTTATAAGTGAAATAATTATTGGTTGTGGTCTGTTCAGTCCTTTTCTGGTATTACTATTAGGACAATGGACATGATTAGTGAATAATGATTATTAGAGAATTTACAGCATAGCCAGTCCAACACAGAGTAGTAAATAATCTAGCTTGATTTAGTTTAGAACGAGTGCTGATTCTTTTTGTTTTTTTTAATGCTTGCAGAAATTGCTGCGTGCTGTGGGATTGTTTGCAGGATCAATAGTACTCATGCGGAACTATGGTGACCTTATGGCAATATGAAAATAGAGGATAAGTTGTCGTAATGAGCTGCTACTATCTACTTAAACAATATTATGTAGATTCTCTTTCAGTAGTTTGAGAATGAGCATTATTAGTTTCAAGCTTTTAATGAGCGATGAGAATGTTTATCCCCTTTGGTCATGTTGATGCAAGTGTATGTGCACGTTGTGCCGAAAATGTTCTGGATGTGAAAGGACTAATTTTGCATTTTTGTGTTGACTCTAGAATATGAATGAATGATAATCACGTTATGCGAGGCAACTTATCAATGGAAAATATATCATTAATAAATAAAAGAAGTACATTGCCCTTATGTATGTAGGGAATAGCGTGTAAACAAGTGATTAGTGATATGTAAGTGTAATGCGTAATGGACGGAGGGAGCCTGGTCAATTATCATTATTATGTAAAATACGTTATTAATCTATTAGTAGTATCGACCATAGACATAAGAATAACGTGGAAAAAAAGAAGAGTATTTCACCATAAAATCGGGCTATGTTATGTATGGATACTTTCTTTAAGATTAATCACCGACCCTTATTTGAGGGGAAAAGTACTTGGAAAATGTATTTCTAAATTTTATTTATTATTTTTATTTGAAACACAGCTCAAGGGTACCCATAGATGTCTAAGTTTCGTATTTGTATGTTACAAAAAAAACAGAGAAGAACCAACCTTCGTTTGCCTTGCACCGGCTCCCATACACAAGAAACTAAAGCTGCCATTGTTTTAAAGCCATTCAAACCAGGCTTGGTAATACTATTCAGAGCATAGTACTCTGGCTTGTGAAAAATGCTAGTTAAAATTTTTGTGTTTGTTAAATGAAAAAGTTGGGGAGCCTTTGCTCATGCAGTGTGGTTCGGAGTTATTTTTTATTCTCTAAAATTTAAAAGAATAATATGATTTTATTCTAATTAATGATAATAGACATAGAAACTACTATCTTTAATACTATTATTGTGACTTCTATTTATTGAGAACAACTTCTATATTATTTTATTAAATATTACTATTATAATTTTTTAATAATACTTTTATAAAATGAGCTCAACAGCTCTAATAATAACTCTGGTAATGCAAAACCAAGTCTCAATCTTCAACATTCACAAAAATTAAAAGGTAACGTTACTTGAGTAAAATTTTACTAAATTCTCCAAAGAAATTATAAGTAGTCATAAATGAAATAAAGCAATATCAGTTCATTTTTTAAAATTAATAAATGTATCACATCATTTTAAAAATAAATTGCAATTTATTTTTCAAAAAAATAAAAGTTGTGCGTACATTGCTTCTCGAAGATGATGTCTGAACCTACGCTTGTTGCAAATCTCAAATTCATTGGTGAGAGAATAAGAATAATATTATTTCAAAATCTAAAATTAAATATCTAAATAAAATATTTATTTTATTATTAAATATAATAAATAAATAAAAATAATAAAAATTATCATCACGATAAAGTAAATAGTTTGACACTCCATTTTTAAGTGTTCTAAGAATATTTTTGCCAGGCGCAGACCAGACCAGAAGCAGTGTGTTACACGCATGAACAGAACAGGTGAGTCAATAGATGAGTCATGAATCTACAAAGACGGTAACGTGTACGCCCAAGAGCAGGAGCAAGAGGTTCTCTTGTCATACACATTCACCACCAACAAATTCCATCATGTCGTCACTTACAACGTGACCCTTTTATTTATTTTTTATCGAAGCAAGAGTATTCATCGCCAACAAAAGTGATTAATCTCCCTTGTTCTTGTTTTCTCCTAAAGAGAAGAAACAATTTACTTTAAATGCGCTCCATTCCCATGGACAGAAATCAAATCCCCGACCACATGATTAAGGGACAAGGTGAGCTGCCACCACGCCACACCTCATGCTTCCTTGTACTTATTTATTACCCCAAAACAACAACAACATCCGTTGGAAAATTACACGGCAGCCCCGCAAAGACATTAACAAGTGCCCTTGGAAATGAGTCCGCAACTGCAACTAAGATCCGTCACCCTCTCTCTCTCTCCCCTCCGGTTGCCACGTGGATATTTCGAATGCGTTGTCAATTTCCGCACACTAAGTAGTATTTGTCACTTTGTTTTGTAATGTAACTACTCCAACTCTCCATCCTCCCTTATCTTTTCTCCCTCTGCTGAGTTGTTTTCATATCTTCTTTTTTTCCCCCTCTTTGTTTCTTATTCGATCAAATAAAAGACGGTATAGAGTACTTTGTTTTTTTACCTTGTGAGCCTCCATGGTTTCTTTTTCCCTACAACTCCCAGTTCTCACAATTTGAGATTGCATTCTTCAGATTTCGTCTTTTCATTTTATTTGCCTTTTCAGCTACGTTGATTTGGTAATAATTCTCACTGCTCTTCATCATTTGGTTTAGTGCTTAACTTATTTGTCCGTGTTGTTTTTTTAGAGAGAGACACATTATTCACTTGTTCTGTTCAAGGATTTCATCTTTCTATTGGATTCAATGGAGGTGAGGTGACAAAACAGAAGAAAAATTCTTTAAAAAAAATGCTATGAATTTGACTGTTTAGTATTTTCATTCAAGAAAATAAACTAAACTAGAGTGATTATTATTATTATTTTTCAAAGGGATCTTTTGCTGAGAAAGTAGCGAAGAGTACCACCACATTAGCCACCAAGAACAACACTGAGCATATAGACCTTACTGTGAAGCTTTCACCTTGCGGTCAAAATGCAGAGGGTGAGAAGGGTGTGATGAGGTTGCAGACAATGAGAAGAGTGAGGACTGGGAAGAGGCTGCTGCTTGAGAAGCAGAAGAGGAGGAGGACGAGGAGGAGAAGGAGGGCTGACAGGGCAAAAGAGTCTCCTCCTACTTCTCCTCCTCCTGTGGTGTCTGCACTGCCACCTGTTGGCGGTGGACAGCCACCATCAGCTCATGCTATTGAAAAACTCAAGACGCCTATGGCTCCTTGTGGGCATTCATCATTGCATGAGGGTGACTATCTTTGTCTTTTCTTTTCTTTGTTCTACAATGGGTAGTTGGGAAAAAAATATTTAATGCTTGGTTGATATAACAAATGAACAGATGTTTTGAGAAGAAAAAAAGAAAACATAGAACTCCCATAAATTAAAATAGAACTTCTTGTTTTACCCCATTGGAAAACGGAATATGAAAGCAGCACTGATGGGATTTTGCAAGGAACAATAAAATAAACCATGTAGAAGTTACACCATACCACTACATGATATGTGTAGGATAAAGTTCAGCCATGTATCATTAATATTGAGCAAACCATTCTCATTAATATCATTACTTGAATTTAGCCATGTATCTCAGGAGGCGAAGAAAAATTTTGGCAAATTGTTGACCGAAAGATTTGGCAAATCATTCGCATAAATGTGGTACACAATCAATGTAAGATAGATCTAGTATGACAAAGTAAGAAATGACAATGGATGACTCCAACTAATTTGATTCAAGTAAAGTAAACCCATTACGGGATACATCCTTTCCAACTCTAGTTTTTTACACTTGCAAGACTTGAATCCAAGACTTTACTTTAAGGGAACAAGTGCGCTGAATCACTTGAACGGTGAGCCAACAAAGCACTGGTGTCTAGAATAGATCTAAAACCCCATGAAATTAAAACAATAGGAGCTGTAGAATTATCACTTTAGAACTGTCTCCTTAGTAAGAAAGTAGATAATATCCTATTAAGATAATAGGAATCATGCGTAGCACATCTTGAGCAGAATACTTATGTATAATTATAAATAGGAATCATTAATGCGAGCTTTAATTTGTTAATTTTCTTAGATATTTTGAGAGTATAAGAATAGCAACCATCATAAGAAACATGAGGTACGGATTTTGCAGTAGTCACCTTGGTACCAAATGTTTTTAGCACAGCGATCTGAGCTACTGCTACCATGCCTGCATTATATTGCACTTCCTTCTCAGTTGTCTTGATGAATAAAGGTCCATTGAATTACTTTTAGATAGCATTGCCTGTTTAATTAGATCTCTCTTTTTGATTGATATTTTCCCTCTTTTCCTTCATTTAAACTAACATTGTTTTGGTGTTCTATTTTACCTGTTAAGAGTTGAATCGAAAAGAAGGAGGCCAAGGGTTTCAAATTTCACACAGTGACTTGGGAGGAAGTTAATTCTCTAGTTGAGATTGTTACAACGAATCAATTAAATAAATATTTGCTTGTTTGTCCTTTCCTGGGTGGTAGGAAAACCAAAACGCCTTAGTGTAATTACTGAAAGAAGATATTACACAAGAAAACTTGTCATAAATATTTGATGTGTCCACACACATCCATTGTCAAATTGGAAGTGTCTACCATGATTGCTTCACTGGTTACATTCATACATATTACTGTTGCCCTGCACAGTCTCAAGTTGCTAAATATAAGGCTAAAGACTAAGCATAACCCCGAACAAGTTATGTAGATGTGTAATAGGCATGCTCCATGGACTTGACAGTTGTTAGAGACACAGTCAAAGGCTGCAATTTGATTATAACAAACCAATAATGTAGGATTTGCAGCATAACACACTATGCAGTAGAACAGTAGTGAAAGCCAACAGCTATGTACTTTTTTAGTAGCTTGAGATTTCCACTCTACTTGCATTTGGCATTGATGACTAAGTTTCTCAAAGTTATGTTATATTATATATTACTGATAACTCTTTGTTGCTGATACTATCTCTTTTGTCTTGTGATCTTGCTTACACTGAAGGAGGAGCTAGTTTCAACATCAAGACATCACCCATGCAGGTAAATAAATCCATGATTTCACCAAAAGCAATGCTTCAGGAAATGCATACTAAGCTTGAGAGTCCAGCCAAAAGGCGTAAGACCATGAATCCTTGTCTAGAAGGTGATGATGCAATGGACATTCTGAGACAGATGCCAAACGTGACTACTACAGGAGATGGCCCCAATGGGAAGAGAATAGAAGGGCTTCTGTATGAGTATAGAAGAGGTCAAGTCTGTATTGTATGTGTCTGCCATGGCAGCTTCTTCTCCCCTGCAGAATTTGTGATGCATGCTGGAGGCAAGGCATTGGTGAATCCCATGAAACACATCACTATTTGTTCAAACCCATTTTAGATCAATGGAGATCATGGAGATGACTTCATCACTCGCCCGTTTTGTAGATTGTAGAGGAAGCAAAGAAACTTATGCTTAATTAGTTTTCCATAATTATTTTTGTCCATGGTTCAAAATTCAAATGGTGTGCGTAAGGAAATTTCCATCAAAGATGGTTTTTCCTGTTTGTGTGTACCTTAAAATACAAGATTTGAGAACGATTCAAGTCAAACTTTTTCTCTTTCTGTTTCTCTCTTATCTGACAAACAAGGCAAACAAATCATTACTAATAAGATAATATAATGATTATAATGATTGTTGCAAAGAACCAAAATTACAACAGATATACACAGAAAACAAAAGGAATTCCCAATTCCTTGATGGTGAAGAAAAGAAGGGAAAGAAAGATTTAAAGCAAAATGAAGGATGAAAATCGATTGTTTGTGAGGATTGTGAAAGGAAGTGGGAAGTGTCTTTTTTTTTTTTCAACCCATGGTATTCATTTACCATTGGAACTGGTGACTAATTTTCTCGAGATATTAAATTTATATTGTAAGTCTTGTTTCTAGTTAGAAAATTCTCTTCATAAATATTATTAAGAATCAAATCTATAATTAAATGCTTAAAATATTTAATTAGCTATCAATTATTCTAGGTTTCGTGGCTTTGGATATAGTCTTTCTCATCGAATCTTAACAAGCAAAAGTCCTTGTACGTGGCAGAACTTGAGCAGGTGTAATATCGAGCTGTGGCATAAATATGTTGTTTTTGGTGTATGAATTTATTATAGCGAACTTTTATTTTCATTCTTATAAAATATTTAGTTTCATTTTAATTAAAAAAAATTTATGAAGTATGTTTATTTTAGTCTTTATCCTTAGAGAAACCTCCATTAAAGAAGTGCATTCTATAATTTTTTTTTTCGTGCACACCTCCATGCCCAATCAATTATTAATGTCCAAAGGGAAATTTACTTTAGTATCTAAACAGGTCACATTGTGAAAGAGGTGATGGAGAGGAAAAGTAAGTAGTGTGTCTTATATATTTTATGAGTATTATTAAAATAACATTGTTAATGTCAAAATCATCCCGAAAGTCAAATTACATGGAATATTCTTGGATCCAAATAGTTTTGCAGCTTTGAATCTTGAATGATTTATTTTACTGAAAAGTCAAGATATTTCTTTTTGTCGGAGAGTGAAAGAGATAATGTTGTTAAATACACTTCAGTGGCTTATTTTATTAGAAGCATTACGTGTGAAGAATTCTTAGATGTGAATAATTTTATGGCATTCAAATCTCCAATATATGATATTATTGGATTACAAATTTGGGATCCCATTTCACATTAGATGATTACCCCTACAACAGGTTTAGAACTAAAAGAAGAGTTGCTATAGATATTAGCGTCTTGCAGGTTAATCCGAGCCCGGGAAGAGCACTACCTAGTAGTACCTGCTCCTTTGAAGTTGAAAATGACAAACTAAGATTATGTTTGCTTTGTTAGAAATAGTTTTCAGTTTCAATTTGTGGTTTTTAATTTTTTCTTCATAAAAACTGAAAAAATGAAAACTAGAAATTGAAAAGCTTTAAATAGAAAGCAGTACTAAGCCTTTCAGTGAAACAATTCAATTGAAAAATATTACAACGAAAGTAAGACCTTAAAAGCATACTTTATTATTTGAAAAGAGTTTGGGGACCTTTTTGTCTATTGTCGCTCCCATTCAAATTAATTTTAGTGTAATTTTACTAAAGTATCCTATATTCTCTTTCATAATTATAACATTAATATATTGATTGTCACTTCTAGTTTTATTCAAACTCAATATTATTAATATTTTTCAAAAAAATTATTATGATATTTATTAATTTTACTTTTATGATATTTTTATTTCAGTAAAAAAAAATATTTTTGGATATTTTGCTTATAAAATATATTAAATTTCACTTTTTCTCACGAAAATGAAAATATAATATTTTCACAAATTGGTTCTCTTAATCTTAAAGATAGTTTATTGTTGAGTTGTATTGTTTATTTCACATAAATTTCTTTAAATGTAACCATTTTTTACACTTTTTATTTTTAATGTTTTGTAAACATTATATAATGAAAATAAATTAATTAAATTATTGTAAACATAATAAATTTTGAATTAAAAATATTCATTGATTAAAAATTTAATTATATTCACTGTAAATTTTAAAAAATTTATACTATCATCTGATTATATATGTTGTCATATTATTTAATGTGTTTGATATCTCTCACATATTGTCAAAATATCTTAAATGATTCCATTGTATATCAACCAGACAACAATTATTAGTGTAAAATTTTTATTCTTATAGTACATAGTATACAAATAAATAAATAAATAATTTAATATATTGCATTTCCTTAATTTTTAAAAAAGAAAATAAAATTAAAAGCTTTAATAAAAATTAAGAAATTTATACAATATACATATTGGTTTTTTAAACATTAGAGTAAATTATATTTATTTAATATTTGATAAAATTATATAGATTTTAATTACATACTAAAAAATATATATAAACGCTAAATGGTATAAAATTGAGTAAGTACATGTAGTAACAGATTTCTTTTAAAGTATTAACAACAATGATTTTGAATAATATTGAAGTAACAACAAATTATTAATTATGAAACAGAAAGAGGGCATTTTAGGATATTGAAAAAAGATAAATCTAAGTAGGAGTGGCATTAGATAAAAAGAGGTGGTAATAACCACTCCCAAGAGTTTGATATTGGCATATTATAATGTAAAGTTTGGTTTATATTATTATTTGATTAGAAGTTGATAATTTATCTAAAATTATTAAACTAATTAAAATTCAGGAGAGAGAACTTTATCGTCCTAGTATTTTGATCAAACTCGAGGAGGATGTTTAGAATTTTTTACATAAATAAAATAAAAAATATCTTATTACATACATGTGTTGGATTTCAGTGTGTTGCATATATTTCCTAAATTTTTTTAATAAAAGATGATTTAAATTGATTTTCCTTTAAAATTCAAATTTCACACAAAAATATATAGAAATTGATTTAAATCAATTTCATAGATGATCAATTATAACAACTTTTTCAGATGTCAATGTCAATTTTTTCAGACTTCTAACACACCTATATATCATTCAACAATTCATTTAAATAGACTTTTGAGTGGTATAAACGTGTGTCAGAAGTATACTTAAATTAACTTCTAACTTTGCTCTGACATGATATAATCGCCACATAAAATTTAAACTTTATAAAATAGGATAAATATGTAACAAATTAAAAAGTAAGAGTCGTAGGTAATTAGGTACTTTTTTATTTTATTTATTAAAAAAATTTAGATATTTATGGTTTAGAAAAAAATGGCTGGACCTGAAAAAGCTCCAGTAAAATAGAGAATTAGATAGATTAGATAAAAACTACCACCATAAAGTAATGTTCGGTAAATGTATTATAAAATTATTATTAAAATCTAAAATAATTATAATAATTATGTATATATATATATATATATATATATATATTAAAAAGGGTCATTTTTACTTTCTTTTGTTATTAATTAGAATAAAATTATACTAGTTTTTAAAATTTGAAAGAGTATAAGTCAATTTTAAAAAATATTTTATGATATGCTATTAAAAAGCATCATGATTTTTAAAAATCAAGAACAAAAGCACATCCTTGAAGAATATTTACCAAAACCAAGTCTTAGAAAGCCGAATCCAAATAAACAATAGTTTTTCTTTTTGTAATGAAAAATTTGGGTGAAGGTAAGCTTTCAAATCGTGGGTTCGGGAAAGATCCTAACCTTTTCCAAAATTTCCGGGAGGAATTACTATCGCTCCAAATAAATAATGGTTTAATAGTTATAGTTAATGCCCTCCAAGACTATACTCCATTTATTTCGTAATAAATTTCACTTCGATTTTTTTTTAATGTTACCATAAAAGTTAAAAGCGATATGTAGTATGAAATGGATGAATGATTTTTTCGCTAAATATCCTACAGACCATAGATATTTTTGCACCAATGTTTAAGATAAGTCGTTGTAACAGGCAGGCATTCATCCTCAGTGTCAGCTTCTCGTACTATATAAAGAAAGGAGCAACAACAATGGATTTTCACATTTCGGTTTACCAAAAAAGAAGAAAAAAAAAACTTAGACATCTACGAAACATAAAACGCGTGGAATATTCGTGGAGCAGTCCCCTATTCCCGCTGCAACGAAATGACTTGACTTTACCACGCATGAGTATGATATGGTCACGATTTTGACCAATTTTTGATTTATATATCCATGGGAACGAAGAAGATGACCTAAGGAAGACTAGAAAAAGAGGGTAGCAAAACAAGCCACAACACAAGGGTGCTTGCTTGAAACTTTTGGGAGAAGGTCCATCTCAACAAGATAAGAGGAGAGTAGGAGACCCATCTCCAATGGCTGACACACCAGGTAAAGCACCCACCCCCAGCAACAAACAACTACAAAGTTTGAAACTTTTTGGGAAATTATGTTCCTTCTCAATTCTCATTCTCTTCGTTCAATGTCTCTAACTTTTGGGGTAGCTTAGTTTCTGTATTATCTTGCAATGCTGTGAGATTTTTCAGTTTGTGCTTACCTTTTTCTCTTTTGTGTTTGGAGTTTGAATGTTTTTGCCATTCGTTTCTTCCAGATTTTTTGCTTTTTGTTTTGTGTTGATCCGAGGATTTCTCTGTGTATTCTCTCTGTTTTTCAAGTAATCAATGATGCTTTGTCATTTAGCTTTTGAATGGATAATTAGACTACCAACTCCCATCAATTTTGGGAATTGACTAGTGACTCGTAGATTGAAATGTTTGGCTGCGATGGTTGATTTGATTCAGCTTTAGTTCTTGATTTAGCAAATGAAAAGTTAAGGAAAGTTTCTACTTTTTTGTTTTTCATCTTTTGGTGTGAGATTATGTCGTATAGTTTTAATTCTCATAAATGATGCACTTCTGAATACGTGTTTTGTTGGTTTAGACTGTAAACAAAGATTTTTTTTCATATTATCATGACTGCTATTTTTTTTTTTTTTTTCTGGCTGGCAACTCCTTTTTTCCAATAGGGGTGATGGAGAGGGCCAATTCAAACTCCAGACAGGATTGATATTCCTGAGTTTTGATGCATGAACCTTAAAATCATGCCAAACTTCTAGTATCATATAAATTTAGGAACGGCTATTCCATCAAGATTATGTATGATTAATAGTCATGATAACTTAAGATGGTACTTAAAATTAGTGATGGTGAAGTTAATATCATTTGATTTTCATGCCTTCAAATCTTTCTCTTTCCTTGGAATCTATAACAGATTTCCATGTTTCGATAGAATATCATGCTACAGTTTTAATCAGTAATTTGAGTTGACCTTTAAGGGTGTGTTTGTTTGTGATTATTTTGACAAATAATCACTTTTTTCGTTCAAAAAAATCATTTTTCGTATCTTTAGACAATTTGAAAAAAAATCGAAATTTAAAAAAAAATCAGTTTTCAACTTTTTCAATTATATATAAAATTTAGCTTCTATAATCATTTTTTTAAAAATCTGAAACAAACGCATTACCTGATTATCTATGCCACCATCTTCATTATTATTTTCCTTTCACTTGTTGGTATGCATCTGCCTTTTTTGGATGTAAACAATCATCTGCAACTATATATACACTTAGCATCTTATCGGGCTTCACTTTCTAATCTACAAGTAATCTGAAAATGGGACGTGTTGTTCATGTTTGTGTGCAAATAATTGTTTTTCATATGGTATTTCTAGCTAAATATGTGTTAACTTAGTGTAATACCTCTGAACTCAACGTGTTAACTTAGTGTAACAATTCTGAACTCTGCAGGCTTTGCACCCTTTGTATTTCTATTGCTCATTATTGGATGCTCTGCAAGGCCTTTGTACCCCACTCCTGGCAAAGGTGATGATGAAAATCGGCAGCCTCTACAAACTTTTCGCCCATATAACATAGCACATCGGGGTTCAAACGGAGAGCTTCCTGAAGAAACTCGTCCTGCATATTTGGTGAATAATTGCTTAACTTTTGGCAAAGTTGCATTCCTTTATCATTATCTGATTTGAAAATTGACCAAAATTATATGCACAGAGTAAAGTATCAGACCCTTACCTGAGATGCAACCAATTTTACTGTCCTACACATCTATTTATACTCGTTGACTTTACTTGCAGTGAATAGCTTAATGCTTCTGCTAATCAATGTTCTAGGCTTTATTTTTCAAAACTTCGCTAACCATATTGATTATTGTTATAAAATACAATAAATGTACACAAACTATTGTTAGGTATGACATGGATAACGTAAATGAGCATCATTTTCATCCTTGGCTTATACTTGCCCAAAAATGAATGTCTCTTGCAGAGAGCTATTGAAGAAGGTGCAGACTTCATTGAAACTGATATCTTATCTTCCAAAGATGGTGTTCTTATATGTTTCCATGATGTTACGCTTGATGAGACTACTGACATTGCAAAACACAAAGAGTTTGCAAATCGTAAAAGGACTTATGAGGTCCAAGGGTCCAATGTCACTGGATTTTTTACTGGTATTGTTGCTATTCTTTTTGTCATTCCTTGCAAATTTCATCATAAACGTTTTTAGGTCAAACTGATTGCTACCCCACCTTATGGGACAAAGCTTAACTGTTGTTGCAGTATAATCTAATTGCTATAATTTACTGCTAATTTCATAAATTCTTAAGCATGAAATGTGCCTAAACTTTTATAGTGTTTAGTGGTGTGTATCTATGAAGTTTATATTTCAAGTCCTCTATTTGCCTTTATGTCCTTTTTGGTATCTGAACATTTTTTTTGTTTGAACGAATCTGATTTGCTAAGATGATTATAGTCATTTTTTGTATTTGCAGTTGATTTCACATTAAAGGAATTAAAGTCATTGAGGGTACATCAGAGGTATAGCTTCAGAGATCCACAATATAATGGTTAGTCCCTCCTTAATGCTAGTAGCTTCTAATTCTATTATTCATTGTTTTTCTTGTATGTTTGATTTGTTCTCACATTGATTGTGAACTGTTCTGTTGTCAGATAAACTTGCTGGCACTTCTAAAACCATTGTTGATAAAAATTTTAAATTCATGATAGATTTTGAGGTTTGATTCAGATATCTTTGTCTTCTGTAACTACACACACACACACACACACAAAAGAAGAGCAGAACAATTTTTTTATTTTTAGGGGAGCTGTCTGCTGATAACTTGATTGTGTCGTGATTTTTACATGTAACTATTATTTCTTTAGCATATATAGAAGTCGGTAACTGTAAGTGTATAACCTTGGAACCTGTTTCAGGAAAATTTCAAATTATCACTTTCAAAGAGTTCATTTCCATTGCACTGGATGCTCCCAGAGTTGTTGGAATATATCCAGAGATAAAGAGTCCAGTATTTATCAATCAGCATGTCAGTATTTCTCCCTGGAATCCAATGAATGACTGCATGTTTGAGACACAAACTTGTAGGAAAAAAGATGAGTTTCTCCTAAAGGCAGAATTATCAATATATAATTCATCCAACAGAATATTACAATACAACATTCTTATAGTATGCACATATCTGATGGGGATTGATGGTAAATAAACTCAGTTTCATTTTAAATTAAGGCTAATAACAATTATGGAAAGGATGAAAATTGCATTAAGAACAACAGTGGCTTTTATGACCTGTTAGAATATGTTTTACCCATAATCCACAATTCCATGCTTGATAATTTGGTCTTAAATACCGATATCTTTTAGCCAATTTCTTTTAGATGTTGTGTCTGCTTTCTGCTCATCAAGTTTGATACAATCAACAGGTGAAATGGTCAAATGGCAAAAGATTTGAAGACAAGTTTGTGGAGACACTTCAGAAATATGGATACAAGGGTCAATACTTGTCAAAACAATGGTTGAAACAACCTGCATTTATTCAATCATTTGCTCCAACTTCACTTGTGTATATATCAAATCAAACAGACTTGCCCAAGATTTTCTTAATTGATGACATTACTATGCCAACACAAGACACTAATCAGGTGCGTAATGCATTTTATCCTGGTGTGGCCTACCCAAAGCTGCATTAGAATTATTCAACTACTTCTGTGCTGCCTCTGCAAGTTTTTGGAACAAAATGAATTTCTTTTTTGTTGGAGTTTGTCATGCTTAATAGTGATCATTTATATGATAAATACTGGATTGATAAATACTACCTACATTATGCAATGTTGCTTTCCAATTATAAGTTTCCAATTCCATTGCCTAACAAAATAGTACTATAATGCTCAACGTGCAGTCATATTGGGAAATTACTTCTGATAGCTACCTAAACTACATAAAGAAGTATGTTGTGGGAATTGGACCTTGGAAGGACACATTGGTTCCTGTGGTAAATAATTATTTACGAACCCCTACTGATCTTGTTTCCAGGGCACATGCTCATGACCTTCAGGTGCACTTCCTGTTTAAAGCTTGTTTTCTTGCACATGACTTCATGGATATGATGCTTTTGAGAAAATTGTATGGATGTATTAACTGATATCATTGTCTTATGTGTTTCGTGAGAATCTGTTGACATTTTACCTCAATAATTTGTAATCCACTGTGTTTTCTTCCAGGGCTGACTTTAGAGCTAAATAAATGACAATATGATTTACTGATACAATGCAGGTGCATCCGTACACTTACCGAAATGAGAACCAGTTTTTGCACTTCAACTTTAGTCAAGATCCATATGCAGAGTATAATTACTGGATCAACAAGATAGGAGTTGATGGTCTGTTTACAGACTTCACAGGTAGTCTTCATAATTTTCAGGAATGGGCCTCCAGTGATGACAAGGCTGCATCAAAGCTATTGCATAAAATTGGTTTGTTAGTCTCCTCTTATGAAAGAGCATGAGAAGTTGAGAACAGACAGCATTTATGAGTCTCCTTATTTTGCATTTTTTTTCAGGAAAAAAAAAAACTTTTACAAGTTATGTAATCTATTTACCTATAGTAGTTTAGGGACTTTTGTCCCCCAAGTAAGAATAAGGATGTTTATTTTTCAGATAATAAATACAGCAATAGAGTTCGGCTGCAATTCTGGCCTGCTATTACATGAAAAATATAGAAGCTTGGCTTGCCAAATGTAACATTTGAATAAAAATCTACAATCGGTAAATGCATCATTCACTCGCCAAGAGCTAGAGAAAGTGAAACACATACCTTCTATACACATGTCGGGTAGAAGTAGTGGTCAGGACCATCTTAAGTCTGTTATTTGTGCATATATTCATGTGGACATTGTATATGTGTGTATCACACTATCACAATTTAAATAAGTGCAACTTTTAGCTATATAAGTGTTTTTTGTTTCTTTTTTGGTCGCAAGCTATCGAAGTTTCAAATCAGCATAGTAAATCCATTTTTAATTAAAATTATGTTGAATGCTTACAAAACTTCAATTTAGACTTATTTAAATTATAATTATAACATATCAATTTTAGTATGTATACATATGAAAAAAAAAACAAACAAAAATATTTCAACATTCAAATCGACTAGTTCATTACTATTAAGCAATTACAAAGAACTGGAAGAATCTGCTGAAACAGGCAAAAAGGCCCGTGGAGTAACTAAACGTTGTACATGTGAAGTTGTAGATTCAGACTCCAAAAGAATTCAGTAATACGTGGATAGTAGCATGCAAAGCTGTTGTAACCACTGACAATATCTTCAATACATGCAGCATTATGTTAAAGATAGGCCAAGAAAATCTCGAGCATATCTCAAGTCAGCAAAATGAGTAATTTAAGCCACCTAAGGAGTTGATAATTACAAGCTGTATTTAATTAAACATTAGTCAACAGCTGTAAACCAAAAGAACTAGAAACTGTAAATCAGAATATCTATCTTTCTTATTGAGAAGCTCTCATCTTTGATATTTCTTCCAGGAGAATTCTTGACTCAGCAGCAAAGTCAACAGGAACTACTGCCCGGGCTGTAATCCTTTGCCGCTTCTCGTTGTTATACTCATTTTGAGTCACACTAACCCGGAAAAGATGCGGAACCCAAGTAGCTTGTTTCAGTTTCAGTTGATAAGGATTATCTTCTCCCTCCTGAAAACAAACAAGAAATTTTACTTCACAATAGCATTGGACCATCCTGTGCTACTAATCCCAAGAATCAAGTCACGGGCAACTAAATGTTACCTGAGATTTTAGGCTTTCTAGATCATCAGCAGAGCACCCAACAATCTTCTCAGCTTCCTCATTGAAGACTGAGACATAAGCCTCCCCACTTTCGTCAGCAACTTTAACAACCATAATATATCTGCAAGGGACAAATTGAATTTTAAATGCATGATATGATAATAGAAAATTTCCAGATTAAAATCAATGGTTGCATTACCTTAAACTGCACTGATCATCATTTTTCTGGCAACCTTCACACCAATACCCAGCACCAATACTCTCGGTAACTTTCTTGTTGCAACTTTTGCAAGCACGGTACCACATTGCTTGCTCAGGCTTTATGAAGCTTATGTATCCTCTCACACTGAAAAATGCAGGCTGTCCAAAAAAACAAATTAGAAAATGCGTTAATATTTGCAAAACTTCAAGAATAGTTTCACTTAACATTCAGATACAGCATCAATCTAATGGAACTATCTTAACAATACCATAACCCTCTAGGAAATTAGAACCCAAAACAATGTGATGCATTAATCTGGAACTTATACCTTGTCCTCCCCGAAGGATTGGTTTGAGGTTA
Organism: Dalbergia cultrata; assembly: GCA_031216105.1. Classification (NCBI taxonomy): domain Eukaryota; kingdom Viridiplantae; phylum Streptophyta; class Magnoliopsida; order Fabales; family Fabaceae; genus Dalbergia; species Dalbergia cultrata. Next base: position 51,554,699 of record CM062347.1, on the reverse strand, counting down.
TGTGAGCAAGGGAAACACGGTCAGAATACACTGATCTACTTCCATTCATGGATGCTGGACTTGAGCCAGAGCCAACAGAGGCCATTGCAGCATCCTTACCTTCAGAATCATACCTGTTGGCCAAATAGGCATATAATATTATCACATAAATACCATGATGACAAAGGGACAATAGGATTCTGGAAATTGGAATACCAGCATCTGAGTTTCTTTGCTTCAGGTATATCTGGATTTATCATAACTACACTTTTGCTTATAGTTGATAAAGAAACACCTGAAACGGATGAGATTCATGAATGATAAATAAATCAACATCTTGCACTCATGCCATGCAACAATTACCAACTAAAATTATGGCTTAGCATACCTTGAAAGTCTCCAACCCTGAGGGACTTGATAGCAACTACGGGAGATTTATCAGCAATGTCCAGCAACTCTTGCCCTATGTTCGTGGCAAGATCATTCCACAGGGACACAACTACGGTCTTTTTCCTGCAATGTCAAGTATATTTAAAATTTCACTAATACAAAAGAACAAATGCATTTATGCAAACCACTATAGATAAATAAAATAAAATAAAAAAATAGCAAATACTCACGTTTCATCAGCAATAGTAATGTCACGCTTTGGAATGTTCTCATTGTTGCTCTTCCTTCTAATGCTCATCGTTGTAGACACATTCTGAACAACTCCGACAACATCTGATATTTATAACAGAAATTAGGTCAACAGATTGGCAAAAGCGTAAAAAAGGACTATGATATATTCTTCTAGACAACACTCACCAACAAGATCAGTCTTGTTGACATGAGGACCCAACTGATCAATCGGGATAAAATTGAATTTTGTGTCCGGAGCAAAACCTGCTTCATTGGCAGCCTCTTCCACCTCAGAATTCTCATTCAGTGTCATTTCATAATCATTTTGCACAGTTTTGAACTGCTTGTTAGCGACTTTCAAAGTCCCCTTCGAGATGTAGTAAACCTTTCCTAAAACAAACTTGTCATAAAACTTCCTTGCTGCATCATTAAACATGGTTGCTTGAATCTGCGTACCCTGAAGAATTTAAACAAAACATCAAAATCCAGATACCGAGTATTAAGCAACATATTGATCAAATAGACAACATGCTTCTTACATCTTCATCTGTCAACTCCACGTTGAAGACACAACCTTCTCCTCGAGCATTCTTATAGGTGCGCATGCTCCCTTTGCCGGTGACACTAACCTTAATCGTCCAATTGCCCTGATAAGGATTCAATGAAACAAGAGGATGCACCCTGCGCGTCATGGCCATTCTTGCAGCAGGAGCAACACTGTTTAAAAAAAATGGAGATATCACAAAAATGATCAGGAGCCCACAAAAAACACGAAAAACAGAAAAATTGAATACAAAGAGCACTACTCACTTTCTATTCTGTTCGTGAACAATCTGAGCAGCGGATTTCGCCACCATTTCCTGCTTCGGCTTCAACAGAATCCCGGCACCCCCACCTTCACTCTTCACCACCATGCTCTTGACCTCATCGTCTTGTTTCGGCTTCTTCAGAACAATGCCACATTCCTCGCTCTTTATCTCTGCTTCGAGAGCAGGGGAGACAGGTTCACACTTGGTAACAATAAGATACCTGCATGCAACACCAAAAACAAAAACAGCAGACGAAGATTATATAAATAGGCTACGAAAATGAGCACATATATGTTGCTGAGAAACGTGACTCCTACTTTTCAGATTTGTTAGGGATGTCGTTGAGAGTGTAATCGAGGATGCGGATAAGACCTAGGTTCTGAATCTTCCCGGAAAGTACCTCGGAGTACTGATTCGAAGGCAGAATCGCCCTCAGCTTCTTTTTACCATCACTTGCACTAAACCTAATATCACAAATCAACAACAATTTTCTTTTTAAAACACCAAAAAAAAAAAATCACTCACAGTGACAGGTACAGATCTAGCGATAGCAAATGGCGACGGTTGAAAACTCATATGAATAGTTACATGTATCGGTTGCCGCTTTGCTTGAGATCGAGGACTTGTACGATGATGTCGGGTAGATCAGAGGAGGAATCGGGGGATGGGTTTGCAAGCAGCGTGGAGATGGCGTCTGGGCTCACTGATTTCGCCATCGTGATTTGATTTGATTTGGAACTCAACTCAACTCAACTGAAGAATCTCTCTGCCTTTGTATTGTTGTGGTTTCTGCGGCGGCGTGTTTGGGAACGGAAGGAAGGGAGGGAAATGGGTTGTGGATGGAGAGAGTGTTGCGGTTTTTGTATGAGCGGGTTGTGGCGGGAACGCTCTTTCAAATGTTGACTTCGCGGCTTCTAATCTGTATATATATTTCCCTTTCCCTTCGTATTTTGGTAGGAAACTAGTTTGGCTTTTTCACAAGAATAAAATAAAAAAAATATATTATTTATGTAAATAAACGGAAAAAAAATATTTGACATTGAAATGAGTCAAAAATATGCACGCGAATATGTAGGGACACCTTGTGTATTCATGCTTATTGTGATTATGTTTGTTCATGTGTTTGATTGTATTTTGATCATTATGTTTCATTTCCTTTATTGATGTCAGTTTCATATTCATGCACAACTATGTTGAGGTCCATTGCCTCTAATGTCAACTTCATATTCCTTTATTTATGCTCCTTCAATGCACATCATTTATGATTCAGCAAATAAATAGAATAAAAAAAATTTAAATATAAATATGTACATATCACTTAATACAAAACTTTACACATAATTTAAAATTAAGTACATAACATAATACAACATACGAAAATAACTAAGTATCCCCTCCACCCCCTATCTTTACTAGGTTTTGGGAGTTCACACCCTGAATGACATTGTCGAGGCTGAACTTGGCGTGCAAGTCTCCGCCTCGAAGCAAGTTGCTGCTGCTCTTCCTCCTCCTTCTCTTACTGGATGGGGACATGGGGTCTAGATGGTATCGATGTCTAACCATGCTGATGGACCAGGTGTAGAGGTGTGACTGCTGATAAGCGCTGATCTTTAAATAAATCATAGTTGGGTATGTTCAAATCCATCTATGGTCGATGGCTTGAAAATGCACCAGCTGCAACAATCAGATGAGGGGGCGTAGGAGCATCCAGGAAAGGCTACAATCCATCAAACTCATGCTTGTTAATGCCCCCCGGAACAAGTCATCCATGGTAGGGGTGTAGCAATATGAGCCTCTCTCATCTCCACCACCTCCACATCCACATCCACCTCCTTCACCATCAACCCCTCCCTCACCGGGCCCACCATCACCCCCTCCGCCTCCACCCACATCCTCTCTATCATCGGCTCTCCATTGTTGGGAAGCTTGAGTACCAAACTCAAGAACGATGCCACTATCGTCGCCTAGCTAAAGCACCCAAGGGTTGGGCCATAAAAGGTGTTGGCCCTGGATCTGGTGGTAACTCCTAAGGCACCTATAACAGCTAAGGGTCCTACAACTGGTCGTTGGGAGATAAAAACCTATGGGCAACACCAGCATACCATTGCAAATACTCAACTGATGGTCAACCATCGACAATGTGAGCCAAAGTTGGCAACTTTCGACAATCTAGCTTGCCATAGGTAATACTCCATCCAAGGATGCGGTGCTGGAGCGCCACAGCGCCTAGGGTATAGTACTCGATTAGCCTGCATTGACTAATTAACACGATAATAAGTACCATCCTAAACTAAATAAATCACAACTTATAAACAAAAATAAATAACTACATAAGAAAAGTAAATTATTCAACTAAACTAATGACTTTATAAAATAAATATTTTAACTAAATAAATTACTACATTAAATACAATATTCAACTAAACCAATTACTACACAAAATTAATTATTCAACTAAACTAGTGGCTATATAAAATAAATAAGTCAACTAAATAAATTACTACATAAAATAATTTATTGAACTAAACTAAACTAGACTAATTACTTTATAAATAAAATAAATATTATCTAAATTAATGACTATATAAGATACAATATTCAACTAAACAAATTACTAAATAAAATAAGTTAATTATTCAACTAAACTAATGACTTTATAGAATAAATATTTCAACTAAATAAATTATTGCATAAAATAAAGTGTTCAACTAAACTAAACTATTTACTACATAAAATTAATTATTCAACTAAACTAATCACTATATAAAATAAAAATCCAACTAAAAAAATTATTACATAAAATAATTAATTCAATTAAACTAAACTAATGACTATACAAAATAAAATAAATATTGCAACTAAACTAATGACCATATAAAATACAAAATTCAACTAAGTAAATTACTAAATAAAATAAATTATTAAACTAAATTAATTACCGGATAAAATAAATTATTCACCTAAACTAATTACCAAATTAAACAAAGATCAACTAAAATAATTACTATATAAAATAAATATTTACATAAACTAATTACTAGTTAATATTGATTACTCAATTAAACTAATTACTACATAACATATATTGAAATTAAATCAATTACCATATAAACATAGTAATTAAACATATATTGAAATTATTCAATTAAACATACATTGTTCAACTAAATCAATTACCAGATAAAATAAATTCAAACTAAACTAATTACACTTTCAAATAAAAAATAACAAGAAAAGTCAAATAATAAAGAGATCAAACATGTAACGCCCGTCTATTCTAAAGACAATACCAGAGATTTAGATAGTCAAATATGACATTTAATATTATACTAGTTAAGTACAAATAAAGTATCCTGACAAAAGTACTTAATTATAAAGTTTATAGCCAAACTATCATAATAAACTTGAACACTATTTATATCTTCCAATGCTCACAGAATTTGAATTAGACTGCCTTCTTGTCGAACATTACTTGGCTAATCTGAAACCACCAGAAAATAGGGATGAGAATTGAAAATAATTCTCAGTAGGGAATGAATATCTCTATAACATTTTGAACAATGGTGGTTCCAGCCGCATTTACACGGAAAGTACACATGGTCACATCTCTTTATAAGAAAATAATCATATAACATAGTACAAATAGAATATACTGAATAAAGCATGTCATGCAAGGCTTATTAACATTATCATTTTTTTTTGTATTAATCTTTCATTTTCCCCCGTCTGCTCGTCCCACACATAGTCGAAAGTCTTCTCTTAGGGAATTACCATTCTGATGTTACTCTTTAACATCGTGACGACCAAGCAAAACGTTTACGCCACACTAACCAAGGCAGGTAACATAAAAAGACTTTTCATTTCTGTCCCTCTGCCTTCTTGCGATCAGGGGCAAAGTTTTAAATCTATTCTTTTTTATTATTCTCTTGCATAATTGTATTAATGAAATACAAAATCTTTAAATAATAAATAGAACTCAAGAGCCAAAACATGAATATTTGAATATTATAAATGAGTTATTTAAACTTTAGCTGTGAAATAAATGGAACATAGTGCATAATTAAACTAAATAAATAATGTGTATAGAAATTGAAATAATATAAAATTGGCAACTCAAAGTAATATAGAGGATAGCTAATGTCATCATAAATTTACTCCTAACACTATGTGAAACAAAGTATTTATTCCTTAAAATATCCTAAACTCTTATAAGATTTTCTCTTTAAAATCTCTCAAACTTTTATGAGATTTTTCTAACAACTCTCCTAAATTTTTATGAGATTTATTTGTAAAGTCTCCTAAACTTTTATGAAATTTCTCTAACAAATCTCCTAAAATTTCATGATATCTATATATAAAATTTCCTAAACTCTTATAAGATGTCTCTAACAAATCTCCTAACGTTTTATGAGATTTATCTATAAAATCTCCTAAACAAATTGTGCATAAAACAAAGATTTTGAAAAGGATTGGACGATATAGCCATGTTTTAAAAAGATTTTCTTCCCTACCTTAAAATTCTCATAGAGATGACACTAAAATCTCACGATGACTACTTCTCCTATTTCGGTATCTTCCTTTCACTTAATTCTTCAAGAATGCTCAATCTCTAAACTTGATTTTTCACTTGCAATGCTTCCTTCCCCATCACCTCTTTATATAGTGCCTCTAACCTTGGGTTCCAAGTTTAGAAACTTGGGCAACAAGCTTAAAAGCTTGATTACCAAGTAAGTTATATATATATATATATATATATATATATATCATTAAACTTATATTATACATTAAGTGTTATACATACATATATATTTACAATACTAGTTTTCATAAAGTATTGTTTTAGAGATTTTCTCTATTATAATTTAATTCGTTGTTAAACTTTCATTAGACTATTCTACAATAATCAATTCAAACACTAGTAAGAATATGATAAATTACTCTATAAAATATTTTACTCAAAAAGGGGATGTTACAAAACACATGTCGATCGAGTCTGGCACTAATATGATCATCATCTAAGCGGTATAGAAAGGTTGTCATCGTCTAGTTCACTCAGAACAGTAATTTTTTGTGTTGTGAAAAGTGAAAATTTGGAGGCACAATTGAGGTGAGATGCATATTCATATTTATATGGAGCTGAATACACAATGGCTCCCTGCGTATTGCAAAAAAACATGAATATGCATGGATCTCTTGCATATTCATACGCATATAAAACGGTTCATTTCAATAAAAAAATCTTTTTTCTATTTTGAACCGTAATTAGTGTTTTTGTTTTGTTTTATATGGGTAAAAATTCCAACTAGTTTTGTAGAAATTTTTCTCTTGTTCGTTTGGGGAAAAAAATGGGTGACCCTATTTTTTAATTTTTAATTTCTAATTTTTCTTAAATTCTATTTACGTTATCGTATTTTCTCTAAAAAAAAAAGGAATTAATCAGGTGTCTTATTTTTTTTATATCTTTTTATTTTAATATGTACTAGATTTTTCCAAAATGATTAGGAAGGTATTATTTGAGATTTAATTTGTGGTGGCTGTTTAGCCCCGTAACTAATAAAAAAAGAAATTTAATTAGTGCCTTTATTGGAAATAAATATTCTAAAAAAAAAATAATAAGCAGTTTTTTTTTCCAGTCAAACAGTTTCTTTAGGTTGAACCACAAATCAAAACAGGAAAACAATTTGAACACGGTTTGGTGAGTTCTACCAAATAACCATATCTGCAAAATTAACAACAAAACCCCATATTCTCATTGCTTGTTACAAAAGCCAAAACCCCCTAACCCAAAAAAAAAAAAAGGCTTTATATGATATGATTACACTCTAGCTTTTTGAGGAAATGAATATATTCTTTTATTGAATTTGGACAGTACATTGTATATCTTTTATGTGTATGCGATTTTTTCTTATGAGATTTAAGTTATGTTTTGGATGTTCGTACAGCTTAGATTAAGAATTGAAAAAGGAAAAAATTTTCATATTAAAACTTTATTAAATTTTAAATCGTGATGCATATGTTTAAGGTGAGTGGTAATTAATGGAAAATGATAAAAAAAATTATATTGTTACAATGAAATTAAAGAATTATACTAATAAAATTAGCTTTTATACACCTATGTTGTAAGAAAAGATAAATTTTTTTTTTTTAAAAAAATCAGATCATGCTAGATAATTTTTACTATTATTTTGTTTCGATGGAAGTTAGCCATTGTTCATATATTTTTGACAGCCAAATTCATTCCCAAAGTTTTTAACAAAAAAAGCAAATGCTCAGTTAGCATGCAACCTGAAGTGTAGGTGTATTGCATGATTCATAATAATGAGTAAGCACTTGAATGTTCTAAATCGTAACGTTAATTTTCCATTTTTGGTCGATGGTGATATCCAAACCAGTGTTATGAAGATCGGACCAGATCGACTGGTTGGACCGGTTGAATCGGGAATCGGTCTGTTGTCCGATCTGGGTTGGACCTAAAAACCGTCAAAGAAAGAACTGTTTTTCAAACTGTCCGGGAACCTGTAAATCGAGCAAACTAACCCGGCTGGGCCAAACCGATCATGCCATTTTTTTTTAAAAAAAAAAACTATGTAAAATGGCATCATTTTAGGATTTTTTTTTTTAAAAAAAAAGCCTAAAAATCTAATTTTTCCTAATTCTTTTCCTTTTTTGATATGTGAATTAGTAACTTGAGAGATTTGATTCATATAAATAATGTTTATTTTAATTAAAAGATGAATTGTGTTATATTATGAGTTTTGTTAATGCTTAATTTAATTTTTCATTATTTATGATATTTTTTATTTTATATTTTTATATAAATATATATTTTATTATATACCGATTATATTTCGATTAAACTTTTAATTAAACCTCTAAACCGTTATCCTGAAAAGTTTTATTTCGAGTTTGGTTTTGAGGGCCTTGGTCCAAACCATTGTGTTATTTGTTGATACTCTTTTGCATTTTGTGTTGTGGGACATAATGCATTTAACTCCTTCAGTATTTTGTATGTTTTGATTAAATATAATTTAAAATTATTATTATTTAAGGGTACATTTAATTTTATAACCTTCTATAAATCCTCCTAAATATTCTCTTAATTATTAGATAAAATAAAAATTTAAATACAATCAATGTTTTGGAATCTTAAAAAGTAATTAATTATTTTTTTCATTTAGGAATTAGAGGAATGTTTAGGACAATAAATCATTTATCATCAAACATAAGAGTAAAATATTATGGCTACACTTAACCTATAGGCTTCTATTACTTTTTTTTTTAAATGATTAACTACAATGAATTGATCTATTTATAAACACGTTAGCTAATTTCCTTACAAGTTTGGAGGCAACTTGTACAATAAATTGTCAGCCTTATGTAGGATCTATTTATTGACGAAACCATTGGAATATATTAGCATTAACTACTCTAGTTTTTCACACATATGTACCAGATATCACACGTTATTTGATATAAGACTTTCAATACATTATAGTGAGGCATCGATACTGGACTGAAAACTCAATATGTGGATTGCAGCATCCAAAGTCGTAGCAAACACTGTTAAAAACTTCAAAAGATGCAGATTATATTAAAGATCAATTCAGAAATCGTCGAACATATTTTATGTCAGCAAAATGTATAATCTAAAGCACCTAAGGAAGGGATAATTACAAGCGGTATTTAATTAAACATGAATCAACAGCCATAAGCCAAAAACTAGAAACAGTAAATCAGAATATCCATCTTTCTTATTGAGAAGTTCTCATCTTTGATATCTCTTCCAGGAGAATTCTTGACTCAGCAGCGAAGTCAACAGGAACAACTGCCCGGGCCGTGATCCTTTGCCGCTTCTCATTATTATACTCATTCTGACTAACACTAACCCGGAAAAGATGTGGAACCCAAGTAGCTTGTTTCAGTTTCAGTTGATAAGGATTATCTTCTCCTTCCTGAAAATAAACAATAAAAATTTATTATTAAAATAAAATTGGTTTGACCCACTTGTATTTCCAAGAATTAAGACATGGACAACTAAATGCTACCTGAGATTTCAGGCTGTCTAGTTCTTCAGCTGAGCACCCAACGATCTTCTCAGCTTCCTCATTGAAGACTGAGACATAAGCCTCCCCACTTTCATCAGCAACTTTAACAACCATGATATATCTGCGAGGCATATATAATGAAATTTAAATATCTGACAATATGGTAGGATATAGAAAAATGTCCAAATTAAAATTGAGAGGTGCACTACCTTAAACTGCATTGTTCATCATTTTTCTGGCAACCTTCGCACCAATACCCAGCACCAATACTCTCGGTAACTTTCTTGTTGCAAGTTTTGCAAGCACGGTACCACATTGCTTGTTCAGGCCTTGTGGAGCTTATGTATCCTCTAACGCTGAAAAATACAGGCTGTCCAAAACAAATAATCCATTAAGATTTGCTAAACTCAAGAACAGTTTCATTTAAGGTTCAGGCAAAAATCAACCTAATGGAACTATCTAATAAATGTCGATGGGCAGCATTATTGTGGAACATTTACCTTGTCCTCCCCCAAGGATTGGTTTGAGGTTATGTGAGCAAGTGAAACACGGTCAGAGTACACTGATCTACTTCCATTCATTGCTGATGTACTTGAGCTGGGGCCAACAGAGGCCATTGCAGCATCCTTACCTTCAGAATCATACCTGTTGAACAAAAACCATATAAGTATGATAATAAACATAATTAAAGAGCAAGACAAAGTGACAATAGACTTCTGGACATTGGCATACCAGCATCTGAGCTTCTTTGCTTCAGGCACATCTGGATTTATCATAACTACACTTTTGTTTATAGTTGACAAAGAAACACCTGAAATGGATGAGGATAAAAATGATGAGTAAATGATTCTATTGCACTCGTGACAAGCACCAATTACCGAAGCTCATAGTTTAGCATACCTTGGAACTCCCCAACCCTAAGTGACTTGATTGCAACTACTGGAGATTTATCAGCAATGTCCAGCAATTCTTGCCCAATGTTAGTTGCAAGCTCATTCCACAGGGACACGACTACTGTCTTCTTCCTGCAATGTCAGGTATAGATATATAAAATTTCACTATAATACAAAAGGACAATTTCAAACCACTGTAAATGAAAAAAAAAAGCTCACGTTTCATCAGCAATAGTAATGTCACGCTTTGGAATAGTCTCATTATCACTCTTCCTTCTAATGCTTATAGTTGAAGACACATTCTGAACAACTCCAATGACATCTGATGTTCATAACAGATATTAGAACAAAAGATTAGCCAAAAATAAAAACATAAATAAATTAGAACATTACTAAAGTACATTTTTCAGACAATACTCACCAACAAGATCGGTCTTGTTGACATGAGGACCCAACTGATCTATCGGAACAAATTTGAATTTTGTTTCTGGGACAAAACCTGCTTCATTGGCCACTTCTTCCACCTCAGAATTCTCATTGAGTGTCATTTCATAGTCATTCTGCACAGTCTTGAACTGTTTGTTAGCAACTTTCAAAGCCCCCTTTGAGATGTAGTAAACCTTTCCCAAAACAAACTTGTCATAAAACTTCCTTGCAGCACCATTAAACATGGTTGCTTGAATCTGTGTACCCTGAAGAAATCAAACGAAAACAATAAATAAAAAAAGAAGGTACATTACCCTCTACGCTTGAGTTGCAACATAACATTAAAATCATTAAATCTCAACTATACATTCAACAAATTAATCAAAATAGACCATATGATTCTTACATCTTCATCTGTCAACTCCACGTTGAAGACACAACCTTCTCCTCGAGCATTCTTATAGGTGCGCATGTTCCCTTTGCCGGTAACACTAACCTTAATAGTCCAATTGCCCTGATAAGGATTCAATGAAACAAGAGGACGCACCCTGCGCGTCATGGCCATTCTTGCAGAAGGAGCAACACTGAAAAAAAAAAAAAGAATACAAAACATCATCAATAAATTATAAAAAGAAAAATGTCCAAAAAACGAACAAGATCTGGAAAGAGTACTCACTTTCTATGTTGCTGTTCGTTCACAATCTGAGCAGCAGATTTTGCCACCACAGCTTCCTGCTTCGGCTTCAACAGAATCCCGGCAGCACCTTCACTCTTTACCACCACGCTCTTGACCTCATCCTCTTGCTTCTGTTTCTTCAGAACAATGCCACATTCCTCGCTCTTTATCTCTGCTTCGAGAGCAGGAGATACAGGTTCACACTTGGTTACAATAAGATACCTGTGACACCGAAACAAACGCAGAGATTATAATAAATTAGCTACAAAAATGAGTGTATAATGTTAAAAAAAAAAAAAAAAAAACCACGATTGGTGTGAAAAAATTAGGGCTTACTTGTCAGATTTGTTAGGGATGTCGTTGAGAGTGTAATCGAGGATGCGAATAAGACCTAGGTTCTGAATCTTTCCGGAGAGTACCTCAGAGTACTGATTCGAGGGCAGAATCGCCCTCAGCTTCATTTTCCCATCACTAGCACTAAACCTAACATCACAAATGAACGACAACAACAACAAAAAATTAAAAAAAAGTAAAAGAAGCTTAGAATGAACGAGTACTCACAGTTACAGGTCTAATGATAGTAAATAGCGAGGGTTCAAAACTGATATGATGAATGTGATAAGAGTTTGTTATTGGGACGAATAGTTTTGATATACTTACAAGTATCTGTTGCCGCTTTGCTTGAGATCGAGGACTTGCACAACGATGTCCGGGAGATCTGAAGAGGAATCGGGGGAGGGGTTTGCAAGCAGCGTGGAAATGGCGTCTTGGCTCACTGATTTTGCCATCGTGATTTGAATTGGAACTCAACTCAACTGAAGAATCTGTGTGTAGATAGATAGCGAGGGAGACGGGAATGAGAGAGTGTTGTGTGTTTTTTGTATGTGTGGGTTGTGGCGGGAACTCTTTGAAATGTTGCGTTGAGTTCGCGGCTTCTAATTATTCAGCTTTTGATTTTTGGTTTCTGTGGAGTGACGGTGAACAAAAAGTCACAAACCAAACAAGACGCAATGCTTCAAATTCATTTTGCCGCGCGGTTTGTTTTTAACGTTTCACAGTGGCTCCAATTAATGGCGCCCTCACCACGTGCCTTGCTGCCTTACCTCTGTTCTTTTTCTTTTGTGAAAAAAAAAAAAAGATTTAGAGCCCGTTTTCCTAAATTTATTGGGAAGGACATAGAGAAAAAATTGTTTTAGATTTTTATTTTTGAACTTCTATGAGACAACCATGTTTTATGGGGAATATATATATATATATATATATATATATATATATATATGAGATTTAATTGCTATTCACTAATAGTGCAAAAAATTTTTACACAGTCATCCAATCATATATTGTTATATAAATCATGATAGTTGACTTTTACGTTAATTCTTTAAAAAGTCAACCAAATAAAATATTTAAATTGAACTATGATATAAAATATTTTTATACTGTTGTCAATACATTAAAATTAAACTCATATATATAATTGGTTATGATTGGGAGAATAGCAATGAAAGGAGTGGTAAATCTAAACTTATAAGTGACTCTTGCTTTAAAACAATTTTATAAGAGAAAAATGAAATGGCCAGTAAAGAATATTATGTGATTCATTTGTCACTTAAGATTTTTATTTTTATTTGATCTTACAATTTTTGGACCAATGAGCATAATTTCTTTCTTCTTCTTTTATTAAAATTATTAAACATGCAAACATAAGTACTTTAGAGGACAAAATTGAAATGAAGGAAATTGAATGGACTTTTATTTTCAAGTTTGTTTGGATAAAAGAAAAATGAAATAAAAGAAAATAGAATATAGAGTAATCATTTTTATTTGTTTGCTTGTGGAGCAAAATGAGAGATAAGATAAACATAATGTTATCAAATGATAATTTTATTCTCATATTACTTTAAAAAGGTTATTTCAGCAATAAATTTATCAATCAACAAATGTAAATAAATATAATTAAAATGAATCTTCTATATTTGCATTTGCATGCAAGGGTGTTATTGAAATGTTAAAAAGTGCGCACTTTCCCTCTCATTTTCCACCAAAGTGTAGAGGCAAAAAATTGGTGGGTCCCACGACTTACTTTTTTGTTTTCACTATTTAATCTTTCTTAACATATTTTCTGTCCAAGTAAGCAAAATAGAAAAAAATAATTTATATATGATTTTTGTATAGATGATTTATATTAATATGATACAATAGGCAATTTTATTTGTATATGGTGTTTTAGAATCCGCCAATGACGGATTCAATAAAAAAATGTTATTTTGGTGGATTTTGAATCTAACTTTGGAGGTGGGATTTTATTTTAATATTATTTTATTGAATCAACGAAAATTAAATTTAATAAAATAATATTTTTTACACTGAATTCGATGCGAATTCAGTACACAAATATTTTTTTATTGAATTCATCAAAGGTGAATTCATTGTTAAATATGTCTTTGGCGGATTTTATACTGAAAGCACCATATTGTGTGATTTTTTTCAAAACACCATATTGATGTAAATACATCACTCAAAAATTATATGTAAAAAAAAAGACCCGCAAAAAGAATCGTTTACCTTTCAATTTCCTTTCTTCCTTTCTTCTTCCATCCAATTTCTGCCCAATTAAACAAGGCTAATTTTCTATTCCATTTTTAGTTAATATTTTCTATCATTAACAAAACTCTCAAAAATAGTCTTAATTTCGATCGGTAAATAAAATTCCAATTGAAATGGTGTGTTTTAATCTATCTTTTAGGAAATAAAATATATTTTAATCAACATGTATTATAAATGTAAAAAAATTTACATTTACATATAGAGTGTGTTTGTTTAAGCTTTTAAAATAAGTGATTGTGAAACTTAAATTCTATACATAATTAAAAAAGCTGAGAACTAATTTTTTCAAAAGCTACTCTTTTTATCTTTTGCATAATGCTAAAAATAATTTTTCTTAAATTTTGATTATTTTTAAAATTTGATCTAAATATATGAAAAAAAATTATTGAAAAATATGACGTTTATACAAAATAATCTCACTCAAATACATATTTAATCATATATTGTCACGTCAATAAAAATAACACAACCATTCATTATATTACAAGCCTTAAAAATATAAATATATGATTTGATAACAGTAGAAAATTCTTTTATATTAATAATGTATCAAAAGGACTTAAGAATGGAATTTTCATATTCTTAATTGTAATTTGTAAAGAAAAAGTACTTATGTCATATGTAAACAACTTAATAACTTTTGATTATTATGAAAGATTACTTTTATAATTATATCCACACATAAAAACAGATCTTTTGTGATTCAATCATCATAGAACTAAAGTTTAATCATTTTACAGGTTCATATAGTTTTACTCAGTTTTCAATTAGATTTCTATATAATATATAAGATTTTTTAATCAGGTTCATGTCATTATAAAAAATAAAATATTATATTTATATTCCATTTCTATTCCCTTCACCTTCTCATGGAAATAGAATATTTATAAAATATTTTCTATTGTTTATAATGGCTGATATTTGATTGAAAAACCTTATATTATAGGGACTTACTTATAAACTTTTAAACTATTAAAATTTAATTATAAATTGAGTAAAATTATAGGACCTCAATAATTAAACATAAAACTAAATACCATGAAATTCCTGGACAATTGCTTCTGCCATAAACCTTTGATAATGATCTGTTAACAGTACAATTAGACTAACAACCTACCATACAATATTTATCAGAAATTTGTTTCTGATTTCTCAACTAGAATGTACAACATACTGGCTAAAGCTATTCTGCAATGCAAATGCATTAATTAATACTAGCTTGACAAAATGAGAGAGATGGCAAATGGTTTGGCAAAAGCCAAGAGACTCTGGTTTTTTTTTTTTTTTAATCATCTAATAATGTGTCCTATGAGCAGAATGTACAACGTGGGAAGCAAGATAGCCATGTTTTAGGAGGAGCATTTGTGGCTGCCTTTGGGGCCCCCTCAGCAGCTGCTTTTGGTACTTCTTGCTGCTTTTGCTTGTCCTCAGCACCCTTAGATGTTGCACTTTTATCTTTATCGGTAGATCTTCAAATTTTAAAACAAAAAAAGGTCGGTTCAATCTATCATAATCAAAGCTTTTCATCATTATTAAGAAGCACAACCATCAGTTTCTTCTAGTAGACCAATGACAGCATGAGACTAACTTTCATACAAGGAAAATGTAAAATAACTTTATATTGTTATCCAATAAAAATTGTGAGAATTGCCGTATTGTGATGGGTAGTTATATAGAAACCTACTATAACATGTTTGGAAAACCATCAAAATCAACTCCGGAAGTGCAAAATTGATTGTCCACTTTTCAACTTGTTTGGTTTCTCAATAGAGTGAAATTTCAGAATTGATTTTGGCTTCCAAAATCAACTATAGTAGAAGTGAAAATTTGTTGCTTCTAGTTTTAGGTTTTGACTCTTGTAATCTTTGTTAAACTCACTTCTCAGAATAAATTATTAAACATATATCACTTTACCTCAAAATTAATTATAAAAAAGTCAATTCTAGAAAATTGATTCTATCCAAAACCAATTCTACAAAACTGAAGAATCAAACACACACCGTGTCAAGAATTCCTTTTATTTCTATTGTTAAGTGCATGAAAATTATTCACTTAATAATAATCTTTCTCTTAAGCCAGCATGCAATCATATAAAGAAGTAGCTAGTGTTCAAAGCTTACGTTTGAAAAGCAAAAGATTGGGTGGAACTTCTATCATCCCCTTTTGCAGCAGCATTATTCTCAGCTGTTCTACTGGTTTCCATTATAACCTCTCTCATCGTCTCAAAAGCTTTTGCTTCAGTCACTCTCGCGCTCTCTTCATGCAGTTCAGCAGTTCTCTGGCTTATATCAGTGAATTTGCTCACTGGGGCTGGGGCTAAGGGTGGTTGTTGTTGTTGTTGACTTGGTGAGGCATTAGGGGGATCAAGCATCATGAACGTGTCACCACCAGGCTTATCACACTCAGTAGTTGATTTATTATTGAAGCACATCAACTCACTTGTGAAGCTCATGTTCCCCATGTAAATGCTGAACAGTGATTCATTTGATGCAGTGCTCCATTCCCCTGGTGCATTTGGAGTATTCCTAGCAAAGACATGGGAGGGGAAGACATAACCAGAATCGCCCTCTGGACGCTCCATCACCTGCACTGCTGGGTTTTGTACTATTTCTGACCCTTTGTTTGTGCCAACTTCCTCATTTGATACTGATGATGATGGTGAGTGCTGTGCTGCAACTGCAGCAGAAACATCACCAGATTGTGCGTGGTTTGGCATAGACCTTATTGGGATGTCAATATCGTCATCACTACATTCTGCAGCCATTTGGGGATCCACTTCCTGTTTTGGAGGTTCAGGAGTATCTATTTTGGACTTACTAGTGTCATTTTCAGGAAATGAGGACAATGGGGTCTCCAAATTGCTACTAGCCAAGTTCTGACCATGATGTACTTGGTCTGTGACTAGCATTGGATTATTATCATTACGTGGTTCAGCATTTGTGGGGACAGTTTCATAGCCAAATGGTTGGTTCTCCCATTTATCAAATGCAGCAAAAGAGGCCTCATTTTCTGTCTTTGGTGGCTGATCTTGGAATGGATTTCCTGGTGATGGTTCATGTGTAGATGGTGGAAATAATGAATGGGAGCCTAACACATCATCAACAGTGGAAGAATGACGTGTGTCACCTAGAGAGCCGGCAATATATGTGCTTGAGCTACCATTAACCACCATGCCCCTATTACCTATGTTCTTATCTGAATCACTATGAGTTAGGAAGAAGTTTTGGGATGGTGATGAAGGAGGGGCTTGGTTGTTGTTCATCACTGTAGAAGGGTGAGCTTCCATTTGGCTATTAATTGTGCTTCTATGCCCTTGTTCTGTAAATGCAGTTGTCTGATGCAATTCACCTATATTTGTGGCTACAGGACCAGTTCTCCAATCAGCATTGAATCTATTATCACTTCCAGTTTCCATCAACCAAGAACGTTATGTGATGCAGTGTCCAGAGATTCTAATGGCAACTCTATCTGCAAAACCAGAATCTAAAATCAAACTCATCTTAAAACATCATCATCTTAACCACAGGTATTTCTGTATGCAAAAACCTGAAGAAATTAACTAGGATCTTTTTCAAATCAAATTTATCAGATTTGCACAAAATTACAAAATTTTCAATAATTCTCTTTAAAATGCATGCGCAAAAAGATGGCATTTGTTCTGTAAAATTACATGAAGATACGACAAAAACATATTTAATTAGTCTCTTACCTATCATGATACATATGGAAAATCTCCTACGAAAACAATTACTACACACAATGATTGAAATTCCATGGACATTGTGACAAAGCAAATTAAACCCCACTTCCATGCAAAAAGTAAAGTTACAAAATAAATAAAACGCATTCCTAAAAAATTAAATTCAAAATCAAATGAGAAAAGAGAATATTACATAACAATTATTAGCCAATATTATTATTATTATTGTGCCCGAAAGATCCAAAGAGACTGCCGACATGCAAAGGCCCCTGCTGAAATCAACTAAGCCGGAGATGGCCAAGAAATCAGCAGTCTCATTACCCCCTCCACGGACTAGCTAACGCAAAAGAAAAATAAAATGGTGGGTTTGTCAAGAGGATAATGGGACATACAGTTAAATTGAACAACATGACAGATAGACAAAGTAACTGATGAATTGGAAATGAAAACTGAAGGTGTAGCACGAGTTTAGGCGTTGCATTCTCTTGTATATATTTTTCTCTTTTTAAGTCACAAATATTCGGCTGCTGTCATGCACGCATTAACCTCGTCATCTTGCGCTATGCCATGCATGCATGACGTGGCTTTTCATTTTCCCTGGGAAATCTGGTATGGTACGTAGTTGTCTAGATGAAACAGAAAAAAGGGCAACACAGAGGATGGCAGAACAAACTGCGCGTAATGAAACAAACTACGTTGTCTAGTTATTTTTACCCATAATGTATAAACATTGGATATTAATTAATGTCAGTATCCCTCCACAATTGTCCAGAGTTTTAGCCATATGGTTTACAATTTCTTTTTTTATTCATGGCTATATCTATATGTATCACACAAAGACAAAAGATATTAGTGATTGTCAATTTATTCTTCCATAGGTAAAGTCTTATGTTTTAATTTGCTTCTCCTGCACACCCTTTAGCTAAATTAAGGATGTGAGACTACCCTAATAATTCAAGGCTGAGCTTCTTACAAGTCTTATCTGATGACTACATACATACATTGGTCACTCTTGGAATGGAAATTAAAAACTGAGGTCCGAGATATAGTTCTGAAAATGTAGTAGTGGCCTGACCTTGAATATTGAGATAGTAATTATTCCGGTATATAAGTATCTTAATTGCAAACGAGAAAATGATTGTGGCATAAGCAGGTTCTGGGTATGTATCATTGGATTTTTGGATTTTCTGACATATCAAATAGTGTTGCTAACAATACTCAATAGCAATGGGAGCTAGCCCACATACACCACATACATATAGGTTATTTTGCTTTCTCCGAAGGAGTTCACTCTTTTGTTCGGGTTAAATTTGATAAGGTTAATTATACTTAAAGAAGGTCAAGTTGATTCCATTGTAAGGTCTACATCTCTGGCACTCAAAAATGCTATTGCAGCTAATACCCCAACAAATCGTTTCCCTGATGAGCCTTTTTTATTTGGAGCGGTTTTTTGGCCAGCACATTTTGGAAGCTTCAGGCTTTCAGCATGATGATGCTAGAAGCTACGAGAGGAACTCTCGTCTCGTGGTTCAGTCCCTTCAATGCTTGGAGATGATAATAGATGAAATTGTGTTTCAAGGGCAACTCTATGAAAAAGGCTCACATGTTTCAGCTACATAGAGTAATAGGGTGGAAATATATATAATATTTAATAATTTTAAAAAATAAAAATAATGAACTTATATATTTGCACCAACAAAATTTAATATTATAAATTTTTTAAGATATTGACGAAGCTACCGAATTTAATCAGAAAGCCACGTGAAAAAAATTAATTAGAAAGGCCGATAAATATAAGAATTCGAACTTTTTTTCGATATACAGAATTGAAACTTATATAAATAAAATACATGAGTAGCTGTGTTCTACCATTTACCGTTATTCATTCATAATTAGTTAATATTTTAGATTTTATTAAGATATTTCCGTGAGGTTAATCACAATGAAAAAAATCTTTTAGTAAATTAATTATCCATGACGTTAATTATTTATGGTTTTTTAAAATTATTAAAGCGATAATTTATCTTATAAATTTTATTAGAATATATTGATCAAGCATATAATACTATCCAAAATATTAAAAAATTAAATATGTAATATTCAAGTAAAAGAAAGAATTTTATTTAAAAAATAGTCGTTTATATAGGGATAAATGATGGAGAGTAAATATTAATTAGCTGAGACAAAAGTTGGAGAAGTTGTCATAAATATGAATGAAGCAAAATTTCAAATTGAATCATGAGAGAGAAAGAGGGGGTTTTATTTTCAAAATAAAATATAGATTTTGCTAACCTCCACATGAATGTACTGAGATTAGGAATACATATATATAGTGAAAGTAGTAAATTTATATTAAAGTGGGAGGATTAAATCTGAACCACATAATTACGTATAAATAATCAGAATTAAAAGTTATTAAAAAATCACATAATCACTTAAAACCATTAACTTTTGCATAAATACTAATTTCAATATCATAAAGCAGAGTTTGTGGTTAAAGGACTTTAACGGGTAGAAATTCTTCCGACATTGGTGGATAAGTGAATGAGTTTGTGGTTTAAGGACTTTAACGGGTAGAAATTCTTCCGACATTGGTGGAATAAGTGAATCAAGTGCACTGTGCATGATACTAGAAAGTTAGATTTTGGACCAAGGCCATAATGTCAGCTCAGCAAGTGAAGGGCGTGAGCTTCTGCTGGATGGGGTAGTAGTAGGTACCTTTTCCCATTGACATGAATCAAAAAGTAAAATTTTTTCCGTTGCCGGGACTCGAACCCGGGTCTCTCGGGTGAGAGCCGAGTATCCTAACCAACTAGACTACAACGGATTTGAAACGAGCCTTGCCCACTAAATATTTTGTGTATAATAAAAAAAAATTCCCCACACTTCAATGCTAAACAGGTAGAGGGGCAACTGCTTCAGCCCTGGAACTCATGAATCATGACTCGGTTTCCGTACACCCTCAATATTTAGGTTTCCAACAAGCTCCTCACAGAAGGTTACTTAAAATGTATCGTATTAATGTCAACCCTAAGTTGAAGTAGAGCATTATATTACCGCTTTGCTGAAGCACAAGAGCCTTCAGTGGAATAACCTTTATTTGCACACTGGTGGCAACTAAAGCAGTTATTAGTCAAATGCAAATTAGGGTTATATGTATAAGATTTCCTGTTAACCAGTGGTCTTTTGATATCCTAAGGATGATCTAAATATTACAAAACAATTTTTTTTCTTTATGCTTTTTTCATTTTTTTTTAACTGAGCAAGCGGGTAAATAATGCTCTCCAACATATTACTAAACAAGGGAATTCTGCACTAGTTTTTTGACCAAAAAAAACTACACATGAAACAATGCTTGTTTTTTGACCAAAAAAAATATTTGTTTTGAAGTTAATCATATAAAACTATCAACTTACAGCCAGAATTATAGACTAAAATTGGCAATCACAGTAATGGTTCTCACATTTTCCTCCAATTAGTATGACCATGGAAGTAAACTTCATGTTGATCCCTTTTTCAGTTTGTCACATATATGTATGTTTTTCACATCAATAAATAAAAAAAATATTTTAAGTTTCTTTTACAGCTATCTTGCTTTCTTATATTATGTTCATGAGACAGTATCAGGGGGTTGGGCATATTTCAACACCTTAATAGATCATTAGTTCAGATATCCAAGTTTTTGTTCTTTCTGTAACAAAGATCATATTTCCATTACTGGCAGATTGAATATGATCTAGTGGCACTCATCATGAATTTAGTCGAGTCATTAGGTGTTCTAAATGAAGTTTTCTATACTGAGTCCCATTCATTCTATAAATAAATAAGTTGATTCTCACTCTTTGGTCCGAAATATTCAGTGATCATATGTTTCCCCTGCATACAAAGAATAACAGACAAAGCGGAGATTTCAAGAACTTCAGACATAATACTGTTGTTACCTGCTTCCTTTCTCTCCTAATTCTCTTTTGCTACTGGTTACATCCATATAATACATCTTCAAACTTCTCATCTCTTACAGCTCTAAACAATACTATTCTGTTATAATCTGAAACCCTAACACTTACCTCAATTTTGCCCTTACAACCTTATCCAAGATATTTCAATTCCTTATGTTACCACTTTCCTGAAGTTACCTTTTAGTTAAGTAACCCTTTGGCCTTCCAAACCTCAATCCATAACCCTAAATCCCTTCTACTTGATGCCTTAACCTTAAAATAGGCAAGTTTGAAGCACTGAGCCCTCCACAAGTTGCTAGCAGGTGAATTCCTCAACGTGTCACATGTGTCATAAATATTATTTTACAGACAAAGTACGTGCTCTCCACATAGGAACATACATAATAAGCAGCTTCTTATATATCTAGTGAAAAACTATGCTTGAATAGTGCAGGCTGTGTTTCCACATGCAAGACACAAATTCATTTCAGCTCAATGAAATCAGTAAGTTGAAAGCGATATAATAGCAGAACGATTCCAGTCAAAAGTACAACCAAATATAAGGAGAATTTGGAAATGCACACTGCATTAATATCTATATTGGGTAGCAGTTTTGCACCATTCACTATATATATATATATATACGCATCAATGCAGTAGCAATCTCAAATAGCTTAGTTTGCTGTCTTAACTTACAGCATATGAGATCTAAAATTCCCCATAATTGAATGAAAGAAAAAGCTCACCAGAAGCTCAAACTTCAGTACCCACAGTGAAAAGAAAATGGAAAAAAACTCAAAACTCTGTTGGAACCTGTAAATAAGTGCCAACTACAATCCACATAACTTCTGAGTAATGATGGCTGTGATGCTCACTGTTGTGGCTCTAAGTCCTCTCTCTGTTCGATCATATCTCAGTTCCAACATGTTGATTCTTCAAAACTAGGAAATTCGATTAAAAACCTACTTTAAGAACCTGCTGACTCAAGTTGATAAAATCAAATATTAAGAAATATCATATGCTTTCCCCTCTCAAAGTAGAATACAACATTCTTTCCTCAAAGTGAATCCTACCTCCATTCCATTCATTCATAATATTTTGATTTTGCTTGTTTGGCACGCAATAGCCCATGTTTTCTATTTTAATTATAAACTACTAGCTCCGATTAATTGGCATGATATCCATATATCTCCATTAATGTCTCTTTTCAATTAACCAAAAAACTTTCAACATTTTTTTGGGCAAGTAGAAGACTTATTGTATTTCCTAGTTATTACCACATACATTGTAGTCTTCAAAGGGAAAAAAAATGATGTAAGGGTTTGATTGATATGTTATATTTCATGGTGAACTGATCAAGCAATGACATGCCTTAGGTGATTTGCTAGTGCTACATTAAACGAATTTCAACAACTAAAGCCAGTAGATTTTGGATCTTTTGGGCCCTCTTCTTTTTAATCACCAATGAAAGAAGAAACTCTATTCAACAAACAGTTCAATAAAAGGCATCAAAAGCAAACTGCTGAGCATAGCTCTATTGTTATATCCCCTCGTCTTTTACCAGGGGGCCATGGTGATGTTATGCAGTGGGGGCTCAATTCAATCCTCCACATTTCCTTTCCCCTCCTCCCCTAAGTCCTAGAGGGCTAGAACCAAAAAAAGCATGAAAATCAAAGCACTATAAAACAGAAGGAAAAGATACAGTGCTTAAAAGCCCTACAACTAAAGATAGGATATGAAGCCCAGAATTTTAACTGGTATCTATAGGCATGGAATATGTTTTCCTTAACCAATCACAAAACTAAAGCAACATGAATATCTAACCTTAAAACATCAGGAGATTTATGGAACATTGTACTACAAATACTTCAAGCAATAGCCTGGTCAGGAAATAAAACAACACACCCAGTGCTATCGACACAGGAAGAGCAGGCAAAGCTTTCTGATATAAAGCCAAAAGCATCAAAGTTACACCCAGACCAGCAATGATGGCAAGATAACAAGCATACACCGTCATAAAATCATACATCGCTGCCCTGCCAACCAAAACACTGTAGAAGATAAAATCTCCCAGCCCTAACTTGATTGCGCCAGACGAACCCAATCCAATTCCCTCCAGCATCAAATTCTCATTCGACGCAGAATCCTCCACTCTACGGATCTGCACATTCATTCCATGACCAATCAAGGGAGTAACCTCCGAATCAGTTTCTTGAACCCGCCCCTCTTCTGCTCTAACCAAGTTTCTATCACTATAGATCCCATAAGAAGCACTAGACCTCAAATTCGAATCCAAAACACCATCCTCCCCAGCCAAATTAGTGCCATCATCCACACTATCCGGGGCATTTCTGCCTGAATCCGAACCAGCATTCAATTCACCACCGATGCCATGACCCAACACAGAGCCAACATTAAGATTACCACCACCATCACTCAAGAGATTGGAACCCTCAACAACCCTCCTATCTCTCCACAACCTCCTCTGAGCAACAGCACCCCTTGATGGATCCAAATTCTCAACATTCACGGGCCTAGCCTCATAAACCAATGCCGGGATCTCTTCATCCCTCGAAATTGCAAGCTCAACAAGAAGCCTCAAGGGGCCAATAGGCAAAAGAACAGCAGCAAGGTCATACAAAGCCATGGCAACAAGCATGGCCCAAGTGGTCCACTCAGGCAACATGGTAAACCAATAAGCAACCAATATCCCAATAACAACCAAGTACCCTTGAGTCACAAGTATCGGCATTTTGGACATAAAAACAGCAAGGACACCAACAACAGAGAAGTTACACAAGGCGAGTAAAAAAGTGACACAATCAACAGGGGCAGCAAAATGCTGGATCAAGAACAAGGAGATTTCACCTCCGAGGAAGGCCAGGACGATGAAAGCGGAGAAGGCCATGTATATTCTGAGGAAGTTGGTGCACCTGAAGTAGAAGAGGAGGACCAAGAGGAAGGTGGCGAAGGTGACGAGGAGGACGAAGGCGAGGGAGTTGAGGAGGGCGCCGAGGAACTTGTCCCAGGAGGAATCTGAGGTGGACTCGGTGTAGGCGATGGTGGCGATGGAGGAGAGAGAGAGGGAAGGGTCGGCGGGGCTGTTGAGGATGGAGACGAGGATGACGACGAGGAACATGCAGATTGAGACTGGGGCCACGATTCTCACTATTTCTTCGCCGAGGGAGTCGAGGAGGGTTGAGGTGCGGGAAGTTGTTGGCGTCTCTGTCTGGGGTTCTGCCATGAGAGAGAGAGTGTGTTACTCACAGATGGATACAGTAATGGATGGATGGATGGATGGATGGATCGAAGAAGGAGCGTCTGGTTGGTTGGTTTTAATTTGTTATTTGTTTGCTGGATTCCTTCTTTCTAGTTTTGGGGGAAGTCAAGTGAAGTGAAGTCAGCGACGGATCGGAATCTTTAGAGGTTGCGGTTTACTGCTCCTGTCTGCCTGTCTCAGTTTCCGACAGTAGGGTGTTACCTGACCCACCAATCCGGCCCGAGTTTATGCTTATTGAGTCGGGATTCTGGTATAATTTTCCAGTTGGATTCGGGTTATGGGTTGATCTGAAAACTGTGCCAAATTCGAACTTTTTCCAACCCTGCATCCACAGTGTACCTAAACATGACATATGCATGATGAAAACTTGGACTTGGGCACATCTGTCTTTTCGTGGGTATGGGCCTTTTGGGAGCTACAATCTGACGGCAGGTCCGATGCTAACAAAAAAATAAGAAAAGAAAACAAGTGAAATATTTGATGTGAAGTTACGAACCAGGTATTAGACTTTTCTAGTTGTGGTTAGTGTTGATGGGTTAACCAGTGCAAATCAGATTGTCTGGTCTATCTAATTCTAATATTATAGTTAACATGCAAGCTACTTTTTCTTTTTGTTGCACAGGCCATTCTCCGTTGACTTTAGTATCTAACTTTTTTGAGGTGAGAACTTCCTTAAGAAGATAAACTTCTGGCCACAAGACCATTTCTACATATACCGTTAGGGATTGAATCCTTGATTAAATACGTAAAAAGTCTGGTAGCTAACAATTGTACTGGGCTTTATGGTTAGGTATGCTACTTTCTAGAATTAAGAAAAGGGCAAGTCACGTGCAGTTGGTTTAAGAAAATAGGTGATAACTCTAATTTATGGAGTTATTTGGCTTCTAATTTGACTTAAATTGCATGCTTTATTCTTAGTTTTTCTAAGTCAAATACTTTGAAATAAGAAGAAATTGCTTGTCCTTGTCTTGGAACTTTTGTTGAAAACTCAATGTCATAAAGCATAATTTGTTGAAGTGAATTGCAGAAATTCAAATTCAAATTCAAATCTCATTAATTGGGTGACTTTTGACATTGGAAAATTATAGATTTTTGGAGCTTAAAATGAATCCAATTGGAAGCCAAGGGAAATGAAGCAAAGTATGAAGAAAAAGCCATTGAAAGAAGCATTTTAGCTGCCGAGTTGTAACCTAAAATCTACTGGATTGCAACTTACTAGACGCATAAAGCATTTTATGATTTTACCAAGTTGAGTCGCAACCTGATATTTTTGACAAGTTGCAACCCAATGCTGTCCAAGCCCATTTTTAGTAATGTTTAAACTATATTTTAGGATCAGCAAAAGGAGTTATTTGTTTTAAGCCTTTTTTTTAGCATACTTTCAGTAAGAAAACCTAGGTTCAGAGGAGGTTAACATTAGAGTTGTTTGTGTTCGTTGCTAGGGTGTGCCATTGGAGAGAGAGAGAGAGGTGAGTTACTTACAGTGACGATGGATTCGTTTTTGGGGGAAGTGGAGTGAAGAAGTCGTTTTTTTTTAACACTTTTTTGGTCGAGAAGAAGTCGGTGTTGTGAATTGTGTTGTGTTGTGTTGTGCTGTGGTTGTTCACTTCCCAGTTCCATGTGTCCGTCCCACTCCCAGTCCCAGATTTTTTTTTATTTTTGGTCCGACAAGTCCCAGATTGTGTCTTCCTAACAGTGGGCTCATCTCACATAGGCCTAGGCCCGTCTGTCTTTTGGTGATATGGGCCTTTTGGGAGCTACAAACAGAGCCTAAGGCCCATTCAAACAAAATGCTTTGCCTTAGAATTTGGATCAGAATTAAAAGTGTGAAAATAATAAGTTACAGACATTCACGATGGAGGTAGCACATATCATATCAACCTCACCGCCAGAGGTAGCATCGGACGGATGATATTTCTCGAATAGAAAATCAAGGGCTGATACTGATATTTATTCCCTGCTGGAAACGTGGGCCTCCTGGACTTAAACCTACATAAACCCATTCTTCTGCTCCGTTTTCACTCCATTTTATGAGAAAGAAAGAAAGAGTTAAAAAATCTGTGTTAGGGTTTTAGCAATTCACACCATTGCAGAAGAAACCCGAGCAAGGTAACTAACTCTCTGAATATGCACCTTTTTCTTCTTCGTGTTCTTCTTCAACATGCTTCTAACTTTTCTCTGATTCGCTTCATCTTTTCGTTTCATTTCGTTCTTTTCTTTTGCTTCCTAATTCGATTTACTGTTATTATTATCGTATGATCCTACTGTCGTATGATCTATCTTTTTTATTTTCAGTGTTCAATCGGTGTTTTTAATCTCGCTGGAAATTAATAAGAGCTTTTTTCTTTTCGTATTTTTCTTTTGTTGACGCTGAATATGTAGAAACAGAGGAACACAGAGACCACTGAATTTGGAGTTTGACTTGTTTTTGTAGCTATGTGAAATTTAATAGCTTCTTTAGAATTTGTTATTGTTTGGAACTAAAACGAGTAGAATGATTGTAATATTGTTTGGGTAACAAGCTGAAGAAAATAATTTCGATGAGTTGTTATGTAGTTCAAGTTTTGTTTCCTTTTGTTTGTGTTCGCAATTTGTTCTTGTTGGTGCCTGCAGTACAGATAAACGTATGTTTGTTATGAATTGTGATCTCTTCAGGCTACAGCAATGGCTTTCTTTGGTAGAATTGGGAATATACTGAGAAATGCAGCAAGCAAGCAGATTAGTTCGGAATTACGTTCATCCCCATCTGTTTTCCGGGCTATACGGTGCATGTCATCTGCTCCAAGTTCAAAACTGTTTATTGGAGGTGTGTTAAAAGTTTGAACTATCTTATAAGTTGCATCATCCATGGTGCTGTTTATTTTTTCTGTTCATTGGGTAGATAGTAATGATTTATGGATATTTTTCTAACAATTTTCTGTTGCAGGTGTTTCATATTCTACTGATGAGCAAAGTTTGAGGGAAGCCTTTTCAAGATATGGTGAAGTTATTGATGGTAAAGAGCTAGATTCTATATCTTTTTTATTTTGTCATATATTATAAGCTTTTTGTTGGTGGAACCAGTGAAATTCTGCTGAAATCTTTTATGTTAATTTATTTTCATCATTGCTTCTTTTTTTGTCATTTATTAATGTCATGCTCTTTGTACTTGTAGCAAGGATAATTATGGATCGTGAAACTGGTAGATCCAGAGGATTTGGCTTTGTTACTTACAGTTCAGTTGAGGAGGCATCAACTGCGATTCAGGCCTTGGATGGACAGGTAATGGAGATCACTTGTTCTTTGCATTATTCTTTCGTGAATATCATAAGTTGTGGTGGTTGCTGCAAGATGTCCATGTCCATTTGCTGAAGTTGCATGTGCATGCATTTCAGTTTGTGGGAGTATACAGTGTATATTTCTGGTTACTTGCATAATGGTCAGTGTTTTGTGTTCTAGTTTGTTGAGAGTCTGAAACAGTGTTTCTCTTTAGTCCTTTATCCTTGTCCTTGACGTTTTAAATCATGGTCATGGTTTTGGTTGTGTTGCGGGGTGATCCATGTATTTAGTCCTTTCCTGGTGATGTTTAAATACTCCATTCCTTATTATGTCTAATTTTAGAAATTTAATGACCGGCAATATGGTATCAATGTTACCTAGTGCTTCATAATTTCTGTGTAACACTTTCAGAAATTTCATGGTCGCCATCAATGTTACCTAGTGCTTCATAATTTCTGTGTAACACTTTCAGGATCTTCATGGTCGCCGGGTTAGAGTAAATTATGCTAATGATAGGACCCGTGGATATGGCGGCGGTGGTGGCGGTTTTGGTGGTGGGTTTGGCAACGCACCATATGGTGGTGGAGCTGGAGCTGGCTATGGAGGTGCTTATGGTAACACTCCATATGATGGTGCTTCAGGTGGTGGTGGTTATGGTGGCAATGTTGCTGGAGGTTATGGTGGAGGCGGCTATGGATCAGGTGGCAGTTATGGGGGCAGTGGTGGCTATGGCAATAACTACTCTGCTCCTGATAGTTTTGGAACTAGCAATGCTGGTGGCAGTGGCATGAATTATGGGAATGATGGTAACTTTGCAAGTGGAAACACTTACCCTGGTGGAAGTACTGGAGGCTATGGTGGTGACAGTGGGAATTTTGGTGTTGCTGGTGGTGCCGGAGGAAGTGATAACTTTGGCAATGTCCCTGGTTTTGATGCTGCTGCTGGTGTTGGTAGTCATGAAACTTCTGCTGGTTTTGGTGGCAGTGATAATTATGTTGGTGCTGGTGGCAGCAGCAGCTTTGCTGACGGAAGTGGTGGATTGGACTATGGCAGCAGTGGCCAACTGGATAACAAAGAAAGCAGCAACGTAAGTGATGATCTAGGAGGTTTTGAGGACTCATCAGAAGGAAATTACAAGGATGACAACGATGATAATGATAATTTTGCCAAAAGGGCTTGATAGAAAGCTTGTATTCCTTGTTTTCTACTGCTCTAGTGCTTCGTAACCTACACCTCCCTAAATATCTATGGACTACAATCTGATGTGCAATTCTGTCATGTTATCTCAATCAGCAATACATAGATGGGAAGGTAGTTATGTATGTCTTCCCTTCTCTCGTTAAGAGTCGGGCATCTCATTTTTGTTGCTTACTTTGAGGTGATTTGGTATTAAACCAAATTGAGATTTTTATACAGCATGTAAATCACTGAATTGTTGCAACAATAATCCAGGACTGATGTGGGAAACGGTTAGTTCCGTAGGAGATTTTATTTTGATCTGTTATTTGAATCATAGCTTTCCCTTTTCCTTTTTAAAGTGGAAATGTATGGTTTTTCCTTGATCTCTCTCTCTCTCTCTTTTTAAGGAAGTTTCGGTTGAGGTACCCCAATTCAGGACATGCCTTCGAGATTTTATCATATAAATCCTTAATAGGTTGTTGTCTTCCGTGTCAATTATGTGAGTGAAGTAGCATGCCGATAGTATTATTGATGCTTCCCTCGTCGGATTGAATCCATTTGAACCATGTTTTTCATGAATGTGATGTGTTAATTAGCAAGCTGCTGGTATCGGATTGAATCCTTTAAGTCGTGATTTTGATGAATCTGGTACACCTAACTCTGTCAGGTGCACCATAGCCAGAACCTTAAAACAAACTCATCTATTCTAACAGGCCAAAACGTAACCAGTCTCGTACTCCAGTTCAGATTTTAGCCAGCAATGGTAAGGCCTTGTCAATGAACTCTATGCCCTGAGTAAGGAAGCTTTGCTGCAAGGAATGCGAAAAAAGGTAAACAAGGTCAAGAGCAAGAAAGCTTCGCTGTATTAATAGCAAATAATTACTACCCTCTTGTAAACCCCTAAAAAGGTACACTACCCTTTTCTATTCCTACACACCTAAAAATTGTTCGATATCAATTTTCATCATCATCATCCATAGAATACAATATCCTTCGTGCATTTTGAAAAACAGGAGAACCTTTCTTGGTCCTTTCAACAATTTGCCTTATCAATTGCCTTTCCATCTCAGAATCACTATTACAATCTTCATCTCCACTAGCATCATTTAATCCATGAACACTAGAGCTTTGCATTTCCAACATTGCCACCTCACTAGAAGAGAGCTCCCTTGACAGTCTCTCCTCATCACTAACAATGGAGTAAGTTATGGGACCATTTGCTCCACAATCTTGATCTCTTGACACATGCCAATCATGTGAACACGAACCTCCCTTGTGGTCAGTGTAATGGTTGCTTAGTGGTGAATTTTCTTCCGAGTCATTGGGCTTTATTGATTCGTCATAAGCCTCATTGTATGCACCTAGACCTTCAACTGATAAATTCATAGCTTGGGGTTCGGCTATAGGGTCACAGTCATCATAAGTCAACACAGTTCCGTTAGTGAAGGAGGATGCTTGTCCACAGCTTGGGAAATACTTTTGAGAACAACCTGCATGCCCTGATTCCAAAAGCCGTAATTTTCTCTGGCTGTTTTGGAAGGCAAGCTCAAGCTCCTGCACGCGCTCCTCAAGTCTGGATTGTATAACTTCATGCAAGCGCAGACTTAGTTCAGAAGGTGAAACTGCATAGTTTACAGGGGCAGTGATTGGCTCACTGGAATCTTCATTGGATTTTGGGTAGCCAAAATCTTCCGTGCTCACCATGTCAGCTCGCAACTCCCCTCGAGCAAAATCTGCTTCGAAGTCTGGGTCAAGCTGCAAGAATTTTTGACACATTAACACACCGTGGGGCCCTTATAACTTTTAAGCACTGATAACTTGATTACAAAAAGCATGGAGAAAATCAGAAGAGGTAAACATTCAGAGGAAAAACAGTGAAAAAAATAGGGGTGAAACGGACAAAGGCGAGGGAAGTGCACTATAACCACTAACTGGAGCTATATCCATATGTGATCTCTAAAGAATTGTAAGAGGCTACTGACTAACCGAGCCAGAAATATTTTCTATAATAAGGGCAACCAATCTTCCACTTAATCCAATTTCAATTTTCTTTCTAGCCTCAATGGAAATCAGGGTAGGAGCCATTGCAGTATTACATCACCATACATTATTCTACAGGGCAGGAAAAAAAATCATGGTTTCCCAATGACACAACTTTCTCTTAACTGCCACTTCAAATAAAGTTACATGCAAGAGGGATTAACCGAAAAAATGCAGATTGAAAACTCGATTGACTTTTCAGTATAAGACATACTAGTTGGTCCTTTGGAAAAGAAACAGTGACATATAGAATGGAACAGACGATAAAAGCAATTTCTATATATTTTCCGGAGATTTTCATTTTTAAACTTATTTTTCTATAAGCTAATGCAAGTTTTATGCCAGGAACTTTCAGTTAGTGTTGCAATTCTAATTTTAACTACAGTTAAATTAATCATATGAATGAGAAACCTAGCAGATCTTCAAATAAATGAAATTTGTTTGCATAATAAATATCTAATAAATTCTCTCAGTAAAGTACAATGGAAGTTAGGCAAGTGATGATAATACTTGGCTGAAACAAGCAAGTTTTGTAGGATAAGATTAAGTGTTTGACCTTTATTTGGTGTCAAATGCATGATCTTTTCAGGGGAGTTTCTCTCTCAAATATGATGAGAGAGTGGAAAGCTCTACTTCATCGATAGTTTGTTTCTTTTGTTTCATCTTGTTCTTGTAAAGAGGATCTCTTGTGGTCTAATCCATTTGTATACCTCTCTTCATCTTAATATAATTCTTCTTTTATATTGAAAAAAAGAAGAAAAAGAACCAAACATGTCTGAAGACTACGTTATTCTTACTTCTATTCAAAGCGGCAGAATATTGTTCTTCCCCATTTCCTATTCCTATACTTACAAACACATCAAATGTTTGCAACATCAGCCAAGCTATGGGTTTTTTTTTTTCGTGTTGAAAAAAATGGCAAAACCACACACACAACTCCCAGCAATTCTTGCACAGTACAGCACATAGTATTAAACTATTAGAAATAAGCACATGATACAGAAGGTTATCAGATGTTTTTACTAGGAAATGAAAGATAAAACATTTATGCTTACCTCAACCAGTTCAGACAGTCTTCTATCCAGGCTAGATTCATGCATGTTCAACCCCAATCTCTCAAGTTCAGCTTCAAGCTCAGCTTCAATTTTGCTCAGAGATTCTGAATTTTCTTCTTCCTTCTGATCATATGATTGTCTGCAGTCAGCTATTGGAGAGTTATCCATGTGCTTTTCAGGGGAAAATCCACTTAGCTCCTTATCACAGAAGGAATGATTACACGTATCCTGTGAGCCAAAATTTTCACTATGTAACTCCTTCACTGTCATTGAATCTTTCATGTCAAGTTCCTCTTGTAGATCTCGAACCAAGTTTTCATGCTGCTTCAACAACTCTTTCAACTTGTCCATTTCTCTTTTATTTGCCAAGATGGTAGTTATTATGCCAAAAGAAATTCCGAGACTGAAGAGAAATGTTGCATCTGATGATTACATAAGCATTAACAAGAGTAGTTATAAAGCTATCCGTAATCACCACATAAAGACTGGATAATAAAACCTTCTCTAATTCATACGGGAAACAATTTTTTGAATCTGAAGCAATTTCTTTGTTGCTATGCCCCAAAACAACATCCTTATGTAAAGGAAAAATAAGATTAGCCAATCATGTAAGATATCAATTAGCAGGAAAATTTGATTAGTGAACACAGAAACTAAGATTCTATAACATCCTTCCAATATGTAAGGTGTTTAGACCAGTTCAAAATCCATCTGATTTTCAAATAACTGATAATGTATGAATCTCATCCTCTGAGACTAAGAATCACATATAAATATACACTTAAGCATGAAAATGAAAAAAGGTTCCTTTACAATTTGTCTTCTCTGTAATCAACCAGAGAATGCAGAGGATGTTCAACAATTTGATATCCCAATGGGTATACTGATAAATTTCCTTGGGAGTGAAAAATCATATTACTGCCAAGAAGACACACAGAATTCTAAATGTAGGCATGAAAGGAAGTTTTCGCAACACAGAAAAGCTAAAATGGTATTTTAACATCAAGAAACCTACCATGCTGCGTAGAGTATTTGCAATACAGAAAAGCTAAAACGGTATTTTTATGTCAAGAACCATACCATGCTGAGCATAGACGTGTTTTCCACTCAACGCACCATTGGAAGAGCTCAGTCTCCCACTTCGCTCGTTTTCTGCATCTAATCTCATCTTCCTGACATCATTGGACGATCCAATTTTCGGTAAGGCAGGAACCACAAATAATACATTTTCACCTCTCACTTGACTGGCTTGTCTGCGCAACTTGTATTCTTCGGTTCCAATTAATGCACGACTAGAATCATCATCATTTGCTCTGCTGATTCTTCGGCTTCCATCACATACAAAAAACGACCTTGTGGTCCTAGATGCCGATGAAAGAGAACTAAAGCCGTGTTCTTCAATTTCAGCATCTTCTTTGTATAGTTGAGCCACTAAGCAACTTTCTAAGGAATTTAAAGGTCTACTAATATGCCCGTATATATGCTTAGTCCCCAAACGGGTTTTATTTCCTGCAGGATTAAGCATATAACCCACTTCTCCTGCAGAGGAATCAGGAAGCAAGAAACCACAACTGCCACTACCTTCAATATCATTATAGTTCCCATTTGCTACGAATGTACCTGGTAACCCCGATTCAGAAAGGACATCACCCTCATTGTAATTTCTTAAGTGTCCAAGTTTTTCAGTATCAAGCCCTATGTTAGAAGCCAAATCTACCGTCAAAAGACCATCGCGCAAATTCACATCTGAAGCCCTTCTCTCCAAAGAAACAACATCCTTTTCAAATCTATCTCTCTGAGGTTGCCCGCCAAAGGATCGGCTAGGGGACTCACCATTCTCAAAACCGGAATCCTCTGATGACGAATGAAGTGACCCATCACTATTTTTTGAAAGCCTGTTCCAGTATTTAGCTAAGTATCCAGCACCAGCAGCAGCAGCAGCAACAACCCACAAATCCATTTTGCCTCTCCCTTCCACACACACACATACCCCAAGAATCACTACTACCCCAACTCCACAAAACAAATTACCCTCTTTCTTTCCACAATCAGAATCAAACAGGTAAGGGAAAAACTTTCCATCAATCTAAAGAATGAAGTGCTGGACTCTACTTCTTCCAGGAAAATAAATTTGAATCCCTAATTCACGAACTAACATATATAATATCCTTGTCCAAACTCTCAGCAATGTCACTATTGATGGAAATAATTATAAATTTTTTTTTAAAAAAAACCTATCGATCACCAATCTAGCTGTAAGAAGCTATTCCCCAAGTGAATGGACAGAGAATCCAAGAGAGAGAAGGAGGAACAACAACAAATAATCAATATAAAGAAAAAGAAAGCAATGTTATACGTCGCGGTGAACTTGAAAAGCATCAGAAGCCAACCAATGCCACCAACAAATTTCTGAGGAATCGGAAAGAAGAAAAGCTCATAATTTGCACTAAAGAAAAAAAATTCGGTTTAGTAGTTGTGCCAATTTCAGGGCACCGGAGAAAAAGAAGGGAAAAACTATTTTTCTATGTTATTTTTGGAAAGCGCTTGATCTCTCTGTAGTTCTGAACACTGAACACTGAAAGCAAAATCTACGAGTATGACGGACGGACAGACACAACCAACCCACACGATGTTTGCGGAATCTATGTGATTCGGCTCCTACACCCTCACCCCTTACAAAACCGTAACATGGACATAATAATAATAATAATAATAATAATTTCCCCATAAGAAATTATTTCTGAATGACAAGGGAAAAAAAAGGAAGTAAAGTCCTTTTGCGTTACCTTTTTGTCTTTTTGGCCAAATCTAGAGAAAAAAAAGGCTTGGTGGAAAGTGGAAACATAGGTACGCTTTTATTTTTCTGTTTTTTTTTTTAAGTATCATCAATTTTCAGTTGCCTTGGTAACTTTGCGAAAAGGTCATGACGTCCTAACAAGTAAAAAGGGTGCATGAAATGCCATCATTATCACCCTCATTACAAGTTTCTACTCATTATTAATTATTATTAATAATAAGGATTTCTAATAATTTTTAAGAATTTAGAATTATAATTTAGACGTTGCAGTTTAAATATTTAACTAATTAAATTTTAAATAAATCTAATTTTAATATATGGTTAGCGTAACCAAAAATTACGTACACATCAAATAATATATTATTATATTAGTAAAAATAAAAAATCTTACAAATGAAAAATATATAATTAGATGGCACTACAAATTCTTTTTACAAATAGTGGGTCAAAATTAATCTCATTTTAAATTGTTATAAAATTCTTTAAAAGTACCATTAGTCTTTATAACAAATATGGATATTTGAGACAATAAATCTTATCTTATCACATTTCTAGAATTTGGTTTCCGGGCTTAAACCATTTGACAAGATTACCCATTAATATCCATGTATTAGTCAAATTCTTGTGTACCACAGATCTATAGTATTCAGCATTTCGTGATCAAGCACTGGCCCTTTGTTCAACTTCTACTTGAATTTCCACTTAGTTTTAGTAACTTCTATTATTAAAGAACGAATGAACATCTTAGGAAACAGATCGATTCCAAAACATACATTCCCTATCGTATCCAACATAGCAAGGCTATCTATTGGCCATGTTCCATGTTCCTGCGTAGTATATCAACATAAAATTATTCTTGAAATGTACTTTAGAGCATAACCAATATTTTTTTTAATTAAAATTGGCTTTGAAAATTGGAATGAATAAGCAGCACAGTGGCGAGTCTATTTCTTTGTTATAATCGCCACTTCACAAATAAGAACCAAGGACAATGAATATGGATGGATTCATGATTGTTATCATTGAATACTTCATTGTCTCCAACTACATCCAACCAGCAAACAACAATCTTTCTACCACTCATTGTTCCCTCAAAAAATGTGGGATGATTCGATTATATAGCTATTTTCTCCGGACCAAACGAAAATTGACAATCAAATGAATTATAAATAAGCTAAACTACAACATATATGATATTGAACTTAATATACTATTATACTACATTTTAAAACAAATTTAAATTTAGGAAATGCAATACTCTAATTCTCTTAAAGTAAATAAAAAGTGAATAACATATTGCCTGATAATTGAGAATTGAGAAAACTCAGCCCATGTGGGATAAATGAGGACGGGAAAAAAGCTCAGTGAAATAATTGTGGAAAAATAATTGCAATGTGGTCCATCCTTTAAATCAAGTGAAAATGTCATCCTATAATAGGATTGTACCTGATGACCGAACAACAAAGGATAGTAACTAGAGCCAACAAACCTGAGACTCTTCTTAAAGTAGTCACTATAAGCATGAAAATTTTTTGTATGATACAACTCTAAAAATTAATTCTTAGACACACTCACAGAAAAGAGTGTGGGATTTATAAATAAGTAAATGTATGTTGAATCAAGTTGGTGGACCCATTTTTACTATGAATGTGCCTAAATATGATGTGTTAAACTTGTGCCCTAAGCAAATATCACGAGAAATTGAGAACCACGTGTGAACGCCTCCTCTCACAAATATTATTGCCACCTTGTTTCTAAGATTAGTAGCCAACACAAGTGGGAAACAGAGGACCACAGATTAATAATGTTGACAACATAGCATGAATGAAACTGACTCTATTGGTTAACGGATACATGAAAGCACAATAAAGCATATTAAGTGCGACTTAAATTGATAATTCAGTCTGCTATCCCTTTCATATGAATTTATTAGTTTTAATGTTTCATGTATTATATTGTCATATTGTATATATTGAAGTGGTCTAATATATACTGTATTACTATTTAAATGCATTGTAATTAGAATTATGGACAGAAAATAGCATTATAGTCGAAGCAAGATGTAGCATGCAGGGTTATGTATGTAGCTCCTAAAGAAGGGACACTACACTAACCATGTGGACTTGAAAGAACCAAACGAAAAAGAATAAAGTTGCTCCAAAGAATTTATGAGGCCTTCAAAATTGAAAACTAGCCAATCAGCTTCTCGAAGTTGAACACCCGCATAGCAAATAAACAAGTCGGCACCACCTGGTCTACGAGCCTAAATGTGCAAATGCAGCAATACGAATTACCACATGTGACATATGATAATATGAAGAATATTATCAACCAAACAACAATTCAGCCAACAACCTTAAAACAAATAACTTGATTCACTTATCAACGTTATTGGTGTTTCCTTTAATATTACAGTGTACAAATTAGGGAGAAAAATCATAAACAATAGAGTTTCATTATCTGAACATTGTATCAGGGCATTAAAATACAACACCCTCTTACATAAATCTACAATAAATTATCTTACTTCAATATACGTGCACCTCAATAATCACCAATACTCACATCAATATACTATGTCTATACATATGCTCAAGAAAAATATCCTTAAACAATATGGGCACAAACTACAGCAAACTCCTAAGTCAACCCATAATTTTTATATTTCTTGAATGTTCTTACTTCTTAATATGATGAAATATGCAGCATTTTACTTACCTCAAGATCAGTTGCACTATCCCCTACCATTGCTAATGCTTTGTATCCATGAGCCTGAAAACCAGTTTGATTAGCTTCATTATAGCAATTCAGTTAGCAAAAAGTTAACAGGCAAGTGCAAAACTAACCTTTCTGATTTGCTGAACTGCTGTACCTTTTCCTCCACTCCTTGAAGTGGGCTCGGTTTTGTCAAACCCCAGAAACTCTCCAGAGCTTCCAAAAAGCAGTTGGTTAGCGAAAATGTTATCAAGTGGAATCCCGAGTATTGATGCAACAGGCTTCATAAGAAGTGTCTTAGCAGTTAGAAAGAAAATAAAGTATCACATTCTGTATAAATAAAATGAACGAAACATGCATTTCAAGTGTCAAAAGCAATGGATAAAATTCTTAATATCATGACAATGTTGAGACCACCTAAAAAGCATTTTAACAGAAACCACATTCAAGGATACAGAAAGTAGCCGCTAACTTTGATAATTGCATTTTGAAATACTTTGGACAAGAATGATGGAAATACCTTGTTCAAAATTTCAATAATAAATAACTTTGCGTCCCTTCTTGTTAAGCCATCTAAAGTTCTAAATTCATCAAAATATCCCCCACTTTCTAAGGTAAAATTAAGATTTGGTCTCTGTTATGCAAGATGTTTGTGTAGTAAGTAACATTCGGCTTAAAAATATGTCAAGTGTGTACAATATTTTCTGCCAAAGAATCTGAGCATACAAGGGTATGTATCTCCTAGTTTTCAAATCTTTTCGCAAGAAGTACTAATTTAAAGAATGTTAGAGTAAGTAGTGACTATGATTCCCTCCTGTAAATCCAAAACACGAGTGTGACTAGTCTGACAAATGAACAGTGAATAATTAGAAACACCACTAATTACAACTAATCTCCATATTGATCATTTGACGGAATCCTCCAGAGATCAGATAAACATGAATGTGTTTAGTCTGTAGCTTCCGAGCTAACTCTTCAATGCCAAGGGAAAGCCTGCATATTGAATGAGAAGTAGGATCATGATCATTGTTCGAAATCTGTCAGAACTACACAGACACAGTTCAGATCA
Source organism: Dalbergia cultrata (assembly GCA_031216105.1). Classification (NCBI taxonomy): domain Eukaryota; kingdom Viridiplantae; phylum Streptophyta; class Magnoliopsida; order Fabales; family Fabaceae; genus Dalbergia; species Dalbergia cultrata. The sequence goes on along the minus strand of CM062347.1, from coordinate 51,515,612 downwards.
GAAAGTGAACAAAAGATGGCTAAAATTTAGCTTTGAGGATACAGGCATGAGGCGTCTCATCAAAGTTTAGGCTAGTCTGATAAAGGGGTAGATCAGTAAATCTTATGTCACAAGATGTCCTTGAGTATTATTGCTCTACACATATTCTGAATAAATCAAAAGTGCATGAGAACACATAAAGCCAGTTCTCTTACAAGTATGCAAAGACATTGCACAAATACAAGCCCACAGACAAAGATAGGGAATTCAAAGTGTTGAAGAAGATACTGAGTTTGTTTCCATTATTTCAACAAGTCATTATATATCATACAAAATACTATAAATAGAACTTTTCAATTATTCCAAATTGGAAGTTCGAGGCAACACCAAGTGGGGGATGGACTGTTTACAATGTGTAGAAAATGGTGAGAACGAGAGAGAGAAGAGAGTTCAGAGAGATGAATTGTATTTGGAAATGTGTATTATGAGTTCTGCGATCAAGGATCATTACATGCTTCTATATATATACAATGGAGTAATGTGCAAAGTAAGCTAAGCTAAGTTGAATTACATCACCTAACTACTAACTGAATATGAGAAACAGAAAAACTAACAGTAACAGAATTAGTTGCATGCACATGGTGAAATATACATGCACGTGGGGAAATATCCTGTAACACACCCCTCAAGCTGGCAGGTGGATGCTCAACATACCAAGCTTGTCACATAGGCTAGCAAATGGTCCTAGCGCCAAAGCTTTAGTTAGAATGTCAGCTAGTTGCATGTTTGTGGAGACGGGGAAGAGCTTCAAAATTCCAGATTGAAGCTTTTCACGAACTAGATGACAATCCAACTCTATGTGCTTTGTTTGCTCATGGTAAACAGGATTGGAGGCTATATAGATTGCTAATTGGTTATCACAATATACGCTTACTGGTTGCAGATTTGAGACGTGGAAATCTGAGAGGAGATACAGTAGCCATTGTGCCTCACAACTTGCGAAGGCTAAAGCTCGATATTCAGCCTTTGATGATGATCGGGATACTGTGGTTTGCTTCTTGCTATGCCATGAAATCAGACTGGGACCAAGGAAAAAACAGTAACCGCTGATGGAACGGCGTGTATCCAAGCAAGCTCCCAGTTAGAGTCAGTATACCCCTTTAGCTTAAGGTCAGAATCGGCTGAAAGAAATAGACTTGTTGCTGGTTTCCCTTTGAGATATCTAAGAACCCTGTTGGCAGCTTGTGCATGTGCGCCGGTGGGACAGTCCAAGAACTGACTGAGGCGTCCAACCACATAGGAAATATCCAATCGTGTGTTTGCTAAATAAAGCAAATGCCCGACTAAGCGCCTGTATGGAGAAGTATCAGATAGAGGAGTACCAAAGTCCTTAGATAGCTTGAGAGTGTAGTCCATGGGAGTTGATACTGGCTTGGCCCCTAAAAGACCAGAGTCTTCCAGCAAATCTAGGGTGTATTTTCTTTGGTAGAGAGTGATGCCTTTGGTAGATCTAGCCACCTCCATACCAAGAAAATACTTTAGGTTCCCTAGATCTTTGATCTTGAACTTGTTGTCCAAGAGGGTCTTCATAGCAGATATTTCTTCAATGTTAGTATCAGCAAGCACCAAATCATCTACATAAACTAAAATTGCTGTAAATCCTAATGATGAGTGCTTGTGAATAATGAATAATCTGCCAGAGACTATTTGTATCCTGAAGCAAGTAGGACTGAAGTTAGCTTGGCATTCCACTGCCTGCTGGCTTGTTTCAGCCCGTATAGTGATTTCTCAAGCTTGCAAACTAGGCTGGTTTTGGATTTAAGGACTTCAAGGCCTTGTGGGATCTTCATATAGACTTCTTCATCCAAGTCACCATGCAAGAAAGCTGTATTTACATCTAACTGGTGTAAATACCAACCTTTTGCAGCAGCAAGTGAAAGCAAAACCCGAAGGGTTGTCATTTTTACCACAGGATTAAAAGTTTCCATATAATCTATGCCATCGGTTTGAGTGTAACCCTTGGCAACCAACCTAGCTTTGTGTCTTTCAATTGTGCCATCGGGCCTGAACTTAATCTTGAAAACCCATTTACTTCCAATGGCTTTCTTTCCACAAGGAAGGCTAGTTAAAGACCAAGTTGCATTTTGCTCTAGAGCAGCAAGTTCGGCTTTGATGACCTCTTTCCAGCAATCATGAACCACAGCAGAGTCATAGGATGTAGGTTCTAATGTGGTGGATACGTTTAATGAGAAGTGTTTATATGTGGGGGAGAGGGAATTATAAGAAAGATAGTGGTGGATGGGATACTTGCTTGAGGAAGAAGGAGGTGCAGCAGATTTGAGCAAGGCACAGTGATAGTCTTGCAAGTATGGAGGAGGTCTTCTTGATCTTTCAGACTTTCGGACTGGTGCTATAGGGATGATTGTGTGTTGTGGTGAGGGTGGAGTGTGATCAGGTGATGTAGTGGAATTGTCTGGGTGTGGTGAGGGCTGCAGAATTGGTAAATTTGATATAGGGGTAGGTGATTGTGTGTATAGTAAATTTGGTAAGTTGAATTACATCACCTAACTACTAACTGAATATGAGAAACAGAAAAACTAACAGTAACAGAATTAGTTGCATGCACATGGTGAAATATACATGCACGTGGGGAAATATCCTGTAACACAATGAGCTTCCCGGCAACTATTTTCAAAGTCACAAACCAGTTCAGAGACAAAGTGCTCATACAGGAAGTAAGTTGCTAAGTTCATTATTCATCAAAATGTCAAATCAACTCAAGCAATTGAAGCCAACAAATGCTGAAAATGGTTGAGAAAATTAAACCAGTCTTACTTTGAAGGGTGTTTGCTCAAGAAAATTCTGAAGTTGAGACAAAGAGGGTTGTTTAAGCAAAGACAGCGTAGCAGCCAAAGCTTCCTCAAAAGTAACAGAACCACCACCCATTGCTCTACGAAAAATCAATACTAAAATCAGATACTTAACCCCCCCCCCCCCCCCACCCCACCCCAAAAAAAAAAAACTTTTTCCACCCAAAAAAACAAAATCTAACCTTGCAGTCCATTCAGCAACAGCCTTTCCAGCTCCACAGAATTCAGCCAGCTCATCAATACCTTCATCCACGCACACAGTGCTATCCACATCAAAGCATACGGCATCAGCTCAAGGATCTCTACCATTTCAATGAAGCAATCATCAACATAGAACTATAGCGGTCTGTTTGCGAGTTTGATATGACCTGCAAAATTTTACTCTACAACCCCTTCCCTCCTCACCCTTCCCGTCCAAAATCAAATTTACAGACATACCCTAAGATTCTAGAAACACTAGTCAGATAACTTGATATAGTGTTATGATGGAATGAACATAACTTGCGCAGAATGGTGTAACTTACAGTTTATGAGTTTATATGCAAGTGTACTAATCCGTAATCAGCATGACAGCATGTGTTCAATTGGCTAACAGAAACAGTTAAAAAAATAACGAACACCTTAACCGAATAACTGACTCTCTAATTAGATACCTTTGGAAGGTAAAGTGTTCTCGAAATGGCCCAACTTGGATTCCCCAACAGAAGCAGCAGCAACATGAGATGGCAAAGCAGAATGCTTCATAGTGTTAATACAAATTCGAATGCCAATGGGGCTGTTCCTTAGATGAAGGAAGAAAGTGATGTTGATGTTTTGTTGTACCAGGAACATGAACTGGCTGTTCCCACAACTCACTAATAACCCTTCCATCAAAGTATGTGTGATGTGTCTCCAAATTCCCACAATGATGAAAACTATAAAGGGTGTCAAGTTCTAGAAGCCTACGAAACAATATCATTTATATCACTGAAAATGAAGAATCTAGGAAGGAAGAAGGAACATGGTATTGGATTTGATCCTTTTAAAGAGAATCTCACCAGAAATAACGGATCCCTCTTAGAATTTGAATGTGGTCTTCCTTTGAGCTACTTTCCATACAGTTTTATTTATTTATTTATTTTTTTACTGAACACCTATTTGTTCCCTTAAAATATTTCCATATTGTATTGCACTTATTTTTCCATATTGAACACCTATAGTTCAATATTGCACTTATTTTTTTGTCTAAGACTACAGAAATTATGACTTATAATAAAAATTTAATGGACACATTTTATGAATTTCAATCATTAAAATGAGTCATTTTAAATTCCATTCTGCTTTAAATGACGTAGCATCACTTAACGTCCTATTAACAGGTCAATTTACAATTCCGTTAGTGTTTAAAGAATAAAATACACATAAAGGAACTAAAATATCCTATTATTAAAATCTTGAAGAACTACGAGTTTAGTTTCAATTTTTTGGGACTAAATAATCTTGCGAAATTTTCTTAAGGGATTTTTTTTTTCAAACATAAGCATCTAGTTTTAAAAATTGTATTTATGAATAATTTTAGCTATATTTACATGTTAATTTAAAAGATAATGTTTATATTATAGCTCACCTATGAATCATGGACACATTATTTGAAAATGTCGTGTTTATGTGTCGGACACTTATCCATGTGGATGTTGCATGACATACCAATAACAAATACTTGTATATATTTAATTTAAAAATTATTTTTTTACTGTAATATAGAAAACAAATTATAAATTAAGTTATAAAAAGAAACTAATACATAATGTTTTTTGTTTATAAAAAATAAAGTATAAGTAAAAATATTATAAATGATATTTTGAATAATGTTTTATTTTCTATATATGTTATGTCCATGTTGTATAATTATTCAACTACTGTGTGTCCCTCGTGTCCGTGAGTATCGTGTCCTATATTCGTGTCAGTGTTTGTGCTTCGTAATACCTCACTTACAAATTATTTTTCAAGTTAGTGATTCTTAATTTATGAAATAAAGGAGTACCTGAATTTATCTGTTTTTTTTTTAAATAATAATATTTTTGTTTATATTTATCTAAAAGTTATATTGCGTGTCCTGTTTAATCATTTTTAGGGAAAAAAATTCACTAAAAATGTCCATATTTTTTATTGGCTATAAAATGGTGCTTTTATTACATTTCATTTAGATTTTTTTTAAAGATTTTTTTTTTGTATATATATAAACACATTTTTAAAAAAAATTCTCTGGAAACAATTTGAATACTTATAATATGCAAAAAAATTTATAATTTTATCTAAATTAATTATTTGTATTAGTTGTTAAAAAATATTTTCTCATCCTTAAAAAAATTAATCTGCTTTTCAAAGAGTAATTGTGCAATTGCGACTTGTGTTAGTTGAAAATTCTTATTTATAATTTGACAAAATAATGATTCGACAATATGATAATGTAAAGGATTTTAAGTATTACAATATGTTAAGAATACTGGTAAAATGTTTAATATTGTTTATCATATATTTTTAATATTTTACAAACTAATAAGTACTTTTAAATCTGTAATAAGCTAAATATTTTTTAGAGAGTTTTAATCTTTCATTTGGTTCACTATTTGGAAATCCCAAGGTAATTTTACGCCTATTTTAGATCAAAATTAAACATTTCTGTTTTTTCCTTGGTCAAAAACGAAAATCTTCCATTATACAAGAGCATTATATTAATTGTGAAATTGCAAACGGTATGGGCACAATCAGTTAAGATTTGATTAATATTCGGTAGAGAAATATTATTTGTGCTTACAATAAATGTAATACTATGCCGACTTACTCTTATCTATCTTTAGATAAGATATGGACCCCATTTAATTTGAGTCTCACACTCATTTAGGGGAATATCAAAATATATCGACACGGTATCACACACATTGTGAATTCAAATAACACTACTTTATCTCATTAGGACATGGGTTTGAATTTGCAAATCAATGTAAAGATCTCATTAGTGGAGTGATATATATTTCCTCGGAAATCTCCAAAGAAGTTAAGGGTCTTTTGATCTTGGCAAGATATCGGCACTTACTCCATCTAAACTCTTTGTCACGACTCACCTACGGAGTGTGACCGGCAAGTGAGGATTTGGGTCCCCACCGCCTCAGTAGCGAATCGACAAATATGCATAAATAATCTAAATTTATTCAAAATATCTCAAGTTCAACTAAAACTTCAATAATATGAAATTGTTCTCAAAACATAAATTCTGAACATAAATTTGCCTAAAATCCATATTCTAGGCCAAAGTCAAACATAACAAAACAATTAACAGAAATTCTGAAAATATATCATGCATGTCCGGGGATCCTGCCTACACAATTTATTGGAGCACTACTAGACTGACATAATTGACAATAAGCTCCACTCCAAAGCGAAGCTCACCAAGTAAGCTGTAGCACAACTACTGAGGATCCTGTGGTACAACTGAAACTGTAGCTGTATCTGTAGGGAAAGGAAAGAGAGGGGTGAGTTCATCAAAACTTAGTGAGCGAGCCTCCACTCACAACCCACACGGGACAATAACAAAATACATAACATATACATGCAATTGATGTGAAATATATTACATATATAATTACATATAAATTAACTGAATCTATGGCAATAACTAGTAGAGAAACATGAATTATTTTATACATAATTATCTGAGCTGAATAGCTAAATCTGAGCCAATGGCTAATCTGATGGGCACCTAACTAGGTCCCATAAATGGACACCTCACTAGGTTCCTTATTGTGGGTGAGCTAGTCCTTTAGCAGACCACTTGGTACCAAGGTTAACGATCAATCCTGCAGCCGTTAACTCGCTGATCTGTTTCTCACTAATTAATATAAAATAATTTGTTCATAAACCAAATAAATATAAAAGCTCTGAATTCATATAATTCTAACAATTTGACTGTAGCATAACTGAGATTCTAAAATCATGCCCAAGGGATCACCAGCTTATAGACATAGTGATTTCAGTAATCAATAGAATATGTATCTGACAATTGTTATGAATTATACTTTATTCAATACTTTCAATAAATCATATCTAATATTCTAAAATCTTCATAGGAAACACATAGTCTGAAAACATGATAATTAATATATCTACTGTAAACATTAAACTAAGGTCTCACAATTTCATAAACTAGGAAAAAGATATTCTATAACACGCAAGGTATCAATTATGGTCCCATGAGTTTTTCTAAAATGATTAATTTTCATGATAACTGTAAAAGTAATAATATTTATAAAATAGGCATAATTATAACAATATATTCTCTTGACATAAATCATTCTTAAATTTCATAAATAATTTATATAATATGGAAAAATATTAATAATGACCAAAAGTATGATTATGAGCTTAAACTCACTCACCGTTGGTAGTCGTGAGTGTTCTTCTACTAATAACTTTACTCTGAAGTATTGGAATGGTACAAATAACCAATCTCCCAGATTAAAAGAAAGGAGCATCACAACGTCCCAAGAGAGGATTAGCTAGGCTCACTGAAGCTCGGTCATGAAGATCCTGAGCTTGACAAGAGATGAGTTTGGCTAAGAAGAGGTTTGGTTTAGAGGATATGTGATTTAGAGGAGGTGTAAGCAAAACTTAGCAAAATGAAATTAAACATTTCTTACACATACACACTCCTATACTCATATATTTATACACAAATATAATAATCATGAATAATATTAGTGCTATTTGTCTACACTTAATAATAATAATAAATATTAATAATGCTTACTACACTTAGTAATTATAAAGTTAAATAATAATAATGCTAAGTACACTTAGTAATAATAATTATATTGCTAACTACACTTAGTAATTATAATGTTAAATAATAATAATGGTAGGTGCACTTAATAATAATAATGCTAATGCTAGCTACACTTAGTAATAATAATGTTAAATAATAATAATGCTAGGTATACTTAATAATAATAATTATAATGCTAGCTACACTTAGTAATTATAATGTTAAATAATAATAATGCTAGATACACTTAATAATAATAATGCTAATGCTAGCTACACTTAGTAATAATAATGTTAAATAATAATAATGCTAGGTACACTTAATAATAATAATAAATAATAATAATAATAATTCATAATAATTATAATTTCTTTATTTGGGATATCACATTTTGTTACCAAAAAAATTAATTGATGAAATTGAAATTATTTTAATAATTAATTATATGTATATAATTTTTATAATTAATTATGATATAATTAATTTTATATTCAAATATATTATCTAAAGAGTGATTTTAAAGTAATTTGTTTTGTCTAGATTTAATAAAAAAAATTACTTATGTACTATAAAATACTAGAAACTGTATGTAATTATTTGTTTATAAATTATATAATAATTGATACTACAGCTAAATTTGGTAGAAATATTACAACTCTAAAACAATTAATTTCTACTTATAATAAAATGATAAAAAAAATTATTTTGAAAAGTTAATTTTTGGTATAAATAAAATAAATTGAATATTGTAATAAATTTCATTTGTATTTACCAAACTTTCAGATCATATTGAAAACAACTTTTTTTTAAAAAAAAAATTGTTTTGAAAAATAATCAACCATTCTTAAACAAGCACTAAAACTAAAAGGAGGGTAAGGTAGACACATTGTGGAGCTCCGCCGGAGGTGGGAGGAGGATGGTTGGGGTGTGGGGAAGAAGTCCAAAAACATCAAAACTGTTTTGGAAAACATCTAAAATCAGTTTTTATTTTTTTGTTTTTAAAACTCAAAATTAGTTTTTCTGTTTTTAAAAACACATCCAAAAAAATTGTTACCAAACAAGTTTTTTTTACTCTTTTGTTTTTAAAAACACAAAACAGTTTTAAAAAATCATTACCAAACATGCTCGTAATTTCCCAACCCTTTTTTTTTTTTTTTTTTGGTTTGGTCCCAACCCGTTTTTATTTGATAACTTCATTGTTTAATTCTTAAAGCTAAGCCCATTTGCATTGTTCCAAGTTTTGGGCTTTGATAATGTGTTAAATGTTCCACGTTTTGGGCTTTGACCCTATGTTAAATTTTAGTAACTTTTTGATCAAAAAATTGAATAACAGTGTAACCCTAAATTTGTCTTATTTATAACACGCTCACTATCTCTCTCAAGCATATAAGCTGCCACATATATCCCCTCCTTTGTGCATCCTTTCAGATTTATCTTTCTCTATCCTCAACTCACTTCACTCTCTCTTTCTCTATCTCTTTCTCTCACGCACACACACATGCACAGATCTTTTCATTTTCACTCTCCACCACCCGCTTGCGAACAAGGCAATGGTGACGGTTCGAGATGTCACAGACTACAAAGCCGAAAAGGCATGGCAGCTATATCAAGCGCCAGATCTGAGGTTATGGGCGAGTGGCAGCCATCATCACGGTGGATCTGAAGCGGTGGTACATAGTGTCACCCCCTTCCTTGCAAAGTAGTGGCAAGCCTCTAGCTTTTTTGTGTTTTTTGAGACTGTTATTTCTGTGAATCAGTAGCCCGGAGCGGGTCACCGGTTTTTCCAGAAAACTGGTGAGTTAAAGCGGTTCATGCCAGTTCCATTGCAACACCGATCCATTATGCTACTCGAACCAACTACCTGGCTAGTTCACCAGTCGAACCAGTCGGTCTGGTCCGAGTTTTAAAACACTGGATATAGGGTTAAAGATAATTTGGTCTTCTTACTTTTGCATAAAATATTTCCTTCCTATGGGAATCTCACATTCCCATGTTGAAGGTGAGAATGTTAGCCAATCAATTTTTGTTCACAAGAATGCAACTTACTCAAGAATGTATTTTCAATTGTTTACTAAATATAAGAATTTTACATTTCCATTATTGTATTCCTAGAATTTTCAAAACATTTTGTCTTTCACACATCCCTTTGCAAATAAACCAATAGGAATGGGATATTAATGAAAGACTTTAGTAGTTTTTACTTTTTAAGGACATTCATGATCTCACCTCGACCTCAAGGTTATTCGATTAGGCTCGGGTCATTAAATTTGATTCGGTGCACATTTTCGGACCCGATTCATGTCATGATTTGGGTTGACTTGACACGATGAGAAGTTAAATAATTCATTTTGAGTTATATTTTATTTTATAATAATTCGTGATAAATTATAAAATTTGATTCTTCAATTGATACTCTTTAAATAACTTTATATTATTTTTATAGTCGTATAGTTTGTTTTGAAATATATATTGCTGAATATTTTTAAAATTTTATAACTTTACTATGAATAATTTCAAAATCTCCATAACATAAATTAGTCAATGTGGGTCGGATTCAAACTTTAAAAAATAATCTAATCTAAAAATTGGATCAGATTTGAGTTTGGGTTAATTCGGTCCAACTTGTCCTTTATATAGTACTCCTAGTAATTTGTATGAAGTCCAAAGTTTTAAATTTTTTGTTACAAAAAAAAAAAACGAAAAACAAAAGAAAGCACTAAAGGCAAATTTTGAACGGATTTTGCAAAATAAATTTCTTATTTTTATATTTTTCAAAAAAAATTAAAATTAAATATATGGGCCGATTCGTGTGCTATATTTTGATAAAAAATTCTTTTTGTTAAAAAACCAAATTTTATATTTTTTGATATGTTTGTGTAAACCTTTTTTATAAAATCAAATCACTAGAAAAAGTACAAAAATTTTTTAGAAGCTATAATTTTTATCTTAGAGAAAAATATATTTTTATAACATTAAAAATGTTTAAGAATAAAAAAATATTTTAATATTATGTCTAAACATAAATTAATTTTTCATCGAAATATAAAATAGCTTTTACTTTTTTCTATAAAAGATCTTATGTAAAAATATTTTGCTAAAAAATCAAAAAGATCATTGCCTCATATATTTGAATATAAAATTAATTTATTTTTAAATTTAATGTCATAAAATCTTTTGTTTTCCTTAAATATCATTTTATTTTATTAAAATCTTTGTTTTCTTGGCTACAAAAATTTATGAGAATTTTTCTTTTTGAAAATGTTATACAAATATGTTTGAAAAATCTTATAGTTTTGGTTAAAATATTTTTTAACTTACAACACACTCAAATGAGCGATTAAATTTTTTTTTTTCCAACTAAGATATTAAGGGATAAGAAGTAGGAATGGACATGAAACTCCCAATCTCCCTTTACTTATTGAGATGTGCAGGAGTCTACCACTAGACTATAGGCTTACTTGTAAATATTGTGTTTATCTGTTTATATTTATTTTTCGTGTTTAGTTTCTCATATTCTATTTTTCAATACACGTATTTACTTTCTCAAATTATTTTCTTTATAGTTTTGAGTACACAAATGTGAGTCCATTAGATAGTGTTTGGTAAGGGGATAGTGTCAAATATACATGGATAATGAAGATAGTGAAGACAAAGACATAAATAATAAATATATAGGGGTATTATTGAAAAAAATATTAAATTTCTATCTGTGTATTCTGTCTCCACTGTCCTTATATTTTGGAGATACATAATTTTTTTTACTTTCTATTTTATCTCTGCCACCAAACAGGTTTGTGTCTCCAATATTTCTATATTTCTGTCTCAAAGGCAGTAAATAAACGCTACCTTATAGAAGTCTAAGAGAATTTAACTAGACAAGAACAAATTAGCCAACTCTATTATTAGCCGCGGATGTTAAATAAATAAATAAAATCCTAATTCGCTCATCATTAATGAGTTTCTTTTTAAGTTTTTAACAGTTAGATCATGCTTCATTTCTTTTATGTTTTTGAAAAAAAGAAGTTAGAACATGCTTGCTATTGAATTTTTATTTTTTATTTTTATTTTACAGGGATTAGAGATGGGAAAATTTTCGGAGGACCCAACAAGTCCAAAGTTCCAAGAGTATAAACATGCTTCGGTGCATCTTCCATCCACGCTAAGTTTGGAATAGTAAGGGCTAATTGAGCTAGAGCAGGAGCAACATGATGACAATTTCCTTTCACATAAGAAGGGCTAAAAGTTCTAAATTGGGCTAAGATGGATAAGCAATTTGAAATTATAAGCTAAAATTAATTCTCTTGCTACATGTTTAATTTTAAGCTATCTCTTAAATTGTCAATAGACTTCCACTGTTTGAATATTTGTTTCATTGTGGATTGAACAAAAACTAAAAAGAATTTAATGGAAAAGAAATGGATGAATTAAATAAAATTATCTTTACCTTGCTTAAAACTCGTCAATTTTATTTGAAAATTACATTATAAAATAGAAAAATTAAATAATTAATTCATTTAATTGTTCAAAGAATATAATTTTTTTTCTTCCACCTGTTCTATCCTAATTAAGAAAAATAAAGACATACATCTCTAGATTAATTTATTTTTATATTTAAACTCTTATATAATTTTTTTTTTCACTTTTATCGTTTCTCTTCCATTCTTCTAATTGCCCATAATTCAAACACCGCGATAATTATTGGGACAAAAAAAGTATAGCGCCAGCCATACTGTTTCTTTTGACTTAGAAATGATGATTAATTCTTTTAAGATGTAAAGTTTATATATATAGATTTTGTCTCTGATCAGAAAATATTTTCTACATATTATAAGAAATTAAACTCTTGATTACATGCTGAATTGGCCATGATCAAAATTTAATTGTCTATGATGAGGACGTTGTACTTGTACATTCGCACAACTTGGTTCACCGATTAGTTCATGCCTTATGTAAAAACCCAATACGCGTTTTGCAATCTGCACATATTTGTCCTAATTCATATGGTTGTCAATATCACCGACAATCTTTGTGGTTTCAAGTTTCAACATATTTGTATCGAGTCAGGTCACTGTATCCATAAGCAGCAAACCGTGCCCATTCATAAGCGGAAAAGTTTTGGATCAATACAAATTTACCATATCATTTTTACACACACTCATAAATCACAATAAAATTGATCGAACCACGAACGAAGGGATGTATCTTATTATTCTACTCCATTTCCATTATGCAGTTCATGTTAATTTTTTTATTTTATTTATATCCTTAATATAAATATGTTAGTTAAATAATCAATATATTTATCAATTTTTTTTTATTTTCTTTAATATATGTATTATTTGATCTTTGACAATTATTCTGAACTAGAGTGAGTATAAAATTATTGGAGTCTACTTTTATTATAAATATTATAAAAATGAGGTCGTAAACTTATATTCACACAAGAATCACTCTTCATATGACTGGGCACTGGGCAGTTTTCTGTTATCAACGCTACTGAAGTAATTATTTGCAGCTCAATTTATTACTAGCAGTTCAGTAAACTGAAATTTTTAGCTTGTCAATTAAATTATTTGAGTTTGAAATCATTCATGCTAACGGATTAATTCGATATTGATGTATAGTAGTTTTATTAATAATAATAATAATATTATTGTTATTATTATTATTGTTATTGATCTATTTTATTTAATTTTTTTACTAATTTATGGTAAGTAAATTTGTATAAGCAATTTTTTTAGTGAGTAAAATTTTTTTTTGCTCCTAACATTTTTAATTTGGCACCAATTTCATCCAAATAATTTGTTTACATCAATTTAGTCCTACTATTTTTAGTTTCAATACTGATTTAATCATAATATTTTTTATTTCAACCTCAATTTAATAATTATCTCAAAGTGAAGATTCAACAAAATGATTGGTTTGATATCAAAATTAAGAATGTTAAGACTAAATTTATGTGAAAAATTTTGTTAGGGTCAAATTAAAAATGTTAGAATCAAAACACTTGTTCATTTTTTTGTATTTACTTGCTAATATAAATGAGAGATAATAATCATAAAACACTGGTTTATAATACTATAAAATCAATATTTTTAATCAGTAAGTGTATTAACTATTAAAAAAATTAATATACACTCGAGTTTACAATGAATGTATTATATTAATCAATAATTTTGTAATAATTTTTTAATTTATATTTTAAATAATTAATGTATTATTACATGTAAAATTTACTGTGAATCCAAAATTATAATAATATTACTTATTCATTAAGCCAACCGTAAAAGATTATGATTTCTTGAGGAAATCGGTGTCAATCCAGTGTATAATGAAGAGTTGGTAGGATTTGTTTTTTTTTTATTTTTGTTAAAATTTCCTTACCACTTTTTCTTTCTTAGCCCGTAGTTTTCTTCTCTCGTCTTATCTTGCATTTTTTTTTTCTTTTTAAAAAAGATTATGCAGATAGGTTGTCAATAATGCCAATGGTCAAAGAATGTAATTTGTTATTTATATTTACAATCATGCATGATTTTACAAATAATTTTCGTTTATTTTTCTCTGAGCAACATTCCTCAAAATGAAAAAAGGTCGCGTTACAACTTACAACGCCCACCGCAACAATATTGTCTTTTTCTTTTGGGGAAGTTGTGTTGAGGCACATGGGGGTTGAGACTTAGAAAGCATACTTAAAAATGAAGTCATAGTAGTTATATTAGTCATAGACTCATAGGAAACATTGGACAAATCTCCCACACATTAAAGATGGCATCTCATGATCTTTTAGGAAAAAGTATAGCTTTAATATATCCAATTTTATTGATTTTTTTTTCTTTCTTTTTTGTCAAAATCATTATTTTAAAAAGGATTTAATTTTAATATATTGATAATATAAAAAATTTACACAATCATCTAATCATATAATGACATATCAACAAATTTACATAAGTAACTTTATATCACTTTAAAAAGTCATGCAAATCGATATACTTAATTGGATTAATCTTTTTATATTGTCAATAGATTGAAATTATGATTATTATTTTCTAAATTTGATTTGAATTGAATTGACCTATCATATATAGGTGAAGTCCTCTGAAATCTAAATTCATCATTATTAATCCAAATATTACATCAAAGTTCATTTAACAGTGACATATATTACTGAATAATACGACTCAAATAGGCAGGCAAAAGCCGTGGGACACAGTGGCACATTAAAATAACCCTTTTCTTTCTTACCCAACAGAGTAGAATTCTTCCAATTGATCCTTCCTAACTGCAAAGAAACCACCAAAAAATAATGTTCAAATTCATATATTGGTCATCCTTGCATCCTCTTTCTTACGTTCTATAGTATGAGCTGTCCTTGATTTAGCAAGCTAGGAAAATGAAATGAAAGCATTGCTCTCTTTTCCCCTCAAATTCAACCAACACACCTACACTCTAACACACATATATATATGCAAACACAATCTTTATATTTCCGTGCCATGGATTTGTTATTCAACCTTCACCTGCCCTTACTTAATCTCCATCCTCCCCCAATCTGTCTAATGATCCAACAAAACCTCCATTAATCATCTTGAATTAATTCTATATATATAGTGTAGTCCACTACACCCATCCCAGACCAAACACATATATAATGTAATATTCTTTTCATTAAAACACATTAAACTATAGTTTGTCCTTTCTCATTTCCCTTACTCAACCACTCAATTCCAAAGAAAGTTCCACATACTCGTACATAGAAAATTAAAAAATGGAGAAAATGTTTAATTTCTTGTTTGCTAAACAATTTAAACAAATCCATTTGGCAACTCCAGCTAGCTGCATCTCTTTCATGGGTCAAACTTGAATGCAATTATTCAAGTGACTTTGGGTGTGTCAAATCCTTGAAAAAATAAGAGAGCAAAAAAAAAAAAGGGAACAAAATCATGCACCTTCTTTCCCTTGAAACAAAATCCATCCCATTATTGCACTCAACATTATTTTCTTTGGGGAATGTGAATGAAACAAGATCTTTCACTTTTCCATGATCACAAAAGACTTGATCAAAGCTTCATATAAGAATCATCATCATAAGTTCATAAACCACCAATGGATGACCACTTAGAGTCCAAAACTCCTCAGGATCGCGCTCTCATTGCTCTCTTCAAGTCATCACCTTCATGTTCTTCATCCTTATCTTCTTCTTCTTCTTCTTCTTCTTCCTCTTGTTCTACTTCTTCTTGGGCTGCTGAAAAAAATGTCCTTCTTTCTTCCAAGTTATCGTCATCATCACAGCATGAAGCGGAACAACAACCCCGCCACGTGGCAGAAGAAATTGAAGCAGTTCATCATAGAAGGGTGTTGTTCATCGATGACATTGTCGGTCACAGTGGATTGAAGTGGAAGGATGTGGAGAACCGGTTCGACCAAGTGGCAAGGACCCGAACCGGCCCTGAACCGGTCGTGAAATGGTCCGAGTTTGGCTCCTGCATTGGTGAGTGAGAATAATAGTAATAATAACAAAGTCAAAATTTTGTGTCTCATTATTCATCGATCACTCTTTTTCATGATCTTTAATAATTTTCAATGATAATGCATTATGTTCGTGGAACGGCATCGCTTTAGTCCTTTTTTTGCGGTGGCTGTTTTGTTTTGTTTGCCTTGTAGCACCATCAACTAACACAAGAATCATAGTGAAGCAAAGCAGTTAGCCACCTTAGCCACGTTCTTTGCATTTGCTATAATGTCACAATATACGACAATATAAGATGTGTCACTCTATATCACTTGTTTTCTTACACTTAATTTAATTCAATGATTATTTAATTATCCTCTTTTGGGGTTTAATTTTCCTTCTTCTTTTTTTCCGTTTAAAGATAATGTTTTATCTATACCGACTTAGTCTGATCTTCATAAGTTGTATTTGTAGTTAATTATTATGCCAATCATTATTTTAATTTTTTTCTTCTTTAATTTCAAAATTGTCGTTTTCCGATAGGGATGCAGTCATCACCAGAGTTTGCCAATGAATTGTTAAGGGCGCTGAGAGGAGGAAAGGATTGGCAATTCGACATCACAAAAAATGATTTGCACATTCTTTGGATTCGGGTGAAAGATGATTCTTTCAACTCAAGAATGCGCATCTTCTTTGAAATGTGAAAAATCCTACACTAAATTCTCCTCTTCACAATTGTGAAACATGTTTGTAATTTTTTCCTTTTTGCTTTACTATAGGTGTAACAGAAACCAGGATGGAAGAATTACCGAGAAGGATATAAAACAGGTCAATCATTAATCAATATTTAATGAAAGCTACTCAATATAATCTTCTACCTTATAATTTTTATAGGTGTGCGGCTGTTTAAATTTTTGTTTGTTATTTGTCATGTTCTGCATGTTCATGTTGATTTTGGTTTGGCCCTTGTGCAGACAAGTCTATAATTAATTATAGTATGCGTGAGAAAATTTTCATTATAGTTTGGATTTCTCAGCATGTTCATGTTCTTTGGACTTATGGCTATTTTGGCCCTTATGCAGACAATTCTATTGACTGCTTCTACAAATAAGTTATCCGTGACCCATGAAGAGGCAGAGGACTGTGCAGCTTTGATCATGGAATCACTAGACCTCAAAAACAAAGGCTACATTGAGGTATACCAATTTTAGCCTCACCCTTCATATGGGGTTTTTACCACATGACCCTTTTTTCCATATTCTATATTAATGGAAAAAGATTCATTCAATCATTTGTAGA
Organism: Dalbergia cultrata; assembly: GCA_031216105.1. Taxonomy (NCBI): domain Eukaryota; kingdom Viridiplantae; phylum Streptophyta; class Magnoliopsida; order Fabales; family Fabaceae; genus Dalbergia; species Dalbergia cultrata. The sequence goes on along the minus strand of CM062347.1, from coordinate 51,498,214 downwards.
TATCTCAAATGGAGTCTCTCATGAAGGCTAATGTCCACAACAACAACAATGACTTTTGTGAAGAGCAGCAAGAACCAATGTCAAGGGGTGAAGTGTTGTTTAGAACTTATTGGCGACGTGCTTGGATTGTTATGATGTGGCTGCTTGCATGCTTTGGGTTATTTGCGTGGAAATTTGTTCAGTACAGCCACAGATCAGGATTTGAAGTGATGGGTTATTGCCTTCCCACGGCCAAAGGTGCAGCTGAGACCTTGAAACTCAACATGGCTCTAGTTCTTCTCCCTGTTTGTAGAAATACAATCACTTGGCTCCGTAAGGACACTAGGATTAGCTATGTCATTCCATTTAATGACAACATTAACTTCCACAAGGTAGGTGATCTAATTTTGCCAGCATTTCATGTCACTTACCAATTTCCATCATTCACATTAGAGTAATAACTTATTACCATCCTTAATCACCACATAATATATATTAATCATGTATTATTTACATGTAACCTAGATTAGGGATTCAATTTCTGTCCTATCTTTCTGTGTCTTTTCCCATCCCTTAATAGAAGCCTGTTAACTGTTAAATACTAGATGGTTATGAAAGAATCAATTTGAGAAGATATACACGTGATGTCATTCAATGTTACACGTGTCGAATTTTGATTGAGTATTGAGATGACAAAAACACTTGATAGAAGATTTCGATTCTTAAATCACCTTTCTAAATATTGTCCAAAATTATTTTTATGCAATTATCTTTTTTTTTCTTGTTTCTTAAACTAATTGATATTATTGAAATTTTGTATATTAGACTGAAATATGCAAAAACATAAAAGGAACATAATTAAGTACTTGTTATTTCGTGAATACGTAGCTTATTGCAGGAGGAATTGTGGTGGGTGTGATCTTGCATGGTGGTACACACCTTGCCTGTGACTTTCCAAGAATTACCAAGTCGGACAGCTCAATTTTCCGGCAGACGATCGCGGCCGGATTCGGGTACCGGCAGCCAACTTACTTGGAAATGTTGGCGACGATAGAGGGGGCAACTGGGATTGCCATGGTGGTACTAATGGCCATTGCATTCTCACTAGCAACAAAGTGGCCAAGGCGTCGCTCAACTGTGCTGCCAGTGTCCCTAAGAAGGGTCACTGGCTACAACACCTTCTGGTACTCGCACCATTTGTTTGTCCTTGTCTATGCGTTGCTCATTGTTCACTCCATGTTCTTGTTCCTAACCAACAAATGGACCGAGAAAACGGTTAGTCCATCTTATGTCTTTTTTCATCCTTATTACATGACTTTGTTAGTCATTCTTTTATTTCTTAAGGTTAATTTTACACTTATTTCAGTCTCCCTTAAAGTTTAGTTAGTGAAAAGTATAGGCTATGTCATAAACAAAATAATGCATCTAATAGTTAAAAATTGAACCATTTAAAAGAGAGTTGCATCATGCGTGAAACTCATTTCAATAGAACTCATTCATTTTGTGTATGTCTGTATACCATTTTTCTTTGGGTATTTCTCCGATACTCTTATGAAATTTATGGGTACTACTGCTTATCATCGTCGTTTAGTTTACTTGCTAAGCTGGTATTTAGCTCTTTTAACTAAAAATAATTTTAGAACAAATTTTGATGTGGATTTTCAATTTTTCACCAATCTTTCTATGTGCAGACATGGATGTACATTGCTTTTCCGATTTTGTTGTACACTGGTGAGAGGATCTTTCGAGCTGTAAGATCAGGATCTTACGAGGTTGATATTTTGAAGGTATTTGATTAACTTTCAACTATTCATGAATACCATGGGCAAAATTTTCCAATTTCTTTGCCATTCTTATCAAGGATAACCATTATTATCTTAACCCTCCTTTTTGACAATTCCATGTAGATAAGTCTCTGTCCCGGAAAAGTTCTATACCTCAAAATGCAAAAACCTGAAGGTTTTAAGTACCAGAGTGGCATGTATATTTTCCTTCAGTGCCCCCAGATTTCATCCTTTGAATGGTACTACTATTCCTGTCACTTGACCTTTATATATCATTCAAGATTCAACAATGCACCTTTTGTATCAAATAATCCATCCCATTCTTTCAGTTTTTTCTGATGCCAAGCTGGTCAATCAAGATTGATGATCTAGTTGAGTTTCTTTTGACTGCAGGCATCCATTTTCCTTGACCTCAGGGCCACAAGATGACTACCTCAGTGTGCACATTAGAACTCTTGGAGACTGGAGCTACCAAATATATGAGCTATTCCAAGAGGTATGTATACTTCAAATTGTGCTTCTCAAATTTCTAAAGTGACGCACGAATACTTCAAAATCGTAGACGTACCTTTACCAGACACAAATCATATATGATACTTTACCAATATTTTTAGATAGTTTTAATTATATTTTACATGTTTTTAGTATGATTTGTACGGTATGTTCGTATCATACCAAATACTCATTCCAGTAATTGTTCTGGAATGTGCAGGCAATGTTATCAGGATCAGAAGATTGTCCAAGACTGTACATAGACGGGCCTTATGGCTCTGCTTCTCAAGACCATGTAAAGTATGACATTCTGGTGCTAATTGGCCTGGGTATTGGAGCCACACCTTTCATTAGCATCCTCAAAGATGTTGCTAAAGGAGCCCAGAGAGCACAAAGTGATGATGTAAGATTACTTATATTCTGCTACCTATTTGTCTTACTGTGATAGTGCCTTTGCTAAATTTCAATTTATCTGCTTCTGTTCCATTAATTAAACAAACATTTTATATTTGGGCATTTGAAATAGAGTGGTCTCAGAGAATGCAGCAGCTTAACAAAGGGTCCATTAAAAGCATATCTCTATTGGATTACAAGAGAGCAAAACTCCCTTGATTGGTTTAGAGATGTCATGAAGGAAATTTCACTTTCAAACAAAAAGCAGGTATGTCTAACTGCAAATTTTTTATGATATGACTCTGGCATTGGATGCTCAAGGAAAATTAAATTGTGGCAGTACAGCCACATTGTTCTTTTGATGTAGTTAAGATCTTCAAGCATTTTCTGACCATTCTAGTTTTCTGGTAATCTTTTTAAGTCTGTTGTGGAGATGCACAATTTCCTAACCAGCACTGTATATCCCGCGGGAGATGTCCGTGCAGCTTTGCTGAGTGTCATTCAGGCCTTGCATCATGCCAAGGATGGCATTGACTTCGTTTCAAGGACTTCAGTAAGTGCATCTTCACCTTTGTTTTAGGCAATATGGTGATGTATGGAAATGGATTCCTTCATGTGTAAATTACATGTGCGCTCATGATCACCCTTCATTCTCCAAGTATACTTTTCAACCCTTTTTAAAATAAAGAGATGAAGGATGTGGATTAAAACATAAGCCCTTCATGTGTAATTTACAAATATACCTAGTCAAAATATAGAAGACGCCAAAAAAAATATTGTCATAACTTTTTTTTTATAGAAACTATTGTGGTTGTTACATGAAAATAGAGTGATATATCTTTCAATGGATGCTCTTATTAACTATTCCAACTCAATTTTCTCATGGAATTTTCAGATATGTACGCATTTTGCTCGACCAAATTGGTTCAACATATTTTCCAGATTGGCTCGAAGCCACAGAGGAGCTAAGATTGGTGAGAACATCCCTCGCTAATTTTTGTTTTTGGCAGAAATTCCTTATGCAACACGCACTCTCAAATTTGTTTTGTTATTTAGTAATTGAAAAAGACATATTTATTATTTAATTTTACAGGCTACAGCTTTACTCAACTCTCTCCTAGATTGCCCTTTGTCCTTGTTCCCAACAACTAATGTAGGTTTTCTCATACAGGGGTTTTCTATTGTGGTCCATCTAGTTTGGCAAGAGAATTGGAGACATTGTGCACCAAATTTTCCACCAAAACCACAACAAGATTTGTTTTCCACAAGGAAAATTACTAAACCCCAATACTAAGGAATGATTTGTGTTCTATCAATATCAATTCCTTAATTATGAATGCATAATCACCTACAGAATCTGGAGCAGGTTCCCTCTACTGTGCCAGAGCAACAGTAAATATATTTGTTGCACTTGTGTCTCCAATGGACCAACTTCAAATAGTTTTCGGTAACTGAAAAAGAAGCAAATACTGCATCAAAAATAGTTCTTTTGATTGACTGATCGTCGTTCGTTGGTTGTGTATTCGTGCTGTTTTGATAGGAAATAGGAAACAGTAATAGCAAGGGAGTATTCTTATACCAGGAAATAAAAATAGTAAGGGAATATCATATCCTATACTAGTGTAGAGCATGTGTTAATTGTTATTTTTTATATATCCATACTGTTAGATAGGGAATTCAAATGTATTGCCACGCACAATTACAAGTGTAACTGTTATGAAAATAATAAATTAACAAAGAATGCTTTTAGCACTTATTTCTACTTTTCTTAAATCTTTTTATTATGCTTTTTATGAGGATTTTTTTTCTTTCTTTTGTCTTGAGCCAAAAATACCTCATCTTATTTGGCTAGTGTTGTGGTGCACCGAGTTAACTATCGTGCACCACACAACAGAATGACTTCAACAATGGCGGAACTTCTTTAGGGCTGAGGGAAGCAGTCCCCTTCTCCCATTTTTTATTTTTACTAAATATTTAAACAGATCTATCAAATTTTAAAAATCTCAAATTAATCTCTCATATTTCTAAAAAAGGAACAAATTAATCCTATGTACAGTTCCATAAATGGAGAAACCAATTTGTCCATTTTTTTAACTGTACGGAGGACTAATTTGTCCCTTTTTTAAAAAAATGTGAGATCAATTTGATATTTTCAAAACTTGAGGGACTAACTTATCCCCCAATACAAACCTAGGGGACATGTTTGGGTATTTAGTCCTTTTTTTAACTTTATATATATATATATATAATTTCTTAAAAAAATGATTAGTATGGTTATTAAGTAATTAATATGTCTTATTATATGAGAAAGAAAAAAACCTACTAAAACTTTCTCTATGTTCTCTATATTGTCATCAAGACATTTTATTTGTATATTAATAATTTAAAATTTAGAGTTTAATTAATTTCTATGCACTGACATCATAAATTTTTTTTTCTTTATATTGTCATCCAATCAAATCATTTCATTTACATGACTTTTTTAAGTAGTAAATGTAAGATTTAACTACTTTTACCAATGTAACAATACATGATTGGATGATAATATAAAAAAATTTTACATTGTCAGTGTATAGAAATTAAACTCATAAACTTAGTTAGTTAATATATTTGCCTATAAATAATATATCTTCCTGATTAGTGTATATAAAAATCCTCTTTATTCAAAATATACCTTATATATATTGAGTAGTCTTCTAATATTGTGTATATTAATTGTCATTCCAAGCCTAAATTCAAATTATAAAAGTTATTAGATTAATGGTTAGGATAATATGTCATCACTCTAAGGTTATGTTTAGTTATGGGATAAAAATAGGGCATGTAAATCTTATAAATGAATTTTATATATAAAATTATACATAAATTTTATCAAAGAAAAATTTATTCGATTTTTATTATCTAACCAATCATTCTCTAAGTATTATTGCCCCCAAATTTTTTTTCTATCTTCTGCCACTGGACTCCAATAATTCTCTCCCTCTAGCTCTGTCCATTCTATTTATTTCCGCACCCCTCCCATCTCCCCTACACTGGCCCTCTTCGCCAGCAACACTTTCAACCTCTATCCTTTTCGCATTTGTGGCCTCTATTTTTAGCTTCATGATTACTGCACTAAAGCAAGATGACAATGCAAAGGGATGTCGCTTTCAACAATTTCTTTGGACACGGCATTGAGAATCCAAGATATAAAGATTTGATTGTTTCCGTCTCAGGAAGCACGAAGAATTGGATCGGATCTGCCAAGCCTAGAGATCAAACCATATCAAGAAACCCAAATTTTTTCTTAGAAGAGAGTGCAAGCTTCATTGACATACACTAGGATATATAACGGGACTAGGATATTTAACGAGTGGGCAGTGATCCTCTCATATCATTTTTCAATACAATTAGTCAAAATCTCTTTCTTGTATCATTGACGTTTTTTTCTACTTGATCAAGGGTATAGATCAAAACCAGGGCAGATCGACATAGTAGAGGGAGGGAGCTCGTGCCCCCACAAGAATTTGATTTTTTTTTTTAATAATTATCTATGTATATATACTTTTGTCCCATTATTTAATAAAATTTAATCCCACATTGATTATAAATAAGATAAAATGACAAGATATAACATTTTTTTTTGTTATGCTTATGTATTATCCACCTCCTAATTTGTGAGACCAAAAAATACCCTAGATGATCACTAATAAAGAAAAACTTTAAATCGTACTCAATTCGTGGTGACGTATGAGCTGAAAGTCGCCAACTATGTGAGTCAACCCCAATTGGTATCCTATAACTAACTTTACATCATGAGATTAACATATATATCTCATGTATCAATATGGTTTCAAGAGTTTAGTTTACCACACTAAAAAATTAAAAAAAAAAGAAAAGATAGATGAAGTATTTGTAAAAATGAATTAAAAAATATTTCAATTTTGAAAACAATTATCAATTAGTAGAGCATTTATAGATCTTACTTATTGAACTAAATTCAATACAATTAAAAACATATTTTATTAATTTTTCGACGTGAAAATTATTTCAGTCCTAATATGAAACAATAAGAAAAAAAAGTAGGAAACATTAATAATAATAACAATAAATTAGTATGAGCAGCCTATAATAATTAATTAAATATCCATATGAAACAAGAGAGAGAGAGAGAGGGAGAGTTCAAATTACCTTCGTCTTCGCGTTCTCTGCTAACCCTAACCTTCGCAACACAGAAACGAAGGAACCCTAATTCGACGCCATAGCCACCCTCATCAATGGCGGCATCGTCGTCGTCGGCGAAGCGATGCCACTACGAGGTCTTGGGCGTCCCACGCGACTGCACCACTGACGAGATCCGATCAGCTTACCGCCGCCTGGCCTTGCAGCGCCACCCAGACAAGCTCGTCCAATCCGGCCTCTCTCAATCCGAAGCCACCGCCCAGTTCCAAGAGCTCCAGCACGCCTACGAGGTCCTCTCCGACCCAAAAGAACGCTCCTGGTACGACTCCCACCGCTCCCAGATCCTCTTCTCCGACCCCAACTCCCTCCGCAACTCCTCCCTCCCCGACCTCTTCTCCTTCTTCTCCAACACCGTCTTCTCCGGCTACTCCGATTCCCCCAAAGGCTTCTACAACGTGTACTCCAAGGTATTCGACAAGATTCACGCTAATGAGCTCAATTTCGCGAAGAAATTAGGGTTAGGTGTTGATTCTGTTAGGCAGGCACCTGTTATGGGCGATTTGGAGAGTCCCTATGAGCAGGTGACTGCTTTTTATGGTTTCTGGTTAGGATTTTCGACGGTTATGGATTTTTGCTGGGTTGATGAGTATGATGCTTCTGCGGGTCCCAACCGGAGGGCGAGGAGGTTGATGGAGGAGGAGAACAACAAGTTGAGGAGGAAGGCAAGGAGGGAGTACAATGATACTGTGAGGAGGTTGGCGGATTTTGTGAAGAAGAGAGATAAGAGGGTGATTGATATGAAGGTGAGGAAGGAGAAGGAGGAGGAAAGAAGGAAAGAGGAGGAGAGGGAGAGGAAGAGGAGGTTGGAGAAGGAGAAGAAGGAGAGGGCTATGGCTTATGAGGAGCCGGATTGGGCTAAGGTTGAGGAGGATGAGGATGAGGGGGGTGGTGGTGATGGGGATGAGTTTTGGTTTGAGGAGGGAGAGGGGAAGAAGGGGGTTGGTGGTGGTGAGAAGGAGTTTTATTGTGTGTTATGTGGGAAGAAGTTCAAGAGTGAGAAGCAGTGGAAGAACCATGAGCAGTCCAAGAAGCATAAGGAGAAGGTCGCGGAGTTCAGGGATTCGATTGCTGATGAAGAGGAGGATTTGGAGGTGGAAGGAGGAGAAGGGGAGCAGGGGTTGGAAAGTGAGGGGGATGGAGTTCGGATGAGTGGCGATCGGTTGGGGGAGAGTGATTATGGGGTTGGGGATTTGGAGGGTAGGATTAGAGATGATCTAAAGGTTTTGGAGGAGACTAAAAATGGGGTTGAGCTGAGTGATGATGATGATGACGGCAATGATGATGAATTCTATGATGCTCCGCGTGGTAAGGAAGGGAATGTGGCTGGTGTGTCAGTAGATTTTGATGATGATGATGATGACGTTCTTGAAGCAATGGTGGCTGGGCACAAGAGCAGAAAACCTCATGCTTCAACGCACAAGCCCAAAGCTTCGGTGGCTCCAACTCAAATTGAGGATGAGGATGATGGGGTTGGGTTTATGGAATATGACAACAGAAAAAGCTCGAGAAAGAAACGTGGTGCCAAGAAAGAGAAGGGTAGGAAAAATTGGGAAGAATCTCATGTGGCTACTGTCAATGGGGATGAAGAGAATGATAACAATAATGGGAATGATAATTGTTATGCAGAGGAGTCTTCTTCCCAATGTTTTGTGGAGACTGGGAGTAACGGTAGAGAGAATGAGCATGTCGGTAGAGATAAGAAGACTTCAAATCAACCTGCTGATAAAAAGGGAACTGCAAGGGACACGAAAACCAAAGCAAAAACTTCATCCAAAGGAAGAAAAGCCAAGGTAAGAACTTGTGAATGAGCCTATTTCTCTGTCCCTCATTATTTGTCATGAGATATATAGCTAGTTAAGATGACATGAAAGGGGTAGCAATCATGACTCATTTGATTTCCAACTTTACGTTACCAGTGGTTGAAGTTCTTCTGCAGAGATGTGTTCGGGGTTTAACATAATAACGTTGATTATGCATCAGCATTATAGCTTTGTCTTATAATTAAGCTTGATTTTGTGATTCTGATTTCTGATCGTGTTTCTTATATATAAGGTGACATCAAAGAATCTTGGCAATATTTGCGAGGCCTGTGGAGAGGAGTTTGAGTCAAGGTAATTTACGTCTCTCGTTTATCATATTTTAATTTAGTTATAGATAACATGGAAATTTTTGTTAGAATACACTGCTATATAAGTTATAACTTCGTCTGACTTCGTTCACAGGAATAAATTACATAAACATCTGGGCGATTCTGGGCATGCGACATTAAAAAGTAGATAAGGAAACTACAGTAGGAATTATTCAATTCAAGCTTATTGTTCCAGTTCCAGACATTGATCAGCTTCAATTCAATTATTGGCCCATTCTTTAATTCTTATAGTTATAATAAATTTCGAGTAAACCTTCGGCAGAACTGAAGGCATGCTTGTAACTTTGCCACAGCTCACAATGATGTATGGATAGAGGGAATATGCATTTGCACATCTCGCTTGAGTGAGTAACATGTTGGTTAATTTCATCTCCCTAAGAAAAGGGGTCTTAAAAGGGAAGCACCCATGTGATGTTTAGCAATGCTGTTTTCCCAGAGTAAACCAAATTTGTACCTGCATTTGAGAAACCCTGCGTGATTGCGTAGCTCTTTTTGGTGTTTGTTCTGTCGTCAGTTTTGGTGGGCAATTGCTGTGCTTGCATTTTGCGGAGTTTAGATTAAAGATCTTTAGGGGTATGGCCTGCTTAAGATTTTCTCCTTTAAGTTTTTTTTTTTTTTTTTTTGCAAAGAAAAATGAAAATTTACTTTTTGAAATTAACATGTAATATACTTGCCTCAATATTAAAATGTTTTTAAATTTAACTCCAGCTATTTGTTTAAAGTAGTTAAACTATAAATTGACTATTTTCGCTTTATTTTTGTTGTGAAAATCTGAGGTATTAATCACTCCAGCTGTTTACTAGTCAATAAGTCAATAACAATGGTAATATTTTATTATTGGTTAATAAATAAAACTCGGATTTTATGCTGCCGATATCACAGTCGGTAACACCACGACGAAAAACAAAATCGCCAACAAATTACGAAATGTAAGATAAGTTGATCTCCTGTTGTTTTCAAATGATTTTAGGATAAAATATAAATTAAACACTAATAATTTATTTTAGTATAAATTAGTCAGTAATTAAAATATAACCAGTATTTGACCAGTGCAATTGTGTAGATACATAAATTAAATAGATATAAAATTTTCAATAAATGGATATTGTAAAAAAAAATTCAATTTATGGACAGGGTTAAAAATAATGAGAAAAACTCATTTGATAGAATATAACATTTTCGTTTTATATATATATTTTAATAGCTTTTATTTATATTTTTTATTATAATGTGTGAAATTTAAAATAAAAGAATCTAAAGTAATTTTTTTTAACAATTTACATAAATTAAAAAATATAATATAATTGCATTTTATTTTTAAAATTTAGTTTTATTATATATAATTGCATTTTATAAACATTGTAGAGTATATCATTTACTTTCTTTTATGCATTTTAATAACTTTTATTTGTACTTTTCATTATAATATGTGAAATTAAAAATAAAGCATATAAAGTAATATTTTTTAACAATAATTTACATATAAATTTTAAAAATATAAGAATTAAAATATTGATATATAACATTTAACTTTTAAAATTTTTAGTCTTATTACATAGAATTGCATTTAATAAAAAAATTTAATTATTAATATTATTTATCATAAATTATTTATTTTTAAGCAATATTATTTATTTAATACAGTTATTTATTTATATATTAATTCTTTATATTTATGAACTTATATGTTAATATTATTATCTTATATATACATTGTAAAAGGAAAGAAATAGAAAAAAGAATCATGACACCGGGTGTACATTGATAAGTAGAAGTAAAAAAAAATTAATATTAAAAAAGTACTATGTACAAACAGTATAACGAAACATAAATAAAACACTACTTTATTATATACAAGCAAATATAGATTAAATAATACGAATGGTTGCAATTCCAATGTTTTTTATAAATTACTATATGAATGGGATACTATATAGTTTCTCAAAGAAACTCGTATTCAAATTATTCTAAATTTTTTAAAAGCTTATAAAAAAAGCTTAATCAAAGCACCAAATGATACTTGGCACAATAGATTTGTCATTTGTTGTAAAAAGAAATCTGATAAATGAATGCTACGTTTTGCATCTTGAATGTTGTTATTAACTCTATTTTAGAATATTATTAGTAAGTAGATAGATTATGTTAATTACTGAAAGAGAAAGTTGTTAGACCTCAACTTGTTTTTTCGAATGACCAATATTTTTAGCGACCAGATTAGGGATTTATTTTAACCATAACACTTGCTAATTTAATGTTTCATCAATTAAAATCATTTCCTTTTAATATTGTACAAACAGTTTTGAAAATGGGAAAACTATGCATTTAGCGGTAAATATAGCTAAGTGAAGATTCTATCAGATGTACATGAAAAACTCAATCTAGACAATATGCTGTCTACAATATTTTAGTTACAAAGCAATTAACAAAACGTAATCACTTTTAAAAAATATACAAGAAACCCAATCGAAAATGATATACATGCATTCGGCACAAGTACTGCAGCAAATAAATAGCAGCCCAGATGTGAGGTACACGCGAGGCTGTGGAATATATGTGGGAGCCTAGAAGGCAAGCACTGGAAAGATAATATATATACTACTGTCTACTGGTAAGTTGTTGATCTTGAAGATTTACATCCAAAGGCAAATGAAATGCCTCCTATGTGCAAATTAACGATTTAGCAGCGGTTTCTATGTAAGCAATGGCTTCCACCTCTGAAAGTTGTTTGCCCTCTACCAGTCCTCTAATTAAGGCGTTGACGTATGCTTCACTAGGAGCTCGTAGTGGCAACTTCCCAGATTTGAAGCATTCAATATCAGAAATCGAACACCTGAATAGATTAAATATTATTTAAAAATCATGCTTATTGGAACCAGTTAGTAATACAAACTCCGTCCAGAAATGACTGTTCAAAAATCAGTGTATCTGAATCATGTCATGATTTGTAATCAGATACATTGATTTTTGAACAGATATTTCTGGATGGATGGAATAAATTAATACAGCAAAGGAGAATGTACAATATTTAATTTGTTACTCACGTCATGGAAATAATTGGAGTATCCTGCTCCTTTCCTAAGTAGACAACATTGCGATACAAAGCATCCTGCATGACATTATTAGAGAGCGACAGAAAGTCACGACAAGCACAGCAGAAGCCCACACTGAATAAACTAAATGACGAGACAGAAAAAAAAGTGAACAAAGTTTACTGAACACAATCAGGAAATGAGGAAGGTCACAAGAGAATACCTTGACAACCTCCTGAGAATTGAATTCCTTCTCAGAGATAGCATTCAGGGTCGTTAAATCAAACAAAGGAGAACCCACATCAAGGCTTAAACCATTTTCCTGAAGTAAAATATCATTGAATTGCTCCAGCCTGTAGCAAATGTGAACAAGGAGGTAAAGACAAAACCTCCATCGGGTATGTAAGCTAGCAAAAGAGCAAGATTCAACACTCATGCTCTAGCCTCTTGACAGTAAAACACCAAGATGGAGACTGGGGACAGATTTTCTGGAAGCAGAAGCAAATCTGTACAGATAGAAGGATTTACTTACGAAATTTTGTACAGACACATGTAGGTCTTGTGGTGAAAGGTCTTCTCAGGATTAAGAAACGCAACCCCTCCGGTACCCCATGAACGCGAATAATCACGACCAAAAAATATATGGCAAGGAAAAGTCTTCCACATGATTGCCTTTGGTGGAGCTTTGTTCACTGAACCAGAACAGTGCTTTTCCATACCTTCCACCTGAATATAATTCTGGAAATCCTCAGTAAAAGAAAAAAGATGACAGTGAAAGAGTTATAAAAAAAGAAAAGATAATGATCATCCTAAAGGCTAAAGCACTCTGTACTACGAATGAAATCATTAATACTTTATTCTGCAAATCAAAAAAGTGTAGCCAGTGCACGAGGCTCCTACCTAGTGGAGTTTAGGAAGAGTAAATGCACACAGCCTTATCCCCACTTTACAAAGAAGCTGTTTTCAGGATTTAAACCCATAACCTCCAAGTCACAAGGCAGCAACCTTATTGCTGCGCTGAGGTGTATCATTACAAATCGAAGGAAGGTACCAAAAAAGCAATTTTGCTGGCCTACCATTCAATTAGCAATTTGACAGATTTTATGAAAAAGTGGTAAGGCTGACAAATATGAAGAACTTTCAATGCTGATGGAATGACTGAAACGAAAGTTTTCGTAATAACATTATTGTTTATATACTTTGTGCAATATTGCAATATAAAAAGGCAACTTGATTGGAATGCTGCATTACCTGTCCACCTTCTATATAGCACAAGAATCTTGAATTCCACATATTTGATCCATATGAAGCATACCACATATAATTATTTGACAATTCTGATCGCCAAGTGGACGTTTTAGTCTCTTGATCTGCATTAGGTAGAAAGCTTGTCAAGTGATAAATAAGTGAAAAAAACAAAGTCTCCACTATACACCATTCCTTTGTTATAGGGCTGTACGGACCAACTGGACCGAAAACAATCCAGCTAACATCAAAGGCGACTAACTCAAGGAGAAATACCGACTTTGCCTATCAACATTCAGTCACCCACTGATCTCAGCGTGCAACCTTACTGGTCATTAACCCAGAACAACATGCCCCCAAGCAGAATAGTTAAAAAGTATATGGAGGCCACCTGCCATTTCCAACCAAGCTACCCAAGTTTAGAGTACTCATGACGAGTGCAAGACCATTCATAATGCAAACCTTTATGTACGGGACTAGAAATATGGGTCGGACACCTCGGCCCGAACCACGACAGCTCGAACATGGGTCCCAGAGATCGGCCATGTGGCACCTAGCTCTCCCACGGATTTATCCCAGATTTAATTGAGAATATCTCCTAAATCCCATACAGAATCTCTCTATATCTCATTATATCCTATCATTATTACATCATATCACATATATGATGTCATATCTCCTACTGATACAAAACATATCTAGCACTAACTAAATTGTCAGAGTATCTCCCTCATTCAAGGAAGATCACCTCCAAATTTAGTACGAGGTAACCTCACATTATATAAGGGGACTAACGCCCCTCGGGTACAATGCAAATTTTATCATTCTTACACACTTTACCACTCCCTACCTCATTCACCTGCTGACTTGAGCATCAGAGTGGTTTTGCAGGTACCTCAACCCCCACTTGCATGGACGTTGGACCTACTTGCACCCTTACCTCCACTTTTAGGTAAGAAAATTGGCGCCCACCATAGGGCCCAGTAAACAAGCCTCCCCATAAACTTAAACACAACCACCCATGGCTGATGCCTCAAGCCAAAACACTCCCCCTGATAACCGACCTCCTCCTAACATCAACAAACTCCACGACGAAAATCGGTGCATGCCCGAACGTATCTAAAGCTTTAGGAGGAGAACTAGCACCTGAAAGCCAACAATTGCAAGCATTCCAAAACAGAAGCCACTAGTGCAGGAAACACCGAACATGCCAGATATGACTTCGATGATGGTAAACCCTCATACTCCATACGTCTTATTTACCATGCCGAGTCCAACAACAAACCCAAGACAATAGATTGTGGCCCATTCTCAGACAGACTCATGGCAACCAACCTGCCCGTCAACTTTAGGCTCCCAACACCACTCCACCTCTATGACGAGAAAGACCCCCCAATCAATCCTCGTGAGATGATGCTCACCGTGTTTAATTTACTACTTGAACGATTTGGTGCACTTGTCGAGAAGTTATCACAAACTTGGCCACGCTAGTAAACATCAAAACCAGCCACATTGGCACTTACTAAACCCAACCATGCCAGTACTCAACTTGCGATTATTGACACAAAACCCCATGCCCATCAAAGCCAAGTAGCAAAGTCACAATCCATTGAGAAGTTAATTGTTGAAAAAATAGAACTCATGTTGTGAAACTTGTTCTAGATCCTACAAAGCATAATTAACATTTGAATTCAACTTTGACTAAATTAGTTCAGACCTCAAGTTGCGGGCATTATTATGGATTGGATATTCAAGTCCATGAGGTAACTAGGCTTGGGTGAAACTCCACAATCCAAACTAGAGTGGATGCCAAGATCCAAGTTGGAAGCCCATGACCTAAGACGAGACCCCACTCTTGGATGATTCTTGACCCACTCTTCCACTATCCAATGGGATCCCTATAAACTCGTGATGTTGACACATACATGAATGCATGATGGAAACGGCCCACAACGGCTAATCTTCCACTATAAATACAAAGTTAGGAGACCATCTAAGTACTTTTTTGCCTTCTTGCATACCTCAAACTCTTGCTAACATAGGCATCAAAGTCCTTGAAGGTGCACACCCCTATTTATTGAAGCAGAATGAGTTCCACAATCTTGTGTTCCCAAAATCTACCTTCTAAGTGATCACTGCCACGTACCCTTACTCTTGGATTACTACATTACACCCATCTTTTTGCATATACTCACCACCAATACTGTTGTGCAAAAAATCCACAATATGGATTTAATCCAACCCTTACTAACATGCGGAACAAGAAGCAGGTGAAACGGGAGAACACAATAACTCAGGTTAGGGTGGTCGTATGTAGAATGTAATAGGAAATTAGTATTAAAATAGTCAAAGATTGAAACAAGGACTTGTATATTAATGCAACACTGGTCCAATCCAATGGGAATTAACCTATTGGTGTAAATAAGGAAAACAACAAAGGAAAATAATGAACCATGGGCAGTTTGAGGAGCTCAGCACCTTCCACATCCACTCCAATATTTTGCCTACCCACTTCTCATTCTAATATCTCTCTACTACTAATGTCCCTCAGTACACACTATAATCTTCTCCTTCTGCCACTTCACCTAGTTAGTTATGCACACTAAGGACTCCATTTTCTTCCTCTTTCTTTCCTTTCTTTACTTGGTTCATTTCACCTACTCTTTCTAATATATACAAAATTAACCCTTGGTGTTGGGTTGTGTCAATTCTTGTGCAAGTTGGGAGACTCCAATACATGAGCCATCCTATACTACTCTAGTTGACAGATTTTATACCCAACCCAACTTATAAATTAGAATACACCCACCATTTGTGAATTAATTTGGTCAAGTTTTGTGGTTAGCAAATGCACTCCACCCACTAAACACCCTTATCAAATAATGGGTGATTTTTTTATCCACTTATTGTTGCAAAATTGCTTTCTTATACTGAAATTGCTGATTGCTGACTTTGTTCCCAAATCAATTACATCTTCCACTAAACTCTCATCTTGCATACCACAATCATCAAAAAAGAAATGGCAGCAAAGTAAAACTTGTATTTGGGTAAAAATCTTATGCCATAAAAATATTAGGGTTTGTTTGGCGCCTGGAATTTGAATTGAAATTTAGAATTTTATATTTCATTCCAATTCTGACATAACTGGACTCAGAATCTTAAATTTCATGTTTGGCTCTAAAAAAAAAATTAGGATTCAGAATTAGAATTCTAAATGCAACTCCATTTCTATGCCTTCGATATGTGATCTATAACTTCAAAATATCTTCACTATAACCAGAAATGAGTAGTAGGACACCAGAGGCGAGCGGTAGGCGGTCGACGGGGCCAGGCTGTAGACAACCGGCCACCGACAAGCTACCGATGGCTACCAATAGGTGGTTAGCAGGGCCAGGCTGTAGACAACCGGCTACCGATGGCGAGCAATGAGAAATGGTCACAATTGAAAAACAATAAAAATTATGGGATATGGAATTGACAATTATTTAGGTATGAGTTAAGAATTGAAAAAAAGCTTGGGCTAGTTATTCCATGAAGTTGTTGTATGGAATTATGATTCTAATTCTAAAAAAGGTACCAAACATAAAATTTAGAATTGGGCCATTCAATTCCAAGCTCCAATTACATACTCAATTCCATGGACCAAACGGGCACTTAGTATTTCATTTCACAGGTGTTTCTCAATTTTTAAAAGTTATCACTAACGAAAACAAATGATTTACCTGCATTAACTGTTAACTCAGAAAGTGGTTTTATAACATCTTGCAGAAGCTCTGGAGGTTCCAAGTTCGGTCTACCCTTGTCATCCTCTGTCTCAGAGTCGGAGCTTGAGATAAGAGTATGCTGCAAATGGAAAAAAATAAAGAAATAAATTCCAGCAAGAATTTAAATAGAGAAATACTACCACATGCAAGGGCTGAAAGCAAGATACACACACATGATTCCTTATTATAATATCAATAACATACTCTATGGGAAACTTAGCATAACCAAAATTGCCATCTTTGGCATACATATGTGAGAAAAGACAAATTTTAATCATCTAATCAAAATCAAAAAATTCTAAAAGGCTGAGTAACTTGTACATTGACTCAACTTCAATGATTTTCCAAGAAAGTGTAGAACCTATAACTAGGCAACATCAGGTCATGCTTTTCTTCAATTTGCATAGGCCAGCAGCAAGGTCCATTGGATAGCATGCCAAAAAATAATTTTCTCATGACAAGGAACTTACTGTATATAATATACAATAAGCAACCTTGGGTTCTAAATTGTAGTTTACACAAAACGTAACAAAATTACTAGAACAGAACATATTTGATCAATATTAAATTTGTAATCACAATTATATAATCTTGCAACAACTATTAAGGGATTTACAATGAATACTAGGAGAAAAAAAATTATTTGATATCAGATTACCAAAATTAACTATCGAAAAATGAACAACAATCATCAAAATTAGATTACCGGAGGAGGTGACATTTGAGAAACTAACTTTTGTGGTAATTCACTGGCAAGTGTAGGCCAGAAAGGACTTAACTCCTGGCGAACCTGCAAAGTATACACACATCTTTATTCTTTAGCACTAAAAAATCCCCAGTTCCCTAGGTAAACAAAAGACCATATGACACTGGCAGGAAAAAAAAAGGAGATTCTCCGGACACTGCCAACCAGACTAAGTAAAAATCATAAAAACATTAGATAAAACAGCAAAAATTCTTTTCCCCCAAGAAGACAGTAACATCACATATCAGTATTGCAAGTTATTACTGCTTGAATCACACGCCAGGAAGATTCAAATGGATAGGCCTCTGACGATCCAATGATAGGCTTGTCTTCTAGCAAAACTTCCACGCAAGCATGCATAGACTTAGCAATGGAGTCAAGATTATATCCTCCTTCTAAAACCAGAGCAATCCTACCTTCAGCGAAATTCATCAACTGAAATATATGTAGAAGGGAAAAGAATATGTGACAATCGTCGATATAGTGATCAGCAAATTAAACTTTTCACAGATCATTTTTTTCAAAATATAAAGATGATGAAAAGTACAATATAATTTTCTTTTTTCTTAAAAAGAAGAAAGAACTAAAATATAGTTGAAGAAAAATAATTGCCAAGCATTGATAGCAACATGAAAATAGAGAGACAAAAGTACACTAAACACACATATTTGATTTTCATTTTTATTAATAAATGCAGTTACATTCACAAAGTTGAAGTTTTATCAAGAAAGTAGCATTACAAGAAACATATGCAGGAAGAAATCATGAAAAGTCAATGTTTAAAAGTTAACCTTTTTCAGCATCACAGAATAACCAAATGGTGTGACACGACATCCCCCAAGAGGATCACCAATAGCTGTTACATTAAAAAGAGTATAAAGTTATTACATGCTGAAAAAGTAATAAATTAACAGATCAACTGATTAACACACTAGTCACATTGAAAAGTGCTAGGTAAGGCCATCAGTCCCTTCTCAACGCACAAGTAAACCACAACATAACTACCATTGCTTGCTTAAAATCCTCCAAAGGAGTATAAACAACCAGCATCCCATTCCCACCCACAAAAATATCTCAAATTAAATATGCGCTACCACAGACCCGCATCAAATCCAGCAGAAACAATAATTATGTCTGGATTAAATTCTTTGGCAACAGGTAGCAGAATGTGGTCCCACACTGCAAAGTAGTCTGCATCACCACATCTCCCATTCTCCCAAGGTACATTTATAGTATATCCAGCGCCTGCTCCTCCTCCAATCATGGTATAAAAGCCATCATCACTAGCTGGATAGAAACTCCCAAATTCATGCCTGCATGAAATCCATAAATTGAAGGCCCATCTCAAATACGCAATCCTAAACTATAAACCATGGACACAATATTTGGCTGTGGTGCCATCATGCCATTTACACATGTCAATGTCATATCATGTATGATAGAGAGACAACATACATTTGTGTACAATTAAAATTGAAAAAAAAAGTATATACTTTTTCAACTCTGGTGAACAACTACAAATTTAGGATTAAGGACAAAAGAAAGATAAAACACAAATAATACTACATATATTATTGATAGATAATGGGATACAAACTGCTAGCCTAATACCTTTATTTACATTAATGGTTTGGTCAAATACTAGTACTACAAGTATGAACCCAAGTCCAATAACGAGAAAACTAATAACCCTAAATAAACAAATTGGAAACATGACAAATCATGACTCCTTAGATTTGATTCCTTAAAATATGATTAACTGAGTCCACAATATATTCTGGATATATGCTACATTAATTTAAAGATATTCTTAATATTCTCTTTCAAACTCCAACAACATAGAGAAGGTAATTTAAAACTTGAGAAAGGAAATAGCACACAAATTTTGAGTTTGTCTAAAATTTTTAAGCAAGATTTAATATTGAACAAAGAAAATAAAGCGAGGATTAAGCTTATATATATAACACTATGAATAATGAAAAATGAATCATTTTCTTCATATTTTAATTATATATGTATATATGTTGTGTCTGCGCCTGTAATTTTAAAAACTTGGTGTGTCTTTCACGTTCATGTAATGCCTTATACCACATCAATGTTGTATCTATCCTATATCACCAAAGTTTAAAGAAAGGGAACCAGTCTAGCAGTCATGCATCGTGCCCTAGTACATTATCTAACAGCACCTACAAGAATACCAATCAGCTCAAACTGGAAAACACATGGAAATGACTATCGCACCTGTGAACAGAGAAGAATAAAACCCGAGAATCATTCCAGAACATTTTTTGAGTACCATTTCCATGATGGATGTCCCAATCAACAATTAAAATCTTCTTTACGCCCAAGTCTGGCTGTCATACACAAGACACCACAAAAGTGAGATGGCAGGTGGCAACACGGCAACCAACTGATCAAAGGCTTAAAATTATTAAGAAATACAGAATTACAGTAGGTATTATGTTACCCACTCTTTCATCTAAGAGATAATTTGCAGCAATTGCCACATTGTTGAATAGACAAAATCCCATGGCTTCATCGTGTTCTGCATGATGACCTGGAGGCCTAACAATGGCAACAGCAGAATGCAAGTCCCTGCTTGCCACTCTTTCAACAACCTATTTGTAGAAACATCTCCAGTTAGGATCAAAGAGTTTTGATATGAATAAAATATGAAGCTTATTTTAAATCAGATTAAATGTGAAACATTCACAAAATATCAGGTATTAATAGATCCTCATTCAATCCATTAATACACAAAAAATCACAGCAGTACGGATTATGGGATAATATATATATATATATATATATATATATATAGATATTACCTCAACAGCAGAGCCAGCAGCAAGATAAGCAGCTTCAGATGAACCTTCATTAAAATATATAGAATTCAATCTTGACGCAATCTTAAGCCTCCGTGAATTTGAGCTGATATTCTTGATCAGGTTTACATGATTTTTGGAATGTACTGACAATATATGTTTGTCTTCAGCTTCTTTGGCATCCAAAATTACACATCTGGAATATGATGAAAAGCCAGATTAATTCAGAACACAAAAGAAATCAGTAAGATTTTGTCACTTTATACAAAGGAAGCCTAGTATTAGAATCGAAATTCGAACAACACACACATTTTGGACAAAAGAGAACCATTTGCACCAAATCATTGGAATAGAGTCTATAATACTCTATATCATATCACAGCTCAATTAACCAAAGACAGACCTACTTGGAAGAGCATAAGGAACGCGTGCCCTCAGGCAGCATTAGAAAAATTCTATTGCCCATAATAGCCATTTGTCATTCTTGCCACCCATTAATATTTTCAATTTTGCTCCCATTTGATGGATCAATGACTAAATTTACAACAAGAGAAGTTAAAAGTAAAAACACATCTCACATCATTTCTCAAGCTTCACCCTACATGATCTGCAGTCAAAATAGAGCACAAAAGCTTCTGCCAACTTTAGTTACCATTTTGTATTATTAGCCATAATGCATAAAATACAATCAGGGAGAACTATCATTTTGACCCCCAAAAGATATCACTGACAAAATAGCACTAAAAAAAAAAACTATATTTGTCCGTGACCCTTCAAAAATCAAACTCGTTTAACAAATTCACACGAACTACAACTAGCCTCCATTATCATTAACACAAGTGATTATGTGCCACGTTTTTTGCCAAGACGGCACAGTAGACCCACTATTTTTTGTCCTAAAATGGTAATTCTCCCATACAATGATTTAAAACTTTATTTTCTAGCTTGTGGAACACATTTTCCCACACTGCCTAAAATTTCTCGTGCAAGTAAGGTTATCCAATTAACTAAGGAAGCATCTTTCTGTTTCAAGCAGGATAAAACGTAGCTCATTCAACACTAGAGCCATCAAGTAACAGCATTGCAGCAACTCCCTTAAAAATAGAACTAAAAAAACAAAGGATGAAATTGAAAACCCTAAAAGGAGTAAAGTAAAATTACCGATCGGCAATGCCAGTGGTTCGGAGCTTGTCCCAAATAGCCCTAATCCGGTTAGGGGTCTCGGGGTGGTAATCGTCGCGCGTGTTTTCGTGCTTACACATTCTCTCGTCGAATAGTAAACCCACACGCCGTTCGCCGGCGATTTTGGTTCCGCTCTCACTCTTCTCAGACTCCATAGTTTTCGCTTTTGCAATCAGAACAGAAGCTACTTGATCACGTACCTTCACCTCTCTCTATCTGAGACTCGCTTCACTTACTTAGCTAGCACAGGTGAGAGAGAGATACACGAAGAAAAGGAGTCCAAATGGAGAAAAAGTAAAGAGGAAACAAAGACGAAGACGAAGACGAAGAGGGTATTTTGAATTTCGAAAGGGACTTCTTGCCGGTGGTATGTACCTTTATGCCATCAATTTCCCCCCATTTCTCTTTCAGACGGAAGGCCAAAGGGGTCATAAACAAAAAGCAAACCCCATGATTTTTTTTTTAAAATAAGAGCTTTAGTTAGTCGCTCTTAGGTAGCGTTTGGTAAGGGGGACGGGAGGGATGGGGACAGAAATATAAAGACAGTAGAGATGGAAACATAAAAAATATTGTCTTTGTATCATGTTTGGTTGTAGAAACGGGACAGACACTAACTTTTCGTTGACCGGCATTGATCACCGTTGACTGGCGGCTGCCGACATTGACCGGCGGTGGACGGTGGCTAAACCACCACTGGAAATTTGTGTCCCCGTATCCCGTCCCCACTGTCCCCACTTTTTGGAGGGACAGAAATAGAGGAAATTTTTGTCTCTGGGACAAAAAATTTTTACGTCCCGATACCCCGTCTCCCTTACCAAACAGCATATAGGACAGATTGTTCCTGTATTTGTGTCTCTGTCTCCCAAACCAAACACTACTTTAGGGTACCCTCCGATTGGTAGAGAATGATGTAGCATAGCGGAATCATATAGAATAGGGTGGAATAAAGCGCAATATTTATTCCGCTTTATTATTTGAATATGATAATGAAATGAATTGAATATTATAAATTTTATATTTGTGATCCTTAAGATACATGTGTTAGTAGATTTCTGTATAGCTCCAGGATTTCCAAGATCCACCCATGTTGTTGGGTCCTAAAATTTACTAAATTCGGATCCTACAACTCTTTGGAGGACTATATGATAGAGACACTTTCTTGGGATCAAAAGTCCCGATAATTATTCTCAAAAGAAAAATGAGTTAAAGAACAATTTTTAATGAATTTTATTAAACCTTTATACATTTCCTTTTTAATCCACAAGTTTAAAAAATCTTGAAAATTCCCATGTTTAAACTAAAACTCAAAATTTAGATTTTATTGGTTGGGATTTTGATTTTTTTTAATATTTTATTTGAATTCAAATGGGGTATTTCCTTATTTACATGGACTTTTAAAGTTAATTAAGAGTAAAATAAATGAAGACATTAACTTAAATATAAATAAGTAAGTATTGAGGGAGCTCGGATGCCAAAATGAACGAAACATGCAAAAGCTAGATGAACTATCACAGCTATAGCGGTCACAGTGTGTGAGTTTTGGAGTTAAGTGATCAGTGGGGAAAACGAAAAAATGGCCAAACCGCTATAGCGGTGTCAGTGGGACAGAAACAGTGCAAAATGACATATTTTCATTTAAGGGATACCCCACACCCTTTAAATATCCCTCACACTTAGATTTCATCCCTAAATTCGAGCCCTAACAACCTCCTCTCCTTCTCCTACTTCCTCATTCCCATCCTCCTTTAATCAATCTTCCTCCAAGCTCCAAGGTGAGTTTAGTTGTTGATTTTTGTCATCTTCCTCTCCATTATTTCATGTCCTATAGTATAGGTTGTCTTTATTCTCGTTGTTCTCAAGTGGAGGTGTTCCCCCGATGTTGTTAAAATTGTTTTAGAGTTATCTAAAGGTGATTAGAGTTTGATCATGAGTTTATGTTGCTCTATGGCAGTTGTTGGGGTCATTCCAAACTCTCAAGGTCAAGTTGGTGGTGCCGACATACTCCCAACTCCAAACAGTGAGTGGATTTAAACTCATGACCTTATTTTAGCTATGATGATTATGTTTGATGCATTATGATTGTTAAACATGTAGTTAGAGATGAAAGTATGATATAGATATGATTTTACAAGTTATGCAAAGTTAGCAAAAATTATGATTTCTAAATATAGCATGAAAATATGTTTTAGAGAATCATGGGACCATTATTGCTATGTTGTATGCTATGAAAACATTTTAAGTTCTCAATAAAGGTTTTATTAGAAAATATATATTGTAGCAAGTTTGCCATTTTTTTTTTTTAAAGAGATTATGATATCTTTATGCTTCAAGTCTTGAGATTTCAAAATATGATTTTAGAGTATCAATTAAGATATTTTGGCAATAATGTCAAACAAAGCATAACTTAGTTTCATAAACAGATGTGTTATTATAATGTCACAAATTTTATGATTACAAACCTTTTCGTTTTAAAGTATGATATTAGAGCCATTAAGGTATGAAATTCAATTTGTCATGGTACTCAGAAGTACAGAATTCAGTATGATTCATGTCAACAGCCAGATATATATTCTGAAGTCTTGAAATCAAAATGCCTACAAACGGTGATCCCTTGGACTCGATTTTTACAGCCACAGTTATTCTAAAGTTAGATTGTTATAGTTATGTGAATCCAGAACTCTCAGAGTACTAAAAATTTATGAGCTCTTGTTCACCACAGACTGAGCATCCACCCTTCAGTTTTGGTTATGACTATATATATATATATATATATATATAGAGAGAGAGAGAGAGAGATATTTTATGCCTTTAAGAATAGAGTATTTATATATGATAGAGTTTTAACTCTAGAGTAGAGCCTAGCATAGAGTTTTAGATAAATAATTAGTTTATGATCTAGAGACTAGACGGTAGCAATAGAGAAACAAACAATGAGTTAATGGCTAGGAAAAACAATCATTAACCTTAGGCACCAAGTTTTCCTTGGAGGCAATCTTATAAAGCAGAGATAGAACCTAGTTAGGTGTCCGATTCAGATCCTTGAGGGTTCATAGAGATAAAAAAATTTGTTATATCATAGTTGACATGCACAACTAGAAGATGTATTGTTATGCAATGCATAACTAGATATCTATATTTTTTTATTAGAGTACTATTATTACATTTTCAGCAATTATTGATGTTTTTCAGATAATATTTCATTTAAGAGCTATTATGTATATATATAGAAAATTATTTTTCGTTAGCGTACAAATTTAGATATGTTTTTCAACGAATTTATAAATACAGAGATATCTTTTATATATAATTATGCATATAAATATCAAATGGTTTATGATTGCTACATGTGTATTATATATCATACATTCCTTGGTTGTCCCATCTGAGTGATAGGTGAGAACTCACTCACTGAATCCGTCGACTTACCCCTCTCTCTTCTTTCTCATAGTTGTAGGTACAGAGGTTGTTTGGACTAGAGTTTAGTTGACACAATTGTTTCTAGTGATGAGTCTTACTTTGTAGTAAGGTCTTAAGTATGATTATGTTAGAATTGGGTGTTTCCATAGATTTATAGGTAGATATTATAGTATTTTCAGAGATTAAGTATGTAATTGAAATGCAAATTATGGTTAGAGATTCATGTGATGAACTACAGATATATTTGTAATTTAGTTTTAACTATCAAGATTTTCAGGTTTAAGTAATTTTATGTGTTGAAACAGTTATGATTTCTATATTAGCTGTCACGACCCACCTACGGAGTGTGACCGGCACATGAGGATTTGGGTCCCCACGGAAGCCTCTGGTAACGTAACTGACTAATATGCATAAATAATCCAAATTTTTTCAAAATATCTCAAGTTCAACTAAAATTTCAATAATATGAAATTGTTCTCAAAACATAAATTCTGAACATAAATCTGCATAAAATCCATATTCTAGGCCAAAGCTAAACATAACAAAATAATTAACAGAAATTCTGAAAATATATCATGCATGTCCGGGGATCATGCCTACACAATTTATTGGAGCACTACTAGACTGACATAATTGACAATAAGATCCACTCCAAAGCGAAGCTCACCAAAGAAGCTGTAGCACAACAACTGAGGATCCTGTGGTACAACTGAAACTGTAGCTGTATCTGTAGGGAAAGGAAAAGAGAGGGGTGAGTTCATCAAAACTCAGTGAGCGAGCCTCCACTCACAACCTACACGGGACAATAACAAAATACATAACATGTGATATCCCAAATAAAGAAATTATAATTATTATGAATTATTATTATTAATTATTATTATTAAGTGTACCTAGTATTATTATTATTTGACGTTATAATTACTAAGTGTGGTTAGCATTAATATTAGTCATTACTATTATTAAGTCTAGATATATGCCACTAATATTAATAATACTAAGTGTAGCTAGCATTAGCATTATTATTATTAAGTCTACCTAGCATTATTATTATTTAATATTATAATTACTAAGTGTAACTAGCATTATAATTAATATTATTAAGTGTACCTAGCATTATTATTATTTAACATTATTATTACTAAGTGTAGCTAGCATTAGCATTATTATTATTAAGTATACCTAGCATTATTATTATTTAACATTATAATTACTAAGTGTAGCTAGCATTATAATTATTATTACTAAGTGTAGTTAGCATTATTATTATTTAACATTATAAATACTAAGTGTAGTAAGCATTAATAATATTTATTACTATTATTAAGTGTAGACAAATAGCACTAATATTATTCATGATTATTATATTTGTGTATATATGAGTGTAGGAATGTGTATGTGTAAGAAATGTTTAGTTTCATTTTACTAAGTTTTGCTTCCACCTCCTCTAAGTCACACCTCCTCTAAACCAAACCTCTTCTTGGCCGAACTCATATCTTGTCAAGCTCAGGATCTTCATGACCGAGCTTCAGTGAGCCTAGCTAATCCTCTCTTGGGATGTTGTGATGCTCCTTTCTTTTAATCTGTGAGATTGGTTATTTGTACCATTCCAATACTTCAGAGTAAAGTTATTAGTAGAAGCACACTCACGACTATCAACGGTGAGTGGGTTTCAACTCATAATCATACTTTTGGTCATTATTAATATTTTTCCATATTATATAAATTATTTATGAAATTTTAGAATGATTTATGTCAAGATAATATATTGTTATAATTATGCCTGTTTTAGAAATATTATTACTTTTATAGTTATCATGAAAATTAATCATTTTAGCAAAACTCATGGACCATAATTGATACCTTGCGTGTTATAGAATATCTTTTTCCTAGTTTTTGAAATTGTGAGACCTTAGTTTAATGTTTACAGTAAAAATATTGATTATCATGTTTTCAAACTATGTATTTCCTATGAAGATTTTAAAATATTAGATATGATTTATTGAAAGTATTGAATAAAGTATAATTCATAATAATTGTCAGATACATATTCTATTGATTACTGAAATCACTATGTCTACAAGCTGGTGATCCCTTGGGCATGATTTTAGAATCTCAGTTATGATACAGTCAAATTGTTAGAATTATATGAATTCAGAGCTTTTATATTTATTTGGTTTATGAACAAATTATTTTATATTAATTAGTAAGAAACAGATCAGCGACTTAACGGCTACAGGATTGATCGTTAACCTTGGTACCAAGTGGTCTGCTAGAGGACTAGCACACCCACAATAAGGAACCTAGAGAGGTGTCCATTTATGGAACCT
Source organism: Dalbergia cultrata (assembly GCA_031216105.1). NCBI lineage: Eukaryota > Viridiplantae > Streptophyta > Magnoliopsida > Fabales > Fabaceae > Dalbergia > Dalbergia cultrata. Next base: position 51,470,659 of record CM062347.1, on the reverse strand, counting down.
AGTTAGGTGCCCATCAGATTAGCCATTGGCTCAAATTTAGCTATTCAGCTCAGATAATTATGTACAGAATAATTCATGTTTCTCTACTAGTTATTGCCATAGATTCAGTTAATTTATATGTAATTATATATGTAATATAATTCACATCAGTTGCATGTATATGTTATGTATTTTGTTATTGTCCCGTGTGGGTTGTGAGTGGAGGCTCGCTCACTGAGTTTTGATGAACTCACCCCTCTCTTTTCCTTTCACTACAGATACAGCTACAGTTTCAGTTGTACCACAGGATCCTCAGTAGTTGTGCTACAGCTTCCTTGGTGAGCTTCGCTTTGGAATGGAGCTTATTGTCGATTATGTCAGTGTAGTAGTGCTCCAATAAATTGTGTAGGCAGGATCCCCGGACATGCATAATATATTTTCAGAATTTCTGTTAATTGTTTTGTTATGTTTGGCTTTGGCTAGAATATGGATTTTATGCAAATTTATCTTCAGAATTTATGTTTTGAGAACAATTTCATATTATTGAAGTTTTAGTTGAACTTGAGATATTTTGAATAAATTTGGATTATTTATGTTAGTCAGTTACGTTACCAGAGGCTTCCGTGGGGACCCAAATCCTCACGTGCCGGTCACACTCCATAGGTGGGTCGTGACATAACATATACATGCAACTGATGTGAAATATATTACATATATAATTACATATAAATTAACTGAATCTATGGCAATAACTAGTAGAGAAACATGAATTATTCTGTACATAATTATCTGAGCTGAATAGCTAAATCTGAGCCAATGGCTAATCTGATGGGCACCTAACTAGGTTATGACACCTCACTAGGTTCCTTATTGTGGGTGAGCTAGTCCTCTAGCGGACCACTTGGTACCAAGGTTAACGATCAATCCTGCAGTCGTTAACTCGCTGATTTGTTTCTCACTAATTAATATAAAATAATTTATTCATAAACCAAATAAATATAAAAGCTCTGAATTCATATAATTCTAACAATTTAACTGTATCATAACTAAAATTCTAAAATCATGCCCAAGGGATCACCAGCTTGTAGACATAGTGATTTCAGTAACCAATAGAATATGTATCTGACAATTGTTATGAATTATACTTTATTCAATACTTTCAATAAATCATATCTAATATTCTAAAATCTTCATAGGAAATACATAGTCTGAAAACATGATAATCAATATTTCTACTGTAAATATTAAACTAAGGTCTCACAATTTCATAAACTAGGAAAAAGATACTCTATAACACGCAAGGTATCAATTATGGTCCCATGAGTTTTGCTAAAATGATTAATTTTTATGATAACTATAAAAGTAATAATATTTCTAAAACAGGCATAATTATAACAATATATTCTCTTGACATAAATCATTCTAAAATTTCATAAATAATTTATATAATATGAAAAAATATTAATAATGACTAAAAGTATGATTATGAGCTTAATCCCACTCACCGTTGGTAGTCGTGAGTGTGCTTCTACTAATAACTTTACTCTGAAGTATTGAAATAGTACAAATAACCAATCTCACAGATTAAAAGAAAGGAGCGCCACAACATCCCAAGAGAGGATTAGCTAGGCTCACTGAAGCTCGGCCATGAAGATCATGAGCTTGACAAGAGATGAGTTCGGCCAAGAAGAGGTTTGGTTTAGAGGAGGTTTGACTTAGAGGAGGTAGAAGCAAAATTTAGCAAAATGAAACTAAACATTTCTTACACATACACACTCCTACACTTATATATTTATACACAAATATAATAATCATGAATAATATTCGTGCTATTTGTCTACACTTAATAATAATAATAAATATTATTAATGCTAACTACACTTAGTAATAATAATTATAATGCTAGCTACACTTAGAAATTATAATGTTAAATAATACTAATGCTAGGTACACTTAATAATAATAATGATAATGCTAGCTACACTTAGTAATAATAATGTTAAATAATAATAATGCTAGGTACACTTAATAATAATAATGATAATGCTAGCTACACTTAGTAATAATAATGTTAAATAATAATAATGCTAGGTACACTTAATAATAATAATGCTAATGCTAGCTACACTTAGTAATATTAATTATTATTAATATTAGTGGCATATATCTAGACTTAATAATAGTAATAACTAATATTAATGCTAACCATACTTAGTAATTATAATGTTAAATAATATTAGTGTTAGGTGCACTTGATAATAATAATAAATAATAATAATAATAATTCATAATAATTATAATTTCTTTATTTGGGATATCACATACTACCCCCCTTAAAAGAGATTTGGTCCCCAAATCTAAACAACGTACCTTGAGATGGAAATAGATGGGGATACTTGATTTTCATAGCTTCCTCAGCTTCCCAAGTTGCTTCTTCACCAGAATGGTTTCTCCAGATAACTTTTACTGAGGCTATCTCCTTTGAGCGAAGTTTCTTAATCTGTCTATCTACGATGACAACTGGTTCCTCTTCATATGACAAGTTCTCATCAATTTGGACGATTTGTGAAGTGAGCACATGAGATTGGTCAGGCATATATTTTCTGAGCATACTAACATGAAACACTGGGTGTATGACTGATAATCTGGGAGGCAGTGCCAACTTATAAGCCACCGCTCCAACTCTTTCTAAGATTTCAAACGAACTAATAAAACGAGGGCTTAACTTTCCTTGCTTACCGAACCCCACTACTCCTTTCATGGGGGATATTCTCAAAAACACGTGGTCCCAATCGCAACTCCAAGTTACGTCGACGATTATCTGCATATGACTTCTGCCTGGATTGTGCTGCTAGGAGACGTTCTCTAATCAATTGGACCTTCTCTAAGGTTTCCTGAACTAGGTCCGGGCCTAAAGACTTAGCTTCGCCAAGTTCAAACCATCTAATGGGAGACCTGCACTGCCTCCCATACAAGGCTTCAAATGGTGCCATCTGGATACTAGCCTGGTAACTATTGTTGTATGAAAACTCTATCAAGGGTAGGTGATCACCCCAGCTTCCTCCGAAATCTAGTATGCAGGCTCTGAGCATATCTTCTAAGGTTTGTATTGTCCTTTCTGACTGACCATCTGTTTGGGGATGAAAAGCTGTGGTTCAATCCACACGTGTCCCAAGGGCCTCTTGAAATGCCCTCCAGAATCGTGAAGTGAACTGGGACCCTCTGTCGGATATGATAGATACTGGGACACCATGGAGTCTGACTATCTCTTCGATATATAACTGAGCATACTGTGCTGCACTAAAGGTAGTTTTTACTGGTAAAAAGTGTGTTGACTTGGTCATTCTATCTACTATTACCTATATGGAGTCAAACCCTTTGGTGGTTCGAGGTAACCCGACTACGAAGTCCATGGTTATCTTCTCCCACTTCCATTCTAGAATATCTATCTGCTGAAGTAACCCTGCCGGCCTCTGGTGTTCAGCCTTGACTTGTTGGCATACCAAGCATCTAGCCACAAAGTCACCGATATCTCTCTTCATCCCATCCCACCAGAATAACTGTTTTAGATCCTGATACATCTTAGCTGATCCTGGGTGTACTGAGTATACTGCACCATGGGCTTCTTCCGTTACGTTTCTTCTTAACTCATCTATAGCAGGTATGCATAATCGATTTCCAAGGTGCAATACACCCTCAATATCAACTGAGAACTCTGTATTCCCTCCTTTATGAAGATCCTCAACTAACTTAGCTAGTTTCGGATCTTCACCTTGTTGTGCTTTGATCTGTCCTACCAAGGTTGACTGAGCCTTGATGTGAGCTAGAAAAGCCCCTAATTCACTAAGGCCGAACTGAACTCCTTCAGCTTCTAACTTGTGGATATCTTCTACTAACAGTTGTTTTACTAGCGCTATGTGGGCCAAACTGCCTGCCGACTTCCTGCTTAAAGCATCTGCCACTACATTCGCCTTCCCTGGGTGGTACGAGATCGTACAGTCATAATCTTTTAACAACTCAAGCCATCTATGCTGTCTCAGGTTCAGATCCTTCTGTTGAAAGATATACTTCAAGCTCTTGTGGTCTGTGAAAATCTCACAAGTCTCTCCATACAGGTAATGTCTCCAAATCTTCAAGGCAAAAATCACTGCTGCCATCTCCAAATCATGGGTAGGATAATTTTTCTCATGTTTCTTAAGTTACCACGAGGCGTACACTATAACCTGACCATGCTGCATCAAGACACAGCCAAGTCCAATTCTAGAAACGTCACAGAATACTGAAAAACCTCCTGAACCTGAAGGTAGTATAAGAACTGGTGCCGTGGTCAAGCATGTTTTGAGCCTCTGGAAACTTTCCTCACACTCTTTTGTCCATTGAAACTTGATATTCTTATGTGTCAACTTGGTCATAGATGCTGCAATCCTCGAGAAATCTTGAATGAATCATCTGTAATATCCTGCCAAGCCCAAGAAACTACGAACTTCTGAAACTGTTGTAGGTCTAGGTCATTGCTGCACTGCTTCCACCTTCTTTGGATCTACCATGATGCCATCCTTCGACACTACGTGCCCAAGGAATGCCACTTGATCTAGCCAAAATTCACACTTGGAGAACTTGGCATACAACCGATTCTCCCTCAAGGTTTGTAAAACTATTCTCAGGTTGTTCATGTTCCTCCTTACTTTTGGAATACACTAAAATGTCATCGATGAAGACAATCACAAAGTGATCCAGAAATGGTTTAAACACCCTATTCATTAAATCCATGAAGGTCTTTGGGGCATTGGTCAACCCAAAGGACATCACTAAGAACTCATAATGTCCATAGCGAGTCCTGAAAGCCGTCTTAGGTATATCTTCATCCTTAATCTTTAGTTGATGGTAACCAGATCGAAGGTCAATCTTGGAAAAACATGTTGCCCCTTGAAGCTGGTCAAAAAGATCATCTATACGGGGCAAAGGGTATCGATTCTTAATCGTCACCTAATTTAGCTGCCTATAGTCTATACACATTCTTATCGAACCGTCTTTCTTCTTAACGAACAACACTGGAGCACCCCATGTAGAGGTACTTGGCCGTATGAATCCCTTGTCCAACAACTCCTGTAATTGCTCTTTCAATTCTTTTAATTCTGCTAGAGCCATGCGATACGGAGGTATAGAGATGGGCCTAACTTCTGGTTCAAGCTCTATCCCAAACTCTATTTCTCTCTCGGGTGACATACCCGGCAAATCATCTGGAAATACATCTAGAAACTCATTAGCCACCAGAATCGTTTCCAAACTTGGTATCTCTGCCTTTACATCCCTGACTACAGCTAAAAACCCATAACCACCTCTATCTATCAACCGTAGCGCATTCATAGCTGATATTAAGCTCGTTGGTGTCGAGAATTGACGCGAGCTGTCGCAACCCGCGACAAATTAAAAGTAATTTGTAAAACCAAATTACACTAATAATGTAGTTATAGTGCAATCCGAGTCGTCTCATGAGGAAGTATTTAAATTGATTCAAATTGCAAAAAGGGGTGTTATTGACGTGATTAACAAAATAAAATTATGAAGATATAATAGCCAGAAATTACCTGCACAAAGACTCCTTCAGATCAAAATATGTTCTATCATTGGTTCAAACGGATAAAATTCATGGCAGTGACTACCTACGTCAACTATACTTTGCACAGATGACGTCGCAATACTACTTAATAGTCATACAATCGTATTACCATCAAGGATTCAACTAACACAAGAGCTAGTGATCACAATCATGACCCTATAAACCTATGCTAATTTAATTAACAATTGCGGTAGTCTAAATCCTAACGGAGTTAATTCCGACCCCTTACCAATTGGAATTAATCAAATCAATCGACCTAATTTCCCAAACGGTATTCAGATTATGCAAACAAATGAATTCATAATCAACGACTCCTAAAATCATAATCACATTAATCAGCGCAATTAAGGTTTAGAAGAGAAAGCAATGGGGGCGAAAAACCAACCATGAACTGAAATTGAGAATCGAAAACCTCAAGAACAATTTTGATCTTTAGTTGTCTCTATGCGTGGTAATGGAATTACTCCTCCATGTGAGAAGTTTCACAGTCAAAGATTGATAAAAAACTATAAAATTACAATGGTGGAAGACTGAAAATAAATTATGAAAGAAAGCCTCTAAACCTAGAGAGAGAAGAGAGAGAGATGAGGTAGGGAGAGAGTTTTCTATTCTCCAAAACCCTAGCTGCTCCCCCCTTGCTGCTGTCTCCTGCGCATATACTGTAGCTTCCAAGAAAATGGGTCCAAAATTTGGCCCATACGAGATAGCAGGCAAAAATCAAATCATCGTAGGAGCGCTGCAGCAGCGCTCACCAGAACGGGTTTCTTGCAAAGTAGATCAGTCGTGCTCTCTGTCGAGCCGCAGTGCTTAAGACTGCAGCGCTCACCCGAATGGCAAGCTCTTGCATTTTTTCTTCCTTTCAGTCTCAGCTCCTACTTTTGATGCTTTGCACTCAATGCAATGCTCCTGTACACAAAAACCTAACTCAAGGAGACAAGTTAATTGTAACAAGATTTATTTATTAAGAAAAAAGGAGGAATTGTCATTGATTTATCAAAATTGTGCAATGAGGTTCAATTTATAAAACACTATTATTTTCCTCAATAACATATCAAAAACTTATGCAAAAATCCAAGGTTAAGGGGTTAAATATGCGGTGTAAACACTGCTTATCAAGAATCTTGTGCCAAGAAACTCTCCTGGTTTATCACCTGGGACCTCGAATCTCACTACCTTTCTATAACAATCTATCAAGGCATGACATGGGGATAACCAATCTATGCCTAGAATAACGTCAAAGTCAGACATGTCCAACACTTTCAAATCTGCTAGCGCTTCCATGTCACCAACTTTGACTACGCATGATCTATATACTTTCTAAATAAGGATGGGCTTTCTCGAAGGTACCCCAACTAAAAACGGCTCGTCAAGATCCTCAAGGGATCTTCCAAACCGTACAGCAAAGATTGGGGATATATAAGAGTGCGTAGACCCCAAGTCAAATAACGTCATAGCATCGAAGGAACATACTGTTGTCATACCTGTTACTACTTCATTTGAAGTCTGCGCATCCTGACGGGTTATCGCAAATAGACGGGGTTGTCCTGCACTACCCTAGCTTCTCTTTTGCTCCTCTTACGCTGTACCTCTGCCAACAGGACCTCTATTCACGACCCCACGGCCTGCCGCTGCGATGACACCACCCTGGGTTGTCGACTGAAGAGATTCAATTGATGTGAAGGGGTTAGTTGACCTCTAGCTAGGAGCTCTTTGAAACATCGGGCATTCTGCGCGCTTATGACCTGGCTGGCCACATCCATAACATACTGAAGAGCCAAACCAACATTGACCCTGATGTCTCTTTTCGCAAGTCGGGCATACTGGATCTGATTGCCATGAACCCTGTCTACTATACTGACTACCCCCTCTACTTAGAGTCTGTGATATAGTTGAACGTGCCGGGATGGGCTCTACGAAGGTGGCCCTACCCGATTGACTCCACTGTTGTCCCTGCTGATGGTGACCATTGCTCGAACCTGCTCCGCTCGAGAAAAAGGCATGAACCTTGGCCTTCTTGTTGGCCTCTGACATCGCTTTTCGCTCTGCTAGACCATTCTCAAGACCAATTGTTGTGTCTACTACCGAGCATAGTCCATGGTCCCGACGTGAGGCTGCAAGCTGAGGAATAAGTCTCTTGGCAGACCCTGAACGAAACGTCTCACCCTAGCTGTCTCTGTCGGTATCATGCTAGAGGCTGCCTGTGTAAGATAAGTGAAAACGCTCATCATACTCAGTAATTGTCATGCCTGGAGTTAAATGGAGCTTCAAAAACTCTTCAATCATTTGTGCTTGGCGGCTTTTTGATATGAATCTTCGCATGAAGGCCTCCTTGAATCGTTCCCAAGATGGGGAGCTAGTAGTTCCATACCTCTGTCGGAACTCCTGATACCATAACTCTGCTTGGCCTCCGAGCTGGAAACCAGCTAACTCTACCACTCTTCCCGAAGAACAATGGATGACACCAACTATCTTCTCCACCTGCCTAAGGAATTCCTGGGGATCCTCACTCGTCAGACGCCCGTTGAAAGTGGGTGGGTCCATTCTCTTGAAACGCTCTAAGGCTGAGTCATCTGTATCTCTTACTGGAGGCGGCTGTGTAGTCGCTTCTAGCTGTCTGGCCATCACATCTGTCAAATTTGTTACCATCTGTTCAAAAGCTCTAAGGCGAGCACTATTACTAGATGTGTCGCTTCTACGGCGATGACAAAGGCGTGATGAGTGTACAGGTAGTATGGTTATACTGTGAAATTGAGGACATATGACAAGATCATGAGTGCCAAGAAAAGACAAACTCTTATTGAACCTAGACAAAACTGACTCTTTCCTAAAGGCCTCAAAATAGCACCATATCAATGCCAATGGGCGCGCTTCCATTTACGTAGATGCCATGTTATTTGTGGACACTTGCTCCAATAATATGTAAGGAAACCTATTGCTCTAATACCACTTTGTCACCCACCTACGGAGTGTGACCGACACATGAGGATTTGGGTCCCCACGGAAGTCTCTGGTAACGTAACTGACTAATATGCATAAATAATCCAAATTTTTTCAAAATATCTCAAGTTCAACTAAAACTTCAATAATATGAAATTGTTCTCAAAACATAAATTCTGAACATAAATCTGCATAAAATCCATATTCTAGGCCAAAGTTAAACATAACGAAACAATTAACAGAAATTCTGAAAATATATCATGCATGTCCAGGGATCCTGCCTACACAATTTATTGGAGCACTACTAGACTGACATAATTGACAATAAGCTCCACTCCAAAGCGAAGCTCACCAAGGAAGTCAGAGCACAACTGAGGATCCTGTGGTACAACTGAAATTGTAGCTGTATCTGTAGGGAAAGGAAAAGAGAGGGGTGAGTTCATCAAAACTTAGTGAGCAAGCCTCCACTCACAACCCACACAGGACAATAACAAAATACATAACATATACATGCAACTGATGTGAAATATATTACATATATAATTACATATAAATTAATTGAATCTATGGCAATAACTAGTAGAGAAACATGAATTATTCTGTACATAATTACTGAGCTGAATAGCTAAATCTGAGTCAATGGCTAATCTGATAGGCACCTAACTAGGTCCCATAAATGAACACCTCACTAGGTTCCTTATTGTGGGTGAGCTAGTCCTCTAGCAGACCACTTGGTACCAAGGTTAACGATTAATCCTGCAGTCGTTAACTCGCTGATTTGTTTCTCACTAATTAATATAAAATAATTTGTTCATAAACCAAATAAATATAAAAGCTCTGAATTCATATAATTGTAACAATTTGACTGTAGCATAACTAAGATTCTAAAATCATGCCCAAGAGATCACCAGCTTGTAGACATAGTGATTTCAGTAATCAATAGAATATGTATCTGACAATTGTTATGAATTATACTTTATTCAATACTTTCAATAAATCATATCTAATATTCTAAAATCTTCATAGGAAATACATAGTCTGAAAACATGATAATCAATATTTCTACTGTAAACATTAAACTAAGGTCTCACAATTTCATAAATTAGGAAAAAGATATTCTATAACACGCAAGGTATCAATTATGGTCCCATGAGTTTTGCTAAAATGATTAATTTTTATGATAACTGTAAAAGTAATAATATTTCTAAAACAGGCATAATTATAACAATATATTCTCTTGATACAAATCATTCTAAAATTTCATAAATAATTTATATAATATGAAAAAATATTAATAATGACCAAAAGTATGATTATGAGCTTAATCTCACTCACCGTTGGTAGTCGTGAGTGTTCTTCTACTAATAACTTTACTCTTAAGTATTAGAATGGTAAAAATAACTAATCTCACATATTAAAAGAAAGGAGCGTCACAACGTCCCAAGAGAGGATTAGCTAGGCTAACTGAAGCTCAGCCATGAAGATCATGAGCTTGACAAGAGATGAGTTCGGCCAAGAAGAGGTTTGGTTTAGGGGAGGTTTGACTTAGAGGAGGTGGAAGCAAAACTTAGCAAAATGAAACTAAACATTTCTTACACATACACACTCCTACACTCATATATTTATACACAAATATAATAATCATGAATAATATTGGTGCTATTTGTCTACACTTAATAATAATAATAAATATTATTAATGCTAACTACACTTTGTAATTATAATGTTAAATAATAATAATGCTAACTACACTTAGTAATAATAATTATAATGCTAGCTACACTTAGTAATTATAATGTTAAATAATAATAATGATAGGTACACTTAATAATAACAATGATAATGCTAGCTACACTTAGTAATAATAATGTTAAATAATAATAATGCTAGGTACACTTAATAATAATAATGATAATGCTAGCTACACTTAGTAATAATAATGTTAAATAATAATAATGCTAGGTACACTTAATAATAATAATGCTAATGCTAGCTACACTTAGTAATATTAATTATTATTAATATTAGTGGCATATATCTAGACTTAATAATAGTAATAACTAATATTAATGCTAACCACACTTAGTAATTATAATGTTAAATAATATTAGTGTTAGGTGCACTTGATAATAATAATAAATAATAATAATAATTATAATTCATAATAATTATAATTTCTTAATTTGGGATATCACATACTACCCCCCTTAAAAGAGATTTGGTCCCCAAATCTAAATAACGTACCCTGAGATAGAAATAGATGGGGATACTTGATTTTCATAGCTTCCTCAGTTTCCCAAGTTGCTTCTTCACCAGAATGGTTTCTCCAGATAACTTTTACTGAGGCTATCTCCTTTGAGCGAAGTTTCTTAATTTGTTTATCTACGATGGCAACTAGTTCCTCTTCATATGACAAGTTCTCATCAATTTGGACGATTTGTGAAGTGAGCACATGAGATTGGTCAGGCATATATTTTCTGACCATAAAACTTGAAATAGAAAAACTCTACCATAAAATAATTTACAACCAATATTAATCTCTACAAATATTTTATTTACTAATAATATGAAGTCAGACACAACATATCAAAAGAAATCATGTGGTCTCCCATGCATGTCATGCTGCAAACATTCACCATAATTCCTAGCCATTGATTTGTGGTTTCCATCTCCCATCACTAGATTAGTTAGCACATGAATCAAATCACTTACATTGTGTTTGCTTGAAAGGAAAGAGAGAGGAAGAATTGGAAAATAAAGGAAAGTGAGGGGAAGGAAGTGATTTATCATTTGGTGTGAAGGAAATTAGGAAAGGAAATATTGAATAATGCTAAAAAGCATATGGGACCTATCCAAAATTTTTCCTCGCCTATATGGGTGGAAAAGTATAGAAAGATAGGGTGATATTTGCTTATTCAAAAATTACCCACTGTTCAACGTCTACCTCAATCCACGGCTTAATGGGCAAGGTCACCCTTTTGAGCGAGTCGTGCATCACCGTTCCTCTAACCTCATCTCTACACAACATGGATTCTCCTCTGCAGTTTCCAAGTCTGCATTAGAGAGATGTTTATCTACGTTAAAAAATTTAAGTTATAAAGACATTTAAGATGGGACAATGAAACCAATGATGCTCAATAATAGTGATTTTTCTTCTGAAAAATGGAATTATGAGTGAATATTGGGCATCGAAGCACAAACAAGTGCAAAATATGTGTACTGGAAATGGGATGTTGAGATGACTTTAATATTAAGCTTGGTAATTTTTTCAAATATTGGTGTATTTAATATTTATATTTTAAATAAATTTGAATAATTTATTTTTATTAATATTTTCTTATTTATTATCTTGATATTATTCTAAACTTATTATATTAAAAAATAGTTATATTTTCTATTTGATATTAATTAATAAAATTATTAAATATAAAATAAAAATATTGGCTTGAATACTTTTATATAAATATGTATAAGGTCAATTTTTATTATATTTATTTATATTATTTTGATAGATAAATTTGTATCTAATTTTAAGTTTCCAATAATTTTTTAGATAGTTCTATAAAGAATAATCTTTTTATTTTTTATAATATAAAGATAAAAAAGTCATTTGATATCATTCTTTATTTATTTCCTTTCATTTTTCCATCCAAATAAATAAAATAAATTAATCTTTCTTCTATTTCCTTCTTTTCCATATTATTTTCATCCAAATATACCTATGAAAAATAAAATCTACTTTCATTTCTTTCCACTCTATTTCTTTCCTTTATCAAACAGAGCCTATGAAATGAAGACTTGCTAATCAGAGTTGTAAAAACCAGCTTGAACCTGCCGGTTGAACCAGTAAACCGGTGAACCGGTCAATCAATCGGTCCGAGCTGAATTGAGGACCGGACAAGCAATTAAACCGGTGAAAACCGATTCAAACCGGCCGATTTTTATTAAAAACCAGTAACCCGGCCTTATTTGTTTGAATCGGTCAAGTCATTTATTTTCAAAAACAAAGTTTGTAAAATTTTAACTATTATAAAATAATTGGACGACCTAAAAATTTCTCAGCCCAAGTTTTATACTATTAGAAGCCCATTCGTCTGAGATGATAGTGCTTCTATTAATTTACAAACTGTATGGACAATACTCATATTTTATAATAGAACCACTTGGTTCCACTTTCTCTTCCCACCGATGTGGGACTAACTTCCCACTGCACTCATGCCCAACACCTGTGGTTGTGGGTCTAATATAATGGGGCATTCAAACATAAAAACTCCCTTGACTATGCACCTGTGTGGCTTCCACTACTACTCCACAACTAGGATTAAAAGCAAAGTTGGGAGCCGTATAAATCTACTGCAAACATAGGCGCTATGAGTGCTGTTATGTGGCAAAGTCTTCTGAATCCTACTGTGTGGCAAAGTCTTCTACGTTTCATCACATCATGCAATTGAGCATCATCATTCTCCAGCACGAAATATTGGGGAACTTTTGGTGGGCCTTGATATTAGCTTGGGAGTTAAAATAATTTCCATTTACAGGGTGCTTGTAGTGTTTATTTTTTTTGTTCTTTGTTGCTTTCTTGGAGCTTCATACCTGAATCTTGCTCCCTCTTTTGTTTACGGGGATTCTTTATCTTGTCTCTAATAGCTAGTGAAAAAACCAATGACAACTTCTGCCTATATAGAAAATATGCAACATGTAATGTTTATTAACAAAAACTAAAGTATTTAATGGGTTTTTGTTTTTAGATTATATAATTTATATATATTTTTAATTATATCCGGTTCAACGCGTGACCCACCGGTTGAACCAGTGACCCAGTGACCCGGTGCCTTGACCGAGTCGAGCACCGGGTCAAGTCTAATAACTATGTTGCTAATAACCATGCCTACGAAGGAAAGTTTATGCTAATTTCCATCTTGGTAAAACACATTTTGGACAAAGTCATGACTTTAGACACATAATAGGAAAAAAAAAAAACTTGGACGATGTACTGTAATCAGACCCAATGAAAGCACAAAACCTCCATTTCCCCCTTGGACATGTGACCTATGGCCACGTCATCATCTAGAACCACTGATTTTCAAAATTAAATCCTAGCTATTGGATTAAAATGATCACAAGTAAGAGCTATAAATTATCTTCCTCTTGATTCCGTCAAAGCTGCAGACAGCAAGGATCTAGGAGGAGCAAATTCTCAGAAACACTCTAATCTTTGTCTTCTATAAGTATTAAGGCTATGTTTGTTTATGTGTTCTCCACCTAGAATGCACATTGGTTTCTTCTCCAATATTGAGATTGCATGTTTGAAAATTTTTCGGTCTCACCATTTTCAATGGGATTTTAAGTAGAGTAATGTTATTTTAACTTACACTGTGTGGGATATCATGTTGACACACTCACATTATTTATTAAATTGGATGTAAGACCCAAACTAAATGGAGCCCACATATAATTCAATAATAAATGTGAGTATGTCGACATAATGTCCCACAAAGTGTGAGTTAAAATAATATTTCTCTTACCAAAGTTGAGACAGTAGTGATAAAATGTTGCATTTGGGTTAAATTGAATTCGCTTTTCCCATTCACCTAAATATGATACGCTATATATTTTTTTATAAATGAATACGATACACTACTGATGACATATATTTTCTACTATTTCTTTACAAATTTTATTATAACTCTTCATATTATGCGTTATTTCCTTGGTTTTTTTTGTATTTAACTTATTTTTATTTATTTAATCTGTATAGATATGTTATCTATATGTTCTTAATTTTGATCTACCGATGATATAAAAAAAATTATATTATCATTTAATTATATATTTTCATTTAAAAATATAATACCAATTATATAATTTATTAAAGTATATTTGAAAATTATTGAAATAGGAACGCATTAGCATCATACTAAATACCCTTTCTAGTTTTTCACAATCAAAAGTAATTTAGATTTACATCGATCAAACAACATTTATTTTATCAAACTTATTTTTTAGATAAAACTTTCTAAGCATAAATCACATTACACCAAACTCACTTTTGATTAAAATCCAAGTTTATTAAAGCACGTTGATCTAAAATCAAGTTTGCAAACTATAATCGAATCACGGACTTATGTAACATATTATAATCGAATCACGGACTTATGTAACATATCGCTATGAAAGATATCATTGAATGATTAACGAACATGGACTCGGTTTTGCACAGCTCCCTTTTCTTTTTCTTTTTTCAAGTGTTGGTGTTTTTAATATGTGACTTCCATTTACCTCTATCCATTGGACATGGACTTCTACGACTGAAAACAGAAAAAAAAAAAAAAATGTAACTTCTACTCTATTTTATTTAACTCGTTCATTAAACAATGGTATGTGAACTGTTTTTGAGATATTAGTGTGCTTTATTTTGAATTTTAACTTTCTTATTTAAAGGAAGATGCCCACATTTGCTTGAATTTTTTGAACCTTCCTTGTTCGCTGCAGGTGTTTTTCTTTTCTAGGGCTGTAGTAGGGTTTCGCCAATACTTCGTTATCAGCAATACACATTGGGCTGAAACCGTACCCAACAACGCTCACATTAAGAGAGTCTTACGATGGCAGTCTTCGACCAGAAACAAAGAATCGGATGTCAAATCAACTGCAGAAATGATCATCACCATTAAAAAAAAGAATTGCAGAAATGATGGCCCAACTAATAAACCATGAGCCAATTAAAGGGCAACAATTCAGACAAAAACAAAAAAATAGGGGCAACAATAATGATTGTGTAAATAAGTGCACGGTCTGTAAAAAAGATATTTTTACAGAGATAATCGTAGTATCGAAATAGATGCCTTTAATTTGATTTTTTAGTTGGTGATTTATTTTTCACAGACCAACGGTAGATGAAGATGATTTATTTAAAGTTATAAAGTATTTAAAATGGATAAATAAACTTGTAACTTTTCAAAATCATTTAATAAATTAAAATAACTATCTTATATTCAAGAAAAACAATATGAAAATACTATTATTTGATTACTTCAAAAATAAAATCATTTCAAGAGAGACTATTTTAATATAAATAGTTATAATGGTATTAGTAAGATGCCATGACGTTGGAATATCTCCTTTTGTAATTATTATCATTATTGTGGCAAAAAAAATAATTATCATTATTTTTTTCTCTCAAGAGGGTGTAGGGAGGAATTGTGATTCAATTAAATAAGTATTAAGGATCACATCATATGACATACGCTGATGTGGAACGCATTTACAAAAGCTAACAAACATTCATGAAAGTGGGGTAAAGCTTGACTAAAGTGAAAAATTCTGGGTGGCAAAGATTTCGGGGGAAGCAGTAAGTAGTAACTATTTACTGGAGGAGAATGGAAATTCGCTGCAAGACAAGAGCTAGGGAAAATTCAACAACACTGTGATTAACAAACAAGATGTTGTTACTATGGATAGAAGGGATTCGAATCCTTTAAATACGTGGTCTTAAGTTTACTATTAAAATTCATATTATTTATTACAAGTTTTGACACTTTAAGTCGTCAATAAATAATATATAATTTCCTTTGGATAGGAGGTTAAATTACTTTAAATCAGGTATTTGTCGACAAACTTAAGTTCAAATGTCAACCTTTGAGTTTTAAGATCTCGATTTAAGAAATGAGAAATTACTCCTCTTGGGTTTATCACAAAAAAGAATCAAGCGTCAAATGTATATGAGTGAAATGAGGATAGAATGTATAAATGTGACTTATGTATTGTGCATGAAATGTTTACTAACAGAATGTAAAAGTGTAGAAGAATTGTAAAATGTAAAGTATTTGATTGGCAAATGTAAACAAAGTACAGGAAAAAAAAAAGAGGGAAATTTAGTCATAAGAAAATAGAAATGAGGTTGAGAACAATTACTCAAAGGATTTTGGATTCTGTTTAGTCATCCAGGTGACGTTTTGGGGTGAATGTATGAGTTAAAATTCCAACCTCTTACAAATATATAGATTACTATCTATAGACCATCTAGAATTTTAAGATCTTGAAACTTGTTTTCGGCTATGTTCTTAAATGTTGTCCACGTGTTTTTGACAGTGTCCTTCTTTGTCATACGTTTTCATCATCGAATGGTTACCACTTCGCTGCGTTTCATGAGACTTCTATTAGTAATTGCAAAAAATTACCATTAAACGTCGCGCGATTAATATCTGTCTCCTACTAGTCACTATGACAATCTTCTTAAGACTCTCAAAATTTTCTAACTCCCAAGTGACAAACACAGACTTCAACCTATCAAACTCGAGCATAAGATTCTTGTCATTGATAGCTAGCAATCTTGGATATTCAAACTTCATCTTAAGTGACCACTATCAATTTTGACATGTCGACGAACAAAGTTGAAACTTTGTCAACTTTAATCTGCTTCTCCTTGAGAATCAAACTTCATTGTCTTGGTCGACTTTAACATATCAAACATTCGTTGTGCATAGTCATTACTAAAAGCCTCCATGCTTTGACAGTTAAACTTCTTTCATTATAACCCTCGTTTTATTAAGATTGGATGACAATTTGATATTTTGATATTTAGTAAAACTTGGTGCTAACACATGCGTATTAAAAAATATGGTTGATAAGAGTTTTTATGTAGACGTCTTATTGTTGTTGAGAAATTAGTCTCTCGTTGTCAAATCATACACTTAAAACAGAAGAAACAAAAAGAAGGACAACATTGTGATTCCAATTTCATAGAGCAAATGTTGCCCAAACAAAAAATTCAGAGGGCAAAAGTAAGGTACAATTGAATTAGCACCCCATGTGCAAATAAACAGAACATGTGGTGAATAAAAGAGAAGCAAACAAACAAAACGGCTGTGAAGATGTGCAATTGCACGTTCAGCGGGACAAGCTAAAAGAAACCGTCGAACAAAATTAGTAAGAAAAAAATTATATTGGGAAGACAAACAAAATTAATTAGATTGAGCAAGTTTGAATTTGGAAACACTTCACACTCCACACAGTGAATCTGATAAAAGAACTAGGCAAGAATCTCATCCACGGAATTAAATAAACAGAAAAATTCATAATGGTGCACCATGTGATCTCCATGGATATATCAAGCTTAAATTTTTGTTTACTTTATTATAGTAGTGCCCTAAGACATTGTTTTAAAAAAATAAAAAAAGAAACCTTTAAGGGCTGTTTGCAAGTGTTTTATATTTATAAATTTTTAAAACTATTTTAGAAAACAAGTAGAAGATCATTTTTCAAAAAAAAAAAAATGTTTTGGATAATTTCTTTAAAAAATAACTTTTAAAATGGATTAAACAAAAAATTGTTTGGCATCCACAAAGATCATAACAACAAAGATCAACACCAATAGCATCCACAACAAAGATCAATAAAGAACAACATTGACATATCCACAACAAGGATCAACAACGAACAAAAGTGAGATTAATGTACAACTTTGCGTCAATTTACAACTAACAACAAAGATCAACCTACCAAAGGGAGGGAGAACCAGAGAAAGAAAGAGAGAAGCAGAAAAAGAGAAAAAAAAAAGGAAGAGAGAGGGAGGGTTGTGCGCGGCGGATCTCAATTGTGAGGGCCAACGGAACTGGGTCTCATGCAGGGCTGGAGCTAGGTCGTGAGGGCCACTGAGTTGGGTTGCGATACGCGCAGATCTTGGTCTCGTGCAGGGAGGGCCGGTGAAGGTGGGTTGGCTATGCAACGGATCTGGGCCGCTTGTGCCGGCCAAGCTGGGTTGCGATGCGTTGTAGATCTGGGCCACTCATGCCGGCGAGCTGGGTCACATGTGCGATGGAGTTGGGTTGCATCGGGGTTGTCCAGTGTGCCGGCGGAGCTCTATTGTACCAAAGGAGTTGAGAGAAGCTCATTTGTGTGGATGAAGAGCAAAAGATCAATAAAACTATTTTTGAAAACATCCAAAATCTGTTTTTGATTTTTTGTTTTAGAAATCCATCTTGTATTTTTCAGTTTTTAAAATAAACATGAATAAAATAACTTGTCAAAGAGGTTCTTTTACTCTTTTGTATTTTAAAATCAAAATCTGTTTTGTAAAATATTTGCTAAATAGGTCTTAATATTGAAAAAATGAGATTTTATATTTTCAAAGTATGGGATTCACTAAAATTTTTTACAACTTATTTATTTTGGTATCATTAATCATTGCTCCTAGTAAAACCCATTTTGTGTGCATATTTTTATTCTGCAGTCGCTTTGTTGAATATCATGCAATGCCCTTAAGTGGACCATAACCATGAATTCACGACAGCCATAATTCCAAGGCAGATTTTCCCTAGCGATGACGTATTAATCAATAATTTGTGACCAATCAGGATTCTGCTTCCACGTGAGTCTTACGAAAAATAGCACTTTAACCCTTGAACGGTAAGTCATATGTATTTTAGATTACAAACTTTAAAAAATATACAATTTCTTCCCATGAACTTTCATAAACTTTCCATCATTTTTTTCTATCAATTGTAAATAAAAATATGATAAATTTAAAAAATTTGAAGAAATTGGATTACACATTTAGAAAAGTTTAAGAGGTCAATTGATACACACTTTTTAAATTCAAGGACTCAATTTACACACTTTTAAGGTTTAGGAGCAAAAGTTACATGATCTTGAGGGTAAAGTGCTATATTACCTGAATGTAATATTATGATATGAGGCCTTCATTTTGGCTGTTCATGTCCTTTTCATTGCAAGTGATTTGTAGAAAAATCAACTGTGCTTCACTTGTACAAATGTGTACGAGTTACTCACCAAGCTAGGTGAACAAATCTAGATAAAATCTAAAAGGAACATGACTATAAGTGGTATAATTGGAATTCTGACGCAGACACTCGTACAATTTTTCATTTAACCAGTACTAATAATAAACAATGATTTGCGCTTTACAGAAGGCTTTACAAGTTATGTCTCAATCCTATGGTTATATTCATTGTCATAGCAACGAATCTTGAATTCTTTATGGGGCATTTGTTTTCTGTCTCAGAGAAAAAAATACGGGATGATTTGTCCTTGTTTGGTGATGGTAACGGAGTATGTAAGTGAAAAAAATTTTCATCCTAAAAATAAAATTTTTTCATATTTTTGTCCCTCAAAAAATTGAAGACGACATTGAAACAAAAATCTCATGGGATGATCTGATCAATATTTTTTGTACTTTATTTTTTATGTATATTTATGTCGCGAGCCTATAAACCAATTAGCAGGCAGACTAATAACGAGCTCACAACTTATCAGCATCTAAATTTGATAATGACACAAGTCTCGGGTTTCACTATTCTCTCTATTTTTAAATTTAGATAAATAGAAATTTAAGTGAATTCGACGCCCGTCATCCCATTAAAACCAAAGGGCGGCCCAAGTTCACTATTCTTAGATACATGTAGGTATTCTGCCCCCACAAACACATTTTAAGTTAATGCACGTGCCTTTTCATTTTTAGCTTGCTTTCAGCATATGCTTAACTCACATTATTACGTATTAGGGAAAGATCCGAGTCATGTTAGAAGCCTCCCAAAATTTGAATTCCTCGTTAAAGGTAGCCTTAGAGGTGCCTCCAAGTCAATCTCATTGACAATGGCATGTTTTTATGTATCCTTCAATGCTGGTTAGGAGTCTAGGAACAAGTGGGGTCCGATTCTTCCCATATTAATTAATTAACAACTAACCTCTTCAGGTCTAAAGATAGACGAGAGCCCCACAGCAACACCATAACACCATTAGATTAGGAAAGAATCAAACCCATCCAATTTTTTTTTTTTTTTTTACCCAAGATGTGGAAGAGAGGCGAAGTGAAGAAAAATAAAGGAAAAAAGAACTAACATTTCAAGTTCAACACCTAGAAAACAACATCCACATGCATACTCACTTATATGCACAGTGACATCATCACAATTTTACCATCATTCCAAGGCCACAGTCATGACCATACTAATCTTCTTCAAATTCAACCCCACCACAGCATCATCATCAACGCAGAGAATAGGGCTATTGAGAATGGAGAGAACACAAAAGTGCCAACAAGCGTAATCCCACCATGACTTTCATCATTGTTCATGCCAGATCCGGAAGGGCCCATGCCAGTGCCTATACCTCCTAATACTCCAGGAGTTGTACTGTATGGTGTGGTACCGGTACCGGTACCAGTACCAGTGCCAGTGCTGGTGGTGGTGCCGGTTGTTGTTGATGGAGTCCCTGTGCCCATCGTTGGTGTAGTACTAGTCACAGGAGTTGTACTAGTGCCTGCAGCACTGGTTAGGAAAAGGAACCATTAGTCACATCACATATTCACATGTATGTGTATGCCCATCTCATCACTAATTTTAATATATCTAACCCCCTAGGAATTTGCTATGATACAAAAGAGTACAAAAAAAATACAATTACATGAATGAATTTGTTGATTGTTTTTATAAAAGTATGCTTCTTGTTAAAGATAATTTTGAAGTCAGCAATTACGTCTCGCGAATGCAAGGAACATAAAAAAAATAGATTATTTCAGCTCAGACTGTTAATTCAATGCAGCACAACGGAGACCATCACTATGTTGAAGCCAGGTTTTCTCCGTGGCACATACTAATCAAGGAAGTTATGTAAAAAGGGAGCATTTTGGGCCACTGCCACCAATTATGGATTGCTATTAAACGTTTTAACCAACAATGCCTACTTTATAAACAGGTCGGTGGTCATCTCGATCAGTTGAATTTAATGCCTATAAAGTTTAAATAAAACTGCATGCAGCTTATGTGGTTACTTCCACATTCTGTATTAGCTGCTATTAAGTTCATGATGACCGTGGCATGATTGAACTTCGTAACAAGTCCTCAAACAATCATGTCATAATTCTAGAAACAATCATTGAAACCCCAACATCATATATCATATAACATTATAACCACATCATATCACATGATAATAAAAGCCTAGCTTGGAGTTTTTTGGCCAAAATAAAAAAACTCTCTTAAGCATCAACCGTAGCACATCAAATGTATATAAACTACTCCGCCAGGGCTTGTAAAACTTGGCTGAAGAAAATTACTAGCGCACCGAGAGTCACAAACATCAAGGGTCAAAATGGAGGACCAGCCCAGGTCTAATCTATAAAGGGGGTGATAAGCTGAAAAAAAAGAGATGGGCACTCGGCAGAGAGACTGGTCATACACAAATATCAAGAAAATCCCGACTTTCCGAGAGCTATTTGGCCCAGATCTCGAAGCTAGTGTCTGTTGCATCCATCTGGCTGTTGTTTTCACCCCTAACCATCATCAAAATATCAAAATTCAAAAAATTGCAGACTCGTGAGGGACACAGTACTTACACACACTGCTCACTCAAACTCTCGTGTCCACAACCATTTTTTTTTTTTAAAGACATAATAAGTGCATCCGTGGCCAGCTTGTTTGTCTCTTCCCATAAAGAGGCAAAGCAAAAGCATCGGATAGGAGGGGTATCAATTAGGACAAATTTGTCTTTTCCCGAAGGGTAGTGGTGTGGCCCTTTTTTTTTTTTTTGGCCCTTTTATTTCAAACTTTACTGAGCATCGGATGCCAATTATTGCGGGATCTTTAATTTCATGAAGCTAAAGGAGCTCACTGCCCTCACTGCAATGGCCAATAGAGCCAATAAATGGCCAGTGAGTTGGAGACATCATCATGAAATTACAATATTATTCAATTGATATTTGAAATTTAAAAAGGGTTTCATCTTACATTGGGTTGGACCACATGTCAGCAGCAAAATAAATTAAAGGGAGAAAAAGGATATAGGGGGAGTTAAGAATGGTAGATTTGTTTGTCCTCCCTTAAAAAGGTGGTCAGATGGATGCCAATAAAACCATTCAAACAACAGAAAATTCCTTTCACTTAATTTCAAAATCAAGGAAGATAAAGTAACCATCTAATAAACTAGTAATTAGCAAGCATTTACACAAAACAGTACTTTTACTGGCCAATGGGTTAGTAAATAACTATAGTCAGGATGAATATATCACAGGAATTGTTATCTTTTTTTGCCTTTTAAATAGAAACCGTGATCAAGTAAGATAATTGTCCTGGCTTTCCTTGCTTCATTTTTCACTTTTGTACTGTTTTCGCTTGAGTAACCATCTCCAAATTATTATTATATCGTGACCCGGCTTTGTGTACTTTTATTATAGCATATGAAAGATGCCAAATCTTTCACGCGAATAAGAGATTCCTTCACACACGGACTTTTTTATACGACACTACCGCGGGAAGAATCTCAAAATCATATACATGTCAAAAAGGAAGATTTTATTGGCCCAATTTACTGTGATAATATTAAAAAAAATATCGTTAGAATTAAGTACATAAAATAATTGCAGACCTACGCATCTTACCAAGTTAATTACTAACTTAAGTGATACTGACTCTTAAAAAAAAAAAATACAGTAATACTACTACTATGAACAAAACAATACATTTGCAGCCATAAAAAGTTTGCAGACATTGCACACGCAGTCGAGTATGTTGCTTCGCTTAGTATATCCTAAACACAACTTTATAATCTATTATAACTAATATGATCATAAAGCCCGTCGTTTGTAAACCAAAAAAAAAATAAAGAACCCGTCTTATGAATCTACGCGGAGCACATCGCAGCTCTAATCAACCCAAAAGAAAAATGTTCGGTGTAAATGCGTGTCTGCACAACATACCTCTACCCATGACCCAAAAAATAAAAACTACCCAAGATTATCTTTGGAGGAACAGTATCATCTAAATAGTATTGACTTCTAAGCTATGTTTGGAAGGGTGAAAATGAAGCGAAACTTGCCCTAATCGGGCTCTAAAAAAAATAGGTATAAAACTCATCTATAAAGATTTTCACTCCATTTTACTCTCAACAAAAAACTCCATAAACATCAAAAAAATTTCCCCGCTTTGGAATGCTATTACATCACAAGTTAGTAGTATGCCACTTGCAAACGCAACCCCACCTTTTGTAGATAAATAAATTTAATATATGCAAGTGCTCCCAGTTCCCATTATGAGAAACAAAAGAAAAAGTCACCATTCACCACTACTATCAACAAGCTTAAAATTGTTAAAAGAAAAAAAAACCGAGATAGCCATGCTAAGTTGCCAACACTTTCATTAAAAAATGGGGAAAATAACAGAAAAGAAAATGCACATCAGACTAGAGAAAAACAGGGAAGCTTGGAAATGAAAGAACATGAGTGGATCAAATGCACAACATACCTGGCGCTTGAAGGGTACATACAACCACTAGTGCCTGCTCATTAAGAAGACCCCAAGTATAAAAACAAAAGAAAAAGCTCGGTCAGCTAGCTAGCTGGATTCCCTTTGTTTCTTTTATGGTTATTGTTGTTTAAGAAATATATATAAAAAGGTAAAAACAAAAAGGAAAGAGATATAGGAGTACTTACTGGGGTCAGATGTAACAACGGTGGCTGTTCCTGCAAACTCACAGGAACCTTGGGCTTGGCCCTTCTTTTGGAAATAGCTATTGACAGCATAGTTGCAATGTGCCCTGACTGTGTTGGGGTTGAAACAAGGCCCGTTTTGGTGGAGGGGGTTACAGTCTGCCCCAGCCCCACAAGCGTAGTCCAATGTCTTCTGCAGGACTGCGTCGCTTCCATCCTTGCACACGCACCAACTGGCACCACCTATCATCATTTAGTTCACAAAATAGTGTTCAGAAAACTTGAATATGAACGAAAGAAGGGCTAAGAAAAGCCTTTAAGGCTTAAGCATAGTTATGGTTGCAAATGTTACCAAAAAATAAAAAATGGAAAATGTAACGAGATGGGATTTTTCACTAGAAGAGATAGAGATATACATACTAAACATTACAAGAAGGTCCAAAAACAAAGGAACAAAATGTGGAACCAATTCCACACAGGCTGTGCACATGATTAATTAGTACATGACTAAAGATACCCCAAACAGGAATAAAGGTCTCATCTTTGGAGATTTTGTAAGACAAATAAAGGACAGACGTAGATGACCATAGAGAAATAAAATAAAATAAGATCTCACCGCATGTTTAAACTTAAGAACACACACAGACACACACACAAGTGACACTTCGTGGGTTTGAGTAGGGAGAAACCAGAAATGGAAAGGAAAAGAGTAAGGATCAAACACATAGGAGCCAGAGTTTTTAAAAGCATACTTGGAGTGCCAGTGAAGGCCAACAACAGAAGCACTGCAAGAACAAAAGCAGCCATATCAAGTGCAGCACACAGATGGGTTAGAAGGGGCGGCAATGGTTCCCAAAAGGGTAGAAGTAACGTGGTACAGCTCAGATGGATGGATGGAGAGAGAGAAGAGGAAGAAGAGAAAGGTGGGTGCGCGACAGTGTGAGTGAATGAGTGACTCGTGAGATCAGATGAGAATAGAGAAGATGAACATATGAGGACAAAATATAAACAGCATATAAGAGAGGAGAGTGGAGATTGAAATTGAATATTGTGTGTTATACTAAAGTTGGAAAACGGTGGTAATATGGGATGATAAAATGATAAGTGTGTTGGCCCCGTTTGGTGTCGGTTTGTGACTGGCTTTTTGGTACTCTACTAGCTATTCTAATTTCTAGCTAGCTAGGAGTACTGGTAAATACAAGAGGTTTAAATGCTGGTTATCACTTATTTTCTTTACCGTATATCAAGGAAGGGAAAATAGTGTCCGTCATAGGGACTCGCAAAAGGTTAGCAGTGTGTGAGCACTGAGCAGTGAAACGGGCCTCTGCCCTCTGGGAGTGTGTCGCTGTGCTCTCTTTCGGGCATGTCTTTTGTCTTGGTACGACTTTGGCATCCAAAGAGAAGGGTAGAAGGGGGAAAAAAACAATTGGAAGTTTTTCAACATTTTTCTCGACTCTATTGCAAAGGTCCTTAGGCAGGGTAGAAAAAAAAATGGGAGGATTTGCCATTAACAAAAATAATAAAGATATATGTTTTATTTTTATTAATTTGCTGTTCCTGTATTATCAAATAAAATTTATAGAATCTCACATGGATAGGTTTTGCACACCATCTGGAGTCTGGACCCATCTAATTTCATGCTATTTCTTTCCCTTTTTTGAACGTTATATTTCCACCAGCATTATTTTGATATTCAGGTTGCACAGTAAATTATATTTTTCTGGTACACCCTTTAAAAGGCTAGGTCAAAAAATGTAAAGGTATGTTTAGATTAGCAGAGTACAATACCATACTCGAGTGGAATGAAGTAGGGTGAAATAATTATTCTACTATATTCTTTAGGTTAGCTGTATTTTATATCATTCCTCCCAATGTGGGGTATGTTTGGATTTATGGAGATATGTAAAGCGGAGCGAAGAGAGATTTTAAGTTGTTTTATTATTTGAACTTGCCTAATTTTTTTGATGAAATGAAGAGGAGATGGATCAACCTCATTCTATTCAATTCCACCCATTATGATCAATTTTATTCCCTTTAAATTAAGAGGAATATGATAGAATAAAAAAAATCCAAGCAATAGAGTAGGGCGATTATTTTGTTCTATTCCACTCCATTTCACCCCTTCTCTTCCACTCCACTATGCTCCACTAATCTAAACATACCCTTAAGGGGAAGAATTTTGTGAAGGATTGATGGAATTAGATGGAATAAAATTTATTTATTTTTGTTCCATTATATCCAAATTTTACAAATACAAACAATGGAATAACTTAAAATCTTACTCTGCTCAATTCCATCATTCCAAACATACAACACTTTTTTAAGAGAGTTGTTCAGAAAGTGAACCCTGATCTTGAAGGTAAAGCTCATTCAAAACTCAGTCAATTTTGGTTGAGTTAACCCATTAAGTTGTTGCATATTCAATTATGACTAATTATTCATTAAGAAGCGGTTTCATTCTTCCAAAGATAACAAACACTCAACATGTTTGGATGCCGCATTTTTCTTTGTTGCCATAATTAAAAGTGGAGTGAAAAAATGTGAAATTATTTGTTTTGAAATTTTGAGAAAAATGTCTCAATTTGATAAAAATTGATTATATGGAAAGTTATAGGTGTTGGATTTTCTTTTTACATCTTAGATTATTTTTTAATATATTGTTTAAATATAAATAAAATTTCCCCAAATTGACAAATCCTTTCAAAATAAATTATTTCAAATTTAACTATTTTAAAAGCAATTTCATCAAACTTCAAATTGAATGTACCATTAGAAGTGCAAAATTTATCCTTATGATAACATCGCTCAATTACCTCACGATATGTTCAATATTCATGAATATTTAACGAGGGAATGTTAAAATTGGTCCCTGAAATTTTATATCAAAGTTATTTTGTTCCCAAATGTTAGAAATTATTGTTTTTTCAATCTCTTACATTGTAAAATATGAGTTACATTAGTAATTGATCTTATTTTTTTACTATTTTGTTACTTTTTTTATATATATATTTCACATTAATTGAGATGTCAGTGGTAGAATAATATCCTATTTGACATTTGTCAATTGAATTGCACAAAGACAAACATAATTCAAGACTATAATATGAATTAAACATTTAAATAACATTATTAATATATTTAATATATGCTAACATTTTGCATCTATTATTTAACCATTTCACTTAGGAGGCCAAGTAAAATATTAATTTATCGCTAGTATACCATTTATTATGACATATTAGAAAAAATGTGAAGGAAAAAAAATATAACTCGAAGCCAAGAATTAACCTAATTCATATTTTGCAATATCAGAAATTAAAAAATTAATTTTAAATCTTGGGAACCAAAATGGTTCATACAAACAATTTCAAGGACCGATTAGATTAGAGTATGGACTCCATATTTAATGGTATATCTAAATGTACCGGTGAGTTGCCACAAATAATGAGAGGATTACCGACTCATGACAGACCCCAGCTCCCCTGCTGTATTTAAGTGTGTCGAAAGTGGGTTTGAATGTTGACACTGACGAATCCCCAACGGTTGAATTGAAAATTTTATTCCCATATTTACGAAAAGCAGCGACACATAAAAAGAGAATGGGTGAGCGCAAGGGAAAGTAGCTAGCTACAAATGTTAAGCGGCAATCAAATGAGAGACAAATTATGAAAATTTATGGTTGGTTTGTGTAAATTGACAAACGGTAAACCACTTTCACACTCACGATTCAGCGTGCCAACATACCAAACTCCATTTCTTCGAAGTTTGCGTGCTTTGTTTTCTTGGGTTGGCCCGATTTCACTGTTAAGTCTATTTCAACATCGCAATAGGGTTAGAGCTAGAGACCCCACAAAGGGGGAATAGGTTGCTGGGAGATTTGCGTAGCCATGGACTCATGGATCCTTTTTGTTTTTTACTGTCTGAAGGTAATTCCAGGGATTGGCCAAAGCCCAATTAACGAATGCATTGTTTCATTGTGGCCCGTATGGAGTTATCAACCAAAAGCTCATTCGTCACAAGTTTTCCGACCCAAAAAAACAGACCATTTTTTTGTGGCGAGTACAATTGTATGCGTTACAATGGGCCAGTAATCAGATAGAGTTCAAGGTTATCCAACGGATCAATCTAGCAATTATCAAACATCTAGATCTTCCATGAAAAAATGAATAAGATAAATTTTTTAAAAAAAACGACTATCAAACAGCACTTCTTACACAGCGTAAACACTACGGCGTGTATAAAAGATGGGTCGATCTAGATTGAATCAATCTTGAATCCGAACCATTTTCTTAGGTTAGGCCATTTTTTGAAACAAGAAACCAACTTGAGACGATCCGATTAAAGACTGTGTCAACCTAACATTACTACAATCAATAAAAACTTTGACATTATATATAATAAATTAAGTAATTAAATTTTACTAGTAAGATATATAATTCAAGAGGTATTTTGTAACACATTTCAAAACAAACCATATGACTCTTATAATTTATCACTAATTATTATATAAAAAAATTAGAAAAGAATTGTTTGACATCAAGCCAGGTTAGACCAACCCAAGACATAACACAAATCTGGCCCAAAAAGTCATTGAGTCAAATTTGAGGACCTGAATTTTACCCAACAATAAGCTTTAGGTCAAGTCAAATTAGGTTAACAGGCCAAGCTAGCTTCACGAACACCCATAGTAAACACAATGATTTTGAATTGAAACATCAAGACCTAATTTGTTGAATTTGAAGTATAATCAATGCTAAAATGGATTGCATCCATTGTAAATATTTGTTTAGCTTTTAGTGCGTCTTTGATTTTTCATTTATAGAATTTATTTTCTGAGAATTAGTTTTAGTTAACATTGATTTAGAAGTAAAGTAATTTATGTTGGTATTTTGATTTGATAAGTGATTTTGAAATGTTCAATGTTGTTGGAACAGTATTAATAAAATCACATTTAGATATACTATTATTAGAATGAGTATAGGTTTTATACTATATTTACCGTTTACCATACATGATTAGAGAATAATATTGGAAGTGCACGATTTAAAACACTTCAATGTGGAAATATCCTCGATGAAAGCAAGAAATATATATTTGCTTCTACCTAAGCCAAGGTTCAGGCAAAATTGACTTTCACATGATGTATCCAAACATAATATAACTTATTGACAAAATCATGGTTGCAGGAGGCCAACCGTGGTTTTAGGAGCCCAAACGCACACAGCCTTATTGTATATTTGATTCTGCATCTCGAACTCACTTTTAAAAAGAATGCAAACTCAAAACCAAATAAGTGCAAATTTAGACGGAAATCAATTTTAGCACTCCAAACCCGCTTTTGAGGCTCCCAAATGTGTTTCCAAACATGCAATTAAAGTTGATAAAATCCCGCGACTTATTCATTTTTCTCGTGCTACGATACTGATTTTTTTTTAGTGAGTTTTGACTAATAGAAAATGCTGCAATACATAAACTACTCTTTAATATTGTTACATCTTGGAGGCCATTACTTGGTTGAACTTTTCCATTCAGGCAGTTCTCTGCTTGGAACCTCTTCATTCTGGTTATGGTAGAGGTGAATTTCTTGTTTTAGCCCACGAATTGCACGAATGGTGCTATATGGTGCAAAATAGTTGTGGCACCAATTGGACGTACCAGCACAGTTGCATGGACAGGCAAATTACGTACGGCTGGTATCTCATGAGAAGCAAATTAAATAAATGCATACACAAAAAAGAGAATAAGAAAAACAAAAAAAAAAAAAAAAACAAACTGAAAGTTTTCAATGCCCCATCGTTTCTATTTTGGAATAATTTTATGGATTAACATAAATCAACTTTAAATTTAATTTAGATCAACCACCATTTTAATTTTTCATCTACAAAATCACCTTTCAACGGAGTAAAAGTTTGTCATGATGCTAATGAACTGTAGTTTAAGTGGTATTTCTTATGATTCTGTATTTAGGGAGTTGATGATTTGAAATGATTAAAAAATAAAAATTATTGATTTTAAATTAAATTTTGTGTTTAAATCTTTTTTAAAAAATAAAAAAATAATTTCATTTACAGATCCAGCAGAATTGCTTCCTAAATAAAATTGACACATTTTGAAACCTTAAGACAAATCAAATAAAATCATTTTTTCCGTTTCTAGAATATTTATTACCGACATAGCAATGAGTAATCTTTTCAAGGGGCAAACCTCTACCCATAGACCATTTCTATACGTATTGTTAGTAATTAAAAAAATTTAATCATTCTAAACACACTATAATGTATTTAATATGTAAGATTTGATTTATAAATCAATCCAATTTCCATTCTATTTAAGCATTCCCACATAAAATTTAACTTATAAATTAAATCAAATCATTTTTAAATTTCAATAATTCCAAATACTATCTTAGAATAGGAATTCGATACCAAAAAAAGAATTTTTCACAGTTAATAATATTGAAAGTATCAATAAATTATTATTTTAAAAAAGATAATTTAAATATAAAATAATCATTAAAAATATCTATATAATTTTATTGATAATTATTAAATATAAAAATATTCAAAGATACTTTCATTGATATTTTCAATATCATTAATTTTTAAAAATACTCACTTCTCTGACAGCGGTTTGAACTCATTTTGCTCATTCATTCCCTCGTTTTCCCATTAATAGAGGGCCATTTATATTCCTTTTCAAAATTCAGATTAAAATAAAAACAAAAACAAAACCCGTCGAATCCGCATCATTGTCGACCAAAAAGCAGACACGATGGTACTCCCGGTAGCTCATAAAAACTTGCAGTAAGTTATGTCGCTCTTTTTTTATTTTCTGGAAAAAAACTGCAAGTCATAGTACTCTTTTTACTATTGCATCGAGAGAAATATTATTTGTAGTTATAATATATATGAGATGTTAAGTTGATATGCACTCATTTATTTTTAGATGTGATATGGACTCTATTTAATTTAAGTCTCACATCTCATTCACAAACAAATAGGAAATATTAGGTGTATAATAAAATTGTATAATAAATACACATTACACATCTTATTACTGTTGGATTTGATAAATAATTGGGATAAATAGGAAGAACACATCATATCCAATGGTAATAAAATATATGGTGTGAATTTGTTATGTAATTTTATTATACACCAAATATTTTTTATAGGAGTATATTGTTATGTTGTTAAATATATCATATGCTCAAATAACACTTCTGTTGTAGCTAACCCTTCTTGGAATATATGTTATTGTGTCCTTTTTTTATATTATTAAATATGTTATTCTAACGTTTCTGCGTACCGCGTACGTGAAGGATTTTTTTTGTTTTGGTCGAAATGCGTACGTGACTTAGGCAGCTCATTTTAGGTCTCCTAATTAATTAGTATAATTTCTAACATTATTAATATTCGAGTATTTTTTATAAAAATAAAATATAATAAAATACGTTTTAATTCATTTAAGAAACAAACTATTACAGAATTAATCATATATTAAATAATTATAAATAGTGACAAAAAGAATAATGGCTATCGAAAAGTTAACGGTCAAAATATTTTAGAGCCATTCTTTGATCATTTCACCTTTTTTTTGTAGGTTATGATTAATTATATACGTGTGTGTTACAAGTGATTTTAAATCAAGGAGAATAAGAAGAAGAAAAAAACATTATTATACATACACCATAATTATTTGAGGGTGAAGAAAATGGTGCTACCTAAGAGATGAATAGCATATGATAGATGGGTTGTTGACCTGAAGTATCTTGGGGTCAACGCATTGTGATTACACCAAGATCATATTTTGTGAAAACTTGAGGGCATATGCTCACATGGAGATGATCGGGTTATATATGTAATATAAATATGTGAGACAGACCAATGAATGAAGCCCATGTAGATGCAAACCATGTTAAGTCAAGTAGTGTTATGACCAAGATTAACATTCAAAGGTATGTGGTTTAGAGGGGCAAAAAGGTTAAAAGCCCATAAAAAATTATAAAAACTAATATAATCATAAATTAAGTGAATAACAGGTTGAGGGAGAGAATTAGACTCCATCGACCATGGTAGGGGCCAACGATCATGCCACCTTCAATCTACCTTCCGTTTGTTGTTGGAGACCTTGACGATAACTCCATCAAATGTTCGCGGCTTACGTGGCTCCTACCTTTTCCATGCCTCCATCGTCCTCATTTGCATTTTGCCACTTGCTTGCATCCTTTAATGGTCTTTGCTAGATTTGACATAGTGTTGTGATTTTTTTTGTGTGTGAAAATAACAAGACAAAGATGCAGTTGTGCTGTTCTAGATCTAGATCTATTTGGGATCTGTATTTTCTAGATTTGTTATAGTGTTGTGTTGTTTTTCTAGGTGTTTTGTGGATAGTTGATAGTAGTTCATGGGGCTATGACTGTGAGCGATTTTGGGATGAAACAAATAGTGATGCTATTGATGATTTGTTGGGGACAATGATGGTTGCTATTATATGGATACGGAAAAGGTTATGAGTCTCAACCACAAATGCTCCTCCTGTGTCAAATAGCACGTCCGTCACTACCTCCTTCGTCGATCGGAAAATGGTGTTGTCGGTGAGGATGAGCTATCACTAGTAGAACCATAAGAGAGCCAAGATCTATGAATTTTTTTTTTTGTATTTTTTCCCTTCACCCATGGAAGGGGGAAAAAAAGAAGGAAAAAGGGCCAAATTCTGGCAACAATAATTTTGAGTTTAATTTTTTTATTTTCAATTTTTAGATTTAATCATACACTTAATTAAAACCACGTTAATTGTAATGAATCCTTATCTAATCACTTTAAACCAAATTTCAAAGTGATTATCACGTGGATCCCTACACATGTTATCCATCTATTTGCCCAGCTGAGATCTTCATATTACAAACAAAACTTGCATGAGCGACCCTATAATGTTGAGATAATCTTGTCTTAGAGCCTAGTATCATATATATGTTTAAGGAGCTTACCTTAGTGCAGTGTGCGTTGAGGCAGTTTGGTTCAGTTTGGTTTAGCCACATTTTAAAACGTGGTTAAACTCAATTTATAGTGTTGGTAAACGCAAGTACCACTCGATTAACACCAATGGCAACTCATTTCAATCCTGCCTACCTCTCCAACAATCAAGAACCTTCCTTCTCCATATCTCTGACTTCCCTACCTCTCTATATACACAAAACAACATAGAAACAACCTGATTCCCTTCACCACCTCCATCGCCCGCAAATGGATCGCTAAGAACAATGACAGTAGGAACCTCAAGCGTGCTTCGGTGAACGAGATCGTGGAGGAGGACTAAGAGGATGTGGGTGGTGGGCAATTGCTCTGGGTGGTTGCTGGAGGAGGAGGAGGAGGATGTTCGACGGCGATTGTGGTGGTGGTGTTGTCGGTGGCGGTGATAGCCATTTCCATGTTGTTCTTTTGGGAATCAGGTGCCACTAAGTGAGGGTTGGAGGGTTTGACTTTTAGCGTGGGTCCCTTGAGGATAGGTTTTCTCAATTCTGATTGGTCAAGTGCACCAACAACATCGTAACAAAAATGTACCTGAGAAACCGGCTATGTTTAATATCTAGCAATATTATTTATCTAAAAAGTTAACTTAGGGTTACAGTCCACTTGCACCTAAACCATTTAATCAGTTTTGGATGTTTTGCTTGTTAAAGTTAAATATAATGCTATTTGTTCATTATGTATCTAAAAAATTATATTTACAAATTTTTTCATCCTTTCATATATACTACGATATATATTATTTTTAAAAAATTCAAATAATTTCTATGTGTCCAAGGCATCACCAATGCTAGAACCATCGCGATGTATGTCATTTGCAAAATGCTGTTTATAATTTTTTAGATTTGGATATACTTTTTAAAAACATCAGCTGAGAGTCAATTCAACCTTTGCAAGTATACTTATTTATTGAAAATATACCCAAAAGGTACAATCATAAAAATTCTCATTGTTTAAATATTATATGGAAATACAAAAATAATATACTTAATTAAAAAATATAAAATAAAAAAACTCAATTTTTACAATAATATATGGTGTCTCATAATGACGTATCAAAGGGCAGAAATCATCCTTTCAGTTTCCTTGTTCCTCAATTGAAATGTAGCACATATGATCAGTATATTTAGTTAGGGGTAAAAATAAGATGAAAATTTTTATGGATGAATTCTATTTATCAAATTACACATGAATCTTATTCATGAAAAATTTATCCACAATTTTACTAGCCAACCAAACATGCCCTATATTATTTATTATTTGACAACAACCATAAATCTTCTTAAACCAAACAATTATAAAGCATCCAGAAAATTTATCACATACAAACTACTTATCTGAATTAAGTGGTAAAATATAATAGAAATATTTTAATTTTTTAACCATTCGTGGTTTTTAATTTGTTTTTATCATTCAATATATATTTATCATGCGTGTGCTAGGCAGGTCTAACATGATATTTTTAATTGGATAGTTTACTCAGGCCATGTAGCATTGTTCATTTCTTTATATAACTATTCATTATTTCCATATGACAGGCTCTTGTTGGAGACAAAGAAATAAATCCACAAAAATTCAAAAATGGGAGAGGAATTGAATCTAACAAATGAGTTAAAACCATTTTGGTCTTATAACAAGCTAGATATAAGCACCTTCTTGTTCTCTCGACTAGAGTCATTCTTTAATAATCTACATAAAGTAGGAAATTTCTTCCTCCATAAATATCCCATCTTTCAATAAATTTTACGAGTTTTATTTTCATGCATTGATAATGTAATTTTTTTTTTACATGGTTATCTAATTATGTATTATCAAATTAGTAAATATAATTGAGTAAAGTTCCACACTTATTATTTAAAATGTCATATAAATGAAAGAATAATATGATTGGATGACAGTGCAAAAAAAATTTATACTTTTAATATATTAAAGCTAAACCTATTTTTTAATATATTATTTCTCTTATTTTTTAGAATTTGATAGTCAAGACAAACATGGTGGAACACATAGAGATATCCTTGCATGGGTATAATTCCAATAACTTAAACTTAGTCACAACCATAATAATAAAAGTGAGTTTCACCGACTTTACTCAAGATATAATCACATAATAATGGATATTAAGACTTTTATTATAAATGTGTGTAAATATAAATTATTAGGGTTACATTTTTTCATAGTGTAATATATTTTGTATATATAATTTATAGAATACTATGTTAACTCATTTATTAGATAGAATGAGACCTAGATTAAGTAAGATCCATATTCCATTATAGGATATGCTACTTATATGAAGTAAAATTCATATTATATTCAATAATAAATTATGAGCATGGTACGACCGTTCAGTCTCCCACAAATTTATATTACCGTTTTTCATGGATATTAAAAGGTTCTTTTCTCCCGCTTTAAGTAACCCCAAGCCTACCAAATAGAAGGCAGGCAGGGTAAGCAACATGCCCATCGGCTAAAATTCGTCGTTTTGCTGCTATCCGATCCACCCCGTTAGTTTGACCTATATTCTTTTTCTTTTCCTTTCTTAGTATACTATTCAGCTGTATTCTCATATACTCGCACATCTCATCTTACAAAAAAAGAATAATGGTGGAACCACAAAATCACCACATCAACAACGCAATGGTCCCCATCACTTCAGAGCCCGAACCAAATAACTCCAACTCCATAACTACCAACCACCACAAAAAGAAACACTGCACGTGCATTGAAGCCAACAATGGTAGTGGCAGCAGTAACAGTACTAGCCATGAAGGGTACTTCAAGAAGAAGTACCGTGGCGTGAGGCACCGCCGGTTGGGCCGTTACGCGGCGGAGATAAGAGACCCTTTGACCAGGAAGCAGCGGTGGCTCGGCACCTTCGCCAGGCCGGAGGAAGCCGCCTGCGCCTACGACGCCGCCGCTCGTGCCATGCGCGGCCACAGAGCCCGCACCAACTTCCCTTACCCTCATCATCATGAAGAGTACTCTCACCAAAACCCTCTATCTTCTTCTTCCTCTTCTACTTCTTCTTCTTTATTGGGCATGCTTCTTCTTCGTTTCCTTCACGAATTCATCGAAACTTGTGAGAACCCTTCCCTGGTTTCTTCTGCTCAGCAACTTTATGACCAGTTGTTGAACACATCGCCAACATTCACGTCCTCTTCTTATAAGGACAATGGTCAACAACATAGCTGCAGTGTCGTTGTCCCTGAAGACAATAATCCCGTGTGGGAAGCTTCCCAAAACACACAGACTTTGTGCAACCCTGAGTGGTTTCCTGTGACTGCACATTCTTCTGATAACATGCTGGTTTCATCCATGATGAACACTACTCATCAGTGCTACAACGGGATTATGAACAGTGATCTCACTGTCTCTTTCGATCACCAATTAGCTGGTTTCCCCACGCTCGGTAATAATGGTTTCGATCACACAGTACTACTGGGTAATGGTCCCTTGATGATGAACAAGATCAACCATGCCGAGTACCCTATAATGGAAGATGTTTCTCATTTCCCAGAGTTTCTTGAAGATCTCGCAAATTCCGGATGGATCGGACACTGTTTGACTAGCATTAATTAATATTTTATTTTTAATATCTACGTACGCCCTTTAGAACCTAGCTAGCCTTGCTGAGAATTTTAATCAGTTCAGTGTTCTGCTTAAGAGCTTTGTTATATGGTGGCTGTCTCTCAATATTGTTCATTTTGTTGGGAGAGAAGACATTTGTCTGGTTTGGGTAATGCCACGCATTTGCTGTCATTTTTCTGCATGTCGTTTTTTTTTTTTCGGGTTTAGGATTTGCATCTGAAAACTTGCCTGAGCCTTTGAAACAAGACAAAAACCTCAATTTGGTATTACATAGCACCACCAAACCATCATTGTGCGCCGTCGTAGTCCTTTGTTACATGTGCCGCTATCACTACTGCGAGCTCGAAACATCCACACCTGTTTTCTGCCCACAACACACAACTTCCTTCTTCCTTAAATAATTGTCTTCTACTGTCAACCACAAACCATCGTCCAAACAGGCATTCATCTCTGCTACGGGCTCCTCACAAGCTAGCCGCTTCCATGTCGACATTCATCACCTCCGTGAATGCACGCCCCGTTGCCGAAGAAGCCAGCCATTCAGCTTGCCTCCGTATGCCCTTGTGCCGGTGCCTTTCTCCCATGACCCCTTTCCCATTTTCCTTCTTATACAGCATCTTAGAATTAGGGATTAGGGAAGGGAAATGGTTGGGTTTGGGTAAGTGAATTTCATGAAAGAATCAAGGTATTTTTATCCGTGTCATGTGGTTTTGAGCACTTAATAGAGACATAGATATTAAATTAATGGAAGATCTTTTTTGTATAGTCTACAAAGTCCAGGTATCAAATTGCATAAATTTTAAAGTTAAGATCTAAATTGCACAACATCTAAAATATAAGGGGTAAAAAACATTTAACCTTATATGGATATATTGGGATTAGGCCTCATTTGGGTAAAGAATATATTTAAGTGCTTATATTGGAGTAACTTTTAAAAAGTAACCTATAAACAAGTTTTTTCATATTTAAATATATAATAATAAAAATGTTAATTGTTTTTAATATTTTAAAAAGTGAATATGATTTTTGACTTTTAGAAAATTAAAAAAAAATTAATAAGTTATATTATCCAAATAGACTATAAATCCAAGGGTGAACCTTATTGGAAGTGGGGCAGTCAAATTTTTCATTTGCCTTGTAAAATTTTTATCTTTCTTTTATTCGACCCCCTCTATATTTTTTAATTTAATTAATTTGTGTAAATTCTATAGTCAATTAGATATTTAAAGACTATAATACATTATGTATATATGTGTCTCTTGATTTCTTATTACAGAATATTTATTTTCTTTTATATATTGTAACTTTTATTTAAATTTTGGGATAAAAATAAAAATAATATAATATCTATTTTCATATAAATTAATTATTAAATATTGTTCCTTCTCAATAAGATTGCCTAGTTCCACCCATGATTAAATTATACCTGTGCATTAAAATATAAATATTTATTTTTAATTTAAATTTAATTTATAGATAACGTAAAAAAAATTTATATTATTATTCACTTATACATTCTCACATTAATAATTATATTGGGCTATTAGAAAAAATAAAAATTAAATAGATAATAATATATAACTGACTTGTATGATCCGGATGCTTGTACACAAGAAAATGTGGGCGTACATGAAATTAAATTACAAGTGGACCCAACATGAAAAATATGTATGCACATGAGGAAAAAAAATAATGAAACCGATCACTTATACAGGGATTGGCACTTCAAGAAAAATAATCCGGTGTACTAGCAACGGGCTACATGCTTACATGTCATATATGTTTTGTCATCAGTTCGTACGCACTTACCATTATAAATGTTGAAACACCTAATAGCTGTCCTCATAATTAATTTCTGCTGTTTTTTGCAGTTTTGTTGTTGCGTATACGTAATGAGATAATGGATTAAAAGTTCAGTCTAGTACTTGAAATTGCACACCTGCGCTATTTTAATCTTAGAATTTTAAGGACTAATTTTATCTATTTTCATGTTGCATGTTAAAGAGAGTATTATATCTCTTTTTAAAATAGAGAAACATATTTTCATATATAAGATGATCAAAATTTATCTACCCACCAAGTGCAAAATAAAACCATTCATAAAGTGAACAATAAAACACTCGTAAAAGGACAACAAAAAGAGAGTAAAGAAAAAAGAAGAAAGCAAAATTCTAAACAATAAAATGCCACCAAACCTAATGAAAATTCCACCAAATATAAGGAATCTCTTGTTAATCATTTATTGACGGAATCGTTATATATCTCAAGTTTTTGTATCTTATATATTTCGTACATGCACATGACAGAAACCGACGACATTATATAAAAGGATGAAATAAGGGTGTGTTTAATATGCTATATTAGATATGATAGTATAAATTTATATTATATATTATACTTTTATTTATTATTTAGTATAGATAATATATTGTATATATAATATATAGTATAAATTTACACATTATAATGTTCTTATATGTTATAATACCATATAATTTCATACAACATAAAGAGGTCGTATTAAATTTGATTATCTTTTAACATATAATGTTACTTTTAATTTTTTAATATTTTATTAAAATAAAATAATTTTTAAAATAAATTATAATATATAAAAATTTATAAATAAAAATAATTCTTAATAAAATTATTTTATAATAAATAAATATTGTTAAAAATAATATATGATATCAATTTAGCTATATACAATAAAAAAGAGTAATTTTAATTAATAAATATTAAATAAAATAAAATAGAAAAGTTAATAAAAAATAAAAAATAAATAATATGTAATATATAAAAATTAAGGATCAATAATAAAAATATTTTAAGTTAATATTTATTTTAAAATTTAAATTTAAATCATTATAATAAAAAACAAAACATTAAAATATATAAAAGAATTATTTTATATTTAGATAATTCATTAAAATAATAAATAATTATAAAATATTGAAATTATAAACGCAAGTAAGAAAATTTATTTAATATAATTTATTTTACAGTATATAAGAAAAAACGCAAGTAAGAAAAATTATAAACATATTTAAAAGAAATAGAATATTATTTATATTTATATTTATATTTCATTAAATTAATAATGATATTAAAATTAATATGAATAATAAATTGTATTTAATATAAATTATAATTTTATATGATAAAAATTAATAAGGTTTGAATTTTTTATTCCTGAAAAATAAATGAATTTTGATTTTAATTCCTATATTTTTTTCTTAAAATTATTTGTTTTAATTCTTGTTATTAAGTTGTCTATGTTAAATATTGAACTACCTAATGGAGGTCAGGTTATTTAATCCTGCTTGATATCTAACAGTCATATGTGACATGGACTGAAACCAATTCGTTTAAAAAATATTTAAAATAAAATCAAATAAAAAAATCAATTACTAAAATAAAAATGTATTTATTTATTCAGGATAAAAACATGTTATGGACTGAGGGCAGGGGCTCGATAGTGAATGGGTTCAATGATGCCCATGAGGCCCATTATCACCCTCCTACCTCTATAAAAGGCAAGGGTCGAGGTAACCCTAAATTAAGTATGCACATTATCTTATCTATCTTACCCTTGAGCACTCATTGACTTGAGTATCATGGTCATTGCAAGTACACCACCCCGACGATTCATGGAGCTTGGAGTATGGAGGAGGAGGAGGACCGGGAACAATTCATGCTCCTCAAACCAAGTATACTCTATACTATATTGCAACACATATTTAAGTCAATTAACAAATATTTATTATAACTATCAATATAAATAATTAATTTTTAAATAATAAAATTTATATATTTTTAAATTTATGAGTAAATAATTAACAAATGTTTTATTTTATTATAATTTTATTTTTTATTAAATATTTACTTAAAATTAGAATTATTTATAATTTTGAGAAGATAATTTATATCATAGTTTATACATTTGTCACACAAAACATTATATATTATTAAAATTTTAACAGGCATAATATTATTAAATCTTATTGTGTCAGGTTTGATCAAATCAGACGTACCTAGCAGCTTTTTGAGATCGAGCAAGTGGGATTAAATGCAATTTTTTAACAAAAATGAGATGATATAATTTAGTAAAACCTCAAGGGCAATTTATACTATTTACCATTATTTTAAAACTTACGTTCCTTAAAATAATGTTTAAATAAAGGCTTATAATGGACAAGATAATGAATTATAAACAGGTTTCTGGCAGCTCTGTTGCATATAAGCATATTTGAGTCTTAACATGCATTGACAAGGATTATTTGGGACTACATATTCCATATATCAAAGAACTCTCTACATGAAAGCTTGTATCAGGTGTGTGTGGCTAGCCCTTGAAAAGTTTATCATCCAAATGAAAAATGTTATTGGCTCAACTTTGTTTTCGGCCAATATTGTATGGAAGGCCCAACAAATTTCATCTTTTTTCAGATTAATTTACAACAGTATAACTTACAATTATTTCAATCATACTGAATAAAATTTTGTTGTTACTTTTCAGACTGAATTTAAGGTGAAATTGATGATAGATTGCATACCCGAAAGAAAGGGAATTTGCTGTTAACTCTTCAAAAAGAGGAGAGTTTCTAGAAAATGAATTCCAGCATGCTTTGGTTTGCTAACTTTTCCTGTAGGCGGTGATTAGAATTGGGTTGAAAAAATTTTTAGGTGTTTGGTTTGGTTTGGTTTTTTTCACTTCTAATCAAAATGTTTCACTTTCAACTATAATTTCTATTCTTTGTTTTTTCATTTCACGTAAGTTCTCCTAATAAACTTATATTTCTGACATATTTTTCAAAAATAAATTAATTCTTTTAAAATAATTTCTTTAATATTAATTATTTTAAGAATAAATTTACAAAATATATACAAGAAAGAAAAAAGGTGCACGCAGATGAATCAACAGATTTATTTCCATCTTTTAAATTCTTCAAAACTTCCAATAGAGGTTTCATTTCCTCTCTGAACTGCTACTGTTGTACTAAGAGTTTGTCTTGAAAAATTGTTACGTTGCCATGCGACCGTGTGTCGGCATGCCCTGTGCACAGTCTGATGTCTGCCAACTTGCAATATAGCACGGTCCAACAGAATAAATTATGGTATCATTGAGGACTTTGGTTGGTTTCCGAAAATTAAAGAGAATGGTTTTACATTTTATTTTTATTTTTAATATATTTTTTATTTTCAGGATTTTATAAGAAAATAGTGATGCTGGAAATAATAGATGTGTGCATTTAGAAGAACTAAAACTCAGACAACCTATATATATAGAGGGACTAAAAGCACATTTAAACTATTCTATTATTATCTTTATGAATTACAATTGTTTCTCTTTCTCTTGCTATATCTGCTATGAATCTATCACAATTCTATAATTACTATAACTCTTGAATAAGCCAAAAAATGTAGTCTTTCATAGTTTTTTTTCCCTTCAAAAATTAAGGTTACTGAACTATTATTTTAAACATTTACTCGATGAAAAAAATACATTTACTTAGTGTTGTTGGTTTGTCTAAATTTTTAAAGAATTCAATTAACTGAATATGTAATTTTTTTATACTTTCATTCATTTATTTATTGACATATCAACAAAGATAATTTAGTCTTATATTATTTGAAAAGTTATTTATATGAGATGATCGATTTGATCAGATAACAATATAAAAAAATTCAAATTCTTAGTGTATTATAATTAAACTCTATCTAATAAGATTTTTCTCTTAAAAAATTAAAGTTATTAAGTTATTATTTTAATCATTTACTTGACGTTATTGATTTGTCTAATTTTTCAAACGAACTTGCAACAAAATCATGCGGCAATAATAATGTAAATGACCAGTGTGAACATTGATCTATTGATAGTTTATTAGGGTTTGTTTGGAAACTATTTTTCAAAACAATTTTCAGGTTTTGAAAATTAAAAACATAAAAAACTGGTTTGGTAGATTGTGTTTTCAATCTTGGTTTTAAAAAAAGAAAAAAAAATGCGTATTTTAAAAACTAAAAGTTAGAAACATTCTAAAATTGCTTTTATACCATTTACTCAATTTTGAATCCTGCTAGTTTGAAAATTTTCAACATATTCTTTTTCTTAACGTCACAATGGCTAGCTACATTTTTTAAAACGAGATGCCAAAGTACATTGGAAAGTTAAAAGTTGTCACAGGCAAAATTTACTATCTTTTATTACTTTAAAATTTATTTTTAAAAACAATAACCCAAAGATTCTTTTTGTTTTTAATCATTTAAAGAGAAAGAAAATGAAAAGAAAAACTTGTAATGTAAAATTTTAAAATTTTATCCTATAAACTCTTTTTTCTCTTCCCTATACCTCCAGACTCACAACATATCTACCTTAATAGTATGTTTGGGAGTTTACTTTTAAAAAGAAAGAGAAAGAATTTATATGTAAAATTTTGAAACTTTACAGTGCAAATTCTTTCCCTTTCCTTATCTTCTTCCTTCCCCACCAAAAGAAACACTTCTAAACACACCCTTAAGGGGTTGTACCCGAGAGGTTAGTGACAATGGTGGTAATGTTGAGGGAAGAGATGGCTATGGCGAGGAAGACAGCGTTTGAATGGTGGCGGAGGTACCTTTCTAAAAGCACTGATCCATTAGCATTTCATAGGCATCACGGCCATAGTATCATATCATACACATCTCTAACATATTATTAAGGTGTTGTGTTGTG
The DNA here is from genome assembly GCA_031216105.1 of Dalbergia cultrata. Taxonomy (NCBI): domain Eukaryota; kingdom Viridiplantae; phylum Streptophyta; class Magnoliopsida; order Fabales; family Fabaceae; genus Dalbergia; species Dalbergia cultrata. The sequence goes on along the minus strand of CM062347.1, from coordinate 51,427,352 downwards.
GGAGCAGAGTTCAACTTCACTTGGTTAAGAAATTCATGTTATAAAATAGTTAGAAACTAAGGGTTAGTTTGGATTTTTGAGAGGAAGGAAGGGAAGGGGAGGACTTGCAATATAATTGTACACTATAAATCCTTCCTTCCCTTCTTTACCCTCCAAAATCCAAACTTACAAACATACCCTAAATATTTACAGTCCACAGAACAAAAGATGCCTGTCCTTTTATAAGTTGTTTGAAGCGTTATTCCCAGTCAGCATCAAAGAACCCAGCATCTCTCATCTCAGAGTAATATGCGTTGTCCAAAAGGAAATCTTCCTCCTGGACCAAGCGAAAATGTAGGATATGATGGTTCATGGGTGATACAAAACTAGGAAAAAAGAGGGGGAAAAAAGAAAAGCAAAGAAAAGAAAAGAAAGGATACAGTAAATGGTGAAAGAAGCTTACCTGGAAAAAATCTGCTAGAAAAGTTACATAGAGAAATGGGAGATAGAAAGAGTGGTAACAAAGCAGAGTGAGATCATACAACCTGCAGATGAGAGGGGCATCCATTATTCAGTGCAACAGTAATAGAAATGATACGTAATGCCTTTTCATTTTAACACTTAACTCCTTAAAAAATTAAATGCATATTCTTTAGCTCTTAAAAAATTTCACAACTCACGTCAAACACATTAATCCCTAGAACAGAAAAATCATCTACACATTAGTTCCTAAAACATCGATTTTTAACATTAGTCCCTGAAAAAATTGACAGTTACATAGCAATCTTTAGACATTAATAAAATTCACTTTTATTGTATTAATCTTTTGAGGACAAATGTGTATATGATTATCTCCGTAAGGATTAATATATTTTACATAAAATCTTCAGATGATTAAAGTGTATGCATTTAGGGCACATCTGTTTCAGATTTTAAACAAAGTAATTATGAAACTACAACTCTATATATAACTGAAAAAAGTTGAAAGCATTTTTTTTTCTGGAAGTTGCTCTTCTCAGTTTATACGAAAATGGCTGAAAACTGCCTTTTTTCATATTCTGATTATTTTTTAAAAAATTATCCTAATATACGAAAAATGGTTTTTTTTAGTTAAAAAAGTGACTTTATCCCCCAAAATATGACCTGAATGCCACCTTAATCTTTTTTTTTTTTTAATCAGAATGCCCCCTTAATCTTTTAAGAAGTAAAATATTAAAACAAAATTATTTCGAAGACTAAAGTGTGATATATTGAAAAGGTTATGCAGGATTACCAGTTGCCAAGGCCCAGGCCAAATCCTGCTAACCCACAAGCAAACAGGGCAAGTGCACTAAAGATAAACATTATAACAGCATAGTTGTAGAAAGCTGGCCTGGCTGCAAAAGTGACACAAAAATTTCAAGTTAGAGTATGAATCATTAAATCCATTTAGAATATAAATGACCAAGATTTGGATGTTATACTCACGAGGAAGCTTCTCTCTCCATTTAGAGAAATGTACAAATAAGATGAAGCCATACGCTGCAGCAAGCAATACTTTATGTATTATCCACAAACCCCACTTGATCGTATGCTTGCTTTCAACATAGCCATTAAACAACGGGACCCCAAATCCAAAAACATATATTGCCTGGAAAGGAAGTACTATTAAGATATATATATATATTTTATGATAAACAAAAATAAAAGACATAACAAGATTTTTTGGGCCTTCGCCCAGATATGTTATAGGGTATAGAAATATTGACACCAAATGGCCCAAAACCACAACTATTTCCACTCACTACTCAGCAACCTTGATGAAACACATGCATAGCATCCCACAATGACTCACCCACACATGACCACAATGAAACACACAGGCATAAGCACAACAGAGAGGAGTGATCGAGAGAGGAAGACAGACGAGAAAAAGAGAGATTGAGAGATAGATGCCACAAAACACTGCAGAACAGAATGTTAGGAAACCATTTGTGGGGCTGGCTTATGTAAGAAGGAATAGAAGGCAGGAAGAGTTGGGCAAGTAAAGGCAAGATGTAGCAGATAATACTGCAACAGAAGAATAGGAAGTCAGTTACAGGAGGCGAGAACGGTAGTTGGAGGGGTTAGGGGAATAAAGATGGATCTGAGGCTAAGAAGGCCCTTTGTCTAGTCATTTGATGAATTGTAGAGAGAGTTGAGAAGTTCTAACCCTGCTTTGGAGTTGTACACATTTATTTCCTCTACTGCACTATTCGTTTCCTAGGGTCCCTTGACACATAGTCAAGAGTTCCCCCAGCAATACACCAATTATTTTTGCATTTTCCCTTTAATCTCCATCTCCGAACCAATCCTAGCACAGAATGAGAGATCGTGAAAGGAAGGTACCAGGCAGGCCTCATAATAGAGGCTTGAGAAGGGAGGGATTGAAAGAAGAGAGGCAGCAGCAGCAGATGAAAATTGAAATAATGGAGATTAGAGGAAGCAAAAGTAATGATTTGGACAGGTGGCTGATAATTGATAAATGGGCCAATCCACCAAGCAGATTTGCTACTTGCTTTGCAGTGTGTAATCCAGATCGCTGATGTTGTGTGGGAGCATCAGATCACACAATCTTATGAGTATAATCACAATTTTTAACAAATTTGGTTATGATAATTCAACATTGCCCTTCTTTGGAAATCTGGATGAGAGATCGTCACTGAGGAAAGGATTACTAAATACAGAGGGTAGGTGCTAGAATTTATGGCGAGTACTATAATCATAAAATCACTACCAAAATAGGTTAACTCATCATATCAAAGGCATATTTTGTTTAACATCATGTTTGATGCTTTAACACTTTCTTTAAGGTTATGCTCATTGCACTCTTTCCTGTTGCTTCAGATAAGGTTGCAATGACAGTGATCAACATTGCTGATATGAACAAATGATGATAGGCAAATTAACGAATTTTCTTCTTCACAAATTGCTATACAAAGGTTGAAAGCTTTCTCAGGAGGTATTATTTGCAGTAGTGATGTAGCTTAAGATCAGGGATATATTGAAACCAGAATCAAATCAGTGCTGGTGAGGAGAAAATACATGCAATGATAATGTAGGAGGTTTTATGAAAGTAAAAGTGGAAAAACAAGTCTAGGCACCAGATAGGACCCAATAAAAAAAGAATCCACCACTTTTATTTTAGACATCAAGTAAAAATGTATGACACATGCATGTAAATCCACCTATACAAAAGAACAGCAGTCTCACCTTAAGAAGGGTGTCCACAAAGACAATAATTCCCGATACAAGGAAAGTGTGAGACAGAGCTTCAGTCCCATTCATGTGGTTATCCTTGAGTAAGAAAGCCATCAGGCTTATCTCCAAACACAGCATACCAGATGCTGTACATAATGACAGGAGATTCCACCCAGCCTCCTTCCCAGGAGAGCACTGCCATGCCTGCTTAAGCAAAAAAAAAAAAAAAAAGGTTAAATTTGAAAGGCATAGAAGTAAAAAGCCTGAAATTTACAAATCCAACTGCCAACAAATAACTAAGTAGTTCTCAAGATTTGAGATGAAGCATATTAATAAGAACACAGCAAGTAAAAGAACAGAAATGCAGCGGAATATACTGGATGTATATATTTCTGTGAGTGAAATAGATGTAGCAGAAAGCAAATACAAGAGAAGGAGCTGAGCACTGAGTATCTCACTCACTCCAAAGCCTAAAAACAGAATAACAGCCTGAATGATAAAATCCCCACCCACAAAGGAATAAATATCCCTTTCCCCATAACAGAAAACACGTGTAGCCCCTCCTATCCTTTTACCCCAAAAACCATTAGCTCTCCAGCCCAAAAGGGGTCTCACCGGAATCTATTGCAACTGCTGAGTTAGTCTCTGCTGACACCCTAATTCCCATACTACCCTTAAACCTCTTCATCTTATAAACCTTCATAGTTCCAGGAAACTTATTCCTATCACACACATAAAAATCAGGGAAGATTATGCTGCAGATCCGGCAACCATGCAGATTACTTTCAGCCACTGGATTCTAAGAGCAAAAAGTGGCCCATAGCTGAAAATCTAAAAGGTATATTTCTAAAAGGCCACATATATAGTTATACATTAAGAAACAAAGTCATCTGCATCACTGCAAAAGCCATGGTTCAATTTTGTCATCTTCCATGAACTCAAAACAACAGGAACTCTTCCATGCAATGACAAAAGTAATATCCTCATCAGAGACAACTATATCAGAAAATGGTCATCCAATAACATTTTTATGTATCAAAAAAAATTTGGGGTATCAAGCAATGTCATGGAAGGGCGATATTCAAATCAAAGTGCAGAAATTTCTGAGTGTACAAATCATAAATGTATTAGCAAACTCCTGCAGAACTGCCACAAACACATACTACCAAACCCTTTACTCCAACAATAGCCAAAGCCACAAAGCACATGCTACCAAAACATTCTTACAGCATCAGCACCCTCATCACATAACCAAACACCCAACCTAAATTTCACCACCACATTAAAGCCCTCACTCTTCAAAACCTTGATTTACGCTTCAAAACTCTCACAACTTTTTGTTGCATTCTTTTCTTTCCAATTCAAACCCATGACCACCTCACCACTAGTCCAATGCTAAAATTGTCACATCTTCCTTCCTTAGCTCCCAAGCAAATAAAAAAAAAACATCAAAACCCAACTTCCCCACTATTTCATCTTCCATTTTCCCAAAGAGTGTAATTTCTATGCACTGACAAACGTAAGTAAAACTTCTTTATACTGTCATCCCATCAAATGCTCCAATTTGGAAAAGTAGTGGATGTGAAATTCAACCACTAATATGGCACTGCATAATTGAATGACATCGTAACACTTCTGTGAAATATAAATTAAACTCTTTCTCAGATAAGCCAAACAATAAGCCAATCCAAGTAATTTTCCAAACATTAAAACAAAAAAAAAAAATACATAATAATACTTTTAAGAGAAAAATAATAATACTAATACCAACAGTAATAATAATTAAAAAAAAAAGGGAACAAGTACAAGTGATGTATGTACCTGGAGAAGAGACCAAGCAAGGTTGGAGAGGGTAACAAGCCAGAGGAGGGCATAATAGGAAATGATGACGTAGGAACGTCGATTACATAAGCTCTTGAGGCTCTTCCTGGCGTGCACCGCCAGGTAAAGAACGAAGAGGACGGATGAAACGACAAGGAAGTTGTCGTACCAGGAGACCCCTTTGCACTCCGCGGATCCCAGATCGGCACGGACGGCCAGGCTCGAAGATGGCGACACGGTGCCCGCCGTTGATTCCAGAATCTTGATCTGACCCTCTTGGAGACTCCACCACATAGCTGCAAATCAGTATCGTATCACTGTCAGAGGAAGGAACCTCTTCTTTCTATTTATTGAATTTTTGTGGTGGAAGAGGAGGAGGGCATTGTTTTGTTTGGAAGTAGTGGAGTTTTATTTATTTATGTGTGCAAGGACAAGACGAGAAGATGGTGTGGACTTCTGTAGAATTGGCGAAGCTGAGCTTGTGAACTCGCTGATGAATGATGATCATGAATTGGTGGTGGTGGTGGTGGTGGTTTCACCAATTTCGGAACTGGGCAAACGGTGGCCAGACATAATAAATTAGTTAACATTAATTTGGTGCGGTGGAATTTTTACTTTCTTATAAATTTTAATTTTAGATGATTTAATTTTAATGTGAGTTTCTTCCTTGCTCTTGTAGAATTCAGTTAAGTTTTGTGGTGGCAATAAATTTTCCGAAGTAGTGTTGTACCGGGAAAAAAAAAAAACTTTCCAAGGCAGTGAAATAAGAGTCCAACTTATTATATCAATATATCAATAAAAGTTTCTATTATGGTGCCTCAATGATACCAACACCTTTTTAAATTCAAAAATTATGATTTAATCATAAATATTTAAAATATGAATAAATTTTAATTATAAATTATTTAAAAAATATTAATATTTATAAATTTTAGAAGATATTAAAAAAATTTAAATCAATAAATGATTAGATAATTATATGAACATTTTCATATTTTTCTGTGGCTCAAAATTAAACTTTTAATAAAGGAGGAGAGTTTTCAAAAAGGAGGTTCATAGGTAAGCTATACATATAATGTAGTTTCACTATAAAAATGTTCAGCTTATTTTTACCCCAATCGACACAACACGGTTAATAATTTAAATTAAACTTTATACTTTCTTTTTTATGATATGAAACTTTATAATTTATTATAGCATATATGATGAAATAATAATATTAAGTTATATATTGTTAATATAAAGCTAATAGGTGTTGGACTGTTTGGTCTTACTTTTGAACGTTAGTTTTAATAAGTTTCTTTTCGTGTGAAAATAAACTTATCTCATACACTTCATTTTATTTCGAGTCGAGGTTTGCATATAATTTTTTTTTTTTTATCTGGTTAGGTTTTGCATAATATCGAATTGTTATTGAAATTTATTTTAATTAGGTTTTACCATACGCATTTATGGTGCATTAAAATTTTATGGATCTGCACAGAAAAGATTATGTTAGATGGAACTATTGAATTAGAACTTTAATATTCATTTAATAAAGTTAGACTTAATATGATCATATCAAATTAGGGTTATCACATGTTTTGTTTATAATTTGATTTTAGAATGTGTAAATTAATTAATCCATAACTAATATGGTTGATAACATTATAATTAAATTATATAATAAAATATCTTTTAAGTTTCAGAATATAATTTAAATAGAATTTAAAAATTATTCTTACTAAACCAATTCAATCGTATTCATGCCAACGGCAACTAATTGCTGATAAAAGGTAGTATAATTAAGTATGATACCTAATATAGTTGACAATTAGTTAATTTCTTAAGTATCTAGTTTGGAATTTGAATCTTTATAATTTGTATTAAAAAGGTTTCATGATTAAAAATTTATTTTTTCAGGAGTACCTTCATCTCAAATTAATTAGTCATTGTTACCCATAAAACATAAATGTCCTCATGACACATATCCGACTTCTGAAATTGTTAAAGGATGAGAAACTATGAGACATCTCTTTCACATCGACTTCGTTGTCACGTCAGACATGTTGTTTTTTTCTCCACATACTCGGTAATGCTTTTGATTTGGCTGCAACTACAATTTTGCTTGAGACCCTAGCTAATGCTTTTCCTACGAGTCAAGCATATCCTATGCCCACTCCTCCCCATTTCTTTCTTTTTTTTCTATGACGCGGAATACTCCACCAATCGAAGAAGTGAATAATCTCCTCTTGGACATAGAACTCAGGTCTTATCTCTTGCCTAGAAATCCACACATATCATCTAAGAATGCAACACCTAACTAGATATTTAAAAAATCTAAATTAATTATTATCTACGTGGTAGGTCACATAGTTCCCACCTCATGATTTTGATCTTATCCATCAAGATAATCAACTAATAAAATGTGACAAAATAAATTAAAAAGGGATTGTTTCAGTACCCTATAAAATTTATGGGTATTGATATCTTTTAGGTAATTTATGCCTAAAAATTTATCATATATATCACTAATTAAATTTATTGATATTTTAAATATTCATCATTAAATCACAATTCTGAAATTTAAAGAAGTATTGATATTCTTGGGGTATTATAACAAAAATCATTAAATAATAATAACAATAAATAAAAGAAAGATTACATGGAAGAAGAAAAAAGAAAATCGGACGGTGAGGGAGAAGAAAGAGGAAAATTATAAACTCAAATCATGTCCTTAAGTATATAACATTATTCAAATCAACTCATAATTTGTTCTGCCACTAATTTCAAGTACACGACTAAAACCACATTCACGTACAAACTTTAGAACAAAACACAACAATATATAAACTCATGATTTTCATCCCTTCACAAACTATAGTAACAAGTTGACAACTCACCAAAGACAATTGACTAATATAAAGAGTAAAGGTTACTTTGATCCTTGTATGTGTCATTCACTGTACTCTAAAATTAAGAAAGTATCACTTTAGTTCATGAAATTTCAAAAAGTGATTCAAATTAATTCTTCTATTACTATTCCTGATGAGTAATTTGAATTACCAAGGAACTAAATTGAATCAGTTTTTGAAATTTTAGGGATTAAAATGATATGTTTTTAATCATAGAGATTAAAGTGAATAATGCATATGACGATCAACGTAAATTTTTTTTTTTGTTTTGGGTAAGCAACGATCAAGGTAAACTTTTGCTCATGATATAATTGAGGAGAAGCCCAAACTCCAAATGACGAAGATTACGATGATGAGTACACTTGTGGCGATAACCTAGGGCGAGGCTGAACAAAAAGTGGCACTGCTCTTTGGAGGGTGAGCCCATAGGCCTCATCCATGTTAAGCTTTTCTGGGCTGAGCCCATTTTCTAGCTCCCAATCAAACGCATGGACCAAGGTGGCGGTCAAAAGCTGAACCATCCTAACCCCAAGGTTCAAGCCAGCGCATATCCTACGCCCAGCTCCAAAAGGTATCACCTCAAAGTCATTCCCCTTAATATCAACCTCGGCCTTCTCACCCCCTGGGAGGAATCTCTCGGGCCTGAACTCCAATGGATTGGGCCATTCCTTTGGGTCACGTGCTATGGCCCAAACATTGACCAAGAGGGTTGCACCTTTTGGTATGTGGTACCCTAATATCTCACAGCTCTCGGATGCGACACGTGGCAGGGAAAGAGGGGTTGCTGGGTGGAGACGGAACGTTTCCTTCACAACGGCCTCTAAGTAAGGGAGGTGGGGCAAGTCCAGTTCGGTCACGAGCCTGCCTGGGCCCACAACACGGTCCAACTCTTGTTGGACTTGGGCCCTAACTTTTGGGTTCTTGATCACTTCGGCAATGGCCCATTCTGTTGTGCTTGATGACGTGTCCGTCCCAGCGATGAACATGTTCTGTAAAATTCCATGCACTAGGTTTATCAAAAAAAAAAAAAAAAAAAATCCATGCACTAGTAGCCATCATCAAAAATTGTTTTTGAAATGAATGTTATGAATGATTTTAAGCTGGGATGTAATAAGTGTCTGAAAAGTGATTTGGAACACTTACGATCAAATGATTAGAAGTATCAGGGTATAAGGTGACGTGACACATACATACTGTAGTTGAAATCAAGAGGATTTTTAATATGCTTCTAGAACAAGAAATTCTTGTTCAACTACATATATTAATTATTCTTCCTAGGTATTAGTTTGTGGGTCATTTTTTTTTTATAGGATTGTTATTTCAATATTTAAAATTAGTGTCTTCATTGGCATCAATTTTATTATTATTAGATGTGATGGATTGGTAGAAAAAGTGAAAGTCACCTTCACATATAATAATAATAAAATAAATGTCTCAATTGAATATTCAATTTTCAGTGTTAAAATAATATTTGACTTTTTCTTATTTGCTTGACCAGCCATATATGTTGATGTAGTGCAAACATCATGCATGCGTGTGGAAAAGATAATTCAAATGTATATGCTGCACATGGCCCGTGTGTTGGGACTTGGGAAAGGGCAGTAAACAGCAAAGAAATTGATATTTGGACGACTAAATATAAAGTGAATATCACATGAGGCTTTCATTTTATATATCATTATGAGGTAAATTAGTATTTCTTGTTCACTCAACTCATCAGATTCATCCAAAATTAATAAAATGGATGTTAAATGAGACATTCATTTTTTAGCTGATAAAATATTATAAGTTGAGCAGCAATAATGCAGGCAGGGATACTTGAGTAGGTATATGTACCGTGAGTATTGCTTTGATCTCGGTGTCATTTAGCCTGCCTCCTCCATCCTCTTCAGCTGGAACCTCTTTAAGTGACAACAACGTAGACAACAAGTCCTGGTGCTTCTCACTCTTAAAAGAAGTCTTGTGTTCCTCAAGAATCCTATCCAAAAATGAGTCAAACCTCTTATGCACTTTCTTCATCTTGGCTTGCACCCCCTGAAGGTCCATCCACTCCAAGGCAGGAACAAAGTCTCCAATATTGAGAACACCAGCCAATACCATAGCCTCCGTTATCATAGACTTAAACTCATTGGCACTAGGATCACACCCACCATTGCCTTCATCGTTGAACACTCGACGACCAAGCATTACCCTCGTTAATGAGTTGGTTGTGCACACATTCACTAGTTGTCCCAGGTTCACTGCTTTGGTTCCTGTACTTGCTAGATTGCGCACCAATCTTGCTACCTCTTCCTGCATGTGCGTGCGGTTTGGTTACGTTGAATCATATATAATTGTGTAATATGTGTAGTTGTCATTTTAAAAATGGAATAGACAAATGTTCACGCTCTTTTCTTTTTACTTCCTCTACTTGCTTCACGTGTTGGCTTCCACGAAAACATTAAGAATTGTTTCAATTATTAGCTATATCCAAGAAAATTAATATTAATTAATTAAATCCACTATGCCTTTTATAATAAAATTCAATATGAATTACAGGTTTCATTCAATGATGAAATGCTGGATATAAAATGTGAATGCGAAATATCAGGGCAGTTTGCTTAAATTTATTTTATTTTTTCTTGGAGAAGCATAGCTCAACCACTTAAATTTATTCAATAAGAGTTATCAGTATATAATGTTTTTTGGACTTATGTTGATACATTGATTGTTGTGTGTTTCCCGTACATATATGGTTCATACTTAAGGTGAATATCTAACAGTGAATATTTAAGGTGTGAATGAACATCATATTAAAAAAAAAAGTATTGAAGAGTCCAACCTTCCAAGACAAAGCCTTCCCTGTGCTCTACACCTAAAAATTATATTTTGTGTATAATAAAATTATATAATTTTATATCAACACTCACTATTTTTTTTTCTCTTTAAAACCCACTTTCACAAAAAGGCAAATAACATTGTTGCACTCCTAACACTACCCGTCCCCAAAACATTACAGTAGGCCTACCTAGCTCATAGTTAAATTTGATTAATTACTATATACAGGGTGTCGCCAGGTCCAACAGAGCGTTGAAGAGTTCTTCCATCGATCCTAAAGTCTTCTCCTCCTTACTTATCATTCGAATATGATACTCTATATCATATTAAGCTGCAGGCCATTTATTTTTTTTTTTCTTAAAAAAAGAAATATATTGTACCCACCCTAATCAACAAACCTTAAAGAATAGTAAGTTTGTAGTTTGTCCCAGTCAGAAATTAACAAAGAAATAATGAGTCAATACACATACAACAACCACACTTGTACCAAACTAACATAAGTGAGACAATTATTAAGAGTGATAACAGATTATTTTTTGGTGCATTAATAGAAAACTTATGGTCTTTTTTGTTTCAGGAAGCTATTTTTTCATTTATTTTTTTTCATTTTTGTTTTAAGCCACTTGTTTGTTTTTAGGATTTTATAAAAAAAAAAAAATAGTAAAATTGAAAACAAAAACTGAAAATCAAATTCTATAATTTTGATTATTTTCTTCATAAAATTCTGAAAATAAAAAAATAAAAATAAAAATTATTTTCTGAAATTAAAGAAACTGTTTATGTCAACTTATCAAGAGATCTTCATAATATAGTACAGAGTCAGGTAGTATTAACATTTAAAAACAATAAAAACAATATATATTTTACGAAAATGTTTGTGAAAGGAGGTAATATGAACAAACAAGATAATGTAAACACAAATCAGGATTGAAACTAGTCGAAATTACAAATTGAAAAACTGAGAAAAGAAAAAGCAGATAAAATATTACTTTTGAATTGGCAATAACATTCAATAACGTAAACAGCAAGGAAAAAAGATACACCAATAGTAATTTCATGATGGAATCAGAGTGTAAGCCGATATTTTACTTCAAGTAGTTTAATTGACCAATAAGATATTGAAAGGTCAAACAACTGATTTAAAAGACAAAGGAGACAATAGGGTTCAAGTTTGCTTCTGAAGCAATGAAACAGTCTTGCGAAAACAAAGGATTGATAAATTTCAAAATCACATATATCAGCTCGTACAGTCATAGTATTATAAATTTATAAGTAATTTTTTTTCCCTACGACGTTCTATTAGTACCAGTAGTTTACTGATTGGAGTTTAACTAGTCAATCTAATTTAAGTCAGATTAGTCTACTACGAGAGTAAAACTCTCCTAGTGGCATTTTTTTTATCTTTGTTTTTTTTTTTTGAAACCAAGACCTTACTTGATGAGTGCATCAAGAATTGAACTACTTGAATTAAAACTAAATGATGTTGGTTCCTTAATTTAAAATATAAATCAATTTTTAATGAGTAAATTAATATAGTAAATTATATTTGAACATATTTTTATTAATGTAATTAGAAATTATTAGATAATCCTAGAGTCATAGAAATGTTTTGCATTTTACATATTATTCAATATTTGATGTATCAAATTTTGCATTAAAAATACAGAGAAAATATAAGATAATAATACATTAATGATCTATAAAATTAATGTGTCAAGTGCTTAATAGCACCAAATAAAACTTTTCTTTTGCTCTTATAAGATCATCTAAAAATTACTAGAGATTGTATACATATTAAAAGCTAATTTGCATGCTTAAAATAAAAGGGGATTTGTTAAATATAGTGCCTTGACATTGGTTAAGGGAGAAAAAAAATTTAAAAAAAATTCTAACTTTTTATTGCATCTAATTAATGCGATGAAAACTTGAGTCTGTTTGATTTGAATTTCTAGTTTACAGTTTCCATTTTCAGTTTTTTGGTTTTTCAGATTTTATAAAGAAAATATTAAAAATTATAAAAATCAAAAATTTTAGTTTTCAATTTTTATTTATAATTTTTAATATTTCTTTCACAAAATCCTAAAAATTAAAAAATTGAAAACTAAATTAAACAGGTACATCTTCTCAACACAAACATCTTTTTTTTTATTTTTCTGTCTTCTTAACAAGGGCTTTTAGGAAACTGATAAGAGCACTTATCAAATAAATTTAAATAAGAATTTTACTAACAATGCCCTTAGGGATTCTTAAAAACACCCGTACAACAAAATCCTTTAAATAAAAAGACTCAGAGATTCCTTTTAATTAATGAGAAGATGCTTGGAGATTCCTTTTTGTTAGGTGTATGTATTACTTTAATTGTTTTCTTTAGACTTATCTCAGCTCGGTTACGGGAGTTACCAACATTTTGCACTTTAATTATGTCTTCAATGCGTATTTCTTTTTTTTTTTTTTAATTGAAACTAATGACTAATCTCCTTATCACAGAACTCTCCCAAATAGATGAATTGCTGACCACAAAATACGCTTCATTCCTATTAATGGGGATTAAACCCCCGACCACATAAATAAGGGACAAGGTGAGCTGTTACTATGTCACATCTCCTCGTTTCTTCAATGCATACTTAATTTTATATATATATATAGTGAAATTAACGTATTAAGGTATACTATTACCTTACCATGATTAGCTGACTGATTCCTCACGAGAATGAATATCTTCACAAAGGCACAAAAATAAAGTATTAATTAAGGCAAAGACGTGAACCTGTCGGATGTGTGTAAACTCATCCAAGGCCTTCCCGGAGAACATGTGAACGGTGGTGATTTTCCGGAAGAACCGCCACCGCGGGCTGTAGGGAGCAAACACAATGCCTTGGTAGTTATAGCCCATGTATTTGGCCCCGGCATTTTGTGGCCGGCTAGAGAAATTGGCGTCATGAACCTTCAAGAACTGCTCCGCCACAGCGGCGGACGCCGCCACCATGACGTCCACGAAGCCTAGCCGGAGGTGCATGAGAGGGCCATGTTTGCTGGCCAGGGCCGCAAGGGCGTGGTGTGGCACAGGGCCCATGTGTGGAAAGTTCCCTAAGATAGGCCATGGCCTTGGACCCGGTGGTAGAGGTAGGGAAGTAGGGCGAGTTATGAGTTTGATGATATTGTATATGAGTATTGCTACTACAATTGTAGCAAGGCCAAGAATCCATGTAGGCATTTCTGATATGGGTATGATGGATATGTTGTGTATAGATGCTTCAATCTTTGGTGAGTATATACTATAGGATCATATATGTGTGTATATGCATGCTCAAAACGGCTTAGGAGATCGATGTTAGGAACTTGCCACGATGATGATATGTTGTGCCATGTGTGGAATATATAGAGGGGAAAAGCTTAACCTACTAAGAGCGAGGTTCTTTTTGTTTTATTATATTTTTTCTTATTTAATGGTGTTGTGTCGCTGTCAACTAACTACATGTGTTGACAATTTAAGGTTTTTATTGTTATTTTTTTAAAAAAAAAAAAACCTGTCTATTTATTACATGATCAACAAGTATTAATTTTTTTCTAATATATTCCTAATATAATTAATTGTGTTTTATTTTTCAATGATATTATAATAATGTAAATTCGTATTTTAATATAGATAGTGTGATCCACTCATATATCTTTTTACTGTTATTGAGATATATTTATTATTTTATTGATATATGGAATTTTGTTTTCCTGACAGATGGAATGAAATGAAGAGAATAAAATAATAGGTTAAAACTGAATACTGTAGTTTTTTACATGCACTTGAGGGAGTGAACTTATTCCGTCTGGTTATGTATTATATTTATACACCGTCTCACTTGCACTAGAAATTATGTTTAACATATCCTAAAAAAGTAAAAATTTTAACGAATGTATTTGGGATAGCACACCAAGCGATATGTGATGTGCACGAATTTGGAAAAACATAAGAATAAATGAAGTTTTTTGTGTGCTGCTGATTCATTTGTCCACAAATTATTCTCTTGTTATCTCATCAATCCCTTATTGGTGTATAGAAAATAAGAAATATATATAGACACACACACACAATAACTATTTTAAATTTTCACATGAAATAGACATGATTTGGAGTCAAGTGCCTTTTGCATTTATTTTTCATGTGATACAATATGTGTGCATTAGATATGAATTTAATTTTGATATAATAATTTTTATTATATTATTATCTAATAATATATTTTTATTTATAGGACTCTCAAGATAGTAGATGGTTGAATCTAATTTTTTCACTCATATGCCAATGTATGGTCGCATGCCTGTATGAACATTCTTTTATCTAATAGCGTATATATAGATTAAAGACTAAATTAGTAATTTGGTCTCTTAACAATATACGTCACATCAATTTAGTCTCTAAAAAAATTTATTTAACATCAATTTGATTCTTCAAAGATACACCAATTTGGTTATTGAAAATCCATGACATCTATTTGATCCCTTTTATATAGATCGATGAACTTGACTATTTCATATCGCAACTATTTAAGAAACTACCTTTCTATAAATTGATAACTTATTTGATGTTAGATGCATCGAATAGATATCACTTCCCCAACTCATTTTTTTTCCTTATTGCAACAACAATTTATTGTCATTTAGTAAGATAAGAATTGGAATAGATTGAAAAAGCTAAATCAGCTACCAAATATATAATATTTATCTTATATGTGACACTAAATGAATCATAAATGATACATAATAAGAGGACAACTGATTTTAGTCCCAAGTATGCGTTTATCTCACATGTAGTATTCATAAACTAAATTGATATAACATGTATATTTGTGGGATCAAAGTTTATCAAACTCAAAAATTTAGATGAACTTATTTTTATGTGGTAAGATTGTAAACTCATAAAAGTTTGAAAAACTACCTCGAGAGTTTAAATAAACTCGTTTTATGTTATAAATTCGTAAATGTGTACGGGTTTAAGAGTTAACTTGAGGGTTTAAGATAAACTCATTTTCATGCAGGAAAATTGTAAATTCATAATGTTTAAAAGATCATTTGAGAGTTTAATAGCTATATTAGAATCAAATTAATTGATAACTTCGTCTGATCTCTGGTGGATTAAATCCGTGTTATATTGGTTTTGGAAATATCATGACCTGTTCTTGGAACATGGCAGTCGACTTTTCTGACGAAAACTTAACTACGGCACATATATTAGTTTGATCAGCCTGTTTGTCATATAGATATGTTGAAGATTTTCCACTGTCTCAAAATTTTGAAGACATGACTTATTGAAACTGCTAAATCTGGCACTATTTTTAACTAAAGGGCAAAAAGCATAATATTGTTTGCAAAAAGCCAAAAAGCATAAACTCAATTGTTTTCTTCATTCTGTAGTTCAAAAGAAAGGGGCTCAAAATCCACCACAAGGTGGGGAGAATTACAACTAGACAAAGGAATGAAGAAAGAAAGCATGAAATAGCATATATAAATCCAAAGCTAAAATATCCACATACATCACAGTTACATCACATGCAAAAAACACCAATACTGATGGAGTCCTTTCAGTAGGACTAACAACCATTCCTTGACCTCTTTTTAATATTGTTCTTTAATTTTTGTCATTTCTTAGTACAGCTGTACCATCTTCTAAAATCTCACAAAGCATTAGAGAAAATTATTCTTTAATAGAGAACAAGTGTCCATCGAACACAGCGAAGGAGGGCACTAAATGTTGTTATATCCCAACGCGCATCAAGTCTTTAAACTTTGTCTTAATGCAACCTGGCGAATATCGTAATATAAAAAATCACAAAATATGAATATATATGAAAACATTATATATCAAAAGAAAAATATTTGACAACTAGAATTTTATATTCAGAATAATGTATTATAATTGTTAGCTTTTAGATTAATGAATGAATCATATGACTTTATTTTATCCAATAATTATCATAATTTCTATTAAAGATTCTATATATATTTTTATGGATGTGTAACATTATATTACTCGCATCAATAGAGAAAATGCAACTAGAATATTTTATTGATTGCATGTGGCAAACATTTATACATGAAGCTGTTTTTCACTGATCCTAAACTTGAGTAAGCGATAAGATACAAACGTATAACAAACCATGATAATAGGAAATGAGTTACAAGGCCTGATAACTAAAATACAAATTCAAATTCAAAACTTATTGACTGATTCTAAGTTGTTTCTATAGCATCAACATTGCTAGTTATATCCAACTATACGCCTTGCTTCTACACAATTGCTTGCAGTGGCCTAATAGGTGAGAATGAGAGGGATTGAGTCTGAAGTGAGAAAAAAATGAATTAAACATCCCAAAGTAATATCGGAGTACCCTTCTCTCTCCTCTTTCCCTTTCTTCATGTAATATATTGTTCATGATGACCATCTACCATGAGACATTTTATTAATAAAAAGAGAACGTAAAATTTCCCAATCTCTTGGCGTATATAAGAGGGAAATCTACCAAATAGAAGTTTATAGGTATCAGAACCGTGATAGAAAAGGAAAAGAAGCTGAAGCTCATTGGAAATTTAGAGACAATCGTGAGCAATCTGCTAGTGAATGCATTTGTATTCAAGATGATGCAATGAGTGTCTTTGCAAGGCTTTTACACCCAATCAGTACTATTACTGCAAGCCAGTGATCCTGATAGATACAGGAATAACAAACTTAAACAATACCCTTCTCTAACCCACTTCGGTCACCGTCACTCTTGACAAAATGATGTATTAAAAAATTAATATATCCAAATATAATTTGTACCCAAAAACATGAATTTTTCAAAATACCAAAGTAATAGTTATTTTGCAATGGAGGTACTAGTTTAGTTCCCATCTTCTGTTCTATGCTAGTCCTATTTGGACTAATTTGTCCCGTACAAAATGTAAACCGAGCTCGAAGTGTTTTGAACGACCGTGCAATATCGCAATAGTGTCAAAACGACAAATATCCAGCTTCACTCTGCATCAGCAAACTCTTCAACTAACCATCTATATGTAAAAACATATTTAAGCAAATGTAGAAGGCTACTACAATACATTGTCACAGATTCACCCAGTTGCAACAGTAAAGCCACAGGATTGATCCATCTCTCAAACTTTGATAATCAATTTACATACAGAAACTACATTTATTAATGAAACAAAAAACAGTTATTACAAAACGTTTTCACTTTTCGATCACATCCATTTAGAAGAGTGGCGGAACACACAAAAGAGTTCAATAGGGTACACAAAAGCTTAAACATTTTGAGTCACTCCAACCAAAGAAAGTAATTATAGTCTCTCAAAACATATCATCCATCTTTATGACCCATTCACTCTTCCATTTCATCTTCATCAATTTCCTCAATCTTCATCTTCTTGACAGTTTGAGCAGCAGCATCGGATCCTGGTCCTTTCGGTATCTGAATCAAAATATCAGACTTCTGCATTGTGGTTGGATTAACAATGCCTCCATTCTTCTCTACGCGGTAGGCTAAGTCGGTCCCTTTAGGCCCAGCATCAATATAGACAGTTGAGTTCTCATCAATTTCTTCCCTCACAAGCATTCTAGACAGCTCTGTCACCACCTTCCTCTCAAGCCACCTTCTAATTGGCCTAGCGCCATAAACCTGCAATGCAAGCAACAAAAAGCATTAAGTACCAAGTTCTTTTTCGCATCATAATTAGACTATTTTGTTATGATGATACTTACTGGATCGTAGCTCTCGGCAAGTATGTAGTCTAGTGCAGCATCTGTCACTGCCAAGGCAATTCCTCTCTCAGCTAGACGGCTAGCAACATCCTTCATTTGCAACCTTGCAACCTTCCTCAGTTGCTCATGTGAAAGAGGATCAAACACCACAATCTCATCAAGTCGGTTCAACAATTCCGGCCTAAAATGCTTTCTTACCTGTAAAAGCCCAAAACAAATAGATATATATATTAGTATCAATGGCAGCAAGCAGCACATAAACATTTAATATATCATATTACATAGAAGCTCCTATAATACCTCCTGCATTACTCTATCACGAGCAACTTGCATGGAACATTTGCCTGAAAGTCCAGTTAGGAGATGCTCAGCACCAAGGTTTGAGGTCATGATAATGACAGTGTTTCTGAAGTCCACGGTTCGGCCTTGGCCATCAGTTAACCTCCCATCATCTAACACTTGAAGAAGAGTGTTGAACACAGATGTATGAGCCTTCTCAACTTCATCGAAAAGCACCACACTATAAGGCCTTCGCCTCACAGCTTCAGTTAACTGACCTCCTTCCTCATGTCCAACATACCTGAAAATCCGATAAAGTGAGATCAAATCCATATACCAAAACTAGACAAGAACGTAGTTTGAATTCACCAATCCACTTACCCTGGTGGTGCACCAATCAATCGCGAAACCGAGTGCTGCTCCATGTATTCAGACATGTCAATTCGAACCAGCTGATTCTCATCATCAAAGAGCTGCTCAGCAAGAGCCTTTGCAAGCTCAGTTTTACCAACACCAGTTGGACCCAAGAACAGGAATGAACCAGTTGGTTGTTGAGGTCTCCCCAACCCAGCTCTTGATCTCAACACAGCCTCAGCAACAGCATTAACTGCTTGGTCTTGTCCCACTACTCTATTGTGCAACCTGTCAGCAAGGCCAATCAACCTTTCCTTCTCATTCTGGCCAAGCCTGGTCACTGGTATGCCAGTCCAGCGGCTCACAACCTCAGCTATCTGCTCTGGTCCAACAGTTTCTGTCAACATTAAGTTCTCCTCAGTGCTGCCTTCAAGCTGCTGAATTGCCGCTTCTACCTCTTGGATTGCTCCATATCTAAGGTCTGCAGCTCTGGCCAGATCATATCTTCTCTCGGCCTCTTGAAGAGCAAAGAGGAGCTCCTCTCGTTTCTGCTTGAGCCTTCGAATCTCATCAACCCTCTCCTTCTCTTTCCTGTACTTCATCATCAAAGGTTGGAGCTTGTCTCTCAAATCATCAAGTTCTTTCCTTACCTGAAAATAACACATATTAGAACAATTGTCAAAAAAGTAACAAGTAGAAAAAACATCAACTCGAGAACATAGTAGTGAAAAATCAATACTTACTTCTACAAGACGGGCTTTACTAGCTTTGTCCTTCTCCTTCTCCAGTGCATGAAGCTCCACTTCTAGCTGCATTCTCTTTCTTTCAAGGTTGTCAATTTCCTCAGGTTGACTATCAAGTTGGACTCTCACATTTGCACAAGCCTCATCAACTAAATCAATTGCCTTGTCAGGAAGATGGCGCCCTGAACAACCAATGAAAAATGTAAGTACATCATGCTAAAAGAACCATCATCCAAATCAAGAACTTCCAAAATCAGTAGATAGCATACCTGTAATGTATCGACTAGACAATTGAGCTGCTACAACCAAAGCACGATCTTGTATCCTAACACCATGATGACCTTCATATCGCTCTTTCAGCCCACGAAGAATGCTGATAGTGTCAGTCACACTGGGTTCAGCAACATAGACCTGCTGGAACCTCCTTTCAAACGCAGCATCCTTCTCCACATACTTCCTATACTCCTCAAGCGTGGTGGCGCCAATACACCTAAGCTGGCCACGAGCAAGCATAGGTTTGAAGAGGTTTGCAGCATCCATAGACCCTTCAGTTCTACCAGCACCAAGAACCAAATGGATCTCATCAATGAAGAGAATAACCTTCCCTTCAGCCTCCTCCACTTCTTTCAAAACAGCCTTCAACCTCTCCTCAAACTCTCCCCTATACTTTGCACCAGCAACCAATGCCCCCATGTCCAATGCAATGAGCCTCACATCAGCAAGATTGCTAGGAACATCACCTCTCACTATCCTTTGTGCCAACCCTTCCACCACAGCAGTTTTCCCAACTCCTGGCTCACCAATGAGAACCGGGTTGTTCTTGGTCCTCCTTGATAAAATCCTCACAACCCTTCTTATCTCTTCATCACGACCAATCACAGGATCCAGCTTCCCTGCTTGCTCAACAAGGTCTCTCCCATACGTCTTCAAAGCCTGAAAAGTTGTGTCCCCGGAAGCACTCTCAACCTTCCTCCCTTCCTTCCCTCTAAGCTTCTCAACTTCTGATTTAACCCTTGCTACAGCAACACCAGCTTCTTTCAACAAGTCTCCAATTTGGGAATCTTCTAAAACCCCAAGAATAAGATGATCAACTGCTAAATGACTGTCACCCCTTGATTTCTGAAGGGCCTGTGCTCTTCTAATGGCTTTTATAAGACTTGTGCTCGCGGGGATCTCATCAGGAGGAGGTGATTGGTTAGGCAACTTCTTCAAGGCCTGGTTGAAGACTCTCTCCGCGGCGCGAGCCGATTCTTCCCCGCCGGCATTGGAGATTGCTTGGAAGAAGATGCCGGTGGGATCGGAGATCAGTGCGGATGCAAGGTGGAGAGGCGTGAATTGGGCATGGCCGGCACCCATTGCCAGCTCATGTGCCCCAGCAAGGGCCTCATTGGTCTTGTGTGTGAACTTGTCTGGATTCATCTATAACAATAACCTGCACAACATTGAGAGAAAAAGAAGAAGAAAAATGAGAATTTGAACCTGACCCAGTATTTGAAAGCTGTGACTCTAATGAAACATGAAGAAATCCAAGAACCCCATTCATGATATTCGTATATTTGGGGACATCGTGTCTAACTGGAAACAGAGGCTCTGTTTTTTCATTTCAATTATTTGATTGGCACCTTACTAAGTTATTTTTTTGGTTATATGATATAACGGATTCTATTAACAAACGATGCTTAACCAAGATTTCAGGCTAAAATAAAACAATCGCTAAAACAGAGCAAACCTGAAAAGAACAATCATAAGAAGAGCTAATTTGTTTGACGTACCTTTTAGATGCGAAAGATGGGGTTTTTGAGAACGGGAGAAAGAAGAAAACAACGAGAGCGAGTGAGGTGAACGACGCTTTAATCGAATGAAGGGGTGTGTGTGTTTCTGATGGGGAAAGAAAATAGGTATTCACAGTTGCGTATAGTTTGGATAAGTAAAAGAAAGAACTATGAAAAAGGGAAATGAAAGCGTGGGTGAGTATTCGTTGTGCGTTGGAATGAGTAATGTGAAGCGGTGAGTAAGAAGGAAGGGAAGGAGTATTTGATGAGGGAGAAGATGGGTCTGGAGGTTTCTGAGGGAATGTACAAGAACGTGCTAGACCTCTCACTTTTAATATATATTTTGAAATATAAAATTATTTAAAAGTGAATAGATATTTTTAAAAAAAATTGATTGGTAATTATACTTTTCTGCAATTTCTTTGATTAATTAAGATATTGTGTTTTTGTCTTAACTAGTGAACTGATAGCCTTCACATTTTTTCATGTTTAGGATTTTTATTTATTGATTTTGATACTGTATATATTTCTTTATATTATTCTTAAAACAATAGATAATTAAACAAAAAAATTTATTCTATTTTATACTATTAATCACTCAAAATGCTTTCACATGGTTTTTTAAATAGGAGGTAAGAGACCTAGCAATTTTTGGTCTAATAGTCTTATTAATATAGCAATATGTAACGATTGGATGAACAGTGCAGAATAATTACAGCTCATATAAATTACATTGTGCCTTTATGTTCGTTGCGTTATTTATTTATCTACTTTTTGGTCAAGGCTCCTTACTTGTTTTTTGTTTTCTGGGTCAGGAGGTTCCTTTCTTTATTCTATGATATAGCTCTGTTTCTTCTTATTGGGCTACATTTTCGATTTCCTAAACTATATGCTGCTCTTAGTTTCAGGCCTAGCCCGGTTCAGTATAGTGTCAGCCCTTATGAAATATTTTAGGCTGAAAAATTTAAAGCACAAATCAACATTATATACAGAAAACCCATCCAGTGTCCTAAGCCCAAAAAACAAAAAGAAGACTATAGAGTCAGACGAAAAAGGAAACTATCGATCAGACGATGATTTAATTCAAACGTCATTTTTCCATTTCATCTAGGGCTCAATAGGAGCTACCCTTTAAAAAATTCCAGATAATTTTACTTGAAAGTTATTGATACATTATTAAAAAAAAAAATCTCCCAGCATTATTTTTTATTTATAAGGCTCAAACTCAAAACTGTACTTGAAACAACTGTCAAACTAGTTCAAATAAATGTTAATTCACCTATCTATTTTGTGAATTTATCTGTTTGGTATTTTGTCCAGGAAGCGAAGTATGATGTATTATATTAATGGAAATAGAAACAAATAAAAGTAGCACAAAGCTAAAAGGAGAGGCACATTGAGTATTGCGTAGCTCACTCTCTCTTTTCCCAAAACAGAAAAAAGCCTTAATGAAAAATATCCCCTTCAACTAACCAACAAATAACTTGTCTCCCCTAACGAATAATCACGTGGTCAATCACACCACACCTCACAGCATCACACTCGGCCCTTCCTCAATTAGTTGGCCCCCCTGCCCCACAAGTGCAACTATTGAATCAACTTGCAAGGCCTTCCCTAAATTGCCCTGGATCTTTTCTTCTTGTACACTTTTATCCCTTCAAGAAATCTCTCCTTAACTCTATCCCCCATTGAACAACCACCTTGTCCTCAAGGCATAGTTTTCAAACTCAGCCCGATGCTCGACTCGGCCAAGACATCGGGTCAATGGGTCACTAGTTCAATCGGTGAGTTACCTACTTTAATGATGCATATATGATATAAAATATGAATAATATCATATATGGGCGATAACATTCCTATACCTTAGTGTTACACAAATACTATATTAGTGATGCCATGATAACATTCCTTCACTTTCATTTATACCCAAAATTATGAATAAATAAATAAAAGAAAGAAAGATCAAGAGAAGAGAAAGAATGAAACTTACATTGTTCTCAGCAACGACTTTAGGTTGTCTTGAGTTTGCAAAGGAATGCAAGAATTTAGTAAAGGCAACAGCCAAACTTGCAGCAAGGATCAGCAAAGGAAGCAATTGGACATCAAAACAATGTGTAAAAAGAGGAATACACATATTCATAAATATAGAGGACAATGTCGCATTATCACATGGACTGTGATTAAAGACTAGAGTAGGTGATCTTAATTTCTCAATAGCAAGTGTATTAGGATTGGACCCACATCTTAGTTGCGGGCATCTTTTTTTCTCAAGGTTGAACAACCATGTGTCTCCTTTTGTCCACTGTTGTCTTTCCTGTAAATTGGGGGCACTGAGAAGTGGGAAGAAGGGTTGCACATAAAAGCAATGTTGCAACTTGAGAGGAAAAGTTAGTCCCACATCGGTGGGAAGCAAAGCCAAATAGCACCAGTACTATTATAAAAAGGAGTGTGTAGCTAGGAAAGCAATGTGTGGTTGAAGCCAAGTTGAATTGCGAATGGGCTTCAACACTTTGTTAATTGGACCCAGAAAAATGGCTCTAATTAATTTTAAAAAGTTAAAAAATTTTATAGGCATAACCTGGCCGGTTGGATCAACTAGGCCGAGTCGCTAGTTTTTAAAGAAATCGGCATGTTCTTTCCGGTTCAGTTGCTTGTCCAATCTTTAGGTAACTCGAACCGATTAGTGGACCGATTAACTGATTTACTGGTCCAACTGATCGGTTTGAGCTAATTTTTAAAACTATGCCTCCAGGTGAAAGTGAAGGAAGCAAAGCTTGATGTTTGAGGCGAGTTCCCAAGAGTTCTTAAAGTTTGGCATGACATGCCACTTAGTCAATATTTCAACTTCACCCTAAGCATTCTCTATAACGACTAACACTTCTACTAGTTGCACTTTCAATTCCTAATGTTTCAAAAGGCCAGTTGGTAATGGCTGGCTCTTAACCTTAGAAGCCAAACATTTCTTTAACAATGATACATGAAAGATCAGGTGCACCCATGACTCGGGAGGGAGTTACAATCGATAGACCACCTTCCCAATCCTTTCTACTATTGCATAAGCTCATAATATGGAGGGCTAAGCTTCTAATTAATGTGATTGGCCAAAGACTTCAGCCTATAAGGTTGTATCTTGAGATAAACCCTATCACCTGTAACATCCCCTGCTGCTTTATGGATTGACGACTGTCCCCACAAACCAACACGGGTCCTTTCAGCATGCTTTGTCCTCACTCACATGCTTCCTGGGAAAACTTCCCAGGAGGTCACCCATCCCAAAATTACCCCAGGTCAAGCACGCTTAACTGTGGAGTTCTTTCAGTTTGGGCTACCGAAAAGAAGATGCATCTTGTTGGTATAGGTAGTACGAATCAATTCATATAAGCCCTCCTCAACTGTATAGTCCCATACCTATACAGTCTCAGGATCCCTCTCATTCGGGTGTGTAATTGGTTCATTCATGTACCCCTCCGCTTAGAGGATCTTGCGAGGAGCCGCTCCTTGTTCGTGGCCTCTTTGCACCGGTGATCACTCCTCGTCCTCGTCCCCGGGCGTTACATCACCCACCTCATACTCCACATCTCTTCCCTTCTAGTTTGTCTGACTCTTCATGTGAGCTTAAGCCCTACTCAAATGCCACTTGAGTTCTCCTAATATAGCATTATTTTCTTATAGTAGCCGGTTCACCTCCTCAGCTGTAGGAGGCAAATCCCCCTAATCAATATTGGGGGGTCCCTGCCATATAAAGCCTTGAAGGGGCAAGTGTTTGTGGAAGAATGAAAGGAAATGATGTATTATAGCTCAACCCAACTCAACCAGTTGCACCGCTGTTGGGGTTTGGTGCTAGTAAAGCACCTTAAGTACTTTTCCAAGCACGTGTTTACCACTTCGGTTTGCCCATCAATTTAGAAGATAGGCAGAGCTATACTTCAACTTGGATCTTGCCTGTCTCTGTTAATCACTATGGTCAGAGGGAAACCATGCAATCTAAGTATCTCCTTGACGAATAAATCGGCCCCCTTTTTAGCAGAATAAGGATGGCATAACTCAAGAAATGAGAATATTTCAAGAGTCCATCCACCACAACCAAAATGGTGTCTACCCCTTGGGCTTTAAAGAGATCTCCTATGAAGACCATTAACGCTTCTTCCCAAACCTGTGAAGGAATTGGTAGTGGTTGAAGTAAATCGACAAGGGATAAGGTTTGATATTTGTTGAGGAAGCAAACATCACAAGCCTGATCATATTTGTAGATGATCTTTCTCATTCCCTCCCACCAAACTAGGCTAGCTATGAGCTTATAAGTCCTTAAGAGCCCTGAATGGCCCCCCATAACTAAATCATAAAACTCTTGAAAAATTACAGGTATTCCTGGGGAATCCTTAGGAATCATTGAACTATTTTAATAAAATAATTACCCTTTTTTTAACACAGCCCTATTGCACTGCAGTCCATTGGAGCAACCCTTGCACAATGGCTTTTAACTTGTTATTAGCATGCATGTCCTCTTCGATTCCCTCTTAGTTTTGGAAGGTCACAGTAGAAATAGCGTCCATAAAAATTGGTTGGAAAAAGGGCATCTACTGCCCTATCATCCTTCTCGACCTTGTACTTTATCTCAAAATCAAAGCCAAGCAATTTGGCTACCCAATTTTGCTGCCTTTCTCCCATCATTCGTTGGCTAACTAGAAAGCTCACGCTCTGTTGATTAGTGTGCACAATAAACCTCCTCCCTAAGAAGTAATGCATCCATTTCTAGACCATCACTACAATCGCCATGAACTTCCTTTTGTAGATTGACTTAAGTTGAACTCATTCAGATAGTTTTTAACTCAAATAGGCTAAAGGATGCTCTTCTTGCATTAGGACAGCCCCTAAACCCTTTTCTAATGCATTAGTTTCGATCACAAAAGTCCTCTCAAAATCAAGCAAAGCCAAGACCAAAAGGTTAGTCATTGTATGTTTTAATTTCTCAAATGCTAATTGAGCTTCTAGCCCCTATTGGAAACAATCATTTTTTAGAAGTTGTGTTCGAAGCCAAGCAATCTTCACATAGCCTTGCACAAATCGTCGATAGTACCCTATTATGCCTAGAAACCCTTTCAACCCCTTGAGGTTTGTAGGTACGGGCCAAGCTAGCATCGCCTCTACTTTCTGTGGGTCTGTTGCCACTCATTCTCTTGAGATTATATGACCAAAGAACTTGTTGATGAAGAGGTTGTGCTGCCTAAGAACTTCTACCACCTGCTGTAATAGCTTCAAATGTCATGGTTTTACTGAAAATTAGGATGTCACTGAAGAAAACCAAGACAAACCTCCTCAGGTACGGCTTCAAGATCTGATTCATCAAAGCTTGGAACGTAGAAGGAGCATTCATTAACCCAAAGGGCATAATAAGAAATTTGTAATATCCTTCTCCTTTATACTGATTTGATGATAACCCAACTTTAAGTCTAATTTATAGAAAATCTGAGCTCCCCCATGTTCATCCAATAGCTCATCGATCACCAAAATAGGAAATTTGTCAGGGACCATTACCTTATTTAATGCTCAATAACCTACATAGAACCACTAGCCACCATCTTTCTTTTTAACGAGGATCACTGGACTAGAATAAGGGCTAGTACTGGATCTAATAATACTATATTGCAACATTTCAGCAATAATTTTTTCCATCTCATTCTTTTGAAAATTGGGATACCTATAAGGCCTGATGTGGGGAATCGTAGCACCTTCCTTCAAATTAATCACATGATCTTGATTCCGCAAGGGGTTAGGCCTTCAAGAGCTTGACAAATTTCCTCATGCCTTCCTAGAATTTGCTGAAATTCCTCAAGCAAGTTGTGATCCCCAAGTGGCTCCCCATCTCGGGTCATGTCAACCTTCTCATCACAAGGAGTGATTATTACGTAACCTTCCTTTCAGCCCGCAATGCCTTTATCATTGTCTTCCACAAAACCCGAGCTGTACTCAGGGAACGGTCCCTTGTGAAGCCTCTCCATGCCCTATCACACTGCCATTGGATCCTAAGCTCCTGAAAATTAGTAGGGATGTCCCTTAAATTCTTAATCCATCTATAGCCAAATATTGCATCAATCCCTCTCCCCAAGCTCAGCAAGACAAAGGATTGGCTAATTTGTGTACCTTGGACTTCAATCTCAGCATCCTTGCATACTCTCAACCCTTATAGTACCTCATCTGTGCCCACCTCCACCGTGAAGGTTAGAAGGGTGAATTCAAGTTGAAGCCGCTGAGTTAGTGGTGTTAAGATGAAGTTGCTATTAGCCCCGATATCACTAAAATGACCACCTCTGTCTCCCCGATTTGACCACACACCTTAAAGGACTTGGTGGCAGTGAAACCATGAAGACTATTAAGTGTGAGGTGGAAAACACATCACCAGCTTTGTCTCCTTCTCAGTCAACTCCTTTATCATTTTCTCATCTCCTTTATCAGTTGAATCATCCTCTAAATCCTCGATGAGCACCAATGTATAGTGCTTGAACTTGTACACGTGGTCCTACCCCCAACGTTCACTACATTTGAAACACAACGCCTTGTAGTTGTGGTCCTGGAGCTCCTCCTAAGTCAGCTACTTTGATGTGTGTCTCCTCAGAGCTTCACCACTTTCCCCTTTCGAGTTTTGAGAACCCTCACCCAACTCCCCTTCCTTATTCGCACAACCATTGAGGAAATTATGCACCATATGGAACGTAATTGGACCTCAAGAAGGGGTTGGGCCCCCATTTAGTGTGAGAGGCATGTCAACCGGTCCCACCACTCCTCTCCATTCCTTATTACGATCTTCTAGCATGAGGGCTCAATCCTTGATTTCTGCCAAGGAGCCCAATTCAAGGCTCTTAATCTCAGCCCTTCCTCAGTTAGTTAACTTGGTCCAGCTTCCTTTCTAGATCTTCTAATCGACCTTCCATCTTGTAGCTTTAACAAAATTAGCTCACACAGCTCCCACAAAAGGGCTCTGGATACCAAATGATAAAAACAACAAAATGATGCAGAAAGTGAAGAATATTGTATCGTATTAATGGAAACAGAAATAGAAAAAGGTAGCAAAAAGCTAAAAGGAAAGGGATACTGAGCAGCTCACTTTCTCTTTCCCCAAAACAACAACACGACTGAATGAAAAATATCCCCCATCACTTACCAACAAATAATTCCCTTCACCTAACAATCACGTAGTCAATCACACCACACCTTGCAGCATGACACTAAGCCCTTCCTCAATTAGTTAGCCCCCCTAGCCCACATGTGCAGCTACTGAATGAACTTGCAAAGCCTTCCCTAAACTCCCCCTAAATCTTTTGATCTTGTACACCATTATCCCTTCGGGAAATCTCTCCCTAACATATTCAAATAATTAATTCCATATGATAATTCTTTTTCTAGGGGAAAAAAAATCGCAGCAGTATTCGATATCCATTATTCTAATTTTTAAACTATTAGTATTATTATTCTAATTAAAAGGTTTACAAAAATTAAAATAACGATAAAAAACGGTGCCGGATAGCACTTTACATAACAAAATAACGAACAACAATAAATACACAGATCCATAAATAAATCAGTGCGAAAATCTCATGGTTCATCTCGTGACAACAACAAAATATATCACGCACTAGTAACACAGTAAAGGTTAAAGGGTTACAGATGATGAAATTCTCTTGGCTAGAAATATCTCAATCATCGTCACTATCATACACAAC
Organism: Dalbergia cultrata; assembly: GCA_031216105.1. Taxonomy (NCBI): domain Eukaryota; kingdom Viridiplantae; phylum Streptophyta; class Magnoliopsida; order Fabales; family Fabaceae; genus Dalbergia; species Dalbergia cultrata. Next base: position 51,398,012 of record CM062347.1, on the reverse strand, counting down.
TGCCATTCGCCGCTTGGCAGTTGTTTTTCTAGGAGGAGAGTCCTCATCTGACTCAAATCCCTTCCTCTTGCCATTGCCTCTAAACTCCTTACTCTTTTGCTTTGGTTCCTGCAGTGAGCCATTCAAACAGTATTGAAAACTACAGCAACTGACCAATCTATCATTCATTACTTTCTACCTTCCATAATTTTAAGACTAGATACCCAAAATGGTCCCTCAAGAATATATCAGGGGATAAATTAGTCACTCAAAATTTAAAAATCCCATATTAATCCCCCACATTTCAGAAAAAAGATGACATATTGGTAAATAATGGTAGATCTTCAAGCAGCATTTTCGAAATTTAAGCAAGACAATGTACCATTATTTATTTCTTTAGGCAGCCTCTTGTTCAGCTGCAGTTAGCTGAACAACGAGGCTGCAAGCCATAATGCAGAAAATAGCCCACAAAAGATGCACACTTGAGGAGCAGTAAGCACTGGCACGCCCCACACACAATGTACAAGCACAGAACAGGCATGGAAATACAGAAAATATTGCACTAAAAAAAAAAAACAAACAAACAAACAGCTTCACGGTTATGAAACAATGAAAAGAGGAACAGTATAACTACAATGATAAATGATGAAAACTAGAAAAGCTAACAAACTGTATGAATGAACCAATCACATGCTTGCAACGCACCTTTACCCCCTATTAACAGCAATGACACACCTTTAGGAATCATTCTGAAACTAAGTATAAATAGTCTTTAAAGCCAAAGATATGCCAAACTATGTTCTTTTTTTTTTTAATAAAACCATAATATTACCTCCTCTTCCTCCTCCTCCGATGCATCGTTAACTCGGGCTTCTTCTTCATAGTGTTCTTCTTCCTCTTCTTCCTCGTCCTCGTATTCTGGCTCAGTATCTTCAGCCCTTTTACGTTGGGCCATATCACCTTCCTCACCATCAGTTTCATACTCGGACTCCTCTCTGTCCTCATCTGAGTAATCCATTGGGTGCCGTGAGGATTTAGCAGGTGGAAAGGATGACTTACGAGGGACATCTCTGGGTCCCTGTGACTATAATCCCAAAAACAAAATCCATTAGTGGTAAAGAGAAAAACATGACCAACATAAGTACAACAGAACCCTGAGCAATTATACCTTTTTAGCATTCATAATTCGTTTCTCTGCCCGGGCTTCCTGCTCCAAATCTTCCTCGAAGCGGCGATGAGATCGACGAGAATCATAATATTCTGTTTCATCATCCTACTTTTTTCCACGGAACCAGGGAACATGTATGGAAAATTTTTGCATCAAATACAATACTACAATGTCATGATAGTGAGAGGAAACATATATCTGGAAACTATACCTCTTCCAAAGCATCCTCCAAAAACCCAGGAGAAAGTTGACGCCTCCTGTCCACTGATGGAGGATATTTCCGGTTTACCTTCTCACGCTTACGGTTAAGCAGTATGTTAGCCCTGATTGTTTGACTTTCTGCCTGCAAAAACCATTAGGAAACTGGATAATGGTATCCATGGATGAAAATATAGGCCAGTAACTACTTTATACAACTGATTATACCTTTTCTTTTTCCTCTTTTTCTCTCTCAGGATCAATGTCAGTAATGCAGTTTTTAACCTTATAAACCTTCTTATGCCTTGAATCAACAAGAGCAGTCAGCAGCCGATGAGAATTTGATGACAAGGAAGATGGCATAAACCTCATTTTCCTAAGTAACCTTCCTTGTGATTGGAGAATTCCCTGTAAACATTTACACTGTCGATTTCAGGGTAAAGAATAAAAACCTTGTAGAGAAAACCTATGGGAATATTAGAGTTCACCTTCCCATGTCTAAGGAAAAGATGTGCTTGATCATGCTGGGCATCCTGCACCGATATGTCAAGAACTTCATTCCCAATTAATAACTGCAAGCTGCCATCAGACCACCTCACAAAGCGAGCATTGCTTTCATACTGAAACAACAAAAAAGCATTAATACTTTTTCCATTTAAAATTTGATCAAAAAGAAAAACACTAATAATCCATCTTAACCATGAAAAATATTATTCTGGCATTAGAGTCTGAAGGACAATTAACAATAAATAACAACACATGCATCCATCTCCTATTCATGAGCAGTAATTGGAAACACTTTGAACTTTGTAGTGTTTGAAATATACGACAGTAGCATACAGTTACTTACAGATGTTGTGCCATCAGGATTTCTGACCGTCCTCCAGCGCACAATATTGTTCTCCAAGCGTATGCGTTTCTTAGCTCCAGATTCGTCAGTTACAAAGGTATCCTCTTCCACATATGTTTTAGGATCAAATGGTTTTGGGTCAACACCCATAATATTAGAAACTTTAATCATGTTCATCTGTCCCAAAAAAAAGAGAGAGAGAAAGAGAGGAGTTGAGTATTGAAATTCAACATTTATTTATTTTTTTACCAGAATGCACTTCAACCAAATTATCCAATAAAATTCATTTCATTATTTAGATAAGATCCTCTAAAGTAAAATAGCATAGTCAATTAACCCATCATCCCCTTGTTATCACAATTGTTTAATGCCCATTTCATCAGCCAACTTTCACAAAGTAAGCTACCAGTAAGTCATCATCAAGGAACTGTCCTAAAGATACATTCCATTGATTATTTCAAAATTCAGACATTCATTAGGCACCTTACATGTGCCACCAAAATCATAAAGGCATACAATATGCAAAAGAAAATGGCAATTATGTGTCTTCTCCAGCTACCAATAGGTAAAGCTCAATAAACATATAAAACACAGGCTTGCAACCAAATAAAAAACAAACATATGAATTACGGGCAGACCTTTTCTGGAAGAGCTGGAGGTGGTTGCAGTGGAACCTCTAACTCCAATGGTGGCCCAAGTGGTTTCTCTTTAGTTTTCATCTCAAAGTTTTCCTCTTCTGACTCATACCGATGATCTTCATCAGCAAGAATATCCTCTGGTCTCAGGTTCTTTTCATACCCCTCTTCTTCCACAGGAGATCTCTGGGGCAGGAAATTACTTATATCTTTCATTCTTAAATTCTTAAATTTCAGACAGCAGACAGACAAACAAAATATATCATTGATATTATGACATCAGGCACTCACATTTGAGTCTTGCTCAATGTCGTGGTGAACTGCATACCCTCCCTCCTCTTCGTCATCATCAAAGTCACCAAATACATCACGAATTTCAGGAGCGGAATCACGAATCTGATCTTTGTCCTCTCTGGGCGATCCACTGCCAAAAAGAAGTCAAAACTCCTGGTCATTGAATCTCGCAACCATTGTAAATACGTTCACATACTAAGCCTTCTCTGCTTATCCCAAGTTTTTCAACAATGCCTTCTATTATATTTGTCCTGTAACTGAAAGCAATATTTACATACAGACAACTGCAGCAATGCAACAGAAGACACACACAGCCAAAACCTATACCAGAAACCAGGCATAGAAATATGCCATTCAATCCATAGGTTTAACCAAAATGGACAGGAGCTAGATATTCGGGCTTTCCAGTGATCCTGCTGGCTTCTCCAACAACCAGCGAACATAGCATCAGTTAAGTAATTGACAGCATTTAGTAAGAGTAAAACCCTAAATTGGTCCCCATGAAAACATCATCAGATGAAATCGTCCGAGTTATGATGCATAGATACTTCAAAAAAGTCAACAAACTTGCGTCGGACAGATTGTTTGCCAATAATTTAAGATACCCTAAACTATATTTTACATGTTTTCATACCGTATCTCAGTAACATACACATGTCGTACATGTTACTCGTATTGGTATCCGTGAAACATTGTCCACGGGAAACAAAAACTCCTGGCATACTCCCCTCATAATTGAAAAATGTGGGTTTCATTGGAGTCTCTAAAAAGAACTAATTCAACCTATAATTTTAATTCTCCTAAATTAATGAGGGCTTTACACTCAAAATGTGAAAAACCATCAAAACTACCCTAATTGTAAATGCAAATCGTAGATGTCTGGTATATACCTTGGACTTCTGGCTTCATCGACTTCCTCATCATCGTGGTGAGGGTAGCGGCTGATGTTTTTGTTGATGATGTTGTTGTCCTCGGACCTCTCGGATCCACTATCGACGACGACGTCCCTGTGCTTGCTGGTCACCCCTCTCTGACCGTACCGGTCGTCTTCATCTTCTTCCTCCTCCCTGGCATCACTGTCGGTGTCTTCTTCTTCTTCTTCTTCACGGCCTCCTCTGGCCTCGCTCTCTTCTTCTTCTTCTTCTTCCCCCCTGTGATGAGGGACTTCCAGGTCCTGCGAGGTTTGATCCCTCTCGGGTTCACTTTCGCCGTGATCGGGAACGTCATCGCCTTCGCTCTCGATTTCGACCTCGCCGTGACCTTCTTCCACTTCGGCTTCGCCCTCGCCCTCTGGCTCCACCCCTCCTCCTTCACCTTCATCCTAGTATTAAAATTATTATCATTGAGATTAGAATAGATAAGTGAGTAAATGAATGAAATTGAGAAATTAGGGGAATGAAGGTGGTTGTTGTTGTTGTTACGGAGGCGTAGTGAGTGGGGTGGGGATTGGATTCGTGCTCGGAATCGAGGTCTTCTTCTTCCTCCTCGGACTGGTCGCCGAAGAGGTTCTGCATCATCTGGTGCCGCTTCTCTTCTCCTCCTCCGCCCATCTTCTTCGCGAGAGTGAAACCCTTCTCCTTCCCTCTCTGCGTTGCGTTTCTTCTTTCTCTCTTGTTCGTTCCTCTTTCTTTCTTTCTTTCTTTCCCTCAAAACCCTCCTCCACCCACCACTTCAGTCGACCCGGGCCAGGCTACCACGGGCCAAGTTTTCTTTATTTGTGTGAAATTAACTTTTCTTCGACGTATCACAGGCCTTATCACGCATATATTGCCACCCCCTTTGTGTATCATTATTCTTAATCTTAATTTAATGAATTTTCATATGACTGTCCTAAAATGTTCTTTTCTCTCTTTCGTAATTAAACTAGTAATTTATTATTACTTTTATATTATTCAAACTCATTTTGTATCGATTCAAGTCATTATTATTGGCATTGTTAAATAAATCTTATTTTAATATGTCATTGTTTGTGTTTTTGAGTTTTTTTATTTTGTAAAAATGTGATCCTAATAATTTTATATGAATTTTATTAAATAATAATTAATTTTATTTCAAAATGTCTAATACTAATTATAATATTTATTAGTAGAGGATCACGAAATATTAGAAGTCTTTTTAATTAGTTTATTTAATTAACAATTGATATATAAATATTAAATTACTTTAAAAATTTATAATACAATAATTATCTACAATACATAGTAGTAAGTATGTTGGATAAAACAAATTTTAAAAGCGAACAAATAAATGGTATGGTTTTTGTAGGTGTAATTTACATTTTTTCTATCGACAATGCATTCATATATATTGAAACTATTTCAAATTAAGAGAATTAATTTGTGGTCCTTATATAATAAATATAAATTTAATAAATTCCATGTGAAAAATGAGTGTAAAAAAGGAAGATTCTCACGGAATAAGAGATTATCGAAACACAAAAACTTGAAGAAAAGTGTTAATATTATTTAAAATGACTTAAACTAAAAATAACAATTATTAATTTAGTTACATAAAGGAAAGAGAAGGGTAATTATAGACAATAAAAGAAAAGTGTATTAACGTAGAAGTGGAAATAAAAAAGGGGGTGTCTACTCGCTGACCTCGTTAAATATTTATTTAGAAATAAACTTTTAATGGTATCTATGCTGTAAATAAGGAGGATTTACTTTTGTAACCATTATTTGGCGTCTCCTAACTTTATTTAATATTTTTTAAAGTCCATAAATTCAAATCGTTACCAATAAAATCTGGCATAGTTGGTAAATTGGATGGGTCCTTTAAGCATGTGTCAGGGGTTCGACTCCTGTCATATGTATAGAAAGGGGTTTTGTTGGAAAAGACAAAACCCACTTTGGTAATCTCCACGCCTCGAAGAGATTAGTCTTGAAAACCCTTGAGCAATAAAAAAAAAATTCAAATCTTTCCCATATTTTCTCCATCTCACCCATTTTTTCTTCTGGAAAAAAGAATAACTTCCCCACCTCAAACCTTTTACAAAAAGAAAATGTTTAGTAAAATTTAACAATTATTATTATAGAAATATTTAATTTTATTAATATTTAAAAGATTAAAAATGTGGCTTGAGTAGATATAAAAAGGATGTTGTTGTTAGTTATTTTCTTTAGCAGTGGATTCTGAGTTCACCAAAAAGATAAATTTATATTTAATCTTAAAAGATTTTTTTTTAAAAAAAAAAAGCAAGCTAGTTCCTCCTAAATTTTGCAACAAACAAATTTGTCTCTTCATAGAAAACAAAATACCTAAATAAACCTTTGCCAAATAGCTAAAGAAATTTAAAAGGGCCAATTTGAGATTTTTTTTTAAAAAAAGAACACATATATCAAATTAAATAGTTTGACTTAATTGTGTATTATCTTAAAATTCAGATAAATAGAAGTATATTGCACTGTTGTAGAAATGTTTTACACTATTATCCATTCATATAGTGCCAAATCAATGAAGTGGTTGCACTCATTATTTGAAAAGTCATGCAAATGGGAGGATTTTATTGGAAGACAGTGTAAAAATTTTGCACTGTTAGTGCATCAAAATTAAACCTAAAACTTTTTTATAATGAAAAAAAATTAGATTATTAGTATATCGAAATTAATCTCTTAGGCCCCCTTTGATACATTGTATAAGGTCTAATAGGATTAGCTAATACTATAAAATTAATTTTTATCACATGTTTGATGTCAAAAGTGATAATGTAATATTATATGATCAACGCATGTTATCCTATCATTATAGGAGTAAGTTACTAGGTTTCAAGAGGTCTAATAACACCTGATAGCATTATTTTTACTAGTCAACCTCAAGTTAACCTTGACTTACTCTTCTACATTAATACGCCACCTTCGCCCATTGCTGATAGTAGCTTGCCACCCTCCAGTTATTGCCCACTCGCAGCTAGTCGCCGCCCTCCGTTGGTCGCCACCTGCACTGATTGGTTGCCCTTCGCCACCCACTAGTCCCCCCCGCCACCCACTAGTCCCCACCCACCATCTGCAGGTCGTCATTTACCATTTGCCATCTGTCGTTCTCCACCTATCATCCCCTAGTCGCTGTTGACCACCCACCGATCACCCCCTATCGCTGCCCATCCATTCATCCACCATTAGTTATGTGGTGCACCAAACAATTGATAATATAAAAATTTATATAATGGATTCATTATACTATATCATTAGACCTTGTACTATTATACATAATACTATCATACATTATCCTATGCAATATTCCAAACAATACCTTATTGTATTCCTAATGTACAAGTTAATCTTATAATTTATTCAATAATAAATATTTTTGTGACTATATTAGATTAAAAAAAATATAGGGTGAGTTTGTTTCAGATTTTGAAAAAAGTGATTATATTTTATAAATAATTGAAAAAGCTTAAAAAACTGATTTTTTTTTCATAAGTTACTAATTTTAACTTCTATAAAAAAAAACTGAAAACTAATTTTTTTTAAAATTTCAATTATTTTTTTAAAATTATCCAAATATATGAAAAGTGATTTTTTTAGACGAAAAAAATGATTATTTCCCAAAATAATCACGAACAAACACACCCCCTAAAGAAATTAAAATGCAGAGTAAGGTTTGGATTGATTCTTATTTTTAAAAGGAAAAAAAAAGATTGAATTGTATCAGTCTATCAAATTTAAATTTAATTTTTTAAATTGAAGTAATTAATTCAAACAAGTTAATATTATATCATATAATATTAACTTTAGCTTCTTTACCCTGGCTTTAGCTTTTCTAGGCTTCATCATCACACTGCCCATGCTTTTTTTGGTACTCAACATATGTCGTCTGTATCATTTAGCTAATAACCCCGCACAATTAGTTGAATGATGTATTTAATTTGAAATCTCTGTTTTTTACTATTCCTTCTCCATCTCTACCCAAGTCATCATTTATTGCCCTTGTCATTTTTCAAATTCTTGCTTTTGTTTGCTCATTTTAGCGATAAAATCTTCTTATGTTTCAACTACAACTATATTTTACCAAGGGACTGACTGTTAAAACCTTGATTCTTCAGTCATTCCTTCTGAAACCCCATATTCTTCGAGCTTTGTTATTATTTCTTTTGGTTTAGCTCCAAAGTCTACCAAGGTTATTATTGTAGCTTTAAAGGGAGGAAACCACATTCATTTTATGTCTTATTTGCAAGGAACATTTTGTTTCTCCCATCTTGCGATACATGCATTTGTCTTAAAGCTTTCCAACTTCTAATTTATTATTCAATTTCATAGTGTCCATTGGAGATTGGGGAATGGCCACAACCAAGTGAACAATACACCAACTTGCTTGATTGAGTTTCTAAGCAATAGGGAAATGAATGGAAGTCATTGGGCATCTATAAAATTATTATACCCTTTAAACATGACTTTTCCCCCATCTTGACATGTTTACTACTTTTCTTGAATTCAAGAATTCTTCTCTAAATGCTTGTGCATCTTCTTTTGGTATTTCACGACTTGATTTGGGAACGTAACCAGCAAGTAGAAAATATCATCCTCACATAAATCTCATGGTCTCTAAGTCATGTAATGTGCATAATTTAAACATAATTTATAGTTTAAATATAAACACTCATATTTTTGAAACATGTATGACATTAATAAATCCATTTCATAAATCAAGTCTAAATCCAGAATTATAAAATAAAATTGTAAAGTGAGTTGCTCTACATAAAACCATCAAATCCATCAAAATACGTATACATGTATAAATCTCTAAACATGAAAAACCAAAATATATTCATGGTCTAAGACCTTGCTCGCACAGTCACTAAAACACTCTATGACAAAACTCATAATACTTCACAGTGAAACTCACCAAACTAAAATAGTATAGCTATTGAGAAGGAGGCTATGAAGGATCTAAAGTAGCATTTGTATTTGCAAGGGGAGGGAAAGAGAATGATGAGTTTCATCTAAAACTCAGTGAGCAGATTTCCATCTGTAACACCTTCATTGGACAACCAAATAATAATAATAATAATAAATACAACAAATGTAAATCATTTTCATATCTAAATACATAAAAATCCAAAATTAGTAATTCATGTAAATTGTGCAAAATAGTAAAACTAATGAGAGACCCTTCATTACTGCTTCTAAGGTTATTGCTAACTTTTCAATAGTGATAGGGGGGTCATATTTTCACGAAAACTTTAACTTTAGAACTTTGCTAATATATATTTCGACAAATTGGCTAAAATTCATCCCTAACTCAACTACTAGCAACAACCTTAAACAAGTCTTATATCATCGACAAATATAGGTTATTTCACAACCTTATCAGCTAACTTCTTTTCTTAAATTCTCTTGCTGACTATATCATTGTTTCCTTCAAAGCCTTCTTTACTGATGTTAAGTCTCACATTCCATCTTGTCAACTTCCAGAACATCCTAAACCCTTTTAAAAGAAGTTAAAGATAAGTAATTTGTCACGACCTGACTAGGGAACGTGACTGGCACATGAGGAATCTCATCCCCCATGTAAGCCTTCTGGGTGTCGTGGCTCTCTAAATACATAATTTATGAAAATATTCATTCTTGAAACATAGTTTCCTTTAGATCTTTAGTTAAATTCTCATCCGGAACTGAATTTCTGAAATCAAAACTCTGAAATGCCTTAATATTTAAAGCTTTAGAAATCCTTTAATTCAATCTCTGAAAATCTGTTTAATACATGCAAACTAAATCATCAATACATCACATCTCTAGCTGTTTACAAAACTTTTGGTCCATACTTTACATTAAATCTCATGCACATATTCTGAGAACATATACATAAATAATTAAGTCTCTAAATTCATGTACATAGTCTGAAAATAATGTGTGGCTGGATCCTGCCTGCACATCTACTGGAGCACTCTACTCTAATGAAACTCTAAACTAAGCCTTACTCCAAAGTAAGACTTACCACAGGGAAATTGACAGCATCTCTGGATTCGAAGTCTAACCGTCTCTGGACCTGCGACTATGAGAGAAAGGGAGAGGGGTGAGTCGATAGACTCAGTGAGTGAGCTCTCACCCATCACTCACATGGTACAACCAAGAATATACGATAATATAATATGCATGCATCACCCATAAACATTTAATACCTATATACGTAGTTGTATAACAAAACACTTTTCACTTTATATATTCATAAACACGCATTCAAAAAAAAATTCATAGGAAATCCTCTCTAAGTTCTTACTCTAAAGAGAAATCATTTTCCATATATATATATAATAGCTCTTAAATCAAATATTCTCTGAAATAGCAAATAATCTTTGAAAACATATTTATCTATAATCATAAGGACAATAAAGCTGGAAATCTCTAGTAAAACATAAAGAACAGTAATCTCATGGAGAAATAAGGATCTCTGGTTATGCCTCGCATAACAAAATATAAATTCTCTAGTTATGCATGTCAACCATGACATAACAATTTATTTGATCTCTAGGATCCTTCTGGATCCAATTTGGACACCTAACTAGGTTTTATTTTCTGCTTTGTGAGATTGTCCTCTCAGGACAACTTGGTACCAAGGTTAACGATCATTTTTCCCAGCCGTTAACTCATTGTTTGTTTCTCTATAACTACCATTTAGTCTCTAAATCACAAAATATATCATTTCTCTAAAACTCTGTGTTAGAATCTACTTTGGAGTTTAAAACTCCATAATACATAAATTACTTTACTCTTAAAATCATTGTGGTAATTCATAAAATCTCTAAATCAAGTCATAATCATATTCTAGCTCTTTTAATAAAATCATTTAAATCTGAAAGGTGGGTGCTCAGTCCCTGGCGATCAAGAGCCCCTAAATTCTTAGTATTCTGAGAGTCCTGCACTCATACAACTCCAACAATCTAACTTTAGTATAACTGTGGCTATGAAAATCGAGCCCAAGGGATCACCGCTTGTAGGCATTCTTATTTCAAGCCCACAGAATATGTATCTAACAGTCGCTAGGAATCATACTGAATTTCGTACCTCTTGGTACTACAAACCAAAGTTTTAAATCCATTTCTCAGCTAATACCTTTTAATATACTTAATATATCTAAAATCATAGTTCAAATTATTAGGGTTCTAAATCATATAAAAATTGCTAGCGTCATAATAATATCTCACGTCTTGAATCATAAACATATCATGAACTCTTAAAATATATTTTATGAAATAATAACTATTAAATCATATACTCTTGCAAAAATCTCTTAGAGTTGAACAATAAACATTTTAATAACATACAATCTATCGATCATGGTCCCATGGTTTTCTAAAATACATTTTTCATGCTACCATCATAAATCATAAATTCCTCTAGCTCACATAAGCATGTAAAATCATAATATATACTTAGTCTTGTCTTTAACTTCATATTTAACATAATCATAATGCATGAACATACAAATAATGAGGAAATCTAAGGTTATGAGGTCAAACCCACTCACCTGGAAGGGAGGGAGGGGTAACGTCAACTCTAACTAAGCTCCGGAGAACAGGGGGAGGCACCACGTCGACTAAAAATAGCCAATAAACTCAGTATTAGAATTTATCAACACCAAAATAACTCTAATCTAGCCCTAACAAAAATGGGGGGGAACACCCCCACATGACAAAAAGAAAGAAGATCTTATAATATATACTCACCTTGATGATTTATGGGAGCTAGGTTGGAATGGGATTGAATAAAGATGAGAGAAAATGAGAGGGGAGAGTTTCTGGTTTGAAGAAAAAGAAGAAAAATGAGGAGGAAAGGTTTTTCCCCTTCATTCGCTTTTTTATGGCGGGGGTACTGTGCACTTATGGGTTACTGTGCACTAAAAGTCTTGTCACAGCTATGGAATTAGCCGTGGAAACCCATTAGTAGCTGTGGAATCACATTCCCAGCTGTGAAAACTTACCCTCAGTTGTGGGAAACTCATCCCCAACTGTGAGAAACTCAAACTTAGCTGTGAGAACTCATTCTCAGCTGTGGAAACTCATTCTCAGCTCTAAGAACTCATTCCTAGCTGTGAGAATTCATTCTTAGCTGTGAGAATTCATTCTCAGTTGTGGGAACTCATTATCAGCTGTGAGAACTCATTCCCAGCTGTGAGAATTCATTCTCAGTTATGGGAACTCATTATCAGCTGTGAGAACTCATTCCCAGCTGTGAGAATTGATTCTTAGCTGTGAGAACTCATTCTCAGCTGTGGGAACTCATTCTCAGCTGTGAAAACTCCTTCACAGCTGTGAAAAGAACTCTATGACAGCAAAATGTTGTTGTCATGAAGCACATTGCTGCCATTTTGCTGTCATCATGCCCTAGCACTACATCTCTAAAATTCCTAGCCGTTGACAACAAACTCTTTAGCCATGGACAGCAAAATGGCTAGCTGTGGACAGCAAACTAGCCAGCCGTGGACAGCAAAGGAATCCCAACCGTGGCCAGCAACACCAATAGTTTTGCTTGCATGAAACCCCACCGTGGACAGCAACACGTTGCTGTCATGGCTTTAGCTCATATTTGTAACAGTTTACTGATATGTCTGATACTGATATAACACCAAACACATACTATCATGGTTATTTACTTTCTTTCCTATTAACTTTAAAACATAAATGTAAATAAGGAAATACCCCCCATTTGGATTCAAATAAAATATCAAAAAAATCAAAAACCCAACCAATCAAAATCTCATTTTTGAGTTTTAGTTCAAAATCCGAAATTCCGGCTATTTTCTAAACTTGGGGGCTAGAAATGAAACATCTAAAGGTTTTCTAAAATTGATTAAAAATCACACATCAATTCATATCCATCTAGAGAGCAATTACCGGGACTTTTGATCCCAAGAAAGTAGCTCTAACATATAGCCCTCCAATGAAGTGTAGGGCTTCAGACTTAGCAAAATCCCGAACTCGACAGCATAGGTGGGTCTCGAGGGATCTTGAGGCCATATAAAACTTGTCTACGAACACGTGTACACCGGGTATTACATAATTTCACCTAATTCCTAAAGAGTGACAGTTCTTGCTGACCCTAGCTCTCCAACCGATTCATTACTAAGAGCAAGCTTTTCCCATTGGCTATCATTATATCCTTTAGAGGGCGTGTGGTTCGGGCGTGTGGTTCGCGGAATGTTAAAACATTCCCAGGAATATTTCATTCCCGAGAATGAAAATGATCCTCTTTTTATTCCCACCCTACACCATGGGAATGTTGGATTCCCATTGGAAGGGAATCAACCTAAATATGTGAAAAGACAAAAATACCCTCTCTAAAGTTAGGTAAAGCTCAATCTGCATTCGATCTCTCATTTATCCCCATTTTGATTTCTCATTAACCCTAGAAAAACCTCTATCTTTGCACCGCCATCGCCCCTTTCTCTGCTGGCAACAGCTCCGGTGGTGGCAGCCACGCACTGCCATTTGCAGCTCTGCCAGTCTCGCTCACTGTTATCAGGTTCCCTCCTTTGCCTTTTCTCTTCCTCTCTTTTTTCATTTTTGATTCACGAGGTCTTCGCATGTCTCTGCCATCCCTTGCGGTACCGTTTCCAAAAGTGTCGGCACCTTATCCACAATGGAGGTGCTCAGGTTTGACTTTGACAGAAGCTTCAAGAAACCTTTCATGGCTTTGAGGTGGACAAGCTTCGCCCTGTTCCGATCACCGTCAGATCTGGTTCTTAAGCATTGTTTGCGGTCTTCCATTTTATCAATAATCAAAACCTTTTCGATTTATTTTAGCCATGGAGAGGAGTAAGCATCTCTATCTTTCTCCTAAAGCTTTGATTCTTCGTTTTGATTTCATCTGTGCTATTTAGAAATTCCTGGTTATTTTGTTATTTTTATCTTTACTGTTGTTGGACCTGGATATGTTGATGTGGTTTTCATGATTAGCTACATTTAGGTGTTTTGTGACTTTTTTCTTTTTGGTTCTTAATTATTCAGTCATTCTAATATTCATTTGGCACCGAGATGGAGCAAGTTTTTGCCTTATGAAAGCATAATTGAAGCTGTTTTAATTTCTCTTTTTTAAAGAAAAAAATTAGAGCTGAGAAATGGAATATATTTGAATGTTGATATTAGGTTGCTGCTAATGATTCATTGGCTTGTTAAGTGATTATTTTTTTCTTCATTTTTTTTTTTGTTAGTTTGAAATGAATGTGAAATTGGTGTAACGTTGGATGTACCTCTGGAGAGGTTTTGGTTTGAACATTGGTTTTGTTTGATCTTTGTTTTTAAGGAGGTGGTAAGATGAATGATTTATTTCCAATACTTGCTGGATGCAGTGACCATGTATTTATGGGATGAATTTAAGGAGACTTAGCATTTCTATTTGATTTTGAATTTTCGTTTGATGCTTTTGAAATCCTTTGATTGACACTTTGTCATATGTCTGTTATGGCCGTGGTTGGTATTGTACGAAATTTTTGTGGGGGATTGTATGGTTGATTACTGATGATTTTAAGAACATAATCAATCTCCATTCCTTCTTGTAATCATGAAAACGCAGTAGGATGTTGTGCACATAGGAGTTTTTCCATAGGATTTTTTCCTTAGCCAATCCTTGTATAATCCTTTATCTGATGTGTGAAATGTTATTTCTTTTAGTTGTGAGCATTGTAGTATAACAATCAACTTCTAATCTTTGTATTGTATATTGTTCTTTATGTCATGCTTCTTGTTTCATGTTTAATTGACAATGAATGTGAGGGTTAATAATTGTTTTGATAATGTTAGGCAGTCTTTCTGAAACCTAATTGTAAGACTTTCTTTATTGTTTTCACAGCTTGCAAGGAGATCAAAACATAGATCCAAGTTTGTGCCTTTTTTCTTTTTGGTTTTTAATTATTCAGTCATTCCAATATTCATTTGGCACCGAGATGGAGCAAGTTTTTGCCTTATGGAATAATAATTGAAGCTGTTTTAATTTCTTTTTTTTTAGGAAAATAATTGGAGGTGAGAAATGTTCGAACGTTGATATTAGGTTGCTGCTAATGATTCATAGGTAGTGATTAAAAATTAATTGTTTAGTTTAAATTGATAGGGGTATTTTGGGAATTATACTTAATTATGGGTTTAATGTGATTAAAAATTGAATTTATAGTCTAAATTTGTAGGGGTATTTTGGAAAAAATACACAATATTCCCAGGAATATTTATGTTAACCAAACACAGGAATACTTTATTCCTGGGTATATTATGCAACATTCCTGGGAATTTAATTCGCAAACCAAACATATGAATATTTCATTTCTGGGAATAGGATTCCCTATTCCTGGGAATAATGGAAATCCTATTCCTAAGAATGTAAAATCATTCTGCGAACCACACGCCCGGCTAGAGAAGCTTTATAACATTTTGTAAGCTGAAAAAGTAAGAAGACAGATGATGCCTTTCTTTCTACCATTTTACAAGGTAAGCCCAAAGCCCAAAAGAGAAAAGGCTTTGATAGCCATGTCTAAAGAAGCAAAAGAGGATGAAGAAAATAATCAACCTTTTTCTTGAACGATAAGATGCTTTTACTCCGGTATATGAATAAGAACCATTCCTATAATAGTTCTTCTGATAACGTATTGACAAAATGACAACATGATTTGAAAATGAATGGGAGTCGCTACCAATTTTAGTTCTGACTAAAATTGAAAAACCTTTTGTATTTACAAAACTGCCCTTTTTAAAATAGATTTAAGGTTTAAGAGTCTAATTATAATTATGAATTAATAGAAACTTAATTCCACTGCACCCTCAAATACATCCGTATAAATACGGTTATCCTATAGCTCATTATGCAAATTAATTATAACTTTAATATTTATTTTTCCTCTAAAGTCACAATTATATAAAATAAAATAAAAAAGAAAATTAAATTAAAAGAGAAAACATTTTAATGAAAAATTAATTTTGGCTTGATAGTTGTTGGCTACACTGACATATATTCTGGTACAATGAGAAACTCAAAGCCACGTTATTCTTTAGAAAATAATTATATGTTGATGACGAATTTTAATTAAGAGAAAAAAAAAGTGTTGTTGACTTTATTTGTGAAAAGAATTTTAATTGACAAATTATTTAAAAGTGATATGCTTTTGCACATGATTTAAGTTAGTATTAGGCTACTCATTAAAACCTTACAATTCAACAGTACATGAAGAAGACATCCACCTCTCAACCATGACAGTTAACTGTTGCATAGATATAGGAAATGTCTTTTATTTTACTTTATTTATTCATTTATTATTACTATTATTATTGTGAACACCACATTTTTGTCCAAACATGTTCATTTAATAATTTATTTCATTTCATTTCATCATTTTTATTTTATTTTATTTTTTCTTTTTCTTTTTTTTTCTGTGTCAGCCCAATCCTGTTCTAGTTAGTATAAGTCTCTAGTTCAACCCATTCTAGTTTCTTTTGAAACCCATACTCAGTTAGCCCATTAAAAAAAAACATTTAGTCTTTGTTTTTGTAGTCTTTTCCAGATTATGAACATATGCAGCAAACCATTTGGTTATTCAGTATCTTTCTCCGTGTCCAATCAAATCAAAGGAAAGGAGTGAATAAACAAAAAATATAAAAAAAGTGCACAGTACTGCATTAAATGATCAAGCAGCGTGTTTTGATGATTGCATCACACTAAATCTCATTTCAGCATTTCAGCAGTAAGAAGACAAATAATACAGCCTGAAACCTTGACCTTGGATCGGTGTATTTAATACTGATTGTTTTGTTCAAAGATCCAACAGTGAAGGAAATCAAAGCATCTGGCATTTGTGTCAGATCAAATTGCTAAGGATACCAGGAATTCAGGAACCGAAAATTAAGACAGGGATTCATCATTTGTCAAGATCAAGAACGGCAAGGCATAAAAAGAGGGAAGTGAAGGAGAGTTTGAGCAATCACAGAAGAACTGAGACAGATACAGAGATAACTTTCAGCAAGAGGCACACACAGACAGAGCTTACTCCAGCAAGAAACAGAGAGAACCGAGAGAGCTAATTTTTAGCAAGAAAAAAACAGAGAGCATTTCTCTATAGCTGGAGTCACCATCCACTATCAATGTAAAGCTTTCACCATTATCATCTTCCTCATTGCCGAACAACCACCACCACCATTCTCCTTCCACCATCATTGACAACCAAATCATCATCATAAATCCATAGCCTACACTTCCATCAAAATTTTTAAGTCAACAACCACCTCAACCATCCATCACACTACCATTCCAACTCAACAAAACACATAATCAAAAAACAAAAATCAATCAAAATCACAAATCAATATCATCATCAAAAAATAATAGAAGAAAATAAAAAGGAGAAAAGTGGAAGTCACGGCTTCCACTGCACCGTCGCCATCTTTCCCTTCGTCACCGCTAGGCGGTGAATAGCTTCCACCCTGAACGCTGCCACTAGCCGCGAGTTTTCGCTGCACCAGCTGTGTGCTTCACCAATCTCCTCTCCTCTGGCACAAACAGCTCCGTGAATAGTCCCCTCTGTGCGCTGCCCTCTACCACAAATCAAAGCCTCCACCGCGTGCCTCACAAAACCCACTCACTGGCCAATAACACCTCCGCAGATCAAAGAACATCACGCGCTTCAAATATCTTTACGAGTCCGCCTCTCGCCACGCGATCTACCTCACTTGGACAGCACCTTGCGAAACAACCAATGTTACGCCCTCTGCCAAGACAGATACCTCGTATGGCGAACTCACCACCAAAGACCCACGGTTAGCCTCCTAGTCGCGCACAACAACCGCCGCTCACAACCCCTGCCAACCTCATCAATCTAGCCCACTGTCTGCTCCCCGGGAACAGTCCAGCACCACGTTATCTCCTGCCTAGTCGTACTTCCACGCCGTTGGGTATCGCGGATCAGCTCCCATCAGGCCGCCAAGGCCACCCAAAGACAACAAGATCTTTTCCCCTTCTCTGCATCTGCATATGGCCGTTGCCTTTATTCTCCTTTTGTCTTCTTCTTTTTTTTTTTTGCATTTTGCAATAGTGGAGAAAGATTAGGAATTAGGGATTTAGTTTAGGAACACCAAATTTTTAGTTCAGCCTTTGGTTTTTGGTGGGTCAATGTAGTTGGTTTTGGAATAGCTTGGGCTAGGTTTGTTCGCTTGGGCTTGTTAGGATACACCCTTTTTTTTATGCTATGATGATTTGGGTTTGGGAGCATTAGTTTTATTTTTTTGTTTATGGTCAGATTTTTTTTTCTTTTTGTCCGAGGCTTGCTGTTTGGGCTATCTCTGTTAGTCTGAATTAAAATTGAGGAAACGGGTTTGGGGCTTTGGTTTTTTTTTTTATTTGTTATTTTGTCAAATTTCTTTACTTTGCAACTTGGGTTGGGTTTGTGTTTAGGATAATATAATTTCTTAGGCCATTAGCTTTTGGGTTTCATTTTTTTCAGGTTTGGGTTTTGTTTTATGTTTTACTAGATTAAAAAAGGAAAAAAGGCCTAAAAAATAATAAAAATAATAAAAATGAAAATAATAAAAATACAAAAAATGTTTGGTCCATGCAACAATCAATGATTGTGATTGAGGAGTCGGTGCTCCCTTCATAGCTTTGAATTGTAAAGGATTCACTGAGTAGTCGAGTGCTAACTTGAATCCTCTGCAAAATGATTTCCTCTTTTAATAAGCCATCAATTGAAAGTTCATTTCCAAAATTAAAACCAATCACACAACATTTTATCTTCCTCTCTTTAATTAAATCTATCAACATAGAAATTTTTTTTTATAGAACGGCGTGGCTTTGAGTTCCTCATTGCACCAGAGGATATGTCGGCATAGTCATACTATCAAGCCAAAATCTCTTTTTCATAAAATTAGTTCCTTAATTTCTGTTTTAATTTTAGCTTTATTTCTGTAAATATATAATTTTTAATTTTAGCTTTATTTTTATAAATATATGACTACTAATCTTAGCTTTATTTTGATAAATATATAATTATTAATCTTAGCTTTATTTTTGTAAATATGTAATTATTAATTTCATCTTTATTTCATTTTTGTAAATATATAATTACATTTTTGGGGAAAAATAAATATTTTAAAATTATAAATATTGCGTAATGAGCTCTAGAGTAACCGTATTTATACGGATGTATTAGGGGTGCAGAGAAATTAAGTTTTCACCTTTCCCTAATCATAATCAGACTCCCGAACCTAAATCTCGCTTAAAAAGACCAGTTTCCTAAATTCAAAGGTTTTCCAATTTTATCCAGAATAAAGTTGGTGGCGACTCCCATATTTATTTTTAAATTAATTGTCATCCTCGTCGCAATAACCTCCGGGTACGTTGTAACAATTATTTTTTAGAAAGTAGTCCTAAAATCTAAACAAAATAAAAGAAAGTTTTTTTTATCCCAACACCCCAAAAAAGAATTTGACCAAAAAACAAAACAGTAAGCCTAATATCCAAAAACTAAAAAAAAAAAAAGAACCTTACCAAAAACAAAATAGCAAGCCTAATGTCCTACCAAAAATTAATTCTGAAGAAAGAAAAAAAAAAAGCCCAAATGCCTTAATTAAAAAAAAACCAAAAAGAAAACAAAACAAACATTTTTTTTAAAAGAAAAGACCGACCCAAAACAAAAATAATTAGCCCAAAAAAAAAGCCAAGCCTAATAGCAGCCCAAAAAAATCTAAACAAAAATACAAACACCAACCCATTGCCTATAAAGTAAATTTGATCTTAAAACAAAAGAATAAAATAAACAAATAAAAAAATTGACCAAAAACTAAAAAAGAAAAAGAAAAAGAGAAAGACATAGGGATTGTTGGAAGTGTTTTTGTTCTTAATTTTTTTAAAATTGTTTTATAAAACAAGTTTAAGTTCAATTTTTTTTAAAAAAAAGAAAAACCTATTTGGTAATTTAATTTCAAAAACAATTTTATAATGGTAAAAAATAGAAAATCTGTTTGGATAATTTTTTTAAAAAACAACTTTTAAAACAAATAGTTATGAATTACATTTAACTTAAAAAAAAAACTTTATCTTTCCATTCTCTAAACAATCCGTCTCGCATTCTCTACTTACTTACATAGTTATGAATTACACAATACGCTACAACAAGCCATCAAATAAGAGATCAACAGAGGTCAACCATCAATAAATAAATTCAAAACTCAATCATTCACAGCCAGAAATTGGAAAAAAAAAAAAGAAGAGCAAGACACAGTCCAAACAATTCATATCCAATTCTAAAGGCAAATAAAGCAAAAATGTGAAAAACAAGAAGAAGAGGTGGCGGTTCTCTTCATGGTAGTCACATCATTACCATGCTCCACCATCATCGTACCATCAAGCCACCACCTGAACCAATCATTCACAACCATAACCACCGTGGCTTCTCCCTTCCACCACTGTCATCATCCATGAACCACTGAGCTCAAAGACACAACCGCAACCTCTCTTTCATTGTCGAAACCTCTGCCTTCCTTGTACAACCCCATCGACGCACAACCTCCGCAAAAATCAGTCGCGTGAAGCAAGCACTGTCGCGAGATCGTGACTCACGGCTTTGCACCGCTATAAATCTTCTAGCCTCCGCCATTCTGCAGCTTTTGTGCCCTTCACGTTGTCATTGCGCACAAGCTGCAGTAGATCAACCTTCCACCGCGCGGTGGTTCATTACCTCAACCCCAATGAACAACGAACCTCGGTTCTCAACCACCAAACAACCACGAACCTTTGCCTTAGCCACAGCTGCCCCTAAAACTAGATTTGGGGGTGAGCCACAGTGGTTGGGGGAAGCAAATCTGAAGTGAAGTTGGAGTTGTGTGGTGTGCGTTTTTGGGTGGAAGTGCGATCCCATTTCATTCACGACCAAAGGTTGAAGAAGATACGGCAAAAATGTTTTTCCTTCATTGTGTATGATATGGGATTCGAAGAGGTGAAACAAGATATTTACAACAATGCCACCGCCTATTTTTCAAAACACTTTGGAATTGTTTTCGATTTTTGTTTTTAAAATCTAGATTCAGTTTTATTGTTTTTAAAACCAATATTCA
This sequence comes from Dalbergia cultrata, assembly GCA_031216105.1. NCBI lineage: Eukaryota > Viridiplantae > Streptophyta > Magnoliopsida > Fabales > Fabaceae > Dalbergia > Dalbergia cultrata. The sequence continues at coordinate 51,376,863 of CM062347.1, read as the reverse complement.
GGAAACATTCATCAAACAATGTTTCCTATTTTTTTCGTCTTAAAAATTGAAAACAATTTTAAAAAATGGCTACCAAATAAGATGATAGATTTTGACCCAAAATGTTAAATCCCAAAACCTACTCCACTAAGTTAAAATGCTACAACATAGAAAAGGAAAGGGCAAGAGAGGCAGTGGCGGCAACATGCAGAGGGGAAGAGGGGAAGTTTCATGGTGTTGCCGAGCAGGGGAAGAAGCGGAGCTTCCCGGCAGTGCTACAAGACCTCAGTGGCAGCAGCTGCTGGGTTGCAGAGGCACTTCGCTGGGCTGGTGCGTGATGGTGCTGCAGTGCTGCAAAGCAGACAGTGGGCTTGTGATCTGCAGTAGTGCTGAGTATAGTTGCAGGGGAAAGCAGCAGAGGAAACTAACTTCACGACGTGATTGTTACGGAGATGACCAGTCTCGTGGAGGTTAAGTGCGGTGGTGCGCATAGAGGCCGCGAGGCACTTGCTGGGCTGGTGTGAGATAGTGCTACAGTGCTATGAGGCAGGTGGCGGGCTTGGGATCTGTGATTGCGCTGGGCTCGAGGTTCACATTGGAGTGACGACGCGAAGCCGTGGGGCTGTGTCTGACTTTAAAGAAGGGCATCACGGTGGTTGGGCTGGTCCACTGGGGGAAGGCTGAGCGGCGACTTGTTTGTGGAGTGGAGGTTGGCTTTCTCTTTTCCTTTTTATTATTATTATATTTTTTTTTATTTTCTAAGTTTGGATTTTTTTGACTTCTTGTAATTTGTGGGTGTTGGCTCTGTTTGGGTGATGAAAGGGGTGATGATTGAATGGTTGTGGCTTTGTTTGGTTCTTGGATTTGGATAGGTTATGGGTTTTGGTTGAACTGCGAAGATGTTGTTAATGGTGAGGGTGATAATATTACTAGCTGTTGGGTTGAGATGGTGATTATAACTTTGATGGAGGATCGTGATTGTGAGTTAAAGGGTTGTGGTGATAAAGGTGATTGTTAGCAGTTGTGATGGGCTCAATATAATGGTGATAAGGGGTGGTGGATATTGTTAGTGGTGGTTGTCAGTGATGGTGAGGATGAAGATGGATCCATGGAAGTTGATTTGTTCATGATCGGAATGATAGTTCAAGGCTCAGATTAAGTAGAAAATGGTGAAGAATGAGCCACTACACTATGTCTGTGTCTTCGTCCCCCTTCTTTGATGATGAATTCATGTATTTCTACATGCTTTCCCAATTAATTAAATTTTCTAGATTGATTTTTCTCGGATATTCAGGATTTTATGCTCTGATTAAGGAATCTTTGTCTTCAAATTACTGTTGACTTTAGGGATAATCTGTTACTGACTTCGCTACCCTTTATGAATTATCCTTTTCTCGACAATTATCCTCTTCTTTCTCTATTTTTTATTATTTTTTGGAGCCGTTCTTTCTGAATTTCATGACAACAAAAAAGAGGGAGGATGGTGCCTGTCGATGCTTATCTCTCCTTTTTTTTATTATATATTTTTTAAACAAAAAAGAAAAAAATTAAAATGGTGTAGACTGTGGAAGGCCTGTACTTATTTTTTTAATTTTTTTTACGACAAAGATGGGAGGCATAGGCTAAATTGGGTTGGACTTTTTTTCATTTGAGTGTATGAGAGGCCCTTTTTTGTTTGGTTAAAAAATAAAAATATTCAGACAAAATATAGTATTTATTGTTCTTTACCCCATTTTGCTCACGAAAATACACCCATCCAACCTTAGGATACTCCAATTGCTGATTCTATTACTCAATCTACCCTAACCAATGTGTCAACGAACGATGTTCCCCTCCATGATACTCCTATTACTCCTCCCTCAAAGCAAATATTGGTTTTGAATGATGATAAAATGGAGCAGTACTTTGGAGGCCCATTTCCAATTCATCAACATATGTTTATTACTATCAAAATGGTCAGGCCCAACTTATTTGGATCGGCCCCACATCAGACCAAAATATGTTGGGGTTAGGTCACTTCGGGTTAAGTTACTTTAAAACCAAAACAATGTTAGCTCAGCCTAATCTATTTGGCCCACTTACCAAGTCTTTTTATTTCTAATTTACATAGCATTATCATGTAAAAGAGACAACAAAATTGTTCATTTATGTAAAAACTATAAATGAGAAAGTTTATTCTTAGTGTATTATTAGTTTAGACAGTACAATTTTCTTTTTTTGCAAAGTTCTAAGAGTTTGTTTTCTATTTAAATTCTTTACATAAAACTTTGGAAATTTTTTTTTATTAAACAATAAAAAAAAAAAAAAGAAATAAATTGACCTTTTTCAACCTAAAATGAAATAGAACCTAATTAATCCACCTTAAATTGGGTCAATTTAGAAGAATATTGATCCAACTACTTGAATAAACTAACCATCCTCACCTGATAAATGACAAATTTCTTCATATAATTTCTCAAAGACAGTAACTATAATTAGTATAAATCTCATGAAAGACTTTTGTTTCTCGACATTAGAGGCTTGGAGAACAAACAATCAGTTTAAGGTGAGAAAGAGGTAGCTCACTTGCTTGATATTCTGTACATATATTTCTATGATTTCGGTTCAATTTTTAAAATTCTTTTGTTACGAGGTGATTTATAATTTTTTTATAAATACTCACAAGTATATTCTAATCCTGTATTAGAATAAATTATTCTTTCAATCTAAATTTTTAAGTTAAAAAAAGACTTCTTTAATACTTGTATAAAGTTTAAGGTATTGGTATCTCTTAGTTATATTTATGACTAAGAATAAGTAATATATCCCACTAAATCAAATTTTTTAAAATTTTTTAAATCACACCTATTGATTAAGACCCACTAACATAGTCCATTCCACTTGCATCTACCTACTTAGAGTAAAATTCCATAAAAAACCAATTTTGACCCTTTTAATATAATCTCCCTGCTGCAACCAAAATAATAATAATAATAATAATCTCCCCACTTTTAGTTATAACTATGTCATTTGTTACTTACTCTTGCAGTTACGGATTCATACAGCCCGTGTTTTCATCGACTTTTTCAGTTATTCTATATTTTTCTGAAATATATTATTAGAATAAAAGGTGTTTTAATGTAATAAGCAAGTATAAAAATTGCACTTTCTAGGAACAAAAACTTTAGCAAGCAAAAAATATCTGAAATTCTTACAACAAAAAGTGAAAGATGCGAGAGAAGGGGTAGACCGGTAGAGAGAAAGTAAAAAGTGAGCATTCTTTTTAATTATTTTTTTTTTTTAAGTGCACCTGCTCTCTCTCTCTCTCTATATATATATATATACATATATATATTTTTAAAAAGTAGGTTTTAATAATAATTAACTTAAGGATGACTTTGGTTTGGTAAGTAATAGTGATACATAAAACAACCTCTCCCACCCTTATAATTGAAGTGAAAAGATTATTAAACAAATGTAAATGCTTTATTGTTTTATGTACTCCATAAACATGAATGTTTAATTACCATTATAAATACATTATTAGTTATTAGTTTTATATATTAGTTTTGCACACACACACATATATATAATTTAATTAATTATTTATGTTAATTAATTTGGTTGAATAGCTATTTGAATAAGTTATATGAGAAATTTTTGGTAGAGAAATTATGTGAGAATAATGTTACCTTTGCAAATAATAATCTTTTAATTTTCACTTGATAATTAAGGATTATTTTAAATACACCGAAGAACTGTAGTTTTAAAAGAATAATTTGCTCATAAATATAAATAATAAATAGAAAATTAAAAATTTGAAAAATCTCAACCTTTTAATATAAAAGACTTTATTTTAATATTTTTTTTTTAAAAAATCCTCGTGGAAACTTCACACAAAACCCAAAAAGCTGTTTTTACTATAAAAAAAAAAAAAGAATATAAGAAAAAATGGTCATCCGCTGAAGGAAATTAAAAAAAGTCGTTGTGCCGTCATGGATCCACGCGTCGCGTTCTAATTGGGTAGCCCATTTAGCCTCAACAACTCTTCACATGCTATCCTCCCCTCTTTGGGCTCTCTCTACAAAGCCTAACACCACCGCCAACACCAACACCTCGCCCCATTCATTTTATTTTTTTTTAATTTTTTTGGCCCAGCTTCGGACCCGAACCACAATCCGAGCCTTAGAGCTTGGGGCCGAACCTCAGTCTTGGTTCCTCTGTTCGTTGAAAATTTCGCACTATTTCGATCACTTTATCTGTGTGAGCTCAGAGAGAGACTCTTCTCTTCCTCTCTCTTCTTCCTATCTCTCTCTACTTTCTCTCTCATCATTCGCTTTTTTTTTTTCCTTCTCTCTCCTCACCGCTTTCAAACCCTAAAACGCCCTTGGCTCCTCCACGTTCTAGCGGGGGATCACTCTCGAAGCTTTCAATGGAGCCTCATCATTGTCACTGTGAGTTCACGCGCCCTCTCCCCCTCTCTATGTGCCTCAAAAACCCTAGCCTTTCTCTCTCTAGGAATTTGTTTGTCTTTTTTTTTGGTGAATTTTTTTTTGGTGCAAATCTAATGGTTGAGTGTTTCGTGTTCTCTGCGTTGGGCACGATTTTCGGGAGCTCGTGCTGTTTTTTGGGTGTGCCGTGGTGAATTTGAATGCTGATTGTGAGCTCGAATTGTGTGTGCCGCGGTTTCCGATCTTATGCCTTTTGGGGGCAAATTTGAGATTTTGGAGCGATTTTCGGGTTTTGTGATGAGCTTAGTTGAGGGGAAAGTTGGGGAAGGGGATAGTAATTGAGGTTTTGTGAGTCTCATTTCTTCAAGAAGTGGGATTTTTTTTTTCTCTTTTGTTCTTGGGTTCACTTAGGTGTAATTGTGCATATTTAATTAGATTTTCAGTATTTTTTATTTGTCTTCATCTTCCTTGGCTCCTAGAATGGTTTTGTGACTTCTTCCTAGTTTTGGGTTTCTGCTGTATTGTGGGAATGGGAGTGTGAATTGTTGGCATCCAGTAGGACTTTAGTTTCATCACTTTCATGTAGCCCTGCCTTCCCTCCTTATTCTGTGAGTTTTTCCCTTCTTTTTTTTTTTGTTTTGAGAATTTTAGTGATGTGAATGATTTGTGTGAGACTGTGAGGAGTTTAAACTCAGTTAATTTTTTAGGCTGTGTTTGAAAAGTGTTTTTTTTTTTTTAAATACCCTTCGAATTCTGTCCCTGTTGATATGGATTCCATTTCCATATGAATCGGGAAAGTATGAATGCAGATGATGGGTTTTTGTGTGGGAACATTGTTTCATAGCTATAGTTGAAGTGTATGTATGCATCCAGGACTAAAAGGGAAAATTTGAGACTCTGGATGCTTTGAAGTTTGTGGATAGGTTTACTCTTTGGGATGTGTACTGGTTATAGTTTTATGATAAATATGAGTTTTCTATTGTTTTTGAAGAATAGCTGCCAGTTGAATTATTGTGATGCATTGTCTTGAGGATGGTAAGTTTTGGAGAAGAAGCTGCTTAGAGTTAGAAGCTTTGCAGTGCAGCTCTGTCCCATTTCTTCATAAGTGTGTTTCTAACTTTCTTTCTTGAGATCATTGTTATTGGTGAGTTGGAAGTTGTCACAGTCTGTCTTGATATTCTTCATTCCAATCCCTTGAGTGCTTCAATCCTTCAATTGGATGTAATCTCTGAAGGATGAGATTAAGCTTATAATGGTTATTTATCTATTTATTCATGAGTAGTGACACTCGTATATGGAAAAAAGAATCTTTCTTATGGGTGGTTCTCTTGGAGATGGGCTGATCGATCATTTCTGTTTGAATCTTTATTTGCTTTTCATTACCGAGCCCGGATGGTAGTATTAGTATATGTAAGGAAGAACATCTTGTACCTGTATGAAATTATTTGAGGAAAACAAAAAAATAAAAAATAAAAAGCTATGCCATATTCTTAGTGTGTGTCAGATAAGCAATGATTCAATCTTGTGTTTGTGTCACTGGAGATACTTTTGAGTATGGAACTCTATACTGCATTTTTTTGCTCCTCCTTTTTCCCCATATTTTTTGTTCTTTTAACTTATTGTTTTAAGTCATTCAAGCATTAATGCCCCAGAAATTTGTGTTGGTTGCACCATCAGCATGTTCAAATTTGGTATGCAAAAAATAAAAAGAGAGAGAATCTTAAGGGCATCTTTTAACTAAGCAATTTCATTTGGCAAGACCATGAATGTCATAAAATGTTTCTTCCTACAAACCTATTTTTTTCATCATGAAAGAGGTATTGCTTTGTGGTGCTCTTTCTTTCTCTTCTAATAATTTTTTTTCTATATATAAAAAAGATGTATTGCTTTGTTTGTGTGAATTGTTCCATCACTTATGTGCTTTAATTCTCAGTATTCTTTATTGCTCATGAAGGAGATTTCAGTCCAATATAGTAATGTTTTTTATTGTGTCACAAGGAAAAAAAATTGTTAATAGCATGGTGAATTTGATTGTTGTGATTGAGTATGCATCTTGCATGAGATGTTTTTTATTGTAATCCTGTTGTATGTTTTCATAACTGTTGTTAGTTTATATGTAGTATACACCAAATAGATTCTTGTCTGGTGGCTAATTTATTTTTTAAAATAATTTCCAGGAGGGAACAGTGGTTTCTCAGAGGTGTTTTTGGACAGCATAATATTCGGAGAAGCTTCTTTTTCTTGATTTTTCTTGATCCAATAATCCTTCTTATAAATAGATATCTGCTGAAAAATTGTGGGCTGGGTCATCTATGCCTGGAAACGAAATAGGAGAGAGGGTCCATAATTTTTTTGGTCAAGAAAACTTGTCCCAGGGCCAGTATCATTCACAAGCAGTGGATGGGAACTGGCCAGGGTTAAGCAACAATTTGTGGGCTGGTAGCCAGAGACCAACTGGTGCACCTTTTATTTCCAATTTGAAGAATTTTAATCTACAGCAAGCAGGTATATTTTCATATTCTTTTTAAACTATCCTCTTAATCTATCAATGATAGCATATTTGCTTGTTTTCAAATACATCTCTGTTGGTTTTACACAATAATTGTGATTTTGATACCATTCCTAATCAAACTTCCTTTTTACCCGCACAAAGATCCTGAGCAGGGACATTTACAACATGGTTTGAACCTGGCACAATCAAATCTGAGGCCTGACTCTGGCAGAAATCAACTCACAAACCAGCAAACAGCTGTTAATGGCTATATGCAGGGGCACCAGGTTTTCCAGTCTAGGCAAAATGAAGGAAACATTTTGGGAGTGGATACAGAAGCTGATTTGCATGGCATATCTGGCCTATCAAGAGGAATATCAGTGCTAGAGTCACAGCAAGGGACTGGTCTTGAGCTCTATAAGAAAAACCTGACTAGGACTGATGCAGTTGAGTCTCCTGTCAATTATGATTTTTTCGGAGGTCAACAGCAAATAAGTGGGCGGCATTCGGGCATGCTCCAGTCTTTGCCTAGACAGCAGTCAGGGATGAATGACATGCATCTTCTACAACAGCAAGCAGTGCTCAACCAAATGCAAGAATATCAAAGGCAGCAACAATTTCATCCACTGGATGCAAGGCAACAGGGTTCAATGACTCCAGCTTCCTCCATTTCGAAACAGACAGTTCCAAACCATTCGACATCTCTTATCAATGGCATTCCCATTAATGAGGCATCTAACATTATGTGGCAGCCTGAAGTCATGGCAACTAATGCAAATTGGCTCCAGCGCAGTGCATCCCCAGTTATGCAGGGGTCGTCAAATGGGCTCATGTTATCTCCTGAGCAAGTGCGTCTGATGGGTTTGGTTCCCAATCAAGGAGATCAGTCTCTCTATGGGCTTCCAATTTCTGGCTCAAGAGGTACACCCAACTTGTATCCTCATGTTCAAGCAGATAAGGCAGCAGTGTCTCAGCTTTCTATCCCACGCCAGTATTCTCACATTCAAGGGGATAAGGCTGCACTGACACACTTATCAGCGAGTGGTAATTCATTTGCACCTCATCAGTATCCTCCATTTTCAGATCAAACTGACACAAATGATGGAACTCCAGCTTCAAGACAAGATATTCAAGGGAAAAATATGTTTGGTTCTATTGCTCAAGGTATAAATAGTGGACTAAATATGGAGAACTTGCAGCAAGTGAATTCTGAGCAAAGAAATGTACCAATTGAAGATTTTCATGGGGGGCAAGAACTAGCTGGATCTTCAGAGACTTCACAAGACAAGGTGCTAGTGCAGGTTCCACCTTCACAGAGTGTGGCTACCCTAGACCCAACTGAAGAGAAAATTTTGTTTGGTTCAGATGACAACTTGTGGGATGGATTTGGCAGGAATACAGGTTTCAATATGTTGGATGGTACAGATAATTTTAGTGGATTTTCATCTATTCAGAGTGGAAGTTGGAGTGCACTAATGCAGTCTGCTGTAGCTGAAACTTCTAGTAGTGAAATGGGTATACAGGAAGAGTGGAGTGGTCTAAGTTTCCGGAATAATGAACGCTCATCTGGGAATGAGCCGCCTTCAGCCATGGATAGCAGCAAACCACCACTTTGGGCTGACAATAACTTGCAGTCAGCACCCAACATAAATTCAAGACCTTTTCTTCGGCCAGATGATGTTAACAAGCCCAATTCTGTGAACTATTCTGGTGTTGCTGGATTTCATCAATCAGGTGTTGATACTGCACAGGAACAGCGTGACAGGTTACAGACTGATTCTTCTCAAAGATCAATTCCACAGTTTTTAGAAAGAGGCAAATGGTTAGATTGCAGCCCTCAGCAAAAACCCATTGCTGAAGGGAGTCGTATTTATGGAAATGCTGCTAATCCTCCAGGTATAGAAGTAAATGAAAAGGTTATTTCCGGTTCTTGGACCCATCAACAGATGCTGTCTTCCCCTAATCGCAGCAGTGAGCTATTCAATAGATCTAATGGTTGGAATGCTATCAAATCAGCCACACCTGATAACAATTCTACTTTGAAAATGCGTGAAAATGAAAACATATCACAGCCTCATCGTGAGGAAGCTAGGCAAGAGATGGGCCATATTCCTGCAATGTGGGAGCCTGATTCTGATGCTAATTCATCTATCGGGTTGGAACATGTGAAGTCTGCAAGTAACATGCAGATTTCTGGGGAAGATTCGGGTATGAACGGTATTGCTGCTATACCAAACTCAGGTGCTACATGGGTTAGCAGGCAAAGCAACCAGCAGCTTCCTAATGCTGATGCATGGAGACATGCAGATTCTGTGGGGAGCTATGGAAATGAAGTTCCAGGAAAATATAGGTATCATGTGGAGAAGAACCCTTTAGTTTTGGAGTCATCAAGGAATGAAAAGTTAGAAGGAGAGGTACATGATATAGAGAACTCTAACAAAAAGGAAAAATCAGCAGATGGCTTTGGCTCTAATTCTTCCCATTATAGAGTTGGTATGCGAGAAAATTCCAGTTTTGATGGAAGTGATCCACGTAGTCCAAAGGTATCTGCTGGTCCAGGAAATCGAAGACCTCCTGTAACTCGTAAATTTCAGTTTCACCCAATGGGCGATGTTGGTGGTGACATGGAACCTTATGGAAACAAACATGTCATAAATTCACAGCCTTTGCCCCATCAACCCTTTGGAGTGCCTAAACGTCAGGACCAAAGCTATCCTGGACAGTCAAAGTATGGTCACTCTGATGGGAATTATACTGAAACAGAGAAGGTAATTTAAAACTATACCCTTATTATGCTTGTGTTGCCATGTTAATTGCACCATGTTTTCTGTACTTATTGGAGAAGTAGTTGTTGATATACTTTAAAATGTGACAGAAGCATGTACCTGCTTTTCAGGGCGACTCAAAAGGCTTAGATGATAATGCTTCAAAAAGTATACTGCCTGGTCAAATACCAAAAACATTGACTCCACTTGATAGAGGTGTCGGTAATTATGCCTTAAACAAGACTGCTTCTCCCAGGTAGGTCAATTTTTTGAAAATTTTCTTGCCTTTTTCTTTTTTTGAGCTTATGAGTTTAATGTGTCGTCATGTGGTAGTTGCTTCTCATGTGGTAGTTGCTTCTTAAATATTGTTCGTGCAATTATTCTTGTGTATTCTTTTTAGTGATAAGTAGCCATGACCTATGCTTTTTTTTTTTATTACATATACCAACATCTGTCTAATTGGTTCTGCAGCTTGGTTTACTTTTTCCTTTCCTCCCTTTCCTTTTCCTACTCCTCATTCTTCCATGACTTGCATGATGAACTTAGCTCAACTGTTTGCTTTGATTTGTTAAAATTATTGTAGTCAAAATATTCTTGAGCTTCTTCATAAAGTGGATCAGTCAAGGGAGCATGGCATTGCAACAAAATCGAGCACTTCTAACCGCCATTTATCTTCCAGGGTGCTGGATACTGAATCTTCTGATGGGTCTGTTGTACATCCTCAACGAAATCAAAGTTTGTCTCAGGGCTTTGGTTTACAATTGGCTCCTCCTTCTCAAAGGCATCCTATGGCATCTCCTCGTGCTGCACAGCAAGTTGCATCTGAGACGGCAGATAAGGGTCACATGTGGTTGGCTTCTACTCAGACTTTTCCGTCTCGAGAGTCATCTCATGAGCTTAGGAATAACATCTCTGGTTCCTCAGGACAAACTTTTGACAAAGCTTCACAGTACAGTGTGGTGGGAAATATGTCACAGCCTTTTTCATCTGGCTTTCCTTTTTCCAGGGTCCATACTCAAAATCAAATTATGGCTAATCTTGGTGGAAAAACAGCAAATAGTCAATGTGCTAATGCAACTTTTGTTGATCGGACTGCTTCAACAAATCAGGTAGATGAATATTGTGAAAGAGCTCAAACTAGTCTATCTGAGTTGGCATCTGCTCGGGATATGTCCCAGCAGAGTTCTATAGACCAATTCCGTTTGGGAGAACCTTCCATGCAAAATTCAGCATTGGAGGCTGGCACGGCTTCTCATCCTTCCGTTACATTTAGTGCATCTCACCAAGGTGCCCCTTCAAAAGTTCTACACAATGTGTGGACCAGTGTTTCTGGCAAGCAGCATCCCAATGCCTCAAAGACTCCATCCCTTCTACAACCAATTAATGTTGGTGAAACTACAACTGGACCACAGAAGCCAGGTATTGAAAATTCAGAGAAAGATGGTAATGACCTTTCCCGGCTGCAGATATTGCCTGAGAGTGTTGATGCTACTGATGAGACTGCAAGTGCATCACATGTGAAGGAAAAAGTTGCGAAGAGTACACCTGATGCATCTCAATCTGGCCCTGCTGCCACTTCCAGAGATATTGAGGATTTTGGCCGGTCTTTAAGGCCAAACAACTTTTTGCATCCGAACTTTTCCTTGCTAAATCAGGTTCAGTCCATGAAAAATATTGAGATTGACCCGAGTAATCGAGATCTCAAGAGATTCAAAGTTTCAAATAATGCAGTGGACAAACAGCAGGAAGATTCCAGCCATGGACGGCAGTCATATGGATATAATAACATGGTCAAAGATGTGGTGGGTAATAATTCTTCAGTGCCACCATCAGATCCTAATATACTAGGGTTTTCAGCAAAGCCAGTTGATGGACCAGAGAAAAATGCACTTAATGCCTCCAATAGTAATAGAACAACTTCTGTTAGAAGCGAACATTCTATGATAAATCCTCAAATGGCTCCATCATGGTTTGAGCAATATGGAACTTTTAAAAATGGTAAAATGTTGCCAATGTATGATGTACGGGCAATGACGCCTCCAAAAATTCTGGACCCGGCTTTCATTGCAAGGAACCAGTCTGATAGTGTGCATCTTGGTAATTCAGTGGATCGAGTTAATAGCCTCAGTGATGCTGGTAATGCTAGGCAGAGTGCAATGCCCACTTCAGTTGCAAGTGAGCATGTGCCTTCTCAGTTATTGCCTCCTGCCGATGAATCTGATTTGCCAATTATGAGGTCCAAGAAGCGTAAAAGTGCCACATCTGAAATCATGCCATGGCATAAAGAACTGGGACAGGGTTCTGAAAGGCTTCAAGATATCAGGTGGTTGAATATATGGTTTAGCACATACTTTGTTTATATTAAATATGTTTAGATCATTTCTTTTACAGAACAACTTTTTATTGTGAATTCAATTATATGCTTATTTTAACAAAAAATAAGCTGATCTAAACATTTAATGCATGTAAAGTTCCCTTACTAGTGTTGATGAGTGATGACTTGATGTAGGAAAAGGTTCTGTCACTTTAATCTGTTGATACTGTGTTCTCAAATGCTCTGAGAGCACTTTATGCCTTGTTTTTTTTGCTTGATGGATATATTTTAATCTTGTTAATGTCATGAATTTGTTACGTCTCTTTTGACCTAAAGATTGACTTTCATTATTATTTTGCAGTGCGGCAGAATTAGACTGGGCTCAAGCTGCAAATAGATTGATTGAGAAGGTTTGTTCACAATGAAATAGTCTATGCAGCTGATTCTCTAAATTATTATGTCGATGAGGAGTTCACATTGCTCCATTTTTAATTTTAGGTTGAAGATGATGTTGAGCAAGGTGAAGAACCAACAATGAAATCGAAAAGAAGGCTTGTTTTGACTACACAGCTTATGCAGCAACTACTTAGCCCTCCCCCAGCAGCAGTTCTCTCTGCTGATGCCAAGTTACATCATGAAAGTGTGGTCTACTCTGTTGCTAGATTAGTTTTAGGAGATGCGTGCAGTTCAATCTCATGGTCCGGAAGTGATGGCAGCAAAAACCTGTAAGAATTGTTTTTATTTTTTTTTACTTGTGAACATGTGATTATATGTTGGTTTTCCATAGATCACACACACACACACACACACACACACACTCTTGTAATTTGTGCTGTTTAACAAATGTACTTTGATACATTTTCACAGCCTGCCTGATAAGCTTAAATCAGCCGAGAAGAATGATCAGTACATTTTGAAAGTGGAAGACTTTGTTGGTAGAATGAGGAAACTGGAAAATGATATATTGAGGTACTATCAGTGTTCAGTTTGAAACATACAATCCATTCTTTTTTCCCTTTTCATTGCCATTGGAGAAAAGTATGGTTGGCCTATATTGAGTGACAAAGTTCAGCCTGTGTGTATCAATGTAAATGAACAGATGTTTTAGTGTGGTGTCTAAATATTTTACGAGATTTGTTGCTGTTTCCTGTTTATTTCATGCATGGATATGGAAACATTGGACTGTTTTGTGTCTCTGTCTTGGTTGCATACTAGATACTACTATCACTGTCATTAGGTTATTACTTCATTCCATTGCTTTTGCAATAGGATAGCAATGGCATTGTCCTCTGATTTTTTGCCGTTTTTCATCTTGATGATGCAGATTGGATAGCAGGGCCTCAATTTTGGACTTGAGAGTGGAAAGTCAAGATTTAGAAAGATTTTCTGTCATCAATCGGTTTGCCAAGTTTCATGGACGGGGGCAAAGTGATGGGCCGGACTCATCATCCTCTGATGCAACTACAAATACTCATAAACCGCACCCCCAGAGATATGTTGCTGCAGTTCCAATGCCTAGAAATCTCCCAGACAGGGTACAATGTCTTTCACTTTGATAATTAATTAATTCATTTTTCCATCTTTCTTGGTCAGTTGTCTTCACAACCTCCTGTTTCTGGTCCTTTTCTTTCAACTTATATTATTGCACTTCATCGCCATAGAACCATACAACTGGCAATGTAGGAGAGAATGGTACTAGATTGCCCCCTCAACCAATGGAGGCTGTTAGATCTTTGCAATCTATATATGTATGTATGTCTGTCTAGATCTTTGCAATCTAGTTATCTTTTGATTTTCAGGTTCGAAGCCTTCTTGTATATAGTAAGATAATATATGCAGTCTACTTAGTTTTAACCATACCATAATTGGCTGGGTTTTGGCTGATTGATTAGCTTAAACTGTTTACTCAATCATTTTCATTTCCTCAATTTCAAACCGTTCTCCTGTATTTGCATAAAGTAAGCATACATTGGCAGTCTACTTAGTTTTAACCTTGAGCTCTCTTCACTCAATCATTTATTTTTTCTCAATTTTGAATAATTTTAAATACATTTGGGCTTATTTAAGCTCTACTAATCTTCTTGTGGGCCATTGCATATCTCCAACCCTAAACCCTAAATTAAACCTATTGGGTAAATTCTTTTTTACTTTTGGCATTCAAAAGTAGTGTTGATAGTCTCATACTGTAGTTACTAATTACTAATATTATAAAATCTCACTCCATTACTAATTCTTGTTGCTTTCAGTTGGCGGGATAATTTGATAGTTCATATTGTTTATAGCATATCAGCTGTTTATAGTGACAGAAACTCATGTTTTAATCGTTGGATATCAATTGAAAATAGGGTGGGAAGTTTTGTTCGCATAATATTTTACCTTGTGATTATTTTCCTCTTGGGGAACTGTGCTCCTAATTAGTGGAGTATCTTTTTTCACAATGCATTTTGTTTCTTATTCCCAATCATGTCCTTAGGAGTTTCTGTTGCATCATCCCCCCATCCCCACCCCTTTTCTCTCCTCCTCCCCAGCAGTAATCATGCAATTGTGGTTACATGTTTATCCAAAAATGATTTATCGTAGTGGAATGATTTACCTTATCACTTTTGGCCTGAAGACAAAGAAAAACAAATGATTTAGATTCGGAATTGCTACAAATCGAGGCATAATCAGTTTGGTTTTGCTCCAGATTTTACCTAAAAGTTGATCGCACTTGATTGTCTCAATTGCTGTTTAAGTTTAGACAATAACATCGCATGAAAAAACTATCGTGAAGGGCAACATCTATTAGCTGGGTAACAGTGGAGATTTTCCTGTTGTGTTCATAGAGTGATCTATTAGATTTTCCAGCATTTTCATGGTCACCTCTGGGCTGCTTATTAGATCTTGAAATGCCGGCCGGACGTGTTGAAATAATAACAACCCGAATTGCATAACTTAGTGGCATTTTAGTAAGTGCATTTAGGTTAGATGTCTACCTGTGGTTTTATGCACCAAGGCATATATCCACAAACAATTGACATGGCCGACATTTTATGATTGGAACAATTATCCGAAACACGTGACTTTCCGCTTAGTAATATGTGTTCCTTGTCACCATTTGTACATGTGTCACTAAGACTGCGTCGTAGTCAACGCAATCAATTAAACATGCGAAGGGGCAGGCCCATAGAATATATACATCATCGTACCTCTGTCATACCACTACTGTCAAATAATGGCATTTGACATCGACCACATTCGTCCTTTTCCAAATAAAATAGCAGCATAATTTCAACCTTTTGTTGTACTTGTACACATCAACTGAGATTCCTCGAAAAGTGTACTCCCAAAAAACCAACGTCAGGAATGATGATGATGATGATGGTGATAGCTAAAAGCTCTGAAAAGGAAATTTAATGTTGGCTGTGACAACTCGCATCGAATGATAGGCTTTCCGTACGAAACATCAGATATGGAACAAAAGGCCAGTATCTTACGAATGGGATCGTAAGCAACAAACAACCATATTAGCTGTGGCCATGTTTGACACTTATATCCCTTTACTATACAACAATTGAAAACGGTAATGGCGTGTGGCGACCACGGGGAAAAGTGGAATAAAACAAATAATTTTGAATCAGCTGTCAACATTCTGCACTCTTTTTTTGCAATGTTTCTAATCACTTTTTAAAATAGTTGAATCATTAAAATAGATTGACATCAAATCACATGACTGACCTTTAGCCGAGTTAACATTCACATCAATTTATTTTCTTTACTGTTATTTTTGGGTTAGTAGGGTTCATGATTGAACTCGACCCAGTGGTCTCCACAAGGAGAATTTGATAACCTTGACTAGGTTTTTATCCTTGATTAGATCTCTTGTCAAGGATTTTTTAAGGGTAGGTTTGGGAAAATGAAAATGGAGAGAGTGACAACGGAAGGCAATGAGTGACAATATTAAAATTAAATTACTATTGTTTAGGAGTAATTTTAGGTGAGTGACAATGTGTCTTTTTAACCCGCTAAATTGAGGAAAGGGAATGAGTGTAATTTTCTTTTCTCCTTCCTCATTAAAATTGGTAAAACATCCAAACAAGGTCATGCCTCATTTTCTTTCACTCCACTCCTCACCTTTCTTCATTTAATTAATAACAATTCTCTTTGATCATCCATAGAACTGCCAAACATAGGCTTAAAAGGTTATAAAATATTACCTTGGGTTCAACTCTTTTGAATGGGTTATGGAATAGAAAGTACTTCCTCTGTCTTGAATAATTATCCAGTTATAAATGCTCATTGAAATTAAGGAAATGATTAGTAAAATATGAATGTTAGTAAAAAATTAAGGACTAAATTATCCTTGTTTCTTTTCAATACTATAACTTCCTCTCCCCTCCTTCACTAATGAGTCAGTAGCATTTAATAGGGGCATTATTGGTTAAAAAATAATTAATACTATCTAAACTTTTGAAATGGATAATTATCTCTAGACAAAATAAATTTTTAAAATGGACAATTATTTAAAGACAGAGGGAGTATTAAATTTTCCTCAAGAGTTCATTTCTTGGTATTTGAACTCTATCCACCTCTAAGAGTTGAAAAAGTTTGCTTATCATAACAAGTAACTGTTCGTATGACTCTTTTTCTTTATCTTTTTTGTTCTCTTTATATTTTAGGTTGAATCGTTTTGTTCTTTTTATATTTTTGCCTTTTTTTGTCAGAATATTTTTTTCTTTTGGTCTGATTTTTCTAGTTTTTAACAGCAGCTCTTGGACCATTGTGTTCCAACTGATCTAGCCCAAAATGCAGACCAAACATTCATCTTCCCAAAAACCCTTTTCACCAGTTTTGACCATTCCCATTGGTTTGCATTGGCTCGCACTCTAGATCTTTGGCGCTTGTCAGCCATGCCAACTACAACACCAACAATTATGAATCAACAACAAATTAAAAATTTATTCAAAGCTCTTATAGAAATATATTATTTATGCTCATATTATATAGAATATTATGTCGATTCGTATCTTATTTATTATTGGATAAATTATGGACCTTACTTAAATGTCCTTCTAATGGTGGATGAGATATGAGTCAACACAATGTCCTATATAATAAGTGAAAATAACATAACTCCTTGTGAAAACATGTATCATTTATCAATCAACACGCCTGCCGTTGTACTAAAAATGCAGAATTAAGAGACCACGATGACTTACAAACAAAGTTGGTGTGTTATTGGTGAATGGTACAAAGAAACGTTGCATTGGATGGAGACTGCCCCACACAACTCTCTTATCGAGACTTCTGGGACCAGTTATGTAGAAATCTGCAACCAGCCGACACTGTCCAGTTTTTAAAAGGTATAACTGTTTCATAAAGGTCAAAGCAGCGAAAATATAAAAAAGAAAACACAGCAAAGAGTTTAATACCTGCTGCACATTTGTGATATAGTTTATGCATATGGTGCATCCAATTTGGACACCAAAGTTGGCCTTTGAACAAATTTCATCCGTATGTGAAGATCCAGAGTTGCCCTTTGTTCTGCAATTCTTGACAGAAAAAAAAAAAAACAAAAATTCTCTTCTCCATGACTTCACTATAATAACTGCAACAAGAAGCAATAAACATATCATGCCTTTGTTAGTTTTAACAGTTATATTATTTGTATTCACCATACATAAGACATTGTGCCAACTTACATCCCATCCACCATTAAATGAGATATGAATCTCATTCGAGTGGGATCTATATTCATCCATGGTGAATACAAATAACGTTTTTCTAGTTTTAATTTGGTTCTCTGTATTTTTCGTGTGCACAAGCTTGACAATGTCTGAAAAGAGTGTTCAAAGGTCTAACCACCCAGTCTGATTCCATAATCATGTGCCTCATTCGGTGCTAATGCTGAGACTTCGCTCGAAATCCGTAGAAGCTTTTAAGTTTTAGCAACTTGTCTTCTCCTAGGAGACCAGCTTTTAACGAAGGTCCTCCCCAGCAGAGCCATAAACATTTCATTCACCCAGTGAATAGGAGAGGGAATGAAAGGGTTAGACAGATGAAGATGCATTCCAGATATTCACACATTTAATCTCATGACAGATAGGAGACTTATAAATTAACTGTGTACTAAAAAGAAAACGTATTGTTTCTTAGATACTTGTTATGAAAATATACTTTTCAAAGGTTTAAAAGTAGGAGGAAAATGGCAATTCAAATTGTATTCTCATGTAAATGAACTACTCTAGATCTTGGTTGCCAAAATTCTTGTTTTTCCCTGCTAAAACACCGGATGGAAATCATTTGTCCCAAAATCATGTCCCCTTTCCTGTCTCATCAATTATTTTTTTACTATGTGGAAACTGAGTAATATTTAGTTAGTAACTGTTTTAAAATTTTAAATGCCATTAAATGCTCATCTTTCACGTGGTAAGAAGTGATTGATTGGATAGGAAAATAGAATATAATTTGGGAATGGAAGGTTTCCATTCTAAAATATCAGAAATTGAACAATTTGATTTCCCATTTCTGTCTTGCAGAATGTTGTCGCTATCCTTTACATTCGTATATCAGAAAAGAGAGTAAGGGGCTACAATATAGGGGACCGTGAATCAACCCAAACAATGACATACAGGAAGTCGTAAGATTCAGCACCATACCCTATCATTAGCTTACCTCAAGGTGGGGGTTGCTTCCCCTTAGCCACTGCATGCCCAAAATCTGTAGAACTTTTAAATGTTATGGCATCTGGTCAAAGTAGGCATGCCACATGCATCTCATCTATCTTTTGCTTTTCAAAGAACAATATGAAGTCCTAAAACGAGTACCATGTATACTGTAGTAGACCATGCAAAAACAACAAAACCTAGAATTTCTACTATGGTCGGGGATTTGTATATACATCAAGCATAAGTCTTAATATACTTGCACTTGTCAATATCTTTTTATGGATATAAAGTTTAATCAATCCAATCGTTCAATTTAAAGTTCCTATTGTTATCTGATTTTTCTAAAATTTGACATACTTGATTATCAATATAACATTATATAATAATTTAATGGTCGGATTGATTAAATTTAATTTCTATAAAGAGTTATTAAAGGGTGTAAATATACAAGATTTACACTTTGTGTAAATAGATCCCTATTATATATATATATATATAGTGAGATAAGTGATTTATTATGAGAGTAAAATGAGTAAATCTGGGTTATATAACTATACATGGATAATTATGGTTGAAAGTTATTAATAGTAATTAATGATCATGTGATCATTTAAAAATGTCATATGATTTTATATTTTAATCTTAAGCATTCAACTAAGATTCAATGATTCAGATTTACTCCTCTTATTTTCACAATAAACCACCTCTCTCATTTGAGTTATATATAAGTTAGGATCAAGTTATACTGGTGTAAATTATAATTACCTATCACAAGGATCATTCATGTCAAATTTCATAAAAATTAAAAATCAATCATGGAGTTTTTATTTTTGTTCATTTTAAGTATATATATTATGTTGATTTTGATATATATAAAAATTATGCCAGACAATTTTAGATTAATTTGAAATTTTACAAATTTGATTTATACAACGTGAGCTTTTAATCTAACTGTGGGTTTTGTAAAAAATTTTACCAATAAAAAGTTATTTAACAGTGTAATATTTTTTTAAAGTTGTATCGATATAACTTGATCCTAATATATATAAGAAGAGGAAGACTGGGGGAACATTTTAGATCACTATCAAGTGGTTAGTATTAAACAAGACAGAGCATAAATGTCTACAAATCGTAACAAACTTGTTTGTGCAAATGATATTCTTTGTTCAGCGCCCAACTGACCACCCTTAGAGAGGAATTCATTCAGCAATTTTCTACTTTTTTTTCCATTTCAAATGAGCAGAATGAAATTTTCAGTCAGAATCAGAAGTAGCTCAGTTCAGCAAGATGAACCTGTGCAATCAAACAAAACCTGAGTCTCTAGCTATTACTGGAAGGGCATATTTCTAGTTGAACTCTGTACGCCTGTGAATTTACCTTCTTTATTGAACAAAAGTTTTGAAGTCACTGCAAATAATAGTATATGGCATCAACAACACCGCTAAGTATTCTTACGAAGGAGCAGCCTACATGCCATATTGTTTCATTTACTTCTCTCTACAATTGAAAGAGCAAATTAAACTTAATTCTCTTGAAGTTCAATGAAATTTACCTCAACTCCCTTTATTTATCTGGGTAATACTAATTTTTCATGGACGCAACCAACTTCCAAAGAGTAATATGTAATAATGTAAAGGTGGAAAAAATTTCACAAATTTAATGGAGGATGATGTAATAATGTCACAAATTCAGAGATATTTTCCGAACAAATTTTACAAATAGAGGGAAATTGATATGAATTTTATGAAACCTCAAGAAAAATAAATGTAATTTGCCATTAAAAATATATCTCTAATTCAACTATTCTATGTAGGACAAGGATATAACATGCGATGTCCTCAAGTCAACAATAACTTTCTCATTTGAGTTTCCTGTAACAACAGCCACAACAAGTACATCAGTAGAATATTAAAGCGATGACATATAGGTTTATCATTTTCAATAAAAGAATAAATGACATAAGAGAAAGAAAAGAATAATCCAACTAGCTAGCTCCATGTTTACCGAACAAAAGCAGCATAACGATAACCACGCAATCACGTTAATTACACGCCAAACCAAATACAACAAAACACTGAAAAATTCTCTTCCGATATCAAATTAATTAAGAAAAGTATAACTCGATCGAGATTCGAGGCATTTATTTTTTGTTCTCTTGTAGCTTTCTAAGATTGCATAATTAAAATCCGAATCGGTTATCGAAACACTGTTCAATTCACTCCTATTCCATTATTCTTAGTGATCTATGATACGAAACTGCTGTTAATTACCAAAACAAGATGTTAAGCAAGGGATTGATGATACCTTTGGGGGAAAGCAGATGCGTGAAACCTTGTGGCGGAAGGAATGGAGGACCTTCCGGTGGTTGATGAGCGTAGGGTTTCCATTTTTGAGTTTCGCTGAGCAAGGGCGGAGCTGAACTATTTTATTAGAGGAGACCAATACTTAATAATTAATTTCACATAAAAAAAAAATATATTGCAGTAACATTTATTTTATTTAAAAATTAAATAAAAATAATAATAATAATTATTATTATTATATATACATAAGAAAAATAAGTATTTTACCATCAAAATTCAAGAGAAACATGTATATTTACTTAGCATATATTATCAAGTATAATCTTTAAATATCTTGTTAAATAAGAAATTGGTAGTAAAAGTTAACTGAATAAATTTCTTTTTGTGGGGCCAAATTAACAAAAATGAACAATATATAAAAGAAATTGTAAATTTTAGAGGGGGCATTGCCCCCTCCCATAAACTATCAACTCCCAAGTGTTGAGCTTCGAGTCACAACTGCACAAGACTGCCTGCAATGCAATCAACAAAGTGCTTATTGCATGGAAAATGTTAATATAGACTCAATTTTATGGTGAATACTAGAGTTAGCATGATATTAATTAGTATTTTTATCATATATTTATATATTTACAACTTTAAATCATATATCAAATTGTTAATATATTGTGATGTATAGAATTTATCATGAACCTGGGAATATACATGTATAGTATCATTACTCCTCTTGTATAGGTTTGTGAGAGGCTATTTTTCTTGATACTTCCGATATAAAGTTTCTACTTATAACTTGGTGGTAAATTATTTAAATTTCCGATCACTGGTTCAATATAATTTTAGTGACTTGAGTTCGTGAGAGGCTATTTTATTCACACCCAACTAACTTAATTTATAGTCTGCTTATTACTTCTTACTTAATTTATGGCCTTCTTTAATTTAAATAACCAATATTTCGGTATTATTGAATTTCAACTAATTTAGTTAGGTTGATTTATTATAAAACAAAGCTCTTTCTATATTACTTTGTCCTCTAACGTAAACTTTGAGTTTTTTTTCATAATGGTGAAATTCGAGTCATTTCTTAAAGGCAATATATGCTGAATACGAACCAGTAAAAAATTAAACAATATTCTATTTAAATAAAATATGAAATAAAGTATAATTTTGATATGTACTATCTTAAGATCATGAGGTAATATTAGTGGGAGTGTTAGTGCGACATATTCTGTTGCTAAATGTCGCATCGACACATCGAGATGGTCATATGTAAGTGACTTTCAGCATGACTAAAGATGGCACGTTTTGATGAAGTTTACATTCGACTGAACGTAATAAAATAGATCAGTTTATTGTTAGGTAATTAAAAATGAGAAACAGATGATCACATTAAATAATAATAATAAAAAAGAAACAGTTGATGCAAATTCTTTAGCTGCCATCAATCAAACTAGCCCATGTAATATAAAAACCGATGCAATAGGATTTTAATTTGAGAATGAGATACATTTTGAGTCCATAATTTTTAAACTTAATTTTGATGCAATTAATTTTACCCTGCTATAATGATGGTTACTATAGGCAAGGTGGGCCACTATGCTCTGCTTCGGATTGTTGGTATTTGAATCTCCTTACTTTGCCTCTTCGTTGCCGCCATGAGTTTCAAAGTGTGTCCAGGCAGGGGTACTTATCTGTAAGGACTTTGATGTCTAACTCAACAATAGCCAAAGAGGTATATGATAAAAAGGATATAAACATATCTTTAAGTGGCAACCCTCCTTCCTTATATATGATTTTAGATTTTACCTTAGAAGGAGAAACCCTAATGACGAGTTAGCACGTTCTAGAAGGCATATCTCTTGTGTGATTCGCGAAAACCATTATATGAGTCAGCATGTTCCATAAGATTCCCCTAGAGCTTGGATTTCTGCTCATGGGAGTCCACTCTATCGTGTGACTTAGGGAGGCTCTCCTTATGCTTGGGTGGAAGTTGGATATCATTTTAGGCCTCATTTTCCTCACAATCGGGTTCTTCGACCCGAATCTTGGTTTCGAGGTCCCACTCCGTAATAACTACCATTTAATCATGTAATATATCACATTAAAAATATAGTTGACTTTCATATCTATTATTTGAATGATATCTAAATAAGAAGAATTTGATTGGATCTGTCAATATATCAAATTAAAGTCATTCTTAAGGAGATCACTTTATAGGTTTTGATGATGTCAAATTATTTTACATTATACCAATAGGTGTTAGCATATCTGATTAATCTTTAATTCATGCACTGCCATAACTTAGGTTTGATTCTTAGACTTTCCATTGTTGATGGATGATATTTAAATACCTCCATAAACACTTGATGAGTTTAAAGATATGTCTTGACCTTAGACTGAGGCAAACTTTCCCCTCAATCAGAACATTTCACCACAAAAAAGAAAGATTATTTTACCTTATCAATTATTAAAAATTCAAGAAAGTATCAAATCATTATGAGTGATTGCCATCAGAAAGTACTAACCACTATAATTTATCTAGATTTTTTTAGTTTTTATCAATAGGTACAATATTAGTGTGTACAAATTAATTAATTTATTTTTCATATCTATATTTTCAAAATATGAAAGTATAAACAATTGAGAGTAAATGTATAAAAAATAGAGAATTTTAGTTGAATTCTTAATAAATGTAGAGCGGATAAGATATTCTTAATAAATATAGAGTTGAAAATATAACTATAAATATGAAATTCTTTAATTAGAGTTATTAGTAAGATGGTTGAAAATTTCCGTTATTCACATTGATTTGTCTATACTTTTTCGGGTCGAATTTATCAGTAATATAATTAAAATCTCTCATTATTAATACATAATTAGTCAAGTATTTTAATAATATTCAGTAGAATCAAATCAAAAAAATTTATAACTCTACTGAAGAATAATTTAGAGAATACATTAGAGTTTGAATAACAAATATTTTTTAATCTAATACTTTAGTTTTTCTTTCAAGTGTGTATTTTAAAAGTATTCATGTAAAATTTAAACAATTTAAGAATTAATGCAAAAAAATAATAGTTTTTCAAGGATTCCAAAACTCAAATTTCCATTTTGTTTTAGAAAAATGCAAGAAGTTTAAATTTTGTTATCATCAAATATCATATATTGAAATTTTTGTATGTGCTGTGTATATATATATATATATATATATATGTTGTTTTATTCGATTTTTTGAAAATGTTGTTTTTTTTTCTTTCGGATAAATGAAAATGTTGTTTATCATGATTTATTTTATCCTTTTGTTTTATTACATTATATTACATTATTTATTTAGTCCTCAGCCAGTAAGTAAGCCTTTGGAAGTGAGGAAAGAAGGAGAAGTGGAGGACGTGCTCAAA
The DNA here is from genome assembly GCA_031216105.1 of Dalbergia cultrata. Lineage (NCBI taxonomy): Eukaryota > Viridiplantae > Streptophyta > Magnoliopsida > Fabales > Fabaceae > Dalbergia > Dalbergia cultrata. The sequence continues at coordinate 51,352,539 of CM062347.1, read as the reverse complement.
GCGGTATGGACAGACTTGGTTCAAAACGACGACGCATCAGGTTGCCGACGTCGCACATTGATGATGTGGGGTACACCCTACCCTACACTACACGTGCCCTTCTTTAACCCTTCCTACCCTACACTACACGTGCCCTTCTTTAACCCTTCCAAGGAGAAGGAGAAGGAGAAGGAGAAGGAGAAGAGAGATGATGGTGTCCCTGTCCCTCCCATACCCATAAATGCCGACAGTACCTTTCCTCCGCTCTCCAAGTTACAACGTGGAACCTCCAGGAATCTGATTCCTGTCCAGATTCTTCTAGGTCACGTCCAAAGACAGAATCTCCCCACCACCCCCATAAAAAAAAATAAAAAAATAAAAAATCCAACAAAATTCATTTATTTATTTTTCTTCATTTTTCAAAGTAATAAACCTTCAACTTTGTAAGCTTTACCAATAAATGAGTACGCCCTTGCATTTTTCTTTTAAAAAAAAATCACACTTTAGTTTTCTTTGTTATCTGCGTAATTTAATTTTGGGGCACTGATTATTTGACTAAATTTCTTTATTTGTGTAATTTAAGGATACTTAAAAAGTAATTTTAAAAATTTAGTAGTGGATTCGTACTTCTAAAATATACATATTTCTTTTTCAACATGAAAATTTCTCTTTTAAGCTTTTTAATTAGTACTCGAAAAATCCTTTTTTTAAATAAGATTAATTGGTATGCATTGAATAATATCAGCTAAAGAACAATTGACAAATCATTATTTATGTATAGTATTTGAAAATTTGAATTATAATTAGTTATAAAATAATTTATATAGTAATTTTTTATTGATTAATAATATAAAAATATTTACATTGTTTTATATTGTGAATGTATGTCAATTAAATTCTTTTTAAATAGTGAAGTGAAAATAAATCATATTTATTGATGTGACATTATATAATTAAATAATTATATAAAATTTATTTACACTATTTTTATGTTAATTTTTTTAAAAAAATAAACCCTCAATCTTGTGAGCTGTACCAATAAATGAGAGTGCCTTTATTTAAAAATAAAAAATAAAAGAAGAAAAAATGAATTCAGTTTGGTTTGATTTCATTTTCTCTTCAATTATTTTGTTCCCAAAATTTAAGTAAAAGGCTACGGACTGTTGTGTCGTGGTGTTGCTCCGTCAATTTCCTTTTCTCTTTTTTCACTTTTTCTTCAGTTTCGCTCCATCTCCGTTCTCTTACCTACAACTTTTCCCTCTCGATCAACCTAGGGTTTGTAATTGTTCCCCGCTCCATTGGTTTGATCTCGATCTCGATCTCGCTGCCTCAACCGCCACTGTAAGCTACTATTTGTTTTATGCGATGATTAATAGTAATAAAAATCGGTTCCGAATTGTTCAATTTTTTTTTTTTTTGATTTTATGTTTCTAATGCTGTAGCTGATCGGGATAGGAGACGTGTCTGTTTGGCTTCGGAGAAACTAAGGTTGGGGTTTTTACTGTTAACCGTGGTTTTGAAAATGTGGCATTTCGTTTTTTCAAGTAAATGTTGTTTACTCTTTTTTTTTTTTTTTTGAACTTATTGTGATATTCGATGAAAAATTGAAGATCAAGTACATTCCTAGTCAGTAGTCACCACAATAGGTTGGGAGTTGGATTTCTTTTTTTTTTTTTTAACATTTGATTTTTGATTTTCTGGGGTGCAGGTATTCTGAAAGGTTGTTGTTTAAACCTTCAGTGGGGCGTGGAAGTTTGAAGTTAACAAACTGATATTAACAGAAGATGGTTTGGAGAAACATTGGGGATGATGAACTACCTTCTAGTTCTAATTCTAACATCTTCTTTAAGAGAAGAAAGGTGTAGTAGTTATATATACTACATAGCCGGTCACATTGCTTACCATAACATGAATTTTTGTTGAAGAATCATCCTTATATAAACAGTGATTTCATGATGTTGTGTATACACAGTTACGTTTATAATCTTAGTTAGGCATCTATCAAAGTTAAGTAGGCTTATCAGGACTAAAGCAAATTAGTTGTGGCTTTTAGAAATTATATAGTTGAGGTATGGATGATGACATAGATTTTGAGATGTTGCTTCACAGTTGGAATACCAAGAATCCGACTGATCGGCTTTTCATTATATCTTGCTTTATTGCTGCCCTTGTTGGGATTTTGACCATAGCCTATACGGCCTTTCAGTGGAGAAGAAACATCAACCTAAGTTGGATGAAAGCCATAGCTAGATCTAAGAAAAACCCCAGAGCCAGGCACAAAGTTCCTGTCGCCCCTCATACTTGGGTTAGGGAATCTTCATCTCGTGCTAAGAATTTAAATTGCTGTGTATGTTTTAAGTCCATGTCCCCCTCTCAAACTCTAGGACCTATTGTAGCTTCAGAGGGTTTTATACACCGCTGCGGTATTTGTGGTGCAGTAGCTCATCTAAGCTGTTCTTCTAGTGCCCACAAGGACTGTAAGTGTGTGTCTATGGTTGGATTTGATCATGTCATGCACCAATGGGCTGTCCGTTGGACAGATGTTACTGATCAGCCTGATGAAACTGCTTTCTGTAGTTACTGTGAAGAGCCATGTGGTGGGACATTCCTCAGTGGCTCCCCTATATGGTCTTGCTTGTGGTGTCAGCGGTTGGTGCATGTTGATTGTCATAGTGCAATGTCTAATGAATCGGGTGATATATGTGATTTAGGCCCATTTAAAAGATTGATACTATCACCATTGCATGTCAAGGAATTGAATAGGAACTTGCCAGTGGGATTTTTGAGCTCAATTACTCATGGGGCAAATGAAATAGCATCGTCAGTTCGGGCAAGTATTAGGAGCCAGGGCAAAAAGTACAAGCATGGAAGTGAACCATCAGTTGAATCTGGGAATAGTGAGAACACTGGTGAAATGTCCATGGAAAGTACTGGTGATTCTCATCAAATAGTTAATGGCCACCATGAAGCGGAGGAAAAAAATAATGGTGCTATGAATAAGGAGGTTCAACATCAAGATGGTGATGTAGATAAGAAGTTGGATAGAAAACCCAGTCTTAAACACAATTCATCAATTGATCAGAAGGATGAGTCCCACATGTTGGGGGTAAAACCAAAATATGAGTTGATTGATTTGCCTCCAGATGCAAGACCATTGTTAGTTTTTATAAACAAGAAGAGTGGGGCCCAGCGTGGAGACTCACTTAGGCTGCGTCTGAATATTCTGTTAAATCCTGTTCAGGTTTGTCACTCTGCCACTTATTACAATATCTGCCAATTGATTGGGTATTAGTTTGTTGCTTCCAATTTTCTTCACTGCATTGTTTGCAGCCTTTTTTCAAGATTTACAGCTGATTAACAAGTAAAACAAATCCATCCATCCAGAAATTATCTCTTCTTATGAAATCACCTAAACAAGATTATGGCATAGTTGCCATCTTCTATGGATATAGTATACACTAAAAACTACTAACTATTACCAAAGTAGTCCTTTTGTTCGTTGTGAATGGTCTTTGACAAAATGATTAATCAAAGCATTCTTTGTGGTTGTTTAGGTGTTTGAATTGAGCTCATCACAAGGGCCAGAGATGGGACTTTATTTATTTAGGAAGGTGCCTCACTTCAGAGTTCTCGCATGTGGGGGGGATGGTACTGTTGGTTGGGTTCTGAATGCCATAGATATGCAAAATTTTCCTTCCCCTCCCCCAGTCGCTATTCTTCCTGCTGGTACAGGAAATGATCTTGCCAGAGTTCTCTCTTGGGGAAGCGGATTGGGTCCAGTAGAGAGGCAAGGCGGCCTTAGCACACTGTTACATCACATAGAACATGCTGCGGTTACTATTCTTGATCGGTGGAAGGTAACAATTAGTAATACACAAGGGAAGCAACAGCTCCAACCACCAAAGTTTATGAACAATTACCTTGGTATGTGAATGCATTATTCTTGTGCTTACTGCTAACTATATTGAAGTGTGTAGGCTTAAAGCATCTAGTAAGTCTGCTTCAAAAAATTTCAATAAGCATATGTACATGGACAGCGAGTTTTGTCTCGGGTGGGGGATAGTGGATTGAGAGAGATGCATTTAGTAATGTGGCACCTGATTTCATGGTTTGGCACTCTCATTTGACTGTGGATCTGACTGAAGCAAATCGAAGGATTGATTTGGTTGTGTTGAATTTTGCATTAACATGGTCAACTTACATCTTTATCCAGTCAAATCCGATTTTACCTACATTAGTTGAAGTCAGATTAGCATATGTGAATTTGAGTGATCAAATCAGGCACAAATTCCACTGTTTTCTTATGTATTTGCTTGGTTTATCATAATTTGCTATTCTTCATATGCTTAATATCTCTTGCATAATTCTTGACCAGTTTTGAATCTGACAATTTTCTTTTCTCAGGAATTGGTTGTGATGCAAAGGTTGCTTTGGACATTCATAATCTACGGGAGGAAAATCCGGATAAGTTTTACAACCAGGTATGTAATGTTTAATTGGAATTGGATTATGGGTTGCATGACATTTTGATGTTTCAATGTGAGAAAGATGGGAAGTTTATTAAAATTGGAGAATGGCTGTGTGGATAAGATTGCTTCCTCCTTTACTGTTTACATTGCTCCTGAGGAAATATTGAGAATAGAAAAAGCAACACATACTGCCGATACTTTTCTTGAGGTTCAATAATACTTATATTAGTTTTCTATTTTTGTTTTCTGATTCTTTGCTTCAATTGCTTTGAAGGAAATGATTGGAACAGTTGTCTTGGCACTGATTAAAAATCAGTATAATTATTTTGATCATGACAGGTTAAACTGGCTTATTAGTGTAAGACTTTTTTTTTTTTTTAAAAAAAAAAATGATGCAATGAAACTGTTATACAGTTACATGTTACTTTACTATCAACTATTGAGTATCGGCCTTTCCCCCAGGTGTAAATGTTATAAGCAGGTAAAGATTATGTAGTGGCTGTACTGAGTTTAATTTAATGACATTTTGTTGGGGTTTTCAGTAATGATCTTGAACCATTTGACATGCTTGCATGTGATAAGTGGTTTTTTCTTTCAAGCTGGTTGTTTATTGACACTTTAGACTGATTTACATAAACTGGAGATTACATTAATTTCACCATTCAGCATCTTGAAGTGGAGGGTTCAATGTCAATCTTTAATCTTACAATAAAGTTCTCTACGCTTTTTTGTACCCACAGTATCTTAATTTGCTTAAAATGATCTTATGTATTGAAACTTCTAGAATCAGCACTCATATTACTCTAACATATGCAGTTTATGAATAAAGTTCTATATGCCAGAGAAGGGGCCAAAGGAATTATGGATAGGACCTTTGCAGATTTCCCTTGGCAGATTCGAGTTGAGGTGGATGGAGTTGAAATTGAGGTCCCTGAGGTGAGTTTGTAGAGCATAAATAACCATAATTTTGCTGTACATTTCTCTTTATGATGTAGTTGCTCTAATATTTTTCTTTTCAGTTGAGTAACTACAATTAGCTATATGATTATGATAGGCAGAAAATACCTACATTTTTATCCCCTCCATTTGTAGCATATGTGCACGGGATAGTAACCACATGAAGTGTAATTGCCATTATGTTTCTAAATTTTTTCTTATCAGCACGGGGCTAAAAGTTTTTACGAATAATCAATGGCATAGGCTATTTATCATGTGAGAATTCATATCAGGTCTAGGTGTAAATTTGGGGATGGGAGGTGTAAGTATTTATTCATTTTTTGTATCAAAACTTTTTTTTTTTAATTTTCTCATACAATGCAACCTTTCCCCCACCAAAAATAAGAGCAAGGCTCAACCCTTTGCTGAATTATTTAATCTGGTTTTCAATTCATTCAGGATGCAGAAGGTGTGCTTGTTGCAAATATTGGAAGCTACATGGGAGGCGTAGATTTGTGGCAAAATGAGGATGAAAATTATGACAATTTTGATCCGCAATCAATGCATGATAAGATTCTTGAAGTTGTGAGCATATCCGGAACATGGCACCTTGGGAAGCTTCAGGTAAAATGATATACAACTTTAGGATTTACAGCATGCTGTAGCCAAGGGTCTACTAGACTATAACTGAAGGTTTTATATTAAGAATATCCAGGCGGTTGACCTTTTTTCTTTTCTCTTTGTTTGAATTAAATCTGAAAAGCTCTAGAGTTAAGAATTTAAGCATGAAAGTGTATTTTTTACCATGTTGTGCATGGAGGCTATACAGTATCTCAATTGTACTTGTCTGTGGCCTGTGTTAATTTTTCTTTATATTGGTATCTCATTCTATTTAAGATCCCAATTTTAGGAATATATACTTTTGACTAGGACTGAGACATGATTTCTTTCCCTAGATTAAGTTTAGGGTTCTATGACATTTTTTGTCGGTGTCAAAACAGGTTGGACTTTCTCGAGCTCGAAGACTGGCACAAGGACAGTCAATCAAGATACAACTGTTTGCTCCATTTCCTGTTCAAATTGATGGAGAGCCTTGGGTTCAGCAACTTTGTACAATTTCCATAACCCATCACGGCCAGGTTATCATTCTAAAACTCCTCAACTGTGCATTGCAGGCAGTGTGGACTTGCTGCATCTATCGCATCTAACCATCATTTGCGTTGCATTTGGATACCGTTATGTTTGCATTTATGATTATATCTTTTTTTATCCAATGTTTTATTTTCGGATGCCCCTACGTTATTGTTTTCTTTATAACTGTTCTAACAACTTTATATGATGCATGAACAACTGTTGGCTTATTTCTCCTTTTTTGTCGTTGTTCAGGCCTTCATGTTGAAGAGGGCGGCTGAGGAACCTCTTGGTCATGCGGCAGCAATAATCACTGACGTGCTTGAGAATGCTGAATCAAATAATGTAATTAATGCTTCACAAAAGCGAGCCCTTCTGCATGAGATGGCACTGAGGCTGTCGTAGAAACTCTCTTCTTTCCACGCAGCAGTTATTTTGATATATGTTCCACACTTCGTGTATTACTTTTCCTTTATACAACGTTTGTTACAAACTTCCTGCTGCTTCTGGAGCAGGCTTGTAAATTATGACTCTTATACGTCACAAGAGAAAGAATGGAATGAAATCATATAGCTTTTGGAACACATCTTTTTGCAGTTACATTGTACCATATGACCCTTGCAGCAAGTGGCTGACATATAGGATGGTAATTATTTAATTTATTTTTTATATATTTCCTCTTGATGAGAGGATCATTAGTTTATGGATTCTATTGAAGGAAAATGATTACAAGCTGTCATAGAATTTATAGAATACAGTAGTCTGGGTCTGTGAAGTATTGACTTATTTATTGGAAACCTTTTCTTCATCTAAGATTTTTGTATTACCTTTACATAAGTATTGTCTGTTGGTTCCTATCGCTGCAGGAGGTCCTTCTCAATATGCTTGAAAGGGTTGGTTTCTTTCAATGCTCCTTCCCGAGCAAACCCTTAACCTTAACCCACAGACGTGTTACAAAACCACCTTCTCTAGTTCCTCTTGGGCATACTCGCTTACCTGGCACTTGTGGACCTGAAATTCCTCTTGATGTCCTTGTGCTTTCCCTATAGAGAAAGTTCAGCTGACGCTGATAAAGTGGGGAATTTAGGTGGAAGATATAGGCTGGTGAGGAGGCATTAGAAGAGCTCTGAAAGGCCTTGTTAAGCTGGTCCTTGTGCTTCATCACTTGGTGGTAAGCTGGTGAAGATGATGATGCATTTGAAGTCTGAATGATGGCCCTGTTGAGTTGGTAAGTCATCTGTTTAAGCTCAAACGAGTCGTACAGGTCACTTCCATTGTACTGAAAGTTGAGCTTCGTTGTAGGAGCCACTGGTGTGTCTTGCTGTGGATTCTCCATCAATATCAAAGAGGAACAATGGCTTGAATTTACACGGCCATTAACCTCTCCTTCCCAGACTGTTCAGGCCAGACAGCCATTTTACCTTTCACTGTATATTTTGGGATTTAAAACTTAGCATGTGGTCACTGTTCAAGAGATTTGGAACTTAGTTGCCTTGCCTTGAAAATAACGTAGTTGATTGCATTGTTTTCTTCGTTTTTTTTTTATTTTTTGGATGCTGTTAATTTTTATCGAAGCAACTAGGTCTAATATTAAAATTCATGTCTTCTTCTATTTAACAACAGTACGAAGGTAGCAGTTTTGCAGGTATCTTCTCCACCCTTCCGGTAGCCATCTTCTTGTATTGTACTCGTTACCTATCAAAATATTTATTCATTTTTAGATAAAGTTATCCTTTAAAATATTTATTAATTTCACATTTTAGTAAGGTATAACTTTTTTTATTCTAATAGTACTCTTGAATAATTAATGATTATTAGTATAGCCTTTTATTTCCAACCATATGATATGCTCCACAATTAATGATCATTAGGATGTATTAAGTCATGCACTACAATTTTACATAAAAATATTCTATTATTATATTGTTTATTACATTTTTTAATACTCATATTTATCCAAATTTGACAAATATTTACAAAGGAGGGAATATCTGGGTAACGTGCCTTCTGTAAAGCATAACTAGATTGTGGAAGCTACATTGTATTGAAGTGGAAATCCTAGATTTGGGGTTATTAATTTTAGTGAATTGCAATAGTGGTACTAAGTATAACTTGAATACTAGGAACTATCTTCCTGTTCAACAAATATGAGTGCTTAAGATTACGGTTTGGACGGTCGTGACTATAAAATTCCTCAAATGCTCATTAAACTCGAAACAAGATCTGAAGGTGTAAAATTTAAAGTTTCTCAATTACCCACAAAAAATTTGAAGATTCCTAACTCCCACTGTATGCTCCCAAAGTCACCCAAAAAATAAAAAAAAATTACTTTCACAAATAACCTTCAAACAAAGAAGCTATTGCTACTTGTGCACAATTCAAGAGGAGAGTTGAAATAAAGATCTCAGAGAGGTGGGCGAGTGATTGATACAAGCTTATCCTTTTTTCTCATAGAAATGTGAACCCTCAAATGGGCTTTACGTAGCTATCACCACACCCTAAGTGTTCCTTTGATTAAGCTTGCCTACACTGCACTGCACTGCTGACATCATTCTCCAAGCATTTAGCCTCCATCCGAAAATGCTAGATATGCTATATACATAATACATTTTTTTTTTCAGAAATGTCTGTCTTATATTTTATTCATACAATTAAAACCAGTTTTAATATGTAATTCAAAGAGTCTCATAATAATCAAATAATTTAAAAAAAATCGCTAGGCAAAAATTTGTTCAGAAATCCATTCCGTAAAGCCAGTCTAGTATTAGGTCTTTAGAAAATTATTTAAAACTTGATGGTCGATTATTTAATTATTCATATAAATATATATAATTATTTATAAATGATATATTTAATAAAATATAAAGATTAATTTTAGTATAATGTTAGTATAAATATTGTTAATCAATCATATCTCTTTGTATATATGACTTTTTAAAATGTTAGTATAAAATTCAAACACTTATTTTGATGTGACAACTGGTAAGTGTTAACATTGACTAATAACTATGTGAAAAAGCATTAAATAACATTAATAACATAATTTTATATTGTCATTCAATCAAATCATCTCATTTGTTTAACTTTTCAAATAATAAATATAAAATTTAACCTTCTTTGTAAAGGTATATTTTTTGATGATTTTATACTATCAATGTATAGAAATTTCTAACTACAAAATACTTTCTGACTAAAGCTCTTCAAATAAAATAAATTTCTGACTAGAAGATACTTTCCACTGTGAACTTCGAGTAGCATGAACTTTATAATGTGCTAAGACAATTATTGAAGCACTTTTTTTTTTAATGGAAATAATGGTTGATTCGTTCCCCTTTTCCTTACTTCTCTACAATATACAATGAATGTAACACTCTTGGAAATTTGAGAGGCATTTTCCATTTTGACGAGCCAAAAAGTTTTACTTTTCATCAACGTAAGGATAGACAAAGTAACCAATCCGTCAAACTTTCATATCCATGCTTCAACGTTTTTATTCGATTTCAGTCTAATTAGCACAAGTGCTAAAGATAGAAATGGACTTTTCCATCGCAGGTATCTAACAGAAAAATGCTACACCAGTAGAAAACAATAAAATTTTTCCCAAAATTATTCAATAATACTTTAAAGTTTAAATCGAGTATTGCATTTTATATTTGTTTTGAAACCAGAACGAGTCATAAGATTCATACATCATATCACTCCTGAAATAGATTTTTTTTTTTCGTACATGCCACCGTAGAAGTCATATAGTATATCCACATGTCAGCTAATATCACATATCATTAACACGATGGTGATGTCTTAACCAATTTGAGTCTAAAGCCTAACTTGATTCATAAAAGAAACTCCTAAAATTTGTTATTCATAATTACAAATTCAGGGACTAATTAGTCGAATTTTTAAACTTTAGTAACCAAAGTGATTTCCATATGCAAATTTAGGACCAAATCGAGTGTTAACTCCCAAAAATATTTAGGTGGTACAGCATTAAAACAGAAGTAGTAGTAAAAACTATAAAAGAAACTCTTATGAGATGGACCAATTAAAAAATGATAATCTTATTGAAAAGGTGATGTTTTATTTCACGATAGATATCTATTTATTTTATCTAAACTTGGAATCACTTATCAGCACTTTTACTTTTGGTATGTATTAAAGTAACTTGACCCTTTTGTTTCACAAGCCAATAGTAGATAATAGCTTTCATCACTTTCATCAATTGCCATTAATTGAAAAGCAAAACTGAAACTTGAGTCAAGTTTGAGAATTAAACAAAAAAAAATGAAAGAAAATATATTATAATTATGAATATATAAAAAACCATAGATGGATCATTTCCTTTGAACCAGGTTTCAAGTATTTAAGGAGAGTGTCTTCTTGCTTTGGTGATTTGTGGTGTCCTCTAACAGCAGCCCCATATTAGGATTCCCTCTTTGTTTCTTGTATTCCTCTGCTCAGAAGTTTCAACTTTGAAGACAGGCATTTACAACTATAAGGTGCTTCTGGTTTTCACTTTTAAGTATTTATTGTCTAAAACTAGTCTGGTTCAATTTTATTTTTCTTCAACTTGTGAATAAAATGAGGAGGTTCGCATACTGAACTGAATGGCTGTTCTGGCTCAATTTCTTAGTTAGATTTTGAAATAAGCATGCATACTGCATAGTACTTGTGACTGTGAGGATCCGATGCAGCCACTGGTTGGACATATTTCTTGTTCTGAGCATAACATATTTACTTTCAATTTTGGATATAGTTTTCTACTAAAGGGCAATTATATGGTTTTCCAAGAAAGGGCTGAGTGACTTCTCTGTCATTTACTATACTCTTCTAATTATCCTTTTCCCCCCTTATTATAAACCTGTACCTTAGTTTTTATTTTGTGTACACTCCAGTTATGATGATTACTATTGTTAGAGGTAGTTCATATGATTAGTTAAGCTACTGCAGCAAGTTATCTTAGACTAATTGTGTTGCTTTTTTCATTTCAACTGTGTATGTATCTATCTTCTTGTATAAATCTCCTAAGATGAATGAAATTAATTTGAGAGAGTATTTTGCTGCATCACTTTATTTATTTGCTCTCCCTTGATTTACCACAAGGAGGGAAAATCCTTGCTAGTGTCATAATTCTTTGAGCTCAAACTGTATACTGCACATGGTTCACAGGCTGTATAAGTTGTAACCAAAGAAAATGGTGAAGATCTGTGGAATAGGAGCTGGTTATGTTGGGGGTCCTACAATGGCAGTTATTGCCCTCAAATGTCCCTCAATTGAAGTTGCTGTGGTTGACATTTCTCACTCTCGCATATCAGCTTGGAACAGTGAGAAACTCCCCATTTATGAGCCTGGCCTAGAACAAGTGGTGAAGCAGTGCAGAGGGAAGAACCTTTTCTTCAGCACAGATGTGGAAAAGCATGTCCAAGAGGCAGACATAATCTTTGTGTCAGTGAACACCCCAACAAAAGCAAGGGGCCTTGGAGCTGGCAAAGCTGCAGACTTGACTTACTGGGAGAGTGCAGCTAGGATGATAGCTGATGTTTCTAAATCAGACAAGATTGTTGTTGAGAAGTCCACTGTCCCAGTGAGAACAGCTGAGGCAATTGAGAGGATTCTGATCCACAACAGCAACGGCGCAATCAAGTACCAAATCCTTTCAAATCCTGAGTTTCTTTCTGAGGGAACTGCTATTCAGGACCTTCTAGACCCTGACAGGGTTCTGATTGGAGGGAGGGATGGCACTGAAGGCCAAGAGGCAATCCAAAAACTGAAGGCTGTCTATGCTCATTGGGTGCCTGAAGACAAGATCATAACAACCAATCTGTGGTCGGCAGAACTTTCCAAGTTAGCTGACAATGCATTCTTGGCACAAAGGATTTCATCTATCAATGCCATGTCAGCTCTATGTGAGGCCACTGGAGCAGAAGTCTCACAGGTATCCCTTGCACTCAGCAAGAACTCCAAAATTGGGCCAAAGTTCCTAAATGCCAGTGTTGGTTTTGGTGGCTCTTGCTTCCAAAAGGACATACTCAACTTGGTTTACATATGTGAATGCAATGGCCTAATTGAGGTTGCAAATTACTGGAAACAAGTGATCAAGGTGAATGACTACCAAAAGAGCCGGTTTGTTAAAAGGGTTGTGTCCTCTATGTTCAATACAGTTTCAGGTAAGAAGATTGCAGTTCTGGGGTTTGCATTCAAGAAAGACACTAGTGACACTAGGAAAACTCCTGCAATTGATGTATGCAAAGGACTTCTGGGTGACGATGCATACTTGAGCATATATGATCCCCGGGTTACTGAGGACCAGATTCAAAAGGACTTGTCAATGAACAATGTTGAGTGGGACCATCCAATCCACCTACAGCAGCATATGAGTTCAAGTTCCAATGCTTTGAAACAGGTTGATATTGCTAGGGATGCTTATGAGGCAACCAAAGATGCTCATGGAATATGCATTCTTACTGAGTGGGATGAGTTTAGGACAATCGATTACCAAAGAGTATTTGACAACATGCAGAAGCCAGCATTTGTTTTTGATGGTAGGAACATATTGAATGTTGATGAGCTGAGGGAGTTTGGATTCATTGTGTACTCAATTGGGAGGCCATTAGAGCAGTGGCTGAAGAACATGCCTCAGCAGGCATGATATAATTTACATTCTCTCAAGGGACCAAATGCTGAGCTATGAATATGAGTTGATCAGGCCTTTGTGAAACTTCACCCTTCTATTTTTTAGGACTTGTCCCCAAGACTATGTTGTGATTTCATTCCTAGTATATTATGCAGATATGAAATCTGCCTTCTTCAGTGTTATAAAATAATTCAATTAAGCATTGGCGTTGTTGCTTGCTCATTTAGCTTGTACAAATAAAATTGTCTCTGCCTTGAGGCTGTATTGGGAAAATTTTTATTTAGTCCATGGAGTAAATGATTTTTTTCCTCTCCACACCATACATTCACTCTTTGTTTTCTCCCTTTCACATAAAAGATAAAGAGCCTAAGATACTCCATGGAGGATGAAGAATTTTTTTCTTCCTCCATGGAATATGAGATTATTATGACCATCAAGCCATCATTATGCTTCAATGAGTAAATGCATTCAATCTATTACATGATTCCACATTTGTTAAAAATGGTGTCCGCCATCACTATGTACAAACAAAATACTATATAATAATTAACAAGAGAAATTATTAGGCGCTCATGCAAATATAAGATTATGGTCTTCTATTTATACAGTGATATTTCAAAAGCAAAATCCATCACTTAAACATCTACATGAAATATCATTTATAAGTGGATAGAGTACTATTCTACCTGATCTTTCATGGACATCCAATAATTTTTCTTATAATAACTGCTCTCTTTGTTGTTTTCAGCACAACAATAAATTCTTCTTTTTTTATATATATTTTTTTAGATTAAGGAAGTTTCATTGCAAAAGGCCCAAATGCAGCACAAACATGCACTCTGAGGACCTGGAGTCACAGACCAATAACGAAACAAAAAGGCTTGGAATCTGTCCACACTGCAATGCTACAAATCAACATATCGACATAAGCTATTCCATATCGACAATGGCAAGTCATCTACTCTGTCTACCAACAACAAAGGGTGTCCAAGTGATTAGGCCAGCCCAACATCCTTTCATCATATATTATCAAATAGATGCCGAGACTTGGTGGTTATATAATGTCTCGTGAAAATCCAATGTAGTGGACCTGCTACTTCATGTGTGTATCCTGCTTGTGGCTTCTTCTTGTGTCACATTATATTAGACTTGTCCATTGCTTAAAATTAATATGCAATATGAGGATGCAAAAATAGCACACATCTGTGAAAGATGGAGAATTGGCGATGACTGCATATAGATGTGTTAAATTCTACAATCCACCCCAATTTCTGAGCCCCTTCACCTCGGTCTAACAAACCATAGTCTATTCCTGTTTATATTTTGAGGGATAAAAGAATTTGACTATTAAGGCCGGTGACAATTTATGAGCTTTGAATGGGGTTAAAGTGTTAGGCCGGCATCAAATTTCAGAACAAGCACACAATTTCAGAGAGCAGGAGGTTAAGTACATTCAATGCGTGGAATTTAAGCTGGTGGCAAAGTAGTATATATGTGTAAACATGTCAGAAGCGTTACATATCTTCCACTGCATATATAGAATTTTAGGCTTTAAGAAGTTCTTATGGGGGTGATTTTGTTGTTGGACTTAATTAAGAACTCCACATCCATTGATTTAATAAAACTGGGGATCTGCTTATGGAACAGTTAAATTAGCCCCTAATGTGATCATATCGATCTGGTTTTATTTCTACCTATATGCACATGGCTTTGATTAGGCCTAAATAAGTTGACAATGGAACATTTTGCTGCTTTTGTAGTTAAACCAACTGCACCAGAATACAGAGATAGAAATGCTATAGTGGTAGTTTTCAATACCAAACCACATTGGCCATACATATGACAGGTTGGTCCCACATGATCATAGAACTTCTCTTTTTTTTTTTTTATTTCTAAGAAGAACTTCTCTTTTCTTACTTGAAAATTTAATAATTCTTTTTTAGAGTATCCCCAAAGCATTTCTGGTGAGAACTGCCTCCCTAACACATGCACCATTATTGCTTGTATGAAGCAACACATGCACCTTTTACCTACACATTTTATATATGGTGGAGGAATAAAAAAATGAAAAAACAAATTAAGGGCATGCTTGGTTTCAAATTTCAGTTTTCAATTTTATTTTCAATTTTTCTATTTTCAGAATTTTGTAAGAGAAATATAAAAAATTGTGAAAACTACAAAATTCAGTTTTCAGTATTTTTTGTATAAAATTTTGAAAATTAAAAAACTATAAATAAAAATTGAAAATTGAAACCAAAATGATTCTCTCACATGTTCATGGCCTCATTTTCCACTACCTCTCTCTGTCCATCAACCATCATCTGTTTTTTTTTTTTTTTTTTAAATCTTTGTGAGGGTAAGCACTCATTTTTAGTTAACTGAACTCTTCTGAAAAGGAAGTTGAACTATAAGGCTTCCAACTGCCAGAAAATAATAGCTTGTGACCTTATTAAAAGCTTAAAAAGGTTTATGATAAATTAGTATCTGCTACTATCAATTCACCCACCAAAGAAAATGAAAGTGCTACTTTAATCATTTTAGAACTTTAAATCGATGATATGTCAGCAACATCTAAAATGACTAATAAAAAAAATTGAAACCTTAACAAAGTGGCTAAGATATCTATTATATCTTCAACCAATCTTGTCTAATTTTCTTTATTTACCTTTCTGTTAATTCCATGAAGAAGAGGGCGTCTGCAAAAAGCAGCTTAAAACCCTTAAGTGAATCTTAATAATGGAAATAATTAATGGCAAAGAAGGGTTAAAGAAAGTGCATGACAGCAATTATGTGCATTCAGTTTACCTATAAACTAGACTACTAAGAATCATTTAAGTTATTCTTCGGTACATCATCCAACTTCACCAATGAGCAGAATGTGACATGAAGGTAATTTGTCCAAAGGCAACTTAAGAGTGGTTAAAGAAATTAATTAAGACTTGGTACATAAGTGTATTTGGATATATAATAAAATATATTAAAAAATTAGAGCTAGTGGAAGATCTAAGCAAAGCTAAATAGCTAATATCTGTCTAAAAACTAAAGCATGTGTAACTAAACCTTATCTGCCGCCGACAGTGTTCCTAGGACTTGATCACGGATAGCTGGCATAAACCTTAAGGATGGTACCTTATACTAAATACACTACAGTCTAGAATGGAGCACAAGTAGTGTGATTGTCCAATCTTTGCTCCAGTTGCATATATTTGTTAAATAAGCCATCACTTTTGCAAGTGAACAATCTTCATCCTTAATATAAGTGGAGCTTCTGGGGGCACCACATAGAGACTGACAGATCCCCAGACACTTTAATACATCAGGCCCATATATGGTTACAATTGTCTGCTGTGTGAGTTCTGCGTATATATGGTACTTTATGTGCACTACAATATCTTGGGAGGCTTCTTTTTTTTTTTTAATTACTCATATGGAAGTTTGAATTTTATGGCCTTAATCAAATTACTCAACTTTGAGGGCGAGTCTCGATGCAATGATAAGATTATTGCATTGTGATCTGAAGGTCACGAATTTAAATCCTGAAAAAGTCTCTCTATTTATGGGGGTACGGTTGCTTAGATCTATCCTCCTAAGATATATTAGGTGGGAGCTTCATATCAAATTACTCAATTTTCTCACTAGTCTACTTGGCATTTTCTCTAGCAACTGCAGGAACATGTTAATTTCTTCTCCAATCCAGCTATCCATACATAATTGAAGTCAGTACATAGTAATAACTAACATACATATATAGGCAAAAAGATGTGAGGTGCACATCGAGTGAAGGTGTACTAGCTGCTATAGGCACACTGCATACATTATGTACCTGCACATGTTCCCTAATAAAAAGTCCAATCATATTCTATGCATATTTTTTTCATACGAAACATCATATTCTAATGCTTAGCAACTCTAATCCTTTTGCATGTGAAACTTCTCTTTCATGAATCATCCATTAAAACAGCAAAAGGGAGGGGGGGGGGGTGAAAAAGTGATAATTAAACTATTGACAAATACAGCTAACCACTGTACTAAGTTTCCGGCAAAAAAGGGATACCAAGTGATTTAGTGAGTAATTAGAGTGAAGCTGTTCAAGTTAATTACCAATAGCTGCCAAGAAAGGCATTCATGTGTTTCCGTTGCTGCAATGAATGAAACGTGGCCGGCTAGCTTGATCAAAGAAAAAAATGCCGGCACAGCATGGTGTCTTGAATTTTGACCTTTTCAACTTTGCCATGCAGGCTAATCTGTGAGGATATTATTATTGTTAATTTATGATTATTATAGTGAGCAATTGAGCCAACTGTGCATGAACTAAGATCCGCACCCTTTATCTTAAAGTAACAAAGAAGTCACAACACTGGACAGCTTGTACTAATTGTTTATTTAGGGGGGTATCAAGGAATTAGTGATGCCTAATCTAGGAAGGGTTTCAAATCTCTTGTCCCACTATGTGTTCCCCAATAAAAACTTGAGACATATATAATAATGAAATCACTCATAATTTCTTATTCAATTACATTTTTTTAGCTATTCATGAATTTTATACATGACAAAATTTAATTAGGAAGACAGAGAGTGAGACAGAAAAAAGGGATAAATGAATTTTGTTTATCTAGAAAGATACCTTACATTAATTTGGCTTTATGCTAATCATATTGCTGCTCCTAGTTTTATATGTATTGCATTTAGCTTCTTGATATCTATTGGAATGATTAGCTCAAGTACAATGTGCATGTGATAATCTATACTGCATAGAAAAATGCATAATGCAGACAGACACAATAACACAGGGACAGATTTAATATTTATCTCTGTTCTCTAAGTCGAGGATATATGGATGTGATTTTAACCAGATTCAAGGGATCAAATGCAAAGTTTTAAACAACTACCCTACATAGAATACATGTCATCTTCGCTCGTGATTATTCAAAACTTTAATGAACTTTTCAGGGAAAAATGTGTGGAACTGCATTCAATTTCAACATATATTAACCTGTTTTTATCAAAATCAAAATATCTCAATTGACTGCACCCACTAGAATTATAAAATAATTGTAACAAATAGTACATTTGAATTTTGAACTAGCTTCTTCACCTGCATATACACAATGTAATAGAGCTCTCGATTAACAGAAGGGAAAATCTCAGTTTGGCATTTGATAAACTTTGACTGTGTGTGAATTCCATTAAATGATCTAAGGATGATTGATTCTTTACTTTTATACTTTACCAATTTTCTTACTTTATGAAACTACACATGACATAGTTCATCATGAAAAAGAATTCAACTGTGAACAAGTTGGTAGTTCAATTAGCATCTTCTAAAATTAATCATGATGACAACATTGGAAATTTGATCCCCTGCCAAATTTTTAATTTCTCATTTATTATTATCTAAACGCTTTTACCTCCAAAACAGCTTGAAAAAAAAAAAGTGCAATTAGTGAAAGAAAACAGGGGAAGAACCATACTCTACATCTTTGCATTCAATATACTGGTGCCAGATTTGTAATGCTTCTTCACTGATAAATTTAATATCCAAAGAAATTTATTTGCAAATATTTATCATTGTAGACTAAATACTCTCACAAGGCACATGAAGACAAGCGCATCAAGTTAACATTGTTGATATGTTTCCAACTAGTAAAAAACCAAAAGAAGGCAAATGAGTAAAATTTAGAGTAGCCCTGGATTCCTTCTCTGATCCTTTCCCCAATCAAGGGCAACCCAGAAAAGATCAAGTACCCAACTTGCATACCGAGAAGGGATTGTGGATGGCCAACACTTCCCTAATGGCTAGCCTCCAACTCCAAGTTCGTATGAGGAATCTAATATGCACTTTTAGATGGTACCTAACCAATTTAAACAATGCATGTCACGCTAAGAGAATATATATAGCTGTGTCAGCGTGGCCCCTGAAGCAAAGATGGCATTTACCATAATTTTTACGCCAAAGACTCCAAAATAAAATATGCCAATTTTTGGTTGCATTACTAACCTTCTGCTAAGCTAGTCCCTAGCTTAAATGATTTGGAGGTGTAACATATAGTTCGGCTGCAACCTTAAGAAAAGAAAAAAAAATATTTGTAGGACTTTTAGTTTACCAATTTGCCCTTGAGATGTGGCTACTCAATCACTTGGGAAAATCAAGAAACAATGGGCATGGAAGCAGGCTTTGATTGGGATATAAAGCAACTGGATAGAGAGGGGTAACCAGAGGGGCCCACATCAAAAGCCCTTTTCTCTAATCCAACAAATAATAAAACCAAACACTAATAGAAAGTCCAGAAAGAATAACGGCCGGGGAGTGGAACCTTTCACTTGAAGAGAGAGTGTGTGTACACACTCTATTTGTGTGTGTGACCTGTGAAGGCATTTTGCTTGATATCAAGACAAAGTAAGGAATAGTTTGGGAAAGGAAGGAGTTAGTTTTATTAGGTTCTTTGCTGATGCTGACGTGGACTAATCTGAGGCCGTTGGATCAGGAGTAGCGTAGTATCCTCAGTTGAGTACACGTGCTGCCATTCTCCCCCTCTCTCTCTCTTTAGTCTTTACCAGTTACCACTCCCTCTTTCTTCTTTTTTTATCTTTGCTTCCATGCATGGATTTCTCCTCCAAATATAGTAGTCAATTTGTGTGAGAGTATGAGAGAGAGAGAGAAACCAATTGGCTTGTTCAATTCATCACCATCATTAGTATCAAAGGTAACAAAACACACCACTCTTCTCCACCCCTTCAAGTTCTAATATTTTTTTATTAACATTTGTTTTTTTCTTCTCTTCAAAACTACCAAAGAAGTTATTAGTAGTAACCAAAACCAAAGCCAGAGGAGGCTTATATTTGCTTTACTACTCATTCTCTTTGGCCCTTCTTCTTTTCCACTTTTTGTGCCTTAGATCTTGCACTTTGCTTGTGAATTTCGTTGAAACCCATGTCCCTTTTCTTTATTATTATTATTTTTCTTTCTCTATGCAGTGAGTGCTAAAAGCTGAGATGTGATTGCAGCATCTGATCTTCTTCTCCCTCTGTGATGAGATCGATGAATTCTGCATTCTTGGACATTCTCTGATTCAGCTCGGAACGACCCTTTTAGCTTCCCTGATCCGCAAGCTTCTCTCTTTCGAACTTCTTGGATTGATTCAATGGAACAAGATCAAGAACTAGTCATCATCAACACCAAGCACGTGTGCAAGTTCTGCAGCAAGAGCTTCCCTTGTGGCAGATCCTTGGGGGGTCACATGAGGTCTCATGTGACCAACTTGTCATCATCATCTGAACCTGATGAGAAAGAGAAGCTCAATTTCTCAACCACAAAGCCTTCATCACCATCTCATGAAGCTGGAACAAACAACAACAACAACACTGGCTATGGTTTGAGGGAGAACCCAAAGAAGACTTGGAGGATCGCGGATTCAACTAGTGGGGACACTTTGTTGATCCATGACAAGCTGTGCAAAGAGTGTGGCAAAGGGTTCCCATCTTGGAAGGCCTTGTTTGGTCACATGAAATGCCACTCTTCAGAGAAAGAGAGAGTTTCCAACAACAACAGCAGCTTATTGGAGGACCAAGATTCGTGGACCAATAACAATTATGCTAGCCATCACCTGAAGCTTGTGATGGATTCCCAATCTGACAATGAAGCAACCGCTCCAAGCAGAAGGAGAAGGTCAAAGAGGAGAACAAGAAGGTACATGGTTGCTTCTGCTACTTCTAATTCTGTTTCTTTTGCTGCCAACCCTTCTTCTTCTTCTCTCTCTGAGTTTGAGCAAGAGCAAGAAGAGGTTGCCATGAGCTTGATGATGCTTAGTAGGGATGTTGGTCCTTGGAGTAGTGGCCTTCATTATGTTGCTGAGTCCTCTGACAACAACTCTGGTCGCTACTTTGAAGTTCGATCTCCTTCAGTGAGGACTAATCTAGTTACCAGAATCGATGGCAAGAACAAGCATACCCTCAATGAATCTGAGGTCGGAAAAGTGACTAATCAAAGTAACAAGAAGTGGAAATTTGGCAACTCGATTTCCAAAGGGAAAAGTTCAGAGCTTTTTGGGATGAACAAAGCTGGATTTGCCGTTAATGGGTTCATCAAGAGCGAAACTGCATTGGATGGTTCTGAAGCTGAAAATGGGAGGAGCAGAGTCAATGGAACAGAACCGGGTTTATCAAAATCAGCAACTACTACTACTACTACTACTAACAAGTACAGCTCAATCAAAGCATCAACGTTTCTGGATTCTGAATTGAAGTCAAATTCCCTCAAGAACTGTGTGAAAAGGCCTTCTTCAGAAGGTGAACTCAGCAAGAGCTCTCATAAGAAGGGAAAGTTTGAGTGTACTACTTGCAACAAGATCTTCCACTCTTACCAAGCTCTAGGAGGACATAGAGCTAGTCACAAGAAGATCAAAGGGTGCTTTGCTTCAAGGAATGAGAGCAGTGAGAACAGCATTGAGACTGAACTCTCTCCTGACCCTGCAACAACTGAGAGCAGCAAGCTCAAGAAGATTAACAGTGTTGAGAGTGAACAAGTGGTTGAACATGAAGCTGGTGGTTCTGGTTTTGATAATGAGGCAGGTACACCTAGTAAAAGCAAAGTGCATGAGTGCCCGATTTGCCTCAAGATTTTCCCTTCTGGACAGGCCTTGGGTGGACACAAGAGATCTCATATGGGTGGTGGTTCTGAGAGTAGGAACTACCAAACAATTGTACTTCAGGACTCAGTTCCAGAAGTTAGGGACTTCCTTGATCTTAACCTTCCTGCTGCTACTGAGGAGGAAAGTAATGGCCATGCTCACTCTAACAGGCCTTGGTGGGTAGTACAAGGCAAGCACAAACAGGAGGCACTAGTAGGCTTGAATGTCTAACTAAAACCGCATAGTTCAGTTTCCATCAAGTGTTCAACTTCAGAGTGAAGATTCAAACTGTATAGAAATCAGAATTGTTTCTGCATTTATTTGATTAATTCTTTACAGGATTCATGTCTTCTTAGAAGGTATTGCTGTTATGCTCAGATTTTTCCAGTAGTTCATAAGATGATATGTCTGTTCTCTTACCTTTTTTTTTTTTCATTTTTCTTTTTGGGATAATGGGATGCTATGACATTACTTTGTTCATAGAATAAGTTCCATTTATGCAAATTTTCTTAGCTTATCATATTGGTTCTCTTTACAACTCCAGGAATTGTTATAGATTTTATAGTGATGTTGTTTTCACCCACTTCCCCCTCTTGCATTTTAGATATGCACTTTTATAAGTTTCAAAAAAAGTGACACGTTTTGTGGGGGGGGGGGGGGGGGGGGGTGATTATTTTTCTTTGCATCAAAGAGAAATGAATGAGGTGTTGAAAACTTGGGACAGGCACCGGAAGTCATTACACTTGAGGAGATAGAAAAGAAAGGTAGATTTTATAATACACATAAAGAAGGGCATGTGAAGCTCCAAGGTGGTTGTTTAGTCACCTACCATAAAAACCTGACCACCCATCTATCTTCTCTTGTTCCCTTCCTCTTACTTGGCACTCAACACAAGTGGTGTGTTAATAAATCCTTCTCACTATTCACTAATTGCTTTGTACTCTCAGTAGCGAATATCATAATAATGATTCATAGACAAAGAAACTTAGGGATATGGCTGGACCACTGCTATGAATCTAAGTGAAATTACAGCAGCACAAACTTTACTCATACTGCAGCTTAATATAAATTAGCTAAGCAGTTAACGATTACCCCTTTTTTTTGGTAGATCCTTTTTCTTTTCTTTTCTTTTCTTTTAGGATGACCACAATTTTGTGTCATAGATTATAAATAGAATAGAGGTTCATTCTGGTCATCGAAATTGTATATATACTTTACTTTAATCCCTGAAATGAAAAAAGTATTAATTTAATCTCTAAAATTACAAAAAAGTAATTCAAGTTAGTTGTTATGCTAATATATGTGGAGAATAATTTGAATCGCCAAAAACACTAATTTAAATCATAGTTCATAAGTTCAAGGACTAAATTAATTTTTTATATCAGGAATTAAAATGAAACGCACATACAATTTCAGTGAACAAACAAATTGAAGCTTTACTTGTTATAAATATAATGTAAATTGGAATTTAAACCATTGTTATGGGTTGAATTGAATCACAGCTAGGAAGGATGAGATGCACAAAATGAGAGTTGGAACCAATTGAACTGAATATTTGTGTATTTGTGCTCACCAAATGGAAGATGTGGAGCAGTACACATGTATGTGACTTTTAATGTGTCATGCATAACTATAGACTATAATGGTGCAATTTAAACGGCATTGGTTACTTGTGATAGCGTTTGGTAGCTTGGCCGTACGTAGTAGCTGGCAGATGGTGCTGCTTACTGCCTTGTAGAAAGAACGTGCAAAGAAAGCTATACAATCGGCAGCTATTCCAAAGGGTATTATAGTCATAAAAATTGACAAATTCCCTTTCTCTTTTTCTTTTTCATTCATTTTCCCCCCTACCAAATTAATTCCTTTTAAAATTTTGTATTGGAATTATTAATTAAAGTTAATTTTTTATAAACTTGTTAACTAAAGTTATAATACTTTTTACCAATATAAGCAATCAGACTTTTTTTTTTGTCATTTCATCTATGGGTTTATGCAATATGACATCAAAATTTTTCATTTATAAATTTACACAGATATTTTAATTAATTTAAAATCCTTATTTTTATCTAGTTAAGTATCGTATATATAATATCATCATATTAAATTAAACAGTAAATGATTTTTGGTATGCCATTTTTAATAAATAACAACATTTTTACTTTTAATAATAGTAGTCGATCAAACCATATCTTGATATTAATGGGATGATCAACGACAAACCCACTTAAACTTTTTCTAAAAAAAAATGAAGAGTAATGACAATTGGATGACTGAAAATTTAAATTTTTTTTGAAAATTATGTAAAATTCATAATTGCTAAAATAAAAATATAGATAGTTTAGTAATAATCACAAATCTACTTATCTATCTAATTATTGTAGAAGAAAGTTAATAGCAACGCTTAGCATTCATTTAGGAAACTTTATTATTCAACAAATGGCATAAATCTATAGGTAAGGGTCCTTTAGTGTTTTGATTAAGCTTCTCTTATAAATTTTTTCAAAATTCAAAATAATTTAAAGAAAACTTCTTTAGAAAACTTTTCAGTATCACACTCACTAGTAGTTTATAAGAATAATTGGAATTACTGCAATTAGTATTATCTATTTTATATTTATACTTATCTATACTTTTAATAAAGCAGGGTCCTATATACGATTCATCACCCTATTTGTGAACAGTACTTTTTATTATTATTTTTGCTTCTACTTATTAATGTTCAGCCGCTAGGTGCCATGATTCTTTTCTATTACAATATAAATAAAATAATATAATAATATTA
Organism: Dalbergia cultrata; assembly: GCA_031216105.1. Classification (NCBI taxonomy): domain Eukaryota; kingdom Viridiplantae; phylum Streptophyta; class Magnoliopsida; order Fabales; family Fabaceae; genus Dalbergia; species Dalbergia cultrata. The sequence continues at coordinate 51,327,984 of CM062347.1, read as the reverse complement.
ACATATAAATTTATAAATGTGAATAATTATTATATAAATAAATAGTTGTATTAAATAAATAATAATTAATTCTTAAAAATAAATAATTTATGAAAAATAATATTAACAATTAAATAACATTTATAAAATGCAATTATATGTGATAAAACTAAAAAATTTAAAAGTTAAATGTTATAGATCAATATTTTAATTATTATATCTTTAAAATTTATATGTATATTGTTGTTAAAAAATATTACTTTGTATGCATTATTTTTAATTTCACATATTATAATCAAAAGTACAAATAAAAGCTCTTAAAAAATATAAAACAAAGAAAATGTTATATTCTATCAAATGGATTTTTACAATTTTCCACATTACTTTTTACAACTTCTATGTATTAAATTTTTTCACTACGTCTACGTATTGAAAATTTTATATCTATTTATTTTACTTATTTGCTGAACGGCGCCGGTCAAATACTAATTTTCAGTATAAAATACTTGTTATACCTTTCCTTTTTTATTGCTACATGAGTGACTCAAACTATAACTGTGATTATGAGTTAATATTCATTTTAGTCCTTAACTTTTTACTCATAAATCATTTTAGTTCCTGATTTTTAAAATAAGTCGAATTAGTTCTCGATATTATAAAATATGAGTTAAGTTAATCCCTTATTTCACTTTTATTTAATATTTTATTAATTAAGTAATGATCTATAATGTTAAGTGATATCTTATCATATCATATGTCATCTGAAGTATAATGAAATTTAAAATAACTTATTTTGGTATCAAAATTACACAAAACGAGTTATTTTATTATTTAAAATAAACATTTAAATTATTCATTTTATATAATTTTAAATACAAAAATGAGTCATTTTAAATTTGATTTTACTCAAGATGACATATGGTATGTTAAGGTATCACTTAAGATTAGTTATCATCATTTAACTGATAAAATATTATGTAAGAGTGGGTTAAGGGACTAATATGACTTACATTTTGTAATATTGGGGATTAACTTGATTTATTTTAAAAGTCAGGAAACAAAAATAACTCATAAATAAAAAATGAGAAACTAAAATGAATATTAATTCATTTAGGAAAAATAAAATCTAAATGAAAGTACAACAAGAAACTTAAGATTACTTTATTACTAAATTCTTGTATTCACCTATCAGCGTAACATCATGCCTTGTATCGGTTTAGAGAGAATATTGATATTGACAAGAAATTGTTTTGAAAATTATAAAGTCTTTTTCTGATCGAAGCAAGATAAAAGCTAAAGTACTTGGCTTGGCGGTTCAGTCAACTTAGTTTTTATAGTCAATGGGATTCGTTTGGAAGTTTGATTCCTAAAGATGTCATAGTGGGACGATTTAACAATAGCAATTGTGATTTAAATAATGATAAAAAAAATGAAGGTTAAGATCAGATGCACTCTTGATCACAATATGCCCCTTGAACCATAGATTTGGACATGTGGGATGTGGCAAGCAGCTTGTTATTACACGGTAGGTGTCGTGAAATAAACAACAAATGATTAGTTCAGCTTTTATTGGATCTTGAGTTTTCCATTTCTATTAAATTTCAATTTAGTAAGGGACACATGTTTTTTATGTGTGCAAGTGAGAGAGAGAGACAGTGTTTAGAAACAAACACTGGGCTTGCTTGTTGATGTATGTGAGACTGAATAATAATGCACTAATGCTGTTTTATTACGTTAAGAATGTCATCATTCCGGACAAGTCTATTGTATGAACCATTCTATGATTCGCACTTAATTTTGTGGAGAATCGATCTAAGATCAAGAGTTCGTGTTTCCTTTGCTGTACCTGATTATCAGTATGTTTGCTGTCACATTCATGGAGCCTAGAATTAATTTTGAGGATTCCTAGTTGATTTTGTTAAGTTTTAAATTTTAATGATATTTAGTTTTGAAAGACCAAAATCAATTCTAGTCTCTGTATAATTGATTTAGGGAAAAATAAAAATTTTTTACTTTCCGTCAAAATCACTTATAAAACAATTATCTAACATGAGTCATTTACTTTAAAATTAATTCTAACAAATTTAATGATATATTTAGAATCAATTCTATGGACACGGTACTTAAAACACCCTAAGTCACCAAAAGCAATTCATGCAATTGGGAGCTGCAATGCCATTCCCAAATCAAGTTTGACAAAAACAAACCTATCTAATTGAATTATTTGGCTAATGAATGGCATAGCTACGTTATAGTCAATGTTGGCATAACATCAATATACACCTAAGAGCAAACAACAAAACCTCACATTGTGAATCCCCACTCTGACCAAGTATTAATAAAGTATATGGCTTGTATGGGAGTCCATGGATTCATTTAAAGTCAGAAGCATACGTGAGAGCCTCACATTGTGACCCCCCACTTCCCACTCTGATCAGTTTGAGATGTCCTTAGTCCTTGCTTCTAATTGCACCAACCTTGCCTTTTAAGTCTTCTCCTACTAAGCTCCATTGCTTTCAATTCTAACATTATTAATGTAGGAATCAATTTTTCCTTCATTTCATAAAGTTGAAAGCATTTAGTTTTCGGCTTTGAGCTTTTATCCCTAAAACCAACTTCTCATGCTTCATTTCCAACGTAAATCATATCTTGACGATGATTTTTGAAAATTCTCAGCACTAATAGTTGGTTGATTCTCACTTAATTGATCACAAGGAAATAGTTTATCATTAACCGTGCTTCAAATTCAATGAATAACAAAGGTTCCCAAATTAACAAACGAATTACACTCATTTAAAATGTGAATTTTCCAATTTATAAACGTGATTTATTTCCATGTCTCGCTTAATGACACGACACTAGTTCACAGATGCTTAGCCCACGACAATATTCAATTGAGGCCCAATTGCTGTTAAGTTTTTGCAATTTAAGCCCACCACGGATTCAACGCATTTTCAGGACCATCTTGATTAGAGTTGAGTGGCATGTGAGAGAAACCAGGTTGGGTAGACTTTAGGGATAGCAACGAGGAGGGTCGAGACGAGGAATAGTCCCTCGCTCCCTGCAGGCCTCCAAAGTTCCTTATTCCTCCCATTGGAAGAAAGGTTTCTTTCCCCCATCTCCATTCCCCATGATCCCCTATCTTCTCATGTGATTCACGAATATCCTAATAAAGAGTTTTTAAAAAATTAATTAACTTATTTAACAATTAAACTGGCCTACAAATTTTGAATTAAAAAAATGTAAAAATAATAATACAAAGCTAATCCAAGTCTTACTACTTATAGTCTTACATCATTATCACAAAATTATCAAATTTTAAATAAAGTAATAACAACTATTACTAGAATATCATAATAAACAAACAATAAAATTAAAAGTGATCAACACTTAAATATTATTAATAAAATGCTAAATATCTTCATAATCTTCATTTTTTAATCTTCTTAATCTTCATGATTTTATGCTTGATTTCCACTTTGACTTGGTTGCAAAAAAATATATATATATAAATTAATTACAAGTCATGGAAGTTGCAATTATAAGAAATCTACTATAAGAATAAACTCTTGTGCCAATCAACAGCATTAATCTACTCAAATATAATGAAACATCTAAGTTTTTCATTTGAATCGATAGTATACCCTCAAGATGTATATCTCCTCATTCCCAAAGTTACTGGCAAGGAACTTTTATCCTATCTCCATCTCACAGGAAAAAAAAACTTACATTTGGATCCCATCATTGCCATCCTTTAAGTGCTACCTAAAGCAAGCAAAAGTCACCAAACCAATGCGATGAGAAATTGTGCATTGAATTAGCCTTTGTTAAAGGTTGGTTCTCACCCGGAGATAGCGGCTCATATTATGGGGTCCAGCCATGTGAAGAGAGAGAGAGAGAAAGAGAGTTGAAGCAAAAAAAGTTGAAAGGAAAAAAGGCAGGGAGGCAATGCATTAATTGCACAGTTGGATGTTGAAAAATACAACAATTGTGTACGCATTTTTCCTTTCGTTGCAGTAATAGGCAGTGCATATTTACACTATCGAAGGCCTTTATAAATAGAAGTGCTTCAGCAAACTGAAGACACAATGAAGAAAAGCAACGAAAAAATTAAAGAGAGCTGGCAGTGAAGAGAAAATACAAAGAGTGTGTTATTTTCTGAAAATGAGGGGAAAAAATAGAGAATATGAATAAATCCATGAGAATGTAAGGTATGGGTAAATACACCAGAAATATTTTTGGATATCATCTCTATTACTTATTGGTACTACAAAATTGTAGTATTTAAATAGGAGAATTCTGATTGGAAAACACCATATTTACCTTTTGGGTTGGAAAATATGAAAATGATATTTTGTAATTATCCTGAATATAGTGGAATATTTTTCAGAGTCTGTTCTGTGGTTTTTCCTCTGGTATTTGGGGGTTTCCACATTAAAAATTCAATGTGTAAATTTCTTGATCTATTTTGTAAGCATGAATAGTAATGTGTGCCCCACTCCAGTGAATAGTGCCTCAGATCATACTATTCATGATAATAGTGATAAAATCTGATTGTTGAGTACTATTCATGTGAATAGCGAATAGTGACAAGCAGGTCCAACCATAAATTACTATTCCCCCTGATATTTATTTTCGCTTTGCTGTATCGATTAGTAAATTTAATTATATTAAATTTATTTCGGTGCTCATTGTCACATATTGACATCATTTAATTACACTGTAAATCCGTCCCTGAGCCCAACAAGTGGTGTTAGAACTCAAGTTTAGCTCAGGATTGTGCTATGTAAATTAAATAAAGGAGAACATAGGCACTATGATCTAGTTAATAGCAGTAAATTACTCCATTTGGGAGCAAAAAATGGAGGATATACCTCTCTATAAGGATTTGTATGATCCTGTAGAGAAGGAAGATGTAAAGTCGGAAGACATGTTAGTAGAAAATTAGAAAAAGATGCATCAAACGACCATTGGATTAATTAGACAAAGGGTGGATATTAGTGTATTCTACCAGGTGGCCACAGAGACGAATACCCATACTCTGAGGAAGAATTTACGAGATCTCTATAAGAGAAAAACTACACAAAGTAAATATTTCGCAATTAGAAAGTTGGTGAATCTCAAGTACAGGGATGAAAGGTCTATTACTGAGCACTTGAGTGACTTCCAATATATGGTGAATTAGTTAAGCACCATGAAGATAGTGCTGGATGATGAGTTATAAGTATTATTACTTTTGAGTTCTTTGCCGGATAACTGGGAGACCTTTGTGGTGTCACTGAGCAACTCTGCTTCAAATGGAAAACTCTTTTTAATCCAAATCAAAGACAGTATGTTCAATGAACAAACTAGAAGAAAAAACTTGGTGGGAATAGATACTTTACAAGCTCTTCTCACAAAGAATAGAAGGAGAAGTAAGAGCATAGGACGGTCTAGAAAACTAAAGGATCGATCACGGTTCCGGCCAAGAAGAAGATTCAAATGTTACCATTGCAGTGAAAAATGGCACATCAAAAGGAATTGCAAGGCTTGGAAGAACAGAGATAATAAAAATTAGAGAAGTCAGGACGCAGCTGATGATGAAAACACTGCGACCCTTATGACAAATGGGGAAGTAGTGTTGTTTTTTTTTGTAGATGAAAAGTGTCATGTTGCAGATTCATGTGTTGAATGGGTCGTTAATTCAGCAACTTCTTATCATACCATTCCCAACAAGGAATTCTTTATTATGTACGAAGCATGAGACTTTAGCAAAGTGAAAATGGGTAATAAAAGTAATTCTGACATTGTGAGAATTGGTGATGTGTGCATTCAAACAAATATAAGATGTACACTGACATTGAAAAACATGCAATATGCGTTAGATTTATGCCTGAATTTGATCTCCGTGCATGCTCTAGATCTAATCAAATAGCATAATAATTTTGGTGATGGCAAGTGGAAGTTTTCCAAAGGTTCGATGATGGTTGCTAGAGGAATATCGTACAACAATTTGTACATGACTCAAGTTAAATAAATCAGAAGGTTGAATGCAGTTGAGGACGATACTTGGCTAAGTTTGCGGCATAAAAGATTTACTCATACAAGTGAAAAAGGATTCCAGATTTTGGCTAAGAAATCCCTTATTCCTTATGCCAAAGTTACAAAGTTAAATTATTGTGATCACTATTTATTTGGCAACTATCATAGATTGTCTTTTAGCAAAAAATTGAAATCGAAAAATAATATTTTGGATATGGTTTACTCTGACATATGTGGTCCCATGGAGGTGGAGACTCTGGATGGTAGCAGATATTTTGTGACGTTCATTGATGGTACTTCATGGAAAGTGTGGGTTTATTTCCTAAAAAGAAAGGACTAGGTGTTTCAATACTTTAAGAGGTTTCATGCCATGGTGGAGAGATAAACTGGAAAACCTTTGAAGCGTCTTCGCAGTGATAATGTGGAAGAGTACACTTCCCATGAATTCAAGAACTATTGCCCTGAATATGACAATAGGCATGAGACGACGATTCCTGGCATCCCACAACACAATGGTGTGGCCAAAAGAATAAATAAAACCATTATAGAGAAAGTCAGATGTATTTTGAGAATGACTAAGCTGCCTAAGCAATTATGGGATAGAGCTGTTCAAATGGCTTGCTATCTAATTAACAAATCTTCATCTATTTTTTTGGGCTTTGACATTCCATAGAGAGTATGAAAGACCTAGGCCCTGCAAAGCAAATTATGAGTATGCAGATTTTGTGAGACCAAATGGCTAGAAAGCTTTGGTTGTCATAGGAAAGAAATGTAGAGCAAATTTTAAGCAGATTCAGTATGAAGAATGTTAAAACAGTTAGCACACTATTGGCCAATCATTTCAAACTCAATAAAAAGAGTTGTCCCAATACTGATGAAGAAAAGAAAATTATAACTGATATTTCTTACTCTTCTGCGGTCAGGAGTTTGATGTATGCTATGGTATGTACTCAGCCAGATATTACTCATGCGGTTGAAGTTGTTAGCATGTTTCTTTTCAATCTTGGCAGAGACCATTGGGACGTTGTGAAGTGGATCTTAAAATACCTGGAGGGTAGTTTGAGAATGTGCTTTGCTTTGGAAGACTATAACCGATTTTGGAAGGTTATGCAGATGCTAATATAGCAGGTGATCTGAATAGTAGGAAATCTATTTTCGGATACATGTTTACTTTTACAGGTGGAGCTGTGTCTTGGTAGTTAAAACTGCACAAGTGTGTTGCCTTGTCCATTATTGAGGCAGAATATATTGCTATGACTGAAGCTGGAAAAGAAATATTTTGGTTGAAAAGATTCACTGAACAATTGGGAATGAAGCAGAATAAGTTCGTTATCCGTTGCGATAGTCAAAGTACTTTGAATTTAAGCAAAAATGCGATGTATCACTCGAGAACGAAGCATGCTGATGTCAGGTATCATTGGTTACGTCAAGCAATAAAAGAAAAAACAATTTAAGTTCTAGAAGATTCACACTGATGAAAACCTTTCTGATATTATGATAAAAGTTGTAGCACGGGATAAACTTCAACTTTGTGTCGAATTAATCGGCATGGATCCCAGATGATTGCTCCCAACTTATTTTCCCCATTGGCTGAAGAGGGAGAATTGTAGGGTCCAGCCATGTGAAGAGAAAGAGAGAAAGAGAGAGAGCCAAGAAAGTTGCAGCAGAAAAGGTTAAAAGGAAAAAAGGCAAGGAGGCAATGCACTAATTGACAGTTGGATGTTAAAAAATGCAACAATTGTGTATGTATTTTTCCTTTCGGTGCAGTAATAGGCAGTGCATATTCACACTATTTAAGGGCTTTATAAAATAGAGGTTCTTCAGAAAATTGAAGACACGACAAAGGGAAGCAACAGAAACATTAGATAGAGCTGTCACTGACGAGAAAATACATAGAGTGTGTTGTTTTTTGAGAGTGAGAGGAAAAAATAGAAAGTGTGAGTAAATCCCTGAGAGTGTAAGGTATGAGTAAATACACTCAAAATATTTTTGAATATCATTTCTATTATATCTTGGTACTGTAAAAATTGTAGTATATTGACATAATTTAATTACACTACGAATCAGTCCTTGAGCCCAATACATTTTCTTTTACTGATCATTTGGAATGCAATGCACATAGTGACACTGTCTTCGATGCTCTCTTATCTAAATGTTCTAGGTGAGTATGCAGTAGTTTTTTGCAATCCTTGTGTTAATCTTAAATTGTTTGCAATTATATGGACTCAATTTTTTTTTCTTCCTTCCCAAAAGACAAACAGGTTTACTTTAATTCCTTGAAAAAAGTTAGTTCGGTTTCGGTCCAAATATTTTTAAACATGTTTTGTTTTAGTTTTTATCATTGTATTAGTTACATTATCTTACATAAGATTGAATCATTCCATCTAACGTGATAATTAGCAATCATACGTGATAATAATTAAAACTAAAATATTTATAAAGATAAAATATTTGTTAAACTAAAAAATTAAATCCAATCAAACAAGAGTATTTTCAAAAACTAAAATTGAAGTTTGCTGATTTGGTAAGGAATAAAATATATTTAAATCTATAATATCATACAAATAGGAGTTGAAGAAAAAATCTATCTATCATTTTCATTTTTTTAAGAGATTAATTTCTATGCACGATTAGTAAATAAAAGTTTTATATCATTATCCAATTAAATTATTTAATTAACATGACTTGAAAAAATGAGTATAAGAATTAACTACTATTATTGATATAACATTATAAGATTAGATAATGGTAAAAAAAAAATTACACCTTCACTACATTAAAATTAGTTTTTTTAAATGAAAATTACACTTATTTTTCTTATGTTTAGCAAAATGTAGCCTGTATCCCACTATTTTCAATATTTGCACCCTAAGGGCTCGAGTTTTAAAAAAATTTAGATAAATCTCCCTTGTTAACATTAGTTCATTAGTACTTAATAGTGCATAACACATAATTTTTTAATGACGTTATTATATATATTGAAAACTGATATAACTATTGAATAACTATATTATCATTTTATCAAGTTATAAAACCACACCATCTTCCCATGTTGGCAAAAGGCGCAAATAAGAAGATGATGTGCTTTTATAACTTAGTAAAAAGGTAATATGGTCATTTAATAGTTATAACAGTATTTGGTATTTACAATAATGCGATTAAAAAACATGCGCTATGCATGTGTATAGTGTTCCGTCACTTTCGAGCTAACATTAATAGGGGCCTAGGTAGGTCAGTGTAGAATTTTCCAAAACTCATAGATGTGGTGTGTAAAATTTAAAAATAGAAGTGGTGTGAGTTTCATTTTGTCAAATTTGAAGGTACGTAAACATAGTTTGTTTTTAGCCTTTTAATTATAACCTATTCCTTTCTTTATCTTATTTCAAACACATCCCGAGCGGACAAAAGGACAAGAACGTCCTCATAGTAAGCAATCGAACTTCAACGAATGTTTATGTTTAGTTGGTTGTGCCGTAAACATTGCGGTCTCTATCATTCACCCACGCTTCTCCTCCTCCTATCCTGTTGTTCGCATCCTGAGTTGAATTCCAATTGCTGGTTCGGTAGGGTCACCTCGAAGCTCCAATTTTTTGCGCCTTTAGAAACCCGGTTTCAATTCTTGTGCTTTCCTTTTGAGTTGGACTTCCCTCCCCGTGTACAACCTCTCAATTTTCAAACTTGGGTTTTGTGGGGTTTCACTTTATGCGTTCCTAAGCTTGATCCAATACAGCGTTTAACGAACCCCTTTTAACGGTTTATCTGAGCTCGTGTATTTTTCTGGTTAATGATTTCCGCTGTGCCCTTTTACCTGTGAGTACAACTTCCTTTTATTTATTTTTTTTGAAATTTACAATAATGGGAATATTTTGTTACACATATCAGCAATGTCATTGGTGTTTCACTGTCTTACTGTGTTAATTTCGATTTTTTTTTTTTTATCTATTTAGTTGCAGAATGTTATTAATCCCTCTGTTCAAAGTGTAAGCACATGGATTTTTGATTTTTGATTTTTTTTTTTCATTTCTCTGCGTTTGGTTGTAGAGCCAATCTATTTTCACTTCTTATAAAAATTTTGACATGGTTTATCTTGTTGTGGACTCCAATCAGGTAACATTCACGTTCCTCTTACGCACTTGCGCGGAATTTGCTTACATTAATGTCGAATAGCTCCGGAAGTGATAGTGATACTAGCGTGCACGTGCATGTGGAGGAACTTGTTCAACTTGGAACAAGATGTCGAGAGGTACTCTCGTTTCCTTCTTGAGCTTGTTTGTTATTGCTATAATATCCTAAGACCTTGCTACTTGGTGATGATCTTGGTCCATCCTGTAAAGTCTTGTTTTTTTAGTTCTGTTGTGCTATCTCGAACCTGCAATATGGATATAGGCCCAAGAGGACCAAACCATTAGTGCTGCCAGAGGAGTGGCCTTTAAAGTCTTGCTTGGTTTGTGCAATTTCATTTTTGGTAGTAAAATATCTATCTTTAGTGAAAAAAAAAGTACTTTCAAATGAAACTTGAGAGGGCGAAACTCGTTATATGTGTTTTGGGTTACCTTATGTGTTTTGAATGAAGTATTATTTCTATTACGAATGTTGTAGGCTTTTGAAACATTGGTTGGATAGTTGGGTTTACCATAGTGTTTATAAATGTAGTTAATGTATATTTTTTTTGCTCTTAACCTACTTCTTTCTTCTCTATGAGTTGCAGCTTAGAAATGAGAAGGATGTGTTAAAACGTTCTCAATCCCAAAGCTTTCAACTAATCCGGGTATGTTACATGTTAGGTTGCTTTCAAGATATCATTGTAAGATACACAGTCAAATATGGATAATTAACCCATAGCCATGCTCAGAAGTTTTAAGTTTTCCATCTTCATGTTTTATATGCAGTAACTTTTAGCCTTTAACTTCCCAAAAGTTCCCTCTATTTAAGAAATTAAGATGAGTTGTGGCAAAAAAAAAAAAAAAAGGTAATACTGTTCTGTTCTATAGTTATCTTTTGGTTGTCTGGTAGTTGTGGCTAATTTGAATGCAGTAATGTGAGACTGTAATGCTTGTTGATTTAACAGAGAGTACTCCCCATGCACTTTATGCTCACATGTGCAATTTTTATTCACAAATTTACAGAACTTAGAATTCAAAATAAAGCTATGCGCATTAGCAAGATGGAATTAGGAGGTTCCACTTTGTAGATGAGAATTTCTGTAGAGTTTTAACCACAAGTGTATATTCTCCCAAACTAGCAACAATGTTTTATCAATTCAGTAGAGTACTATGCTAAACCCATCTACATCCAAAGTACATCATTTTTCCAACTTCAAATAGAGAAGAAAGAAGAACACATGGTACAGAAACAGTGGAAAGTGAATTTGATCCTTCCATAACTTCCTGTGTCTTGATTTATAAAACATTGCTTCTACTAGTAAGTTGTAAGGATAGACACATGAAATGACTAAGTTTTAAAAATTGAGCTTTTTCTAGCAAACAACTGGTGCTGATCTTATTTATAACATTGATGTAGATACTGGAAGAACATGGGAAATCATTGTCAGAAACTCATGCACGAGATAAGAAGATCATTGAGAGGTTAGAAAAAGAGCTGCTGAATTGTTCTCAAGAAATAGGTTGGTTTTCTTGCCCCAATTTAGCCATGTGCAAGTGGTCAATAGATATATTTTTTCAAAAACAAGGGGTTACTTGATTTTCGTTTTTATGTTATGCATCCAGCACTGTGGATTATCATATTGCATACATGAAGTTTACCATTTTTTTGACAGATGATTGCCATTGAAGAGTAATGTTTCCTTCTTCTTTGATGTCCTTTTTACCCAAAAACTAATTTATAATAGTTGTTGAATTCCCATGGAAAGCATTTATTTGTTGCATCATGCCCTTAAAGTTGGAGGTTTTACTACACTTCCGTTGTCTTAATTTGATGATACTTTATACAGATTATCTTCAGGATCAACTCAGCTCAAGGAACACACAGGTGAGCTATCTGGAAGCTCGTGTTCTTGGCCTTGAAATCAAATTGGAGGAGAAGGAATATCTACAAGAAGAGGTTTTCAGCTTAAGGGAGGAGCAGCAAAGATCCAATTCAAAGCAAGCTTCCTTGATGCAGGAGCTAGAGACTAAAGAAGTGGAATTAGAGAAGTCAGCTTTGTCCATAGAGAAATTGGAGGAATCAATTTCATCCATGGCATTAGAGTCTCAGCTTGAAGTAGAGAGTATGAAGCTTGATATGATGGCCTTGGAACAGAGTCTTTTTGAGGCCAAGAAAATCCAGGATGAAACCCTAGAAGAGAAAAAAAGAATGAGTAGATTGATTGATGAGCTCCAGGTTGCATTCAAGGATGCGCAGAAAAACATCATCACTCTAGATAAGGAGAACAGGGAACTCACAGAAAAGCTTGATATGGCCAACAAGAACACTAGAATTTTTTCTCAAAAGGTTGAAGAATGGTTGGAAAACAAGGAAAAATCACAGTTCAAAAATCAGTCTTCCATGAGTTTTTCTACCACTTCAAAGGACATAAGGTAAATGTTTTGTAGTTTTGTTTGGATGTTTGATGACATCTGACCAGTGAAGTGTGTTATTTTAATCACATAATAGTTGGTGAAGGATGAGGATGTGTCATTGTGGCATGCTGTTTACTCTTGCACATAAGTTGGCTTGACCTGTTTGATAGTTTCAAAGAGTGAAATTACTACCTTTGCATTTTGCTGCTTCAAGTTAATAAAACATGAGTGGTGTATCAATCTACTTTTTTCTCCTCTTTTTAAAATAAAATTCCCATCTTCACTTAAACACCAAAGCAAATAGAGAGCTGCTTTTACAAAGTCACAACATTATTAGTATGATCATAATTAATAACTACATGTCTGATATGGTTAGTGTTATTCAGTAGACTCAATTGTACTTTTTGGTATTTAGAAATTATATATGTTGAATTTAAAAAGGGTGGATTCAAAAAATTAAAGAAATGACAATGAGTAAATTGTTTTTCAATTCATTTTAGTTGAATAATGTTCCATAGGAATTTTTCTGATATTTTAGTTCTTAACATCATATTTCAACCATTGATGAAAAATTAACAGTTTAGAATTTTATAAGATATAAATACCAGCATAACAAATCATACATGTATGATATTCATACCGTTGGTTTTTTCACCAACAATTAAAACCATGCACTTTAGAATTGTCAAATCCTAATTTTAAATGCAATATTTTGCAGCCAACATACATACTAATAGAAACTCGAGATCTATTTGGAGAATTATATCCACGAAAAGACTTGATTGTGTCATCTTTTTCACTAATCGATGTTGATAGTGTAGGTGTCTTATCATCTCCTTTTTAGTTATATTTATAATTTAAATTATTCTTTCACTAAACAGTGTTTTCCTGATATTCCCTCAGCACTTATGGAGAAGTATTGGGACCACTCCTTGGAAGATTGGCAATGATCTTAGATCCAGCTACAGATTTAAAAGGGAAGATGGAGATGTCACTTCAAATCCAGGAATATGAATTTCTTGTGAATAAACTTAAGGTATGGTGATACACTTAAGCTGAATCAATGAAGGGGTCTAAATAATTTGATCAATACAGAAGTAAGAGAACAAGGCTTTTGTGACATGTCAATGGCTGGGTTTGGAAATTTATATGGTATCTTGATTTCCTTTACCAGGAAGAATTACGAGAGGAAAAGTTGAAGGCCAAAGAGGAAGCAGAGGACTTGACTCAGGAAATGGCAGAGCTGAGATACCAACTTACAAGTTTGCTAGAAGAAGAATGTAAGCGTCGTGCTTGCATTGAACAAGTGTCTTTGCAAAGAATTGCCGAGTTAGAGGCGCAGGTATGAATTTAGGAGTTAAAATACTCACTCTTTCGGTCTTTTTTTATTTATTTTTTCTTTTTCATCAATAGATCATTCAACTATGTAACATTTTCCTTTTTCTCTTTTTGTTCTTATTCAAGCTTCAAAGACAGCTGAAAATCCGTTAATTGCAGTCAAACATCTCCCTGAAGCATAACTGTTTGGTTTCAAAAAATAGATTCTATTTTTTGTTTTTAGTTAATTTCCTGGTTTTCCGAATTTTATAAAAGAAATAGTGAAAAACTATAAATTTTAGGTCTTAGTTTTCATTAATTCCTTTATAAAATCCTAAAAACAGGAAATTGACTGAAAAGTAACAATAGTTTTCTGAAACCAAACGGAAAGGATGGCATTGTTCAAAGTCTTTTCGAGTTCAACGACAGAGAATATACTTGAAGGTTCGTACCAATGTATCTCAAAAGTTGGCCTCTCAACATAAAAGTGGAACTATTGAACTCACAATGCTTACAATCAATGTGGATTTTATAGAACAGAAGAGAACAACTTAGCCGGCTGTGCAAGTGGCAAGGTTTTCTTGCGATATGGTATAGACAGCAAAATATTTGAGAAGATGCCTGGAGGTTTTTTTATATTGGGTTATTTTCTTTTCTTTTCTTTTTTATTATTTTTCTTGTTTTGGGTGGGGAGAGTAATTGTAAATGATCAAGGTGTGCATGTTGTTACAGTTCATATGTTTTCCTTGAGTAGTTCTTAAAGAACAGATTAAATACTTCCTTAGTTGTGCAAGGTTGCAACTTGCAAATTCAAATCTCTGGACAGCAGAGGGAGTTTATTGAACAGATAATAATGTTGTATTTATATTTCAACCATCTAGCTTGTTATAAAATTGATGTATTTTATATATTTAGAAAAGAATTTAATTTTAATGGATTGATAGCGTAATGAATCAAATTCTTAAGATAATATATGAAATCAATCATATTTATTAATGTGGTAATTTATGATTAGATACATATCAAAATTATTATTTATTTATTTTTCTTCAACAAAAGGTCATGTTCTTAGTTTCTTCTTTTAAAAGACAAGTAGTTGATTATGCTTTTTCTATAAAAATCTTACAAAGAAAATCACATGATTGATGTGATGCATCAAATTCAACTCTTTTCCAATATATTATACATTTCAAAAGGTAAATTTCAAGCTACTAAGAGAACAAGTAATTTGAGCGTGTCATTTAAAATATCGTCGTATGACAATATAATTAGGGTATTTAATATCATATTTAATGCTGATCATTCAGCAAAATAATTTTTTTTTAAATATTTCACTGAAATTATAGAAGCTATTAGATAAAATTTACGCATTTACTAAAAAATAAATAGCATGTCATGTTAAATTTATGAGAAATGATATATGTACAATACTTTTGTACAAAATACTTATAACATAAGAAAAGTACAAACAATGTGGTGGGTCTAAGGAAATAAAAAATTGAAGTGGGCCCACTACCTTATTTGCTTCTTCTTATATTATAATTTATAAATATGATATTTAAATATATTATATGATTTTTTCTAAACTTCTCATGCATGTTCCGAAGGTAAATTCAAATGTCAACTTAAAGAATTCGTGTGAATGGTTTAGCTAATGGTGGATCCGGTCATTTGGACTCGGCGGCATTTGGCTGCTGCTGTCTTTCATTTGACCACATGTCCCTTTGTTTTATGTATATGTTTTTGTGGGATAATGTTACGAAAATAATAAAATTATACAACAAATATATATCACACACTTTGTCACTATTAGATATGATGAATGACATGGTATATATTTATTGTATAATTTTATTGTCCCATAATATTACTCTAAGTGATAACCATTTAATACCTTGCACCAAAATTTAGGAGATAACTGTAGTACATTGTTGACAAGATTATTTAGGAAATTATTCAACTCATATTTCTCATCTTTAATCGATTGAAAAATTTCAGTTTAGCCGCCAAACTTCTATTTTATTTCAAGTTGGGGAACAATGCCCTATCTTCAAGAGAATTATCAATAGAGATTACAAATATATCTTCCACTTGTTAATATCACTCCCTATTTAATAACAATTTATTTGTGTTAAAAAATACCATTTGTTTTTATTCATACTTAAATTAACAATCTATTATTACTTAAATACCATTTAAATTCATTATTATTAATATATGTTGCGGCTTGTATTTTTGTTTTTTTTTGTTTTGCGAAAAAATTTTATAATAAATTTATTAAATTTTGTTAATAATAACTAATTTAGTTTTTAAAATTTTTAATATTGATTATATTTTCAATAAAATACTAATACTAATTTTAAAAAGATTCTTAAACATTAAGAAAAGACAATTGAGGTACTTTTTCAGAAAAATTATTGTATTCAAAATAATTTTCATAGTGTTTTTATATAATTAAATCTACTATTAGATAAAGATATTATATTAACATTATTTGAAGTTTTAATCTCTGAAATTATGTTATAATTTTACTTTTTTATTTTTCATAAAAATCAAGATAATGTAATATGTGAAGTTAGCTATTTACCTCTTAATTATATACACTTTTAAATTGTATAAAAATATTTGATGATATATTTTCATAAAATTTAAGTTGTTTTAGCCGTATGAGATATTAAATTAATTAAATAAAATAATAATAGATGATAGTACTTTTTTTTTATTTTGATGGTGAATATTAAACATAATTTAAAATTGTTAGTGATAAGTTTTCATTTCATCAAGTTTATCATGTTTATTTCCGTCACTTTTTTCAATTTGGATCATATTTATGGAAAATAAAAATAAAAAGTACAGAAATATTGTTATGGTTTCAAAAAGCTATTGGAAGTAAAAGGATAAAACTTAATTCAATTTAAAAACTATTATTAAGATTAAGAGAACCAATTTGTTACATAATTATATTTTTTGTATTTATAGAATACGTTTTATAAGAAAATTAAATAAAAAATATTTTCATAAAATAAAATATTTGAAGAAAATATTAATATAAAAAATATGTGTATGTTATAAATAATATAATTGATCAATTAATTTATAAAAAGGAAGAAGAATATTTTTAAACAATTAAATAAAATATTATTTATTAGAAAGTGACATGAGCTAAAGGAGAGTGGCTATTCTTTGAGATATTGGTTGGACCATTTCCACTGTCAAAGAAGTGAAATTGAGTTAACCAAAACAAAAAAAGAAAAAGTGAAATTGAAAAAGGGCCCTGTTTTTATTAAAGGGAGATGACTTTATCTCCCTTCTACGTATGAAAAACTTGCTACATACAATTTATTTAAGAGTTGATTCTGATTTGCTGATAATATAAAAGAAACATACACGGTTATTTAATCATTAATGTCACATTAATAAATATACTTAATTTTTATTTTTACTAATTAAAAAATTTTATAAATAAAAAAATTTAATTTAATCACAATATGAAACTTATTTATATCATTATTCTATCAAAATTAAACCCATTCATTTAACCACAAACAACTTTGTTTATTTTGATGACATGTTTGTTATATTTAGCCAATCACATAATATAGAGTATAAAATACTAAGTCAATGGTGGCCTGCACATTTTTCTACCATATTTAGAATGTTCTACATAGTCGAATAAATAAAAAAAAATTCAAAACGTCAAAATCAAAACAATTCAAAATTGTGCAATATTATTTCGATAGAAAGAAGGAGTCAAACGTCAATGTCCTATGGCTTTTCAATAAAAATGTCCTATGGCTTTTGGGATTGGAATGAACCCCGCTCATCATCACATCCTAAATGGTCCCCACTTGATTCATTCAACGTTCCAATTCAAACAACGCCCATATAATAAATCTATAAATTAATAAGGATTTAATTGAGTAATAATATAAAAAAATTTATACAGTTATTAATTATATATTATTATATAAATCATAATAATTAATTTTTATACTCATTATTTAAAATTTTATCTAAAGAAAATATTTTAATTAGAGGATGATATAAAATATTTTTATATTACGTTAAACTTAAATTAAATTTAATAAATAAATAAAATAATTAAATAATCAATGAAACAATATAGAAATGTAAACAAGAGCGCATTACCAAACCCCCCAAAAAACACGTCCACTCAGAATCGATTTCTCTGCAGTTTCCTCCATTCTCTCTCTCTGGGTGCTGACCTTTCTTGACGCGATTTTGCAGTTCTTTCTGCATTACCAAAGTTCTTATACAAAGCATTCCTCTTCTCTCACAACTCGTTAATCCAATCTAAGAGCTCTTAAAAGTTGCTGGTTTCTTTACCACTCTCTCTGCAACATTCATTGTGTTTTCTCCAGGTACCATCTTGCTTTCTCTACTCCAAGTTTTGATTTTGACGCTTCTATCGTCGAGGGAACTCCTTTAATCGAAATGGGTCTCGCGAGGTTTTCTCGAATTTGCTGTGTTTTGTGCGTTTCTTTGGGATCTTGTGTTCTCTGTTTTCTTTCTGGGGAATCGAACATAGAAATCTTTTAAATTTTTAATAACTTATTGTCAAAGTTCATCGAACTATCATTTGTAACGCCTCTTTTGCTTTGCTTTTAACGTTTTTTCCATTAAAGAAAAACGCTGTCGTGGTGAAATCCTATACGTTTTGAAGGTTCTTTCACGGTCCTTGTCAAAGGGTTGGTGATTCCTTCTTTTTTGCTGTTGCTTTACTGTTGTTGCTTCTGTTCATTCTATGTACCAAAATTCATCCTTTTTTTTTTTTTTCCTTTTTGTTGACTGCAGTTTTTTATCAGGTTAATCTCTGCTTTCTTTTGGCCTAATAAAACTTGATGCTTTTTGTGATAAGTGCACACTAACAATTCGATAGTTCCTTGACAGTGACTGAATAGCACTCTCTTGCCTTTCCAGGGACAGGCTAATCTGTCTTCGAATAAAATAGGATCATTGTTTGTAATTTGTTGAGTTGTATACATCCATCTGCCCCACCCGATTCTGCAAAAAGGGAGAGAGAATGTTTGGTTCAAAGAAATCTCCTTTAAAGGCCGCTAAGCCTAGTTCTGTTGACCCTGTTAAATCCGGGTCAAACCCATTTGATTCTGATGATGAGGTAAAGGATAACAAAAAGTATAGTTCCTCAAGGAAGACTTCTTCGCAGCGTGCGCTAGTTTCACTAGAAGTTAATACTAATCCTTTTGATGATGGTGATGCCAACAAGAACTCTTCGTCGTCTTCGTATGCCCTTCGAGCAGCGGACCGGAATAGCTATAAGAATGATTTTCGCGACTCTGGCGGACTAGAGAATCAGTCGGTGCAAGAATTGGAGGGTTACGCCGTTTACAAGGCTGAGGAGACTACAAAATCAGTCAACAACTGTTTGAAGATAGCAGAGAACATGAGGGAGGATGCTACCAAGACTCTAGTCACCCTTCATCAACAAGGGGAGCAAATTACAAGGAGTCACCATATTGCTGCTGATATCGATCAGGATTTAAGCAGGGTATCAATCTCTTCATTCCCTTGTTAATTTAATACGTTTGTTTCAGTGCTCCTATGTGGGTGACTTCCTCGTGTTGTTTTGCCTTTGTGGAAGCATTTTGTTGGTTCATGACATTCTTTTGTTGTGGAGCCCTCTGAAAAGAGGGTTCAATTTGTATACTTGACTAAAACTGAATAAATTGTAACTGTCTTATCCCTGCTTACAGGGAGAGAAGCTGTTGGGAAGCCTTGGCGGCATGTTCTCCAGAACTTGGAAACCAAAGAAGACACGTGCAATAAGAGGCCCCGTTATGTTTGGAGGTTAATATTTTTCCTTGCATTTGCTGGCCTTTATAATTTTAATTGTGGCATGCTGTATAGACATATATAATGTGGTTTCATGTTATACAACAGATGACACGGTCAGAAGTAAAGGCAACCATTTGGAGCAGAGAGAGAAGTTGGGATTGACTTCTGCACCCAAAGGGCAGTCCAATCTGCGGACACCAGCTCATGAACCAACAAATGCACTTGAAAAAGTTGAGGTTCGTATCAATGTTGAAGATTAAACTGTTTACTTAAAGCCAGCTGAAGATGACATTTGATTCTAATGTTGCTTAATCTGTGTTGGTTATTTTTCTAGTCTATGACCAGATAGATCAATAGTTTGGAATAAACCAGTTGTATACTTGTAATTATTATTTACAGATGTTATCGTTCCCCCATTAACCTAGACTCTCTAGTCAGTTGTTAGTCCAGTATACTCCATATTTTGTGATTTTCTTATTTGCCTTTCTTGATTCCATAATTATTGCTAAGATTGGAATCAGCTACTAAGCAAGATGTCCTGAAATAGGTTGAGAAGAAGAAGCAAGATGATGCACTGTCGGATTTAAGTGATCTATTGGGAGAGCTGAAAGGCATGGCTATTGACATGGGATCCGAAATTGAGAGGTCAGTCCATTGCACTCCCCTATTCATTGTTTCTCTAATTATACCTCGAGTGCAATGCAGATGGCTGTGTTTGGTTAGGGATTAAAAAAGGGATGAAAATTTTAATGGATGAATTTCATATGTAAAATTATACATGAAACTCACCAATGGAAATTTTTACCCGATTTTTACCCCCTAATCAAATACAGATTTTAATCTTTTGTGCCTCCTCCTTTAACTCCTTACAAAACAAGGTGATATTTTTACTGACAAGTTGACTTGGTTAATGTTGCAGGCATAACAAGGCCCTGAATCATATGTACGATGATGTGGATGAGTTGAATTTCCGAATGAAAGGTGCTAATCAACGTGGGCGTCGTTTACTTGGCAAATAGTTTTGATTTCAACTGCTGCTGTTTGCCACTTTTTGCCCAATACTTTTAATGATTGTATTCTGACACAGTATAATGGATGTATTCATCTGGGTTTAAGACAATTTTTCATCTGAATATATATATTTTTTTATATCATTCAATTAAATCCTATATATATATATATATATGACTTTTTGAGATAGTGATGCAAGGGTCGAACTTTAGTGTGGCAATATGAATGGAAGATTATTTTTTTAAAAAAAAAAAATTATAGTATTATTGTATCAAAATTAAATTTGTAAGAACATTGATATTTTTGGCAAGGAAAATGATACTTTGACGCAAAAATACGACGCATACGGCGACGCATACGGTACTGTGCAGGTGGGTATTATTGTAGATGCGCAGCTTTGAGGCAACACGGTGGATAAGGTGAAAGAGAAATTAAAAAAAAGGCTCCCTACAGCGCGCCCTCATTTCCCCCCCAAACTAGCAGTTCCCCCAAACCAGCAATTCCCCCAAACCCTGAGCACTCTCTCATACTTGCCTCCCTCAAACAAGGCAACTCTCTTCCCCTAACTCTCTCCCCCAACTGTACCAACCTCAGTCAGCTGCTTCTTTCATCGTTAGGCCGCCATCCCCGCCACACCACGGGTCTCCCATAAGAGCCCTTCAAACCCTCTCCTCTGCGCGTCTATAAACCTCACACATTGAGCTTGTTTTTTACCACAGCAGACGCGCTGGAAGGTCGTGATCTCAGTTGGCAGCCTCATCTTTCGTCGTACATGTCCGCCACCATCGTCATCAGCAGAGCAACAACATTGGTGAGACAGCGAAGAAGCCACTAGGAGGGCGTGACACACTCCGCATCCGTAGGCCTTCTTTGTAGCGATCTCTACCTATCACAGTTCTGTAAACGTAAAAGGTTTGGCATTTGCCCTTTTTTGTGCTTCAATGTTAGGGTTTCACAGCTGTCAGCAAGTTAAAAGCATGAGTTCATACTTTGAGTGTTTGGGTTTAGGAAAGGTTTGGGATTTTAATTGATTGGGAGTTAGTGTTCCATTTTGAAATCATAATGCATTTAGAAACGTTCTTGTCCTTGGACTTGCATTTTGAATATAGAAAATGGAACACACAAAAGAAATAGATTCTTCAAGGCAAAAGTACCTGAGAACCAGAGCCAATACAAGAATCACTTCCCCTTAAGCCATCAGCAAGCTCTGTATATAATTGTTCTTTAGGAGTTTGCGCAGGTGCACCATAATAGAACTCCACGACATCCACATCACACCAAACACCTCCTGGCCCCTGTTTGGAATATTAAGAAATGACTTCAACTTCATTAAATATAAAGGTTTTATTGAAGAATATAACAGCCTTGAAATCTTAGAGAATACTGATATAGATCCATTGTTGCTTTAAGACAATAATTTTTAAGAAAAATAGCTTTTAAAATCAACTATCTTATCACTATAAGTTTTCCACAAATTCATAAAACTTACAGAATCAAATTACCCATAAAAAAGAGAAAATAGTACATAATGTAGTTTGATAGACTACAATGCATTGGACAAAACATAGAACAAGTTATTAATGGAAGTCAAATTACACTAAGATAGAGTAGGTAAGTTAGCAGAGGAAATTAACCAACTGAAAGGTAAGATGGACAAGCTTTGTGTTTAGTTTCAGAAAACAATTTTCAGTTTTTTTGTTTCCAAGATTTTAGGGAAAAAAATACTGAAAAATGAAAAGTAGATTTTGTACTTTTCATATATATATATATATATATATATATATATATTGATAGAAAAATAAATTTCACTAGGTTGAAGAAAGTGTACAAAAGATGATGAAACATCCTCATATAGATACAAAAAATCATCTATGACCTAAAAGAATGAACCATGTAGCAAAGCATGCAAATTCCTTTGAGACATCCCTTTGTAGTGTTCATAATTGTCAGTAGTTGCTTAAAAAAATTCAGAAAACAGGAGAGGAAATGAAAAATGAAAACTATTTTATGAAACCAAATGCATCCTTACTTTTTAAAAAGTGAATACTGGCTATTTCTAAACCATTCTATCATACAAGACAATTGGAGGTCGAAGATAAATTCATTAGGCCTTCTCAGCAAGTGGACAGCTGAGAGTAAACCTAAAAGAGTATCATTCCATTCCATGTACATACATGTAAGATAGCTGCAGAAGTTTTTAGAAAATAAATAACAAAATTCAACAAGCAAGAAAAATACTAATTATTGAATTGATAGAGATTATCATATAGGAAGTTATTCCAACCTAACCCCAAATATTCATTACATGAGGACAGACATAAAATATAAGCTATAAAAAAATAAAATGGTACTTCAGACTTGTATACAAAAAATATCAACATCACTTTGAGCACTAATTTGAGAAATGAGGACAGCCACCCCTCAAAACCAAATTACGAAACAACCTTTCAAGTGATACATATAACACAAAGTGAAGCCATATAGAACTATAAGTTTAAGATGGTATAAATGTCTTACATATGGGTTGTGATGAGTAATTATGCAGAACTAATGTTTTCATAAGAAGTTCAATTACAAAACTAATATATGGAACTTGGACTTTATGGATTGATAAATTGAGCCTCAACTTGTCATCTAATTTGTGGTATAAGATCTAAGTGATTCAAAATTCATTTCTAATATATGTTGGTAAGTGCTTCCTACATGTTGTCTTAGTAAAATAGAATCTTCTGTACATGTGTAATGATGGTAGGTTAGTTAGAAGCTCTTTAGATATAACAACATTGAAATAAAAAGAATGAAGCTGTTCCCTACTGACTACGTATTGATAGTAATAAAACAAACTAATAAAGTCAATGTTGTGACTGAAGGTTAGTTGCTCTATCTTTGGTGGATTTTATTTGTCTACTGGTTTTAATATGAACATAAAAGTACTTGGTTGTACTTGTTAGTTGAGGTAAAATGATATCTGTACAGTTGTTTTTTAATTTATCCTAAATGTGTATAATATTAATTTATAGGTGAACCAAATGGGGCGAAAGAAAGCAAAAACTACAAGGCATCATGAAGGTATGCCATGCTTGATTAATTTTGTATTTATATTTTTAATGCTGGCAAACTTAAGAACCCACGAGCATGTTTTTGTAACAGAATTTTATTGATCATGTGTTCTAACATTGGAGATCTTTGCATTTCACTGAGAAATCTGACCCGGACTTTGTTGCAAGACATATTGATAATGGTGAGTAGTCAATCCACATAGAATAGTTGAAATATAATGTTGTGGATTCATAAAATAAATTCAGCTCATGCAAGATCAAGTTGCTGCAGATGAAAAAACTCGAAGTACGGAAGATTCAAGTGATAACAATGTATTGCCTACTGAACATGTGGACAAGCGCAAAAGGAAGTCCATTAACAGGAAGAAGAGTGAGGTATGTTGTTAAGTGAAATAAGTTAAAATTTAGTTGTTATGTAACTTATGTGCTTTTCTCTTGTTTAGAGTCAGAAGCCAAAGCATCATGACAATCTTGATTATAAAGCTGAGAAGAAAGGAGGCAGAAGTTCAGGCTGGAGACGGGTAAACATGCAATAATATTGTTTGCAATATATGTATTGCATTGAATTTTTTTTTATTTTATTTTGTCCATACTGAGGTTATAGGACTAAGGGTATTCATTTAAATTTCCATGAACTGCAGGCAACAATTGACACTAGGTGTTCACCGAATCGTATGACAAAATTGTGCAAGGTGTTGACAACAGATCAAGCTGAAATTGTCAAGTCTATGGGATTTGGTTCAATATTTCATATCAAACCTCTACTGAACCGTAAATTGTGCTATGAGCTACTCAATGTTGTAGATCCAAGTACGATGTGCATGTTCATCAAGGGGGAACCTATCCGAATTAGCCATGAGGACGTCGGTGAGGTGTTTGGTCTACCAATCATAGGTATTTTAACCTTCATACTGCACATGTGTAATTCAAACAATGTAGAAAATTTTGGTATACCAATCATAAGCTCTCCATACATGTTGTCCTCAGATTGTGTCATGATGGCAATGCTATTGACCATGTATATGTCATCTGTTGTGTCTTTCGGTTGGGTTTGAATGATTAAGGTTGGCACTTTTGAGGTCTGGGAGTTTTCTAGTGTTATTTTCATTCCATATATGTATGTGTCGAAAGTAAATGAGTGCCGATTTTTGGGATGTACGAGGGTGTAGTCGGGAAATAGAAAAAAAAAATGAATTATAAACAAAGGCTTTTGGGACAAATTGTTTTTGATTTCAAATTTGTATAAACTCTAATGACATGGTGTCATGACCTACTGCTATACTTTTATCTTCTTTCATCTGCAAGCCAACCTTTCCCATAATTGGTACTAGGGTTTGATTTTCTTGAAGGTGCCTATGATATGAGTTAATAGTACACGATTGAATGATGTTGCAGCTCCTTACATTTCTCAATTAACCGAAACTCTAGCGTGAATGTAGACTTCGTGTATATATCAAAGTGCAAGAAAAGAAACAGGAAATGAAAAGGATGTATCAAAATTTAAGTAAATAGGTGTAATTATAATCATCGGAATTTACATAGAGTTACACGAATCATACAATAAAATAACACGCAATGCATGCCAATACCAACTCATCAAGAGAATGACAACAGGATCAAAAGCTTTTTCAGTTGAGGCTCAATGCTTTCTTCGAAGAAAGAATGCCCCTGCTTCTGGAACTGTATGTTCCATGAAATATGAATTTCTCTAAATTAAGCTTGCCAATCGGTAACTAAATGCTTCAAGGATAACTTGTTTCGCTATTATTTCTCAAACTTGAACCACTTCGAATTGGTATTAAGTGTTTCATTTTCAAAATGCAAGATAGTGGTTGGTAGGGGTTCTGATTCTTGGATGATAAGATTAGGATGTATCTTTTCCTTATATTTCCTTGCCATCATATCAACTTCCAGAAATACTCTCTTTGGAAGAAGAAAACAAGCTACTTTCAAGATCAATCGCACTTAAACCATAGAAGAACTTCAACAATAAGGGCAGAAAAAAATGGGTGAACCAGTTATCGAGTTTCAGTTTTTCTGAAAACTCACCAACATTTTTAAAAACTCACCAACATATTTCAAACAAATCACCAACATTTTATGCTCACTCACCAACTCACTTCAGACAAATTTTTACCACTTTTTTTTCGTTTTCAACATGTTGGAAGGTGCTATGACCATGAACTCATCACTATGATGGGCCTCTAAGTAGTGTAGAATAGTGCTCAAACTCAGTTTCCCAAGATGGGTGAACCAATTCTCGAGTTTCAGTTTTTCTGAAAACTCACCAACATTTTCAAAAACTCACCAACATATTTCAAACAAAACACCAACATTTCATGCTCACTCACCAACTCACTTCAGACAAATTTTTACCACTTTTTTTTTTTCGTTTTCAACATGTTGGAAGGTGTTATGACCATGAACTCATCACTATAATGGGCCTGTAAGTAGTGTAGAATAGTGCTCAAACTCAGTTTCCCAATATGGGTGAACCAGTTCTCGAGTTTCAGTTTTTCTGAAAACTCACCAACATTTTCAAAAACTCACCAACATATTTCAAACAAAACACCAACATTTCATGCTCATGCACCAACTCATTTCAGACAAATTTTTAGCACTTTTTTTTTGTTTTGAACATCTTGGAAGGTGTTATGGCCATCAACTCATCACTATAATGGGCCTCTAAGTAGTATAGAATAGTGCTCAAACTCAGTTTCCCAAGATGGGTGAACCAGTTCTCGAGTTTCAGTTTTTCCGAAAACTCACCAACATTTTCAAAAACTCACCAACATATTTCAAACAAATCACCAACATTTCATGCCCACTCACCAACTCACTCGAGAAAAATATTGACCACTTTTTTTCATTTTCAACATGTTGGAAGGTGTTATGACCATGAACTCATCACTATAATGGGCCTCTAAATAGTATAGAATAGTGCTCAAACTCAGTTTCCCAAGATGGGTGAACCAGTTCTTAAGTTTCAGTTTTTCTGAAAAATTACCAACATTTTATAAAAGTCACCAACATATTCCACACCAATCACCAACATTTCATGCTCACTCACCAACTCACTACAGACAAATTTTTAGCGCTTTTTTTTTGTGTTGAACATCTTGGAAGGTGTTATGGCCATGAACTCATCACTATAATGGGCCTCTAAGTAGTATAGAATAGTGCTCAATCTCAGTTTCCCAAGATGGGTGAATCAGTTATCGAGTTTCAGTTTTTCTGAAAAATTACCAGCATTTTGAAGAAATCACTAACAAATTCAACACGAATTACCAACATTTCATGCTCACTTACCAACTCATTTCAGAAAAATTTGTAGCACTTTTTCTCGTTTTACACATTAACGATGGTGTTTCTGCCCATGAAATCAGCACTATAATCGGCCTCTAAGTAGTATAGAGTAGTCCTCAATCTTTGTTTCTGAAGAAGGCTGAACCAGTTTGTATCACATTTTCTGGAAAATTATCAGCATTCTGAAAAACTTACCAACAAATTCCACATAAATCCTCAACATTTCATGCTTACTCACCAACTCACTTTAGAAAATTTTTTATCACTTTTTTTCGTTTTACACATTAAGGATGGTGTTGTGACCATGAATTCATCCATATAATAGCCTTCTAAGTGTCTTAGAAATCTCAATTTCCTAAGAATACTGAACTCCTTTTAAGTTTTACCAGAATTAAAATTGTACCAGCATGTTGAAGCACTCACCAACAACTTCAACATGAATTGCCAAGATTTCTTATTGAATCACCAACTCACATCAGAAAAAATTTTATCTGTTTTTTTCATTTTGCACATCTTCGATGGTGTTGTGACCATGAATTCATCCCTACAATAGCCCTCTAACTCACTTACCATACTCCTCAAGCTCAATTTCCCATGAACACTGAACCCCTTTTAAGTATAACCAGTACCACAAAATTTACCACCATTTTCGACTACTCAACAACAACTTCAACACATTTCACCAAAATTTCCATATGACTCACAAATTGACATCAGAAATTTTTTTATCAGTTTCCTGCATTGTGCACATTCAAGGATGCTATTGTGTCCATAAATTCATCAATATAATGGGCTTCTAAGTCTTGTACCATAGACCTCTATCTCAATTTCCTAAGAACACTGAACCCATTTTAAGTACTACTAGAATTTCTCAACTGTTTACCAACATGGAGTAGAAATTCTCGATTTTTGTTCAGTTTTTTCATTTTCCACACCTTTGAAGTTGTTGTCACCCTTCATTCAGCAATCCTAAGTGCCCATATGCCCCATGCATAGTGCTCAACTCAAATTTCCCCAAGAAAACCCAATACCCACATCTGCATTACCAAATCTGAGACCACTTATGCTTTTAACATTGGTCACTAACAATTCAAGGAACTAATTTTTGTGACTGCCACACTCAATTCCCCACCAACATTAAAAAACTGACATAATAGCAATATATTATCATCATCACAGAAGTATTTGTTAGCAACTCTCAACATTCATGCACTAACCAATAGGTTTAGCACCCATAAAATTTTTGAAATCTACATGCTAACCCTGTATCAAATAAGTTTAGTATACAATGAAATAGTATTATAAACATAAATGTATTTTCAATTATTACATAACTGAAAATGTAAACTCTAATTTCTTCATATTAGAAATATTGATCTTCTTATAGATAAAGAGTAGCTCTTTACAAAATATGTCAGTATATTTGATGGCATGTGTGGAGAATACAAAGACTTGTATAAAATTCTATGACCTACATACACATTTACTAGCACTCATGTGCAGTCAAATAAACCATCTAATATATTGCAATGATACAAAAAACAAAAAGTCATAATTTTTCCTTTAACTTCTTCCATGCCCAATAGTAGTGGAGATTTCTTGCTGAAATATACCAGTGTCCTGCACATCTCCAAAAAATTATGATGTACATTTGGACCCAATTCATCTATATGCAAAATATGTGCTGTACAAAAAAAGAGTAACGATCGTCCTGTACAATAAAAAAAGAGCAAAACAGTCAATATAAAATCTATTATCAAGCCAACTCCAAAACAAACATTGTTGATAAATAGTAATAAGCTACATACCTTTACAAAAAAATAGTAACAAGCACTTGTAGCCAATTAAAATGCAGAGTGCAACAACAAGTTCAACGAAGATGACTATGGAACTCCTGTCACATGTACACAGTGATTATTCTATCAAATTACAATCAACACATTATGAAGAAGGTCAAAAAAATAGAGCATAGACATTGCAGAACTGCTTAGATAATGCTCCTACTGTCATCTTCAAAGAGGATTCTTATAGTGCTTTGTTGTATTAAAAATCTAAAAGCAAGGTAGCTGGTTATTGATTAATACAACTAGAAAAAGACTAATTCAAATCGATATAAGTTCCATTCACAAGGGGTTCCTTTAGTAATAGCACTCAATGTCTAAAGCAATATGTAAACAATAGTAAGAAGTGTAGAACTTTCAAAACTTAAAAATCACATGGTTAAAATTAAAACATGACTACAAGTACTTGATCAATGAATATACAAGAGTTACTATAAAAGTGGTTAGGAAGTCTTAAGATGGTAAACCATATGAAGATGGTCGAAAATTTTGTACACAATGCCTTTCTTTTGGTGAAAGAGGATCCGCATCAGTGCCTCAACGATCAAAATATTAATAAATATCGTACGGTCATTTGTTCCGAATGCGAATTGGTCTGCTAGTTACATACATTAAACACATATAAATGAAGGTTACGAACCCCAACAAACTTAAGAAGAATCTTAACAAAAATGCATACCAAATATCAATATTCAAAGATATAATCATATTAGTAATTTGCTCAAAAAGCACGGCATACATAAGTGAAGAACATAACATGGACACCTTAACTCTGACGGTAATAACCATTTTTTCCAATATCATTGATTTGAGGGAATCCAACAGAACTGTGCTATATCACTAGCTTCCCCAAAGATTGATTGATCATATACCCCACTCCTGAGAAATTGGCAAAAAGAATGATCAAAATTCGCAAAAATACATCTACTTTCTCCGTTTTATGCTTCACATAATAACACTAACAACAATTGCAGCAGCGTTTAGGAGATAGTGTGCAATTAAAAAACCCATCGACATCTTAATTTTGATATATAAAAAAAAAAAGGTTCAGCACTTGCCACTTTGCACTTCAGCACACTTTGCACTGTTCTTCTCCCAAAACATTGAACAACAACGACAAAGAATACACGAAGCCAGCAACAACAAAAAGCCGAGTACCCCCCCCCCCCCCGCCCCCCAACCACACCCAAAAAAATATTCATCTCCAAAGTTAGTCACCAAAGTCCTGTATGTCTCGTGAAATCAGTAAGTATGCATGGTTTAGGATACTTACTGGTGGCAGAGGATGTGGTCTCGTGGTGAAGGCGGAGGATGTCACTTGGTTGCAGTTGGTGGAGAGGCCATCGCCCATTTCTGGTGGCTGCGAACCAAACTCGCGATGGCTCCACTGCCAAGTCGCTGAGCCTCCGTCGTCAAATCGAGGTGCCCTCGTCCACTCACCGTGCTTCACGTCGACGACAACTGCTCCCTCTCCCTCCGCTGTGGTACATTTTGTCACAATGCGGAGAGAGAACACTTCAGTGTCAGAGAGAAACTTGAGAGATGATACCAGCTGAGAGTTGAGAGGTGAGAGTTGTACATACCTTTTCTCTTTCTCTTTTCTCCTTTGTCTACTCTTTTTCACGCCCTAAGCTTTGCGCGTGTTCTTTCACAAGTTTAATGAGTGCTATCCACCTTGTGCCTTGCCCGCTGCTTGTCTATGCTAGAATCGCCATCAACAGTGTCGTATGCGTCGCACCAATGCGTCGCCCCAGTGCGTCAAAATATCGGACCTCTTTTGGCAAGGCGCTGTGACGTTAGAGCTTCTCTGCTAGGCCTGGGCCTTGTTGTGTAAAGAGTAATTAGCAGCTAGCGAACGGGCTTCTCATGATAAACCCTAACACTGTCCTAAGCATTTGAAAGCCCATAAGAATGAGAGAAAGAAAGAACATTAAGAAATAGTAGAAGGATACAAGAAAGGTATAAAGATGGGGAGAGTCCGTTGGAGTGATTGATGGATATTTCCCGAAGAGCAAAGCTTCTCCTCCTTGGACGCCTAACTCATTTTCCCTTCAATTAGATTCGCTTCAATTCCATTCTTCTGCCACTTCCACCTTCTGTCGCCCAATGAATTGCTTGATACGCATAACTATTTATAATCAAAGTTAAATTATTGCTAAGTATACATATGAATAAAATAGGGTTTTGCTAGGGCACTGGTTGAGGCTTTCAAAGAAGAAATTTTTATCCGAAAAATTCCATGGGTGATGCACCAATAAACATAATGGAGGCTAGCAAATAACAATCTCTATTGGAACAATTGGAATCTCCAGAGTTTGGTGAACGATTCAGAAGCTGTGACTCTTATGCTAGATTCGTCAACTAACACTTACTCCATTTCAACCTCCCAAAAGAAAAAATCAACGGTGGAGTTTATGATTAACATTAAAATATACTATATTGCCAGCTTTGGTTGAGAATATCACATTACAAGGGCATATGCTAATTCCTTTTCATTTTTATTTAGAAAGTAAAAGTAGAAAAACAAAAATGAATTGCCTGCGAATTTTGTTTTGGGACTGGAAATTGATCGCTAGTTGGACGGTGAAGAAAAGTGAAACGAATCATCGCACAGTTTCAAGTGAAAA
Organism: Dalbergia cultrata; assembly: GCA_031216105.1. NCBI lineage: Eukaryota > Viridiplantae > Streptophyta > Magnoliopsida > Fabales > Fabaceae > Dalbergia > Dalbergia cultrata. The sequence continues at coordinate 51,296,488 of CM062347.1, read as the reverse complement.
AGCAACATAAATAATTTGAACTAATGTATTCGCTAGTTTTATTGGGTGAAAACAAGGTTATCCAGTACCAAAAGCAATGACTGTAAGAAATCGAATCCCTAATAATCCAGCAAGCTATTAAATGTGCTAAACAACTATGCCTGGTGGTTATGTTTTCACTAGTTCATATTGCATCTTTATATATGTTTGCTCCACACTGCAATATCACATTATTGCAAAAGCTTTTATAAATTACTATAACTATGCTGTGACGACAGTAGCTGTTACACACAATTACAATGACTGAGCTTACGATGCCTTAGTCCTAGCTCCTAGTCTACAAGATTCAAGAAAACTTACATCAAAGTTTTCTGTGTCCAACAGCACAAGCTGGGGCATCAAAGTTGGGGTATACAATAAATGCAATGGATAAAGGGGCTATGTATATTGGAGAATGTACATTACTGTGTACTGGATTCAGTGTTGGGATTTCTCCATCAATTGTTAAGTCTAGTGGATTACCATTCAGCATCATGGTTTGGCTTCTTAGGTAACCATCTTTTGGAGTTAGATGGTACTCCTCCCTGAATGTGACATCTGATCCTTTTCTTCCAACCCAAGAAAATGCACTCTTGAGATGGCTAAAGAATGAGTTCTCTTTACGGATGTGTTTGGCATCTTCATTTCCGCCAATACTTGCTGCCTCACGGTCATGAATTGTTAGTATGAAATGAGTCTGGTTGCTTAAGTTGATCAGCAAAAATGTTACACCGTCCTGTAGAATGAAATTAAGAAGAACCAGGGTTTAGAAAGATTTAACTTCAATGCAACCCAGGTGCTATGTTATGCGGATATTGGCACGGGTATTCAGCATAACGTGAGTAAAATACGGTATAAATCAAATTAAAAACATATAACATATAACTAGGAGTATCTAAAAATATCGATAAAGTATGAGATATGGTATGCCAATACAAGTACATTAACTATTATAAGGTGAAGGCGCACTTACTCTGCCTTTTGAACAATGGGCATAAGTGCGTAAATAAGGTGAAAATACATCACTGGAAGCTGCAAGAACACTCTTCCCCATTAGCTGGTTCCAGAAAAGTGCACTATTTCAGTAAACAAAACCAGAAATGTAGGATTAGATAGGTTAAGCAATGATGTCTTGTAATGTATATATATTGTCTTCAATAATTCAGAAAAACTAATATATTCAACCTTTTTTGAATTCATTTACTAACATTTTTCAATTTACACTTGCCTGTAGTAGTCAGGATTGGGAGTGAAAGTGGTGGTATTGAGGAGGCCATAGTTTCCTCCAATTAAAGTCTGCCTGCAATAAACCTTTGTGTTGTATTTGGATGCTATTCCAAGTTGATCTAAGTACCTACAAGTCATTCAAATTTCAGAACTTAAAAAATAAGTTAATCTCAATGATTTTTATACCATATAAAGTATTCTAATCCTACCTTAGCCATTTAAGAGGAACAAAAAAATGATGGAAGAACCAAGATTACCAAAAGCTATTCACAAATGTGTCAGAAACATCACGACCACCACTGTTGTATGCCCCACCGGCTTCTCCTACCCATGCAGAAGCCCAAGGACCATGCTTCTGAATGGTGTCTGACAGATTGCTAAAGATTGATTCTACCTTGCTCAAGCGCCCAGGATCTAGAATCTTCATGTCAAGATGCTCATCACTACCTGATAAAAGGGAAATTAATTCCAGCAAGACATATAATAGCATTTAATATATTAGCTCTCTTGAGTCCAAATGATGGGTTTATAAGAAATTTTTTTTGCATTCTTCCCGAGCATATTTAATGCGTGTTTCTTGAATAATCACAACCATTTATTTCAATTTATAATGTTTGAAAGTCATATAAAAAAACCTAAAATGAGTGTTTGTGCATGTTTAAGGAACATGCATTAAATGTGTTCTAAGAGCATGTAAAAATTTCTTGTTTCACTCGACATTATCTCATTTTTCTTGTCCTCATTTGGTTTCTATTCATAAAAGATAGTACTTATTCCCTCAATTGCTTGCAACTGGTACCACTCCAATACTAGTAACTTACAATAAATTGGAAAAGAAGCAGAGGAAGGAATAGAACCATTATTAAGAAAATGTTATAAATGCTAAATTTCTCTTAAGAACAACTATAGTAGAAAGAACTAGGTGAGTAACAAGCAAACCTGGGCCCAAATTATATATGTGATGAGTCATGGCATTGACTACACCTGAACCTGAGACCTGAAGAAGCTTATCAAACCAATTCTTATCATAGAATCCTCCAGGTGCTATAAGTGAAGGTTTGAACTTGGAGTTCTTGTATAATGTGCGTAGAGTTCGTTTAAGCTTTATCAAGTCTTTCCCATACTGTGCTGCACCAACACTTGCACCAATGCCCTTACCACTCAACTCATTACCTAGCAGCAACAGCAGCATATGCAAGATTAAGGTCCAATTTAAACAAAAATTAATGTAACAGTAGTTCTATCTGTTGTCCTACCAAATTCCCAGGAATCAATTTTGTATCCCTTTGAAATGGTGTAATTTATTAAATCATGAGCATTGGTAGGGTCCCAGTCTCCTCCCCAAGCAGTTTGGCTAATCTTGTGCCTCCCACGGAGCGCATTCAAGCCAAATGTCACAATGGCCCTGCAAGTTTCAAGCTCTAAAGTCACACACACTTACTACTCATTCAAAATGCAGATGGACAAAATCTCAAATCAGATCCATTTTTTGACCATACAAAAATGTTTAGAGTAGGAGAGGTTGCCTTATCACAACATCAAAGCATGCTACAGATGCCTACAAGAGCTTACGAGTATTTACAGATAACCTAACAACTAGGGATCACCGGTTGGAATTGAGGCTTTTTGATCCCTCACTGGTGGTGCATGCCACAGTAGCGCCACTATTTTGGACTAAAAAATTCAAGGTGGCTGCCAACATGGCAAAAACCACCTCAGACAGGTTAATTGTTTTCAAACAACCCTGTATCAGTAAATAGTTTTTAAAATGGTACTACATTGGTCAAAAAGACAGGAATTGAACCCCAAGACACTTTGTTCAATGCAGTTCAATCCTATAGTAGGATTTCTACCGGTTTAGTTTGTGTTATAGGGGCAACTAAGTTGGAAGAGTAATTCCAATCAGGGTGAGGAAATAACTCAGAAAGTCAAAATGAAAATAGTGAGCCTCCTATACCAATATATGGATGTCTAATTGCATATATTGTTAAATTAAACTTTGTTAGAAAGTTAAAAGAACCCTGCATAAAGAACTAATTTCATTTTTTCTTTTTTCATTTCTGCTTTGGCTTGAAGGAATAAGGAGAGGGAGGTGGTAAAGAAAACAACAATATCAATGTTAAATTCCTCACCCTGTCTTATTGAAAAAATGGTTCAGCTCATCCCACCTCGTCATGTGTAAACATCCCTTTGAAAATCCAAACAATCCACCTTTCATCTTCTGAAAAGGATGACAAGGGGACTTCAAACTTCCTACATCATACAGCACTTGGTCTTGCAAGGAACCTCCAACTCTTATCCTCAAAGGCTTGAAAGCTATCAAGCAAACATTATGAAAAGAATAACATCATGCTTGAGGTAAATATTTCGAAAAATGACACCACTCCTGAAAATACATTGTAAGTTCAGGAAGCCACAAAACAGTAGAATGCAATCATAGTATCTAAGTTTCTAAACCTTATGGATGTACATAATGCAAATATACAGACCTTGTATAGCCTTGGCAAGGAAAGGATGAGACAAGTCCTGAAAAACCAATGCACATTGAAATATTGAAAAATGATTCAAACTGCTTCAAAACTTCCTAGAGTTCTAAATGAGGGGATTTGGGGTGCAGGGGTTATATAAATTCTCTCTGCTGATTTGGATATTGCATAAAAATGAGTGCCAAAACACTCACCAAATTTACAACAGATGAATTTCCCCAGGGGCAATAGTTGTAGTCACACTTATCATGAGGCCACCAATCAATGGTAGCACAGATAAAGCTATCATCAGTCTCAGCTATTGCTTGGGCTCCATCTACTATAATGGAACCATGTTCTACATCTTGACTTAAAGTCAAAGGAAGAGAAGCCAGAAAGAGAAACAAGGCAATGTAGAATCCCATTATTTGTAGATCAGTTGCAACAGTTTCCAAACCCAACTGAACTTATCCAAGTTAACTGCAACACAGAAGATAACAAGTCAGAGACCAATCTTTTGAAGCTACATACAATTGCAATGTTCTGTATCTTAAGCTACATAACAATTAGTCCGTGGTAAGAAAAATCCGAATGAATAACTGTCCAAAATAAAATAAATGATGTCAGTGGTCATGTTGACAGCCATTTCGGTGAAACGAAATGTGCCAAGGGTGTGGTTGATTGAGGAGTTAAAGTAGGGGATAAGATTTCCATAAGTGAATTTCATACGTAAAAATACACATGAAATTCATTCACGAAACTACGCGGCAAGGAAAGCAAGATAAATATAAAAAATATTTATAATATATATACACACAGTTACAATCTAGATTCATTTGAAAGTGCCAAAGTTTAAGAAATTCAAATGCCGTGTGTTTTAAGTGTCTGTGAATCCATGTTGTCGCATCTTGACGTGTTTCAGGAGAACTTCCTTCATTGTGGAAAATGACAAACTCTGAAGTTTCAAAATGTGAAGTTCCGAAATGTGCTTCTGAAGTTTGAAATATGTAAAATCCATTTCACACCAGGAAATTGTTAAAGGACTTCTGCACGCAAATATGAGTACAGTATGCCAGAGCTATGGTTAGGAGTTAGGACCCAAGACTCTAGTGTTTTATTTATTTATTTTTAATTTCTATTTTTGGTCGTGGTCAAGACTCGTGTTATGGCAACCGCAGATATCAGTGTGATAAATTGATTACTATGTGATATTGTAAGTCAGCTGTAGACCACTATTATATGGTAATGTTAATGGACCAATGGTGACGATTTGTAACATTTCTCTTTTTCTTGCGCCCTTGTCATTATCAATGCTTGACGTTGTGCCGTGGCTATAACAGTAAGAAATTCGCTAACGAATTAGGGCAATATTCTTAACCAGCTTAATTTAATGTGCACAGAACATTTTGAAGAAAAAAAAATGATAAAATCAGGATTTAATTTTAATGCTCTGTATAAAAAAAATTATACACACTTTAAAAATAATTACCACAAGATTATACACATAAGGATACATGAACATTTAATTGTGTATATAAAAATACTTTAGACAATCTATCAAAACGAACCTCATAAAATTTAGCCTTTGACAAAGTCAGAAATTTTGAAATGGCTTGGGAAGCATCAACTAAGCATCGTCTGTCAGTTTTGTACACATATTTTCAGGCTTAAAGATGCACCAGATAACACCCGCACAATTTACAAAAGCAACAGCGATGATGAAGTTGAATTCAAGCTATTAGTCAAAACCCCATAATATAATTACTTTATATATGCCCACAAGTAATTGTTTTTTCCTTTTGATTAGACCATATCCAATTTTTTTAATAGGCTATCTGAAGTGAAACGAACGTCATCAACAGTGAGTTCTATATATAAATAAAACAAATCGTTAATCGAAATAACAGATAACAGATGTAAGAACTGATGAGTATTAGATATAACACATATAATGTTACACAGAAACGAATAAGGGAAAGGAAAACTGGTTTTCACCTGACATTGCTAAATCTAGAACCGCTTATGCTAGATACATTTATATCGTGCCATAAAATTTGCTAGATACATTTGGCGTGATAAATTTTTAGTGGTGGTACGGACAAAAATCATGGATGCTCCAAAAATCTGAATTTTTCCGATATTTTGCCACATAATTCAGCCAACAAAAATTCTGACGGATTTTCTGGTTGTCAAGCATTTTCCATTTAGAACACATCTCCCCTCATGGCCATATGATACGAACCAGAAAGACAGAAACACATGATACAGAAAGAAAGGACAAAACTTGAACAACACCCAGATACAGAAATCAAAAGAAAACATATAAATGGCCTTGCATACCTGGGATGACAAGCTCAACCTTGTCTCAATTCAGCACCATATATATCAACACTAATGTCCAAAGTGAAAGAAGAAGGCTAAAGGGTGACTCCAAGGTATAGCTATCTAGGAAGCTTCCTTGAGGCATGAATTAAGTGACAGAGAAGGGAGGCATGCAGAGTTTTTATGCGTGGCAGTGGCTCTTGTTCTTAATTCTCAGTCATTGGCAGAGGCAGCATCTACATTGAGAATGATGAAGGACATGAGTGAATGATTGAATTGGTAGTTGAGATGGGTCGGATGTGCCTGTCTTAGATGTGTCTGTTCCAGGCTTCACAGAGAGAAACACACACACACACACATATTGACACATATATATAAGGACACAACTTATATAACACAACTAGCTAATATTAATTTAGCTGATTAGGAGGTTTCCTATGCTGCCTCCAAATTTTTCAAAATTTAGGTGTCGTTATGGGTTGTGTTGTGTTGGAGTGGTTGAGGGTAAGTACCATTCATGAGAAAAAGGACAATAAGCAGTGCAAGCAACTCTCACCCTTTTTAAAAAATTTTTTATCCTATATACTTATTTTTATTTTTTTGTCCCTGACAATATCAGAGTTTTCATTTACTTATTTTACAGTCTACAGTCTGTGTTATTTTATGTTTAATACACTTTATAATTACAAGTTTACTTTACTATTCAAAAATCATCTTTTCCAGAAATTTAATGGATAGATAAAAATACCTTAATAATTATACGATGTATAAATAAATAGTGAGTTTAATTTTTATATATCGACAGGATAAAAAAATTTACACTATAATTCAATCAAATTATTTTATTTGCATAACTTTTTAAATAATGACTATGAGACTTTATAAGAATTAAATTCATAAATATTTGACCTCTCAAATAATGATGTTTGTAAAAGAACTAAAAATTAATGAAAAAAAGATGAGGAGTATCATCGTACGATAGCTTTGTGTATATTTTGCTGATATTGCAAGTCGTCTCTCTCCTTGTCTTGCCTTGGTGGAGATGCTATACCTTCTTAATTCCACCAGAACCATATTCTTTAGCAAGGTTATATTTTGTTTGCTTCTGCTTCCAGGAAGAATGTTTTAGGTGAAAGATCAAAGTGTCAATTGACTATAGTCTTTACAATTAAATTAAACTTTGTTCTACAAATATTTTCGGGTCGCTCTTATGATTCCGAACAATTGAAGAACTGATGCGTCGCATATTAAAAGTTCAGACCAATTAATTATCAAAATTTAAATTACACTGTCCTTTACTATAAAGTGTTATATACTTGTGCAAAGATTTCTCCACTAACAGGTCGACCCTATTCCTTTTCAAAACATGTTTTTCAAAAGTAAGAAAAAAAAAAAAAAAAGCGTCACATTTACATCTCATTCTAAAATGATCATAATGTGGAAAAATGACCTGTACTTTTTATTTTATTGATTTAAGTCAACGACCAAAAAATCTCCTGATGAATATGCTTCGACTTTCTATATGCAGAACAATGTAGAATCATATTAACGATCGATCAGCTTAAAAACAAAGTTGTTTGACATTCCACTCACAGGGTTTATATATGTTGAGAACACGTATCAAAGTTTTATCCACACTACAAAAGTAGAGGTTTGATTCTGGATAGTCATAACTCATAACTAGTTTTGAAGCAAATCAAACGAAAGATGAGTTAGTTCTTCCTATCTACGGAGCATGAAAATAAAATATGGTATTGATAATCTGATATCAATATAGGGATAGGGTAAAAATTGGAAATTTAAAATGTGGGGATACATGTATATATATTCTAATTATATATTAAATTTAAGATAGTATTATCAATATGTTATTAAATTTATTAGACTCTTATCATAACTATTTTAAGCAAATATATATATATATATATATATATATATATAGTATATTTTATGGATAAATAAATTTGTAAAACCACAAAAAAAATAAAAATTTTGACACATTTTAAAGTATATAAATATTGGTACCAGTATCAATATCGATATCAGATACGATATATCCTAAATACTACACACAATTTGACAATAAAGTATTGGTGCAATATAGCTTCCTACCCTTAACTTACATATTCATGAAACAAAGATAAACATATTTGGTGTGGTTGGTGACCAAACTATATTTGTATTTATTTATTGTCAAATAGAATACACTATCATCATCTTAATCTAATGCATAATTTAGAAATGAAAATGGTTTGATTTATAAAGAGAAATTTTTTTAAAAAATCAAATAAACATAAAACTGCTTCCTAAATCTCGTTATAATTTGGGTAATGAAATGATAAAATTTATCTTAAATCCATCACCAATATAAATAAAAAGAATCATATCATCTTAAATCTAGTCTTTCAAATTAAAGAAATAGTGGGATAGATTCTTGTCCCATTTTTATGATTTATGTATTCTATCTTAAAAGCTTCTAGAAGACTTGTGATATTTTCTTAAAGTTATTCATATCGAAACTCATATTTGTCAAAAGATTTGATAGTTATAGTACAAATTATGTTATCTATTTTTTAGATTTATTGTATTCAATTATATATTCTAACATTCTCTTAATGCGAATTTAATTTTAATACATCAAAACTCATTAAAGTTATGAATTGATTTATTCTGGGATAGTATATTGTTTTTGTAGGCAAAAAACTCCAGTTTCCTATTTTTCTTTTGAAATTTATGCAATGATATGATGGAAATGTGATTCTAGCTCTGTATTCACGAATGAATATCATTATACAGCATAAATGTAAAAACATAAATAGGATACTGGACTTTAAATAAAAACAAATTAAAAATCAAGCGCGTCAAATTCCTTTAAGATCCACCAAAATCAATCTTGATTCCTTTTTTATGGACATCACAGTCAGGGTGGTCGCAATATCATTATACAACATAAATGTAAAAACATAAATATATTATTGTGATGGATTATTCCGGTATCAGTTTGGAAATTTTGTTATGGGTTTCAACTGCAAGATTGGGTAACTCTTCTTCTATCATTAATGCATAGTTATGGGGTATTTACCATGGGCTTCACCTTGATATTTTATGATCAAGATTATAGATGTTTCATTCTTGAAATGGATTCCAAGACTATCCTATATATGGTGGCAAAAAAATATTATTTGTACTAATAATGAGTAAGATACTGTGTCGACTTACATCTTATCCATCATTAGATGTGGTGTGACCCCATTCAAGTAGAGTCTACACTCAATCCAATGATAGATAATATATGAGTCGATATGATATCACATGTATCATGAATATAAATAACATAACTCGTGACCTTTGCCGGAACATGGAGCATGAGGCACCTAACATGCTTTGCGTGCCATTATAGCGAGAGAGTGGGAGATGAAGATCTTGTCTACTGCAAGATCCCTTTGTCATAGTTTCTTCCTAACTTATGTTTAAATGTGGATATCAGGGGTGTCTATTTTGCTCGTGTAATAAGTGTTTAACTGTTTGATTCTGGGCTTCTTGCCTCCACAGTATAATAGAGACAAAATATATATATATATATTAGTGGACAATTGAAATATGATTGTATTGCACGCATTCCATGCCTTTATATAGCAATGGTGATGCCAGTGTCATACGTAACTGATATTAATAGTTTGATTCAACAAAATGCTGTTAAAAAGTTTAAAAATGCCAATATTTAGTTTTATTGTTGCATGGCAAAATTACAATTAAGTCATGTAAATGCACATGAAATAATTTGATGAATTGTTTCTAAATATAAGCACACGAAATATTCAAACATAAAAACACAAAAGATCTCCATTAAAATACAAAATATCTCTAATAATTATTTTTTACTGGAAAACAGAACATTTTATCAAAATATTTTCTATCAATGTCTCAAGTATAAGAAAAAAGATTTAATTGTTATACCCTAACAGTGTAAATTTTTTTTATATAATTATCCAATTATATATTACTATATAAGTCATGATAGTTGACTTTTATACCTACTACTTGAAAAGTCATTCAAATAAAATATTTTAATTGGACAATGGTATAAAATAGTTTTACATTGTCAGTATATCAAAATTAAACTCTGAAAAAAAAAACTCCAAAACATCTTCATTAAAACTCTAAATGTTTTTGTTATAAATATTTTTATTTTAATAATAATGACTTGGTAAAATTAAATTTTCATAAATTATTTTCCTTAAAACACATTTCCATTATGATGATGATTATTATGTTTCCAATGTCATATAAAAGAAGTTAGACTATAATGTAATTGTTGCATGGCATATTGATGAGCACATACATAAGCTAATAGAAAAGCTGCTTTGGGTTCAAATTTTGAATACGCAATTGCGTTAAAGTTCAAGATAAGGATATATGCAATTTCAACATAAAAAATTGTAATATGGGGCAAACTTTTTTTTATTTAAGATATGGTAAAATTTTAAATTATGTAACTTTTATTGATTATATTGATTGATATATGATATAATGACTTAATTAAACTCAACCTAACGTAATTACTTTCCTAATTTGTGGGACAAAACTTCCTCAAAGGAAGAAAAAACAAAAACAAACCACAAATAAAATCTGCTGCACTGCACCAATATCACATTCAAAAAGGGTAAAAAAAAAAAAAGAAAAGAAAAAGAAAAACAGAGAGAGGGCAGCAAGACCAAAATGGCTTGCATGCTGTTCCTATAAAACTCATTCCCTCCACCTTCTTTCTTTATCGCTTACTATTTCTCCCTTTTTCCAAATCATCTTCAAAACCCTAAAAATAGTGAAATCCAATCCACTATCTCGCCTCATTGTCCCCTTCAAATTCCGCTGTTTACCCACTCACTAATCACTATCTTCACTTCATTTCGTCCCAAAGTTCGTCTTTTTCACTGACAATTTCCGTGGAATTGCAATTTCTTTCCGTCATATTTGGGGCTTCCTTGTTGCGTCCACTCGGTGCTGTCATTCCCGGGAATCGGGAATAGGTTGATACGTTATTTTTAATTATTTAGCTTCGGAAAACCGTTCCCACTTTGATCCAATGATTATCAATTTCAGTTTCGTAATGTCGTGGCATTCACGTGGGAATTTTGCCGAAACATTAACTTCTTTAACGTAAACTCAATAATAGTTGCATTGATCATTTCGTGATGGAGGACAACACTGATGTAGCAGATGATCAGAACTCAGGATGGTTCCAAGTTAAAAAGGTTTTTTTTTTTTTTGATTTTCTCTCCTTTTTTTTCCCCTCTCCATACAGTGTTGATACATTGTGTTGTGAACTTTTTATTTGCAATTGTCTTAAGTGACAGAGTGGAGACAGTGAAAGGAAAGATGCATGCTTTGTCTAGCACACTAGTTATTCATTCACTATGGGTCCTATTTTTTTCAGTTGCTTCAAGCTTGGCTGTGTTAATTCTTGTACATTTGTAGTCATAGTTTGAGGTTTGTTTATACTTGTCCTGGGTTTTATTACATTTTGTTTTGTTTACAGCTTATGCTATGCTTTATTGGTAATTTTTTCATCCAAACTAGGTTTTATTGTCTTCATCTTTGGCTATATTAGAGTCTTGCATCACAGATTAATTTCCTTTTCTGTGTGGCTTGTTATACAAGTGTTACTTACTTTACATGGTCTAATTATGATGTTTCCTGCTTGTCTAGAAACACAGAAATACTTCGAAATTCTCCTTGCAGAGCTGGGTAGGAGGATTTTCAGGGAAAAATGGTTCTAACTCTATGCGCTCTCAGCATCCCATGAGTAAAAATGATGACAATTCACATGGGAAGAAAGCTCATCTTTCGAGGTCGGGGGAGAATGTTTTACGGCACCCTGTCCCTGGGAGTGTTACGAGTTCTCCTTCCGTGTCAAATGAAGAAGGCACAAAATGCCTTAATACATGTGAGGTTAGACATAATAATGAAAGCCAGAAGTCAGCTCCACTGCTTGCTACGGATTCTGAAGGTAAACTTGAAGAACTCAGGAAATTAACCCAAACTGAAAAGCCTGATATAGGCCAGAAAACCAGATGGGGTGATTTGGAAGAGGGTGGCTTGACACAGCCACATGAAAACTTGATTGGGGTTGGAATCAAGTTCGGTAGTATCGGGGATGATAGTTTGCTTAGCTGTAGAAAGCCTGAGAATATTCCTGATGTGGTTCCTTGTGATTCATATCATGCCCAAGAGAAAGACTTAACGGCGACCGCTGTTGATGCAGCGGTTGCTTCTCATCAGGTCCCATTGTTGAGATGTGAGGATGAAATGTTGGGAGAGAATGGTAAAGACAATAAGAATATATCTTTGGAAAATTTGAAAAATCATGAAATGAATGGGGAAAAAATTGACCCAGAAGATGATATAGTATATTGTGACAAGAAAAAAGAAGTCAATAAAACAGAAAATGGTAGTGGCACTGACAATGATTTATTGTCAGCCACAGATGCTGTGGTGGTTGAAAATCAACCACATGTGCATGTCAATGTTGTAAGTGATATCAAAATTTTGGATGTGCCAGAACAAAACTGCAGCTCAAGCAAAGCAGTGACTGCCAAGGGTACTGAGTCACAAGTTCCTGAAAGTGGACCTGGAATTGTAAGTGATTGTGCAGCTTCTGTAGAAGAGGCTAGAGGTCCACTGGATAGTAATGCAGAAAATCTTGTTTCAAGCTCTCATAATTTGAGTGCTCCTGAAGAAGGTGATTCAAATGAAAGCAAAGAAAGGTTCAGGCAGAGGCTTTGGTGCTTCCTATTTGAGAATCTTAATAGGTCTGTAGATGAACTTTATCTTCTTTGTGAACTAGAATGTGATTTGGAGCAGATGAAAGAGGCAATTCTTGTTCTTGAGGAGGCTGCATCTGATTTTAAAGAGCTAATCACTAGAGTTGAGGAGTTTGAAAATGTTAAAAAGACTTCTCAAATAGTTGATGAAGTTCCTGTCATCTTGAAGAGTGATCATCGCAGGCCACATGCTCTCTCATGGGAGGTATGCTTGTTCACACATTATTCCTAACGGTCTACTTCCTCCTATTGTTCAGGTTGATATTTTAACTGTATATGTTGCGCCTGACAGCTGTAGGCCCTCTAATAAAGAGCAATATGTTATTTACTGATATCAAATTCAATATTTTTCTGAAAAGCAATATCTCCATTTTGCCCTGTATTCTGTTAGGCAAATGTTTGGTGACCTGATAGTACTTTAAATTCTTAGAAATGATAAATTCTAAAGATAATTTAATTACACCTAATATCATTGAATGCAAGGACAATGTTAGTGCTATGTGAATGAGATGCTTGTGCAGAAAGGGGAATAATCTTTCACTGAATGACATATATGCACAGTCTCTTCTTTTTCGTCCTATTTTTCTTTGATTGAATGCAATTATGGTATAATTTGACACAAATTATTCATTTTTGCCTGATGTGGTACATTTCAGAGGACAGAATCTGTGATGAACCTGTTGGTAGTTCTGCATATATATGTAGCTAGGAGGATGAGTGTATGTACATTTTGGAGTCTCTTTTCTCTGTTTTGGATCAAATCATGATGTAAATTTACTGTTTTAACCATATGGAAGAAGATCTCACCCACCATTGGAAATTATCATTTTATTTCATCAGTTATTCATGGTGGTACTCATGCCATGCCAACTGGATTTACATAATAATGTGTGCTATTCAACACTGGTGTAATTTAAGACTACAGTCATTGGTTCATCTTTACATTTTGGACTCTGACAGAAGAATATGTAAATAAAACACAATTTATGCATGCATTCACTTTCTATTCCTGTTTGCTTACTTGATTCTGGTTTCCTAGGTGTAGGTCTTTGATTTTACTTATGAGTATTGCCTGTAAGAAATCTGTACCACGTGGCTCTCTTATGCTTCAGATGATCAGTTGCTCTTTTCTGATTCTAGGTCCGACGAATGACAACATCACCACATAGGGCAGATATACTATCTTCGTCTCTTGAGGCTTTTAGAAAGATTCAACAAGAGCGTGCTAGGTTGCAATCCGGTAATAACACAGAACATTCCATTTCTAAATGCTTGACTTCTGAATCTGGTGGCAATCTGAAAAAATCTAGGACCAGTGGTGAAACACACAATGCCAAAGATTCAGTGACAGGGCCAAAAAAGCATATTGGATCTTCAGATGCTAAACAGGGGAATCTGAAAGAAAAAAGGCATAATATTGAAGGGGGAAAACCTTGTGATCCAATCACAGTGCAAAGAGAATGTTACCCACCAGAAAGAATATTTAATTCGGAAGTTAATTTATCTAAATTAACTCCCTCAGAAAATTCTGCTTCTTTGGCCACCAGCAAGAGTAAAAGAGATCAGCTTGGATCTGGAGCTGACAAGCCACTTTCTAAGAAAGATAGGATATCAACCGAAGTGATTAATGAGAAAAACTCCAGATCAACAGATAACCTTAGGAGGCAAATACCACTACCTGAAAAAGATAAGGAAAAGAGGAATATTGCACTGGGAAAATCCATGAATGCTTGGAAGGAGAAGAGGAACTGGGAGGACATACTTTCATCTCCATTTCGTGTCTCATCCCGCATGTCATATTCACCAAGCATAGGCAGGAAAAGTGCCGAGCGTGGACGTACCCTGCATGATAAACTAATGTCTCCTGAGAAAAAGAAGAAAACAGCTTCAGATTTAAAAAGGGAAGCAGAAGAAAAGCATGCTCGTGCTATGAGAATCAGAAGTGAGTTGGAGAATGAGAGAGTCCAAAAGCTTCAACGTACATCACAAAAACTAAATCGTGTCAGTGAGTGGCATGCAGTTCGTCATATGAAGTTACGAGAGGGCATGCATGCCCGACATCAACGCAGTGAATCTCGTCATGAAGCTTTTCTAGCTCAGGTGGCAAAGAGAGCTGGTGATGAAAGTAGCAAGGTAAATGAGGTTCGGTTTATTACTTCCTTAAATGAAGAAAATAAGAAGTTGATACTGCGTCAGAAGCTTCATGAGTCAGAGATTAGGAGAGCTGAGAAGCTTCAGGTGATAAAATCTAAGCAGAAGGAGGATTTGGCCAGGGAAGAAGCTGTCCTAGAGCGCCGACGACTCATTGAGGCTGAGAAGTTACAGCGTCTTGCTGAGATACAGCGGAAAAAGGAGGAGGCCCAAGTCAGAAGGGAAGAGGAAAGAAAAGCATCAAGTGCAGCACGGGAAGCAAGAGCCATTGAACAGCTTCGAAGAAAAGAAGAAAGAGCCAAAGCACAACAAGAGGAAGCTGAACTTTTGGCCCAGAAATTGGCAGAGAGACTCAATGAAAGTGAACAACGCCGTAAGATTTACCTGGAGCAAATTCGGGAGAGAGCAAATTTGAGGGATCAATCATCCCCTTTGATGCGTCGATCATTAAATAAAGAGGGGCAAGGTAGATCTACACCTACAAATGGAAGCGATGATTCTCAAACAAACATTGCCTCTGGCATATCTATTATTGGAATTGGAAATATCACATTGCAGCACACAATGAAGAGAAGAATTAAGAGACTTCGACAAAGGCTCATGGCTTTAAAGTATGAGTTTCTTGAGCCTCCTCTTGGTGGTGAAAGTGTTAGCATTGGATATAGAGTAGCAGTTGGTGCTGCCAGGGCAAAAGTTGGTCGGTGGCTTCAAGAACTTCAAAGACTTAGGCAAGCAAGAAAAGAAGGTGCCACAAGTATAGGGCTAATAATTTCTGAAATGATCAAGGTATTTTTTCTTTCATCTATTGAAAATGAAGTCTCTCCTTATTTATGGATTTGGATTTTTTTTTCCTCCTGTTCCAAAGTTAAGAACTCTGCTCTGTCAGATAAAATTTTATGTGCATTGGATTTGTCTACACGTTGAAATATGTACATTGTGCTAATTGAAATTTCACTTTGTGGAGAGGTCTTGTTCAGTTAGTGAATAAATATTTCTGTGGAGAAATTACCTAGTCTAGCTGATGTTTCCAGTTATTAGCAAGCTTCACTATGTCTTTGCCTCATTGATGCTTTCATTTGTTCTTTGATGTTGTTTACTCAGAAATTGGAGATCAATAACTTCTGCATACAACCATCCAACGAACTCCTTGTTCCTGACTAGATGTTGAACTTAGTTCTCTTTTCTAGGACATATTTACTGTTTACATGTGTCGCCCCTTCATACTGTAGAATATCTGTTGTTCTTTTAATTCTTCAATTCCTATAATTAATTTTTAGCTTGTGATTATTTTCATTTATTTAGTTATTTATTATTTTATAGTATTTCGAGGGAAAAGATCCTGAGCTACAGGCATCTCGTCAAGCTGGACTACTTGATTTTATTGCTTCTGCCCTGCCTGCTTCTCACACTTCAAAACCTGAAGCTTGCCAGGTTACATTGCACTTGTTGAAACTTCTGAGAGTAGTACTTTCTACACCTGCAAATAGGAGTTATTTCCTTGCCCAGAATCTTTTGCCCCCAATCATCCCAATGCTGTCAGCAGCTCTCGAGAACTATATCAAAATTGCAGCATCTTTAGGTATTCCTGGTAACTCCAGTTTGCCATCAAATAAAGCAACGGTTGAGAACTTTGAATCAATTTCTGAAATATTAAATAACTTTTTGGGGACTGCTACTGCAATTTTTGGCCATATAAGTTCAGAAGAAAGACAACTTCAGATGCAGGATGGCTTGCTGGAGTTACTAATTTCCTATCAAGTGATTCACCGGTTAAGAGATCTTTTTGCGCTTCATGATAGGCCTCAGATGGAAGGTTCAGCATTTCCTGCTCCAATTCTCTTAAGCATACATCTTTTGGTGGTTTTGACTTACAGACCTGGAACAATGAGTTATATTGACTGGGAATCTCCTCCTGTGGTAATGGAGCAAGAAATTGGCAGTGAAGGGACTAAGTTTGCAGATCCTGCACATTCTGTTGTGAATAACTCATGGGGAGACTACAGTCCCTTGTCCGTGATCAATGGTAGCTCAGTTATGCATTTACCTGATGTTCCTGAGGACAGACCATTGGATGAAATACCTAAGGTTAACAGGAGTGATGAACCTGCAACTATTGAAAATGATTCTGAATTGGAGCATAATAATTCTGTTAAACTGAAAAATGATGATATAATAAAGGTAGATGAGCTAGATGAATCAAAGAAAAATCAGAGTGGGGATATTGCTAGTTCTTCTGTTCCCCAGAAGGATGAAAAACAAGCTGGGGTAATTGCTACAGCACTGAAGAATGAAAAAGTATCAACATTGGCTCCGCCACTTGCATTTCTTCTTTCAGCTGTTTCTGAAACAGGACTTGTTAGTCTCCCTTCTCTGTTGACTGCTGTTCTGCTGCAGGCAAACAATAGAACATCCTCTGAACAGGTAATTTTTCTGTAACCTGGAAATTCATTCATCCAAGTTTTTAATAATTTATGTTGAAGATCTTCATTGTGAAAACTCTGTATTCTGATATTGCCAGGATCCCTATAGTCATTTTAAATTTTCTTTTCTTGTTTTCTATTGTGTTTGTGGAAGTTAGTTTACTATTAACCTGAGAATGTGCATGCTGTTTTCTGGTGGCGTGGATTCATCTTGCACGTTTCCAAACATTTATTTGGGATTTACTTATTAGGGGTATCTGTTGAATGTCAATTTTAGTGATACGGACCATTTTTAGGGGACAAGTTGGCCCTTTTTATAATGTCATGCCAAGTTTAGGTGGTCATTAACCTGAGAAAAGGGAATATGGTGAAATTTGAAGTGGTTGCAACTATTGGATTCTTTGAATTTGCTTTTTGTTCCATTGGTAGTTGCTTATTTTGCTTAGTTCAAATACTGTCCTTTTGTGTTCAGAGTCTGATTTTCCTTGATTATGTTGATCGCTGGAAATGGATCATTGTTGCTGGCTGGCATATCTATTGCATTGTGAACATAGACCTGAGTCAGTCATTAAGTATTATTTCATTTTATCAAAACTCCCAATACAGAAAAAATGATAAATATATGGTGTTCTGGTTGTCTATCCTGGTTATAAGTAAATATCTTTGAGTTATATCCAAGTTGACTGACTTCATTTTTCACTAGGCCTCATTTATCCTTCCATCTAATTTTGAAGAGGTGGCAACTGGAGTGCTGAAGGTGCTGAACAATGTGGCTCTTTTGGATCTTTTATTTTTGCAGCGAATGCTGGTTAGTTTTCTGATTCCCAAATAATATTCTTTTCTGAAGGCAGGTGTATCTTAAAGAATGCTTAGGTATTAACTTTAGTATCGTAAGATTTCTAATTTTTTCTTTTCCATTTCTCTTTTTCCCGGTTCTTGCTGATATATTCCTATTTTCTTCATGCTGTTTCACTACAGGCTAGGCCAGATCTGAAAATGGAAATTTTTCATTTGATGAGCTTCTTACTCTCTCATTGTGCCAGCAGGTGGAAAGCTCCTAATGACCAGGTAAATCTCCAACTCAAAAATTTGAGTGTGTAGGGGATTCTTCTCTCTTTAATGGTCTTGGCCGATGAATAACTTATCTTGGCCTTGGTCACCCTGGTTTGCATAACTCTAGGACCTTCTAAAACGAAATATCTTTGACCTCACACTTAGTTTTTGATGGAGAGCAGAAAACATGGGCAGGGTCAACTAACCTCTCCAGATTTGATAAAGTTACACTTGTTCCCCCTCTAGTGTCTTGCGTTACATTAACTTCCTTTACTTTGAAGTTTTACTTGACTAATTCCTCTTTTTTCCCCCGCTTTTGAAATAAATTAGTGGGACACATACACCCCTTCAACGACAATCAGAGGGATATATCTAATTTCCAAAATGGAGAGTTAGTGTAATTTCATCTAACCTCAAGGAAGATCAACGTAATAGTTTTCCTTACAAAATGATTAAAAATTGAGTTCATGAGTTCAGTTCATAGCATTTGTGGCTGGGACTTCGGATGAACATGTTAACATAATCATTATGCGTTGCTGGCATTTAGTTGCATTATTTTATGCCTTTGATTAAAAAATATCCTGGGGGATTTATAGATCAAATTAGTTTAATGTTTGATCTGTATTGTTTGGCAGGTTGGTTCGCTAATGCTTGAATCTCTATCTCTTCTGGGTCACTTTGCATTTTTTCATCCTGGAAATCAAGCTGTCCTTAGATGGGGCAAGAGTCCTACCATCCTTCATAAGGTATGTGAATATTTAAGAAATTCTGGTTTGTTTGTTGAACTTATTGAGATAGGCTAATGTTCAGCCGTAACACAGGTATGCGATCTGCCCTTCGTTTTCTTCAGTGACCCAGAGCTGATGCCAGTCTTGGCTGGCACATTAGTTGCTGCATGTTATGGGTGCGAGCAGAACAAGTTTGTGGTTCAACAAGAACTGAGCGTTGACATGCTACTTTCCTTGCTCAGATCTTGCAGAAATGCTTCTTCTGCATGTCAACCTAATTCAGCCTTAGACAATTCCACAACAGATGATTCTACTGAATGTTATCAATTAGGTACTGAATCTAGAAAGCCTCAAGCTGACAATCCTATAAAACACAGCCGTTCCAATGGGAAAGGCACTCGGTCGTCCCTGCTAAAGAGTGGTGCTTTGGGAAATAGCACCAAAACTGGCAGGACAAGAAGCCTACGGGATGGCAAGGCAACCAAGAGTTCTGAAGAAGCAGCTTTCAAGCACACTTTGTGTGCTTCAGAGACCTCACCTATAATGTTGCACTGTAGATTTCCTCACAGCTTCATTGACAAAGTAGAGCAATTCTTTTCGGTGGAAACTGCCGGTGGGGTTGATCAAGTCTGAGTTTTTGGGTCTTCTTAGGGTATTCACCATCGGATGCAGTGAGATAAGCCTGAGTTTAAATATTATAAAGTAATTTTGGTAGATAACTATAAGGATCTTCAAGCATGCCTAACTGAAGATGTTACTTAAAAAATGCGACACACTGCTCCTGCAGCCACATGAAGATATATGAAGCTGATGTAGCTCTCAAGATTAACCTGTCCGAGTTAAAATACACCGAAATCCCGTTTCCAACTCACTTGGCGCCAGAAATATTGAACCCTTTGGGAAATATACGTAGTACAGGTTAAGCATTTTTTGTAATATACATAATAGGAAAATGGCTGGTGACAATTGCTGTCATTATCTACCATAATTGTAATTTAGTTAATACGGTGGTGTGGATGTCTCATGATTCCAACCATCAATTTGTTGTTTTATGGACTCCAAACCAAATATTTGAAATATCAATCTTTTATACAACTATACTCTTACAGTATAAATATAAATGAAATTTACAATATAAGTTTAATCCATAGACATTTTACAATATAAAGAATTCTACAATTCTTTGGATATTTATAAAAGTGCACTATTTTGATGGTACAGAGGAAAAAGCAGAGTTAGTAAAGAGTAGCTTGTGAGAGCTAGCTTGTTTATATGCATCTGACTTTACATACAAGATGATCCATGGGCATGGCTTAGCCAGCCTGTAAAAGTGCATTATACCCTTCCACTATGAGGGAATAAGGAATAGCAGCAGTTCATGGGTTAAGTTTGTGTTCTGACCCCTGATCATCCTAGCAGGCAAGCAAACAGCTAAATTGCTAATAAGTTGACAATAGAGGTTTATGTGCATGTGGGTGTAGTTGACAGAGACAGGAGAAAAAAGATCCTTTTCATCCTCTGGACTCTGGTGACTGCTTATAAGCCTTTTTTTGCTTTGCTTGCCTGCATGTTCTGCTTTATCAATAAGACCTTCTCTAAGTCCACCTTCACACAATCAAACAGATTGGAAATCACAAGTTCAGACTGAAAATCTTCTAACAGATTTCAATTTCAAAGAATGGAAAATAGGCTCCATCAAAGGAGGTACTTGGCTTCCTAAATGTAGCTAGTGATGCCATTTTCTCATTTGATATTTTTTCTGTATGCCGTAGTCTCATTCAAGAACTGTTTCTTTTACAATGCATCCTTTTGGTTTCTGCTAACCATGTCACTTATTATTAATGAAAAAAATAACTAGTATTCTATTCTAGAGTGTCATTTTCTGAGCCAAAATCACCAAAACATCTTGGTTCAACTGGCAGTAGAGATGACAATGCTTGGAACTGGCTCCAAAGGACTACTTTTCATGATGAAGATATAAGAGATGATGAGCATGCAACATCAGTTGCAGCTGCAGCATTTGCCATTCATTCTCTAGAAGAAGCAGGATCCCATAATTTGCAAAAGATAAAACAGTGTCCGAAATCTTCAAGGGCTCAAACTAGGAGAAGAAAAGAGGATAGCATATCTAGTCGACCAAGTTATGGTAATTAGAACATGTCAAGATAAAATACCTAATTTATCTGTGGTCAAGTTTCATAACTACCTGCTACAAAGATTTGTTTTGTTATATGTACCAGGGGAAACTTCAATGAAAAGGTCATTTGGACAAGACCACAGGACAAAGGAAAATGCTTTTCCTGTTAGACGTCCAAGTGGTATATCCTCTCCAAAGCCTGTACCCCCAGCACTAGCATCAGGTTGTCAAAAGCAAAAAGGGATTCCAATACAGCACAAAAATGTCAAAGCCAGATCAGAAACTTGGGAAAAGGCCCAGATAGAAAAGATTAAAAAACGGTAATGCTAAGTACTTAAGCAGCTTGTTTGGTTGTGGCTTTCTATAGCATCTTACCTATTACATGGTTCTTAAATGGGAATCTGGATTTAGTTCTTCTACTGTAAGAAATATTTTCAGGTATGAGAAGATAAAGTCCAATATTCTTTCTTGGGAGTGTGTGAAAAAGATTCAGGCCAAACTCCAAGTGGAAAGGAAAAAGGTTTGTCGCAGTTCTTTGTGTTCTATTTTTTTAACATTTGTGTCAATAAACCTCATTGCTGGTGGAACTACAGAGAGCACTGAAGCAGAAAAGAGCAATGGCAATGCAAAGTTACAGGAATAAGATGGAAAGGGTAGATATGATAGCACAAGGAACTAGAGCACAGTTGGAAGACAAAAGAAGAAAAGAGGAGTGTGAGGCCAGAGAAAAAGCAACCAAAATCCGAAAAACTGGCAAGGTCCCTCTGAAATGTTTATGCTTCAATTCTTAATAGAATCAAGCCTTGGACCCCAAGATGCTGACCCTGGAAACAGAACAAAAAGTAAATATAATATAATGTTGATTCAAACTATATCTCGTCTAACATGGTTTCGTAAAATCCAACTACAACATACAAGACTCAGATTGGATTTATACGTATGAGATGTCATTAAAAATTGATGCTCAAACAGTTGTTATTAAATCATGGGTGTTTAGATTTCATGTTTAATGTTACGCCTATTCCAAATGTTCTGGTTGAAGGCTTGCATTAATCGAATAAAAATGCTGGTATGTGGTTACATTTTATCCCCATTTTCCTATCAAGTAAGGTTTCCAACAATGAAAGCTTTGGTGAAAGAGTACTGCAAGTACTGTCTGCTTGATAAAATAACTAAACAGTTGGACAAGGTGGTTATTAAGAGGATATTTGCGGCAAGGTGCTCCTATTCACATGGCTTAAACATGTATAACATTTTCCCGTAGATTTGACTCCCTTGGCCGATCTTCAATTCATTTACTGTCATAACTTGACTTCAATTATTGGATTTTTCTGCTTTTAAGTTATTTGTAAGTATATTTGTACATGTTTATTGAGTTTAACAGCATATCCTAACCGCAAATTGAGACGAGTTTTTCACCGAAGCTGAATTCTTAGGCAACTAGTGCCTATCACATTATTTATAGGGTCCTAATAATGAGTGTGGCAAGTGCGGCCGAGTATCATGAACAAGTTGTGGTTGAAATCCCCACCATTTATACAACAACTCTGTAGTACTTTTGCCAACTTGACAACTTTAACAACTGTTGGATGATTCTCGAATGAGGTACCAATGCACAATCTAAAGGTGATAGCATAAGAGTTATCACATCCGGATAATCAAAAACAAAAAAAGCTGCATCAGTAATGACTAACAGTACACATAACAGTGAAATCCTCTCATCCACCAAATTTTGATGATATCAAAGGGAACACAGGAAACAACATTAACAATCCGAGCTTAACAAATCCAAGCCACAAACAACTGCAGTTTCACAAGCGTTAAGACCAAAATCAACTTTCAGAACCACACCTTCCTTCTTGCATGCATCTCCATGCATGATTATCTTTGTATATACACAACAGTTACGTGTTGAACACGCCACAGACCCGAGATTTGCTCAACAAGGTGTGCTTACTTCCGCGGGGGTGGTGGACTCTCTTGGAGAATCAAGAGATATCACAGTTTCAAATGCACCAACAAGAGCCTTGACCTTGCTCTTCCTCAACTCAGCAAGCATGCTTGCAGTCTCTTCAATCACATTATTATACAAACGTGGGTTAGCTTTCTTCCCTTCAACATTTTGGTGCCTCAAAACCACTCTCTCATCGGATGCTGGTTTTGAACGATCTGTCTTGCTTCTGTCACCACCAACCGGCCTCCCAACAATGATTCTCTTTTTACCTCCTTCCACAATTTGGAATCTGGGCGCAACTTTTTCTTGTTTGATATTTGTAACATTTGATTCACCAGCATCATCTTCTTTAATTGCAACGGTCCTATTCCTTGCACCATTTATATCTCTATGGATGTCGTCACCAAGAGGGCGTGCTGGCCTCGGCCTGAACTTGAGTCTCCTTGGAATGTTGTTAATCTGAGGCTGAACTTCAATCACCCTTCCTCTCCTAAAAGTCAACTTCCGAGCCGGAGCAACTTTATTTGCTGCTCCAACTATTGTGCTCATTCTTGGCTTGACTTTATATCCCACCTTCACCTTTTCGCCTTGACCACCATTTCCTGTTTTGTTGAACTTAGAAGTAGCAGCACCATTGTGTTTTACATGGGAAGTGATGGATGATGAAGATGATACTGATGTTGATCGTGAAACACTAAGTGATTTCTTGCCTTTGCTCCCAAAAGATGAGATAGAGACGGATATACTTGAATGAGTTCCATGTCCAACATGTCTAAGGACCATCATTGATGATGGAGACACCCTAGAATTGCCAGTTTTCTTGCTAGTCTGCTTCAAGCTTTTGTTCCTTGACGCTGAAGGTGAGGGTGAAGACAACTTCGTTTCATCAGAAGATGGACTAGGCTCCTCAGATAAATTTGTGGAGGTAGGTTCAACGACGTGCAAAACTTTGTCTGGAATGTTGTCGTCATTGGCTAGCTCAGGTTTGGCTTCTTTAACATTCTCATGATCTTTCAGTGAAGACACTAGTGTCAAGTCCTTGGCAGTCTTATTGGCACTCAGGCTTGAAGGTTTCTTCATTTTATGTTTTGAAGACAAGGGACTACTTGTTGCCATTGATTTTTCCTTGTCTCCAGTTAAAGATGGCCTTGTCTGTTTGATACTGCTTGAACCAAAAGCACTTCTGCTTTTAACTGTCTTCGTTTTTGTTTGATTTTTTGAAGACTCCTTCACTGGGAGAGGGGATGGCTCAGAGTGTTGTGCTTGCCTTAGGTCACTGTCATTATGTTCAATGGAAACATCTCTTTCTTCAAAAGGTGGTGAATTTTTCTCTGAATAGACTGTTTTTTCATTTATTTCTTCCTTGATGTCAACAGGAATATTGGGATAGGGCTTTGAATTGCTTACTGGTTTCTTTGTCCCAGCCGAAGAAGTTACATTTTCTTCCTGAACTTTGGTTTTCCTGCCCTCAGTGGAAACGACGAGCCTTTTCTTTGCTTTGGTCCATGGTTTTGCTTCAACAGCAGCATGTTGGATGCCATATTTGCAAAAGTCATGGCACGAACCCCTTGGTCCACTAAGAAAACGAGAAGAAATCTTAGGTGGACCTTTGGATATTGTTATTCTCTCAATAGGATGTGCCTTCTCAACATCATCTTCAGGCTCAATTTTATCATACTCCACCTGGTTATTAGTACTTTCGTTTGCCATCACTAATCAAGGATGAAGCTGCTAATTCAGATCAAGACCCCTGCAACATATAAGAGTCTTTTAAGAGGCATAGAGGAAGACGGAAGAAAAGGGCAGTGTTATGGTATAAAACTATTCATGTACCCCTATCCATCAGCTTAAGCTTTTGAAAGATGGCATGAACAATTTTATCAGAATGGGCCGGGGTTATGGTTTCTTGACAGGTAGGATGCTAGTCAAATCAACATAAGGCACAAGTAATTTCAGTCTAAGTCACTGCTATGTATGAGTAGGGACTGGGGGGCTAAAGCTAACACTAATTGTTTTTCAACGAGCAGAATCAAAACCATGCTAATCTCCAACAAGAATTTGGATCCATTTATTGAGCGCCACTTTTCAAGCCTGAAAACTCCGAATACAATAATAAAAATCACTGGATATAGCCTTGCAGTAAGGGACACCTAAAATGAGTGAAAGTTCTTAAAATCTTTGCTATGAGGTGCGTTACTTTACACATACTAGTATGGCTTCTGCACAAAGGCACTTTTTGAGTCTCAAGTATGTAATTCAAATTAAATAACGCCAAGATAGTGATATTTGTTGGCTTATTTTGTAAGATCTGCGCGCTCTAAGACTACTCAACGTCTATTACTGCTTTTTGTTCATTTGATTCCATGACTAGGGACTGCATACAAGGTAATGATATTTTCGTTTTGCAAAATTTTGCAGCATGTAAGTATGCGAAATATGAGACACCAATTACAAAGTACTGTAAAGTTTGATGGAAATTCCAAACTAGGCCACAGAAACATTCATATGAAGGCAGCAAGCTGATCTGGTTTCAATTTATTTATACCAACACAACTTTGATTTGAATTGAAAAAACCAAATCAAAATATTGCCATACTGCTAAAGCAGCACCACATCATCACAAATTTAATTCAGATTTCAGGCCAAAAAATAAAACAACAAAAACAGCAGGGATAGAAGGGGAAACAGAAAAACGATAATCAGATTCACAACCATTATCTCTACGTGGACTCTATTGATTTGTCTTAATTAACCATCGTAGTTATGATCTAATGATCCGATCATGATCACAGGAAGAAAACATACACTCCCTTGAAACAACCCCATGACGTTCAACATGATAATCATCAAATATCCTTAATGAAATCACATTGATCATCATGGTGTGCAGTTTGTTTAACTAGGACAAATATAAGATAAATAAATAAGACATGCACCCTGACATGACCATTCATAAAGTAGATGCATGAATGAATGGATGCATAAAGGAATGAATTAATGAAAGAGAGGATTTACCTTCTTTTATGGTGCGTATAGTGCGTTATATTTCTTAAAAAGAAAGGCATGCAACAAGGAAGAACCCCAACAAATGAATGAGTCTGCAATTGGTGTGTGTCAGGAATGGCTGGATGCAAACTCAAAAGGGGGTCCTGTTGCCCAAATGCGCGTTTGTTGGCAACAAAAGAAAAGTAACCTTCCTTCCACAGAAAGATGGCAGGGTCCCCACCACCACGGAATAACACTCTGTCAACCTAACCATGCAACATCATTACATACATCTCCATATTGGACCCTCCAACAACAAGCCAGCCACGTCTACTTCAATTCCTTTATCCAAAACTCCTTTTTCCCTTTACATAGCCTTAATTTAACGCCTCTATCTATGCACTCTATATATATTAGCTTGTTGATTTGTTTATAGAGATTAATTTTGATCCACAATATGTATACTGAGTGGTTTGAGTCATGTAATTTCACTGAATTGATAATATATAATTAGATGTCTGTATTGATAGTATATTTTTTCACTGTACGTAGGCACATAGCCTTAGTTTAATGCCTCTAATTAACTATATGCTCTCTATATAGATTACCTTGTTGATTTGTTTATAAAAAATAATTTTGATGCACTGTATGTATGTATATATATTGAGTGGTTGAGTCATATAGTTTTACTGGATTGATAATATATGATTAGATGTCTATGTAACCGTGTGCATGTAATTAAATCATTGTTTATAAAAGACATCAAATTAATGCGGTCAGTTTCATTGTAACGTTGTTACAAATTGTTTTTTGTGGTAGTTTTATAAACAGTATCAACATACTTATTTAATAACTCTGTAACATCCATTACTTAGGACAAACGGTATGTGATCGAAGGAGGAGGAGTTCTTCATGTGTTGTAACGTTTGCTAGATACATGATGTCCTGATTAGTTCTATTAATATTTTACGTAATTACGTGGATCATGGTCATGGACCATGGTTAACCAACTTGCTTGACTTTAAGCTCATACATTATTATAATTTTAGTTTAGCTTTTGATTTAATTGTCACGGTGTAAAAATATTTTATACAGTCATCTAATTATGTATTATCACATAAATTATGATAGTTGATTTTTACACTTATTACTTGAAATATCATCTAAATGAAATATTTTAATTGGACGATGGTATAAAATATTTTTACACTGTTAGTGTATTAAAATTAAACTCTTAGTTTTTAATGTTACTATTAGTGAATTATATATAAAGAATTTGACTCTTTTAAAATAATGAGATTTATAAAGTAAAAAAAATGATAGATTAATTACCCTTAAACTTTTTAATAGAATGGACACCATAGAAGTAATTAACCCTTCGCTTTTTTTAATTCACAAACCTCCTCTTTTAGAAGAGGCAAATCATATCCGTATAGAGGCATGTTCAATTAGAATCAAGTTTTTTTTTTTTTTTTTCTCTCTTTCTTCACTTAAATTTCTATTAGTAGAAGACGTACATTATATTTGCCATCTATTTTCATGAGGAGGAGATTTTTCGTGTAAATAACGTTTCATAGCACGAAGTTTTAAATATTCACCATTCTAGTACAATCTAATTAATCTATCTTAAAATCAATGAAACCCCACCATACTCCACACCAAACAAATACGACTCTCCCATGCATCATCAAATTCATTTCCGCACTACAAGTGTCAACCAAAAAAAGAAAAACTACAGAAGAAATTATAACCAGATAACGTAACTCATAATCAAGTGTTTGATTATGCGTTAGAAAATATGGTGTGAAGAGTCACTTTATATAATCCTAGGGACAAGACCTTTTAAACCTCTTCCTTTTTTTTTTTTTTCCTTTTTAACTTAAATTTTATATCATTTACCTTTCTTTTATGTAGATATGATTTCCAGTTTATGCTCGATCAGAATCCAACCACAGTTAGATTAACCGCTCATTTGTATGTTATTATTTTGATGAAAAAAGGTCATTTATTCAAACAAATGTTTGTTTACAATTCTGGATATGCTTGTAATTTTTTTTAATAAAAGTATAATCACGAGAAAAAGTACATTTTTACTTTCTAGAAGCAAAAATTTTTATCTTTTAAAAAAAATCTTTCTTATAATATGAAAAAAAGATATTTAAGAATGAATAAAAATATTTTAATATTACATTCACGCATAAATTCATTTTACAACCAAATATAAAATAATTTTTTCACAAAATATATTTTTCAAAATGGTCATTTATTTATTTTTTTCTTTGAAAAAAGAAATAGAAACCAGCCCTAGATAGCATATTGTATGATCTTTTCAAGAAGAAAAATTCAGAAATCCTCAGCATGCCCATATAACTATCGATCAAGCTAAAACCCTTTCAACTACTTTAATTGTCATGGCTTTGCTCCTGCTATAGAAAACGGTTCCAGGATAATCAAGAAAATTAAACAAACAATGATGCATCATAAAGTTCCTATTCACCAGAAAATATTCTATCAATAATGATTGGAATTGGACCAGGAACATGGTCCAGTAGGTGATCGATCATGTTTGGATTTTGGTTGCTTAGGCTCAAATTGAGAGAATTTTGATTATATCCTACCATTAATAAATAGAATAATAACAAAACGTTGACCCAGTAAAAAGAATATGAAAACGCTGACCAAAATAATAATAATAATAATAATATCAAAACAAATTATTAGTTCGATTGTCTGCTCGAGTATTCTCCTATTACATCCAATCAGATGGCCTGATAAACCGCACAGACTTTTGTATGTATTCTTTTTAGTTGATTCGAATTACTAGAGGTTTAGTTTTGAACTATCAATTTTTGTCGCTAAATTTAATTAGCGGATCTAGTTATTTTATATTTTCTAAGGAGAAATGAGAAGATTATTGTTTTTTATATAAAAAGGTAAAGAATATTTCCAAGAGCTCTATCTCTATCATTGAAAAGAAGAACATGGCATTCCTAACTACGGCATGAAATTGGAGCAAGAGAGGATTGTTTGGTTAAAGTTTAAGTGTAATTTTATATATAGAACTCAATTATTGTGTAAACTTCCTCTTATTTTTAACATTCCCTTTGAAGTAAGTTTATTGTTATATATGGAGACAACATAGGATTCCCATGAGTAAAAGAAGGAAGGATAGATTTAATAAAAAAAAAATGGAGGACTTCACTAAACTCATTTAAAAACTAATAATCTCTTTCAAAAACTTATATAGTACGTTTTCCTTTCTGTTTGAAAACCTTAAACCATTGTTTGAGCAAAACTTTTGTCCAAACTATATTTTTAAATTTTTAAACAAAAAATCAAATATATATATATATATATATATATATATATATATATATATATATATATATATATAGCTACTCTTTTTTTGTTATTGACACTCCTGATCAACTACATTTTTGTTTAGTTATCCTAAAATACTTTTTTTTCTCTTTATCATTAAACTAAATATATATTGCTAGTTCAATGTTACGCATAATAATTTTGTATATAATTTTATTACTATTGTATTAGATTACTTAATTTAATTTTAAAATACTTAATATTGATTATTATATATATAGATATAAATATTACATTACCTTTCAAATTTTTTATAATACAGTAATTTACTAATAATAAATTTATAGAAAAATTATGAAAAAGCTTCTCACCAAATAAAAATTTAAGCACAAATAATAATAATAACATAATAATAATAAGGGAGGTTGCGAAAATGATTTTTGGATCCCCTCCCGTTATGCATTTCTAAGCATGATGTGTTGCAAAGATGCCACAATGGAAATAGTGTTTATCAAAGCAAGTCGCCATATTTCTTCTTTATTTCAAAACCCGAAATAATTTAATTTAAAGAAGAAAATATAAACAGGATAACTTCGTTAAAATACTCGAGAGGCAGGAATTTCTCATAAGCGGTGGGGACTATGTTATAGATGAATTAACACGAACGAATTCCTTTGCAGCTTGTAGGCTAGCAGGGGCTTATATTCTTAAGAATATATAGCTTAGTAGTTATACTATATGTGGGGGTATTTTGGCATTAATTAATATTATTATGCAATCATATAAGAACTCAACTATGAACTGAACCCAATCATATACGAAATGCATACCGGAAGGGAAACCAAAAATAATTTTCTCAACCTCTCATGGCTAACCTTAGGATAACATGTTTTTTATAACATTGAGCTAGAAATATATATTTAGTTTAATTGTAAATAGAAATGATATATTAGGATAACTAAACAAAAACGTAGTTGAATAGGAGTGGCAATAGCCACACCATGTAACTATTAAATTACCACTCCATATAACTATTAAGGACATATCGACATATTATAATTTGTGGAATGATGATAAATAGTTTCAAGACGCCAAGTTGAAAGATCCTTTCAACCACCCAAATTAATTAGTCAATTACTTCGATTTCAACATTATACGAGTTTAATTTCAAAGAATGAGGTTTTAATTTGATTGAATAATAATATAAAAACTGCTACATTACTATTCAATTGAATCATTTTATTTATATAACTTTTTAAATAGTATATATGAGAGTT
Organism: Dalbergia cultrata; assembly: GCA_031216105.1. Lineage (NCBI taxonomy): Eukaryota > Viridiplantae > Streptophyta > Magnoliopsida > Fabales > Fabaceae > Dalbergia > Dalbergia cultrata. Next base: position 51,265,609 of record CM062347.1, on the reverse strand, counting down.
AATAATTAATATAGAAGTGACAATATAAGATTATACCATTGTATAACTTAGTGCATCAAAATTAAACACGAAGAATAAAATTGTGACCTGCATTATTCTTATACTTAATTAGTTGCAGTTTTTTTTTGAAAATATAAAATAAAATGGGCAGGGTGTAACCAATGCAGGGGACAAAGCTCATTAGGAAATTTCATCAAGGAAATAGATTTGCACATATTTTTCAATGCTTTTTTTACTCGCTCCTGTCTGGGAACAAAAGATAACAATAGTGAGTTGAAAGGTGTCGATTTTTTAATTATTACATCTCCTTGATCAACCCGTTACATTGTAACATTAGACATTAGACATGATTAGTAAATACAATAAATAATACAGATGACACCAGCCCAAGATTTTAAGACTATTATAAGTTTGAAATTGATGTCCAAAAGATGGTTTTTCTTTTTCCTTTGATATTTAACCAAGATTGGCAACAAGGAAGTGCTTCTGACAAACAAATTTGGAGGCAAAAGCTATTCCATCTCCTGAATGGGAGGAGAGAATAGATTCCATTTAGTCAAATCCAAGAAACAGCCAGGATACACATTTCAGAGTTCATTTTTCTTTTCTCTATCCTATACTATAACTATAGTTACCACTTACCATACTCATATTATTGTATATAAAGACATATACAATACCTTCCTTTAGTTCACAAAAAACTTCATCCAAAAAGGTCCATGAAGGTAGTCTTAGAATTAGCAATGTACTTGGTTCAAAATCAACCGGGGATTAGTGGTGGGAACTCTCTGCCCCCTTCTCTTTTTACATGTCTTTCCCCAACTTATTAGGCAACTTTTCTCAATGCTCAATCCAGTGATACTAGTTAGCTGTTTCAAGTTCAACTGCAAGTCTGTGTTGTTAGAAGTTGAAGTGTAGGATCTTTTCCTCCCCCTAGCTGGTACAGTTTTACCTGCACTTCTTAAAGAAGCTGTCTCTGAGGGAGTACCAGCAGCTACAAGACTTCCAATGGTCTGGAGATCCTCGGTCACCTCGTATCTTGACAGAGAAGCAAGGCTTGGGAGGATTTCACTTTGAAAGTCCTTCCGCCACTTTCCCCTATTCGCACGGCCCTTCCTTGGCTGAATTGGTGAAGTTGATCCACCTACTTGCTCGGTTTGGCCAATAATCTTATAGCAGCAATCTAGGACCTTTGTCTCGGTCAAATTTAAGGTCATGAACTCAAAGTAATCCATGTCGGCCAGAAAAAACTCCTCAATATTTTTAGCCTTGCCATTGAAATCCGCCTTAGTCTCATTCTCTGGATGATCTGCTTCAGTTGAAGCAATTCCAGCAAACCAATGAAGAGGATTACTTGTAAAAGATCCAGATGATGAACAAATTGTTACCTGGAGACCATTAAGGACCACAAATTCCGATATGGAAACCAAAGCCTCTGCAGCAACTCTGACTTGCTCCACTTGCACTTCTGGATCCTCTTGTCCTGCCAATTGAAAGGGCATGTCAAGTTGGTTTTCATCAGATTCTCCTCTGGGCGGAGAGCATTCCTTGTTTTCTGGACTCTCTGGTGCCTGGAAATCAATATCTGTTGACATATTCTCATCCTCAATCACGCATGAATTAAGGTCAATAATGCCTGCCACAGATTCATGTTTCTTCTGCTCATTCTTCATCATAAGCTCAGCAGCAGTGATCTGTTTACCCGAGTTAGACATGTCAACAAAAGGTGACTTCTTTACATCAGATAAGCATCCTTTCTCAATTTCTTGAATCCTTTGATTTTTTGATTGGTTCCGGAAGCCAGAGTAGAAGACATAACAAGGTTGCAGATCAGATGACATTTGAGGCTTTTCATTACAGTGAAGCGCAAGAGTCTTCTCTGTACTCAAGCCACTCTCCTCAATCTTCAACTTCAAACCATGTATACCTCCACCATTATAAGAATTTGTTATGACAGATTCAACTTGGGTTGAGACTTTACTTTCTTCACTGGGTTTTCCTTTGCATACAGGCTTTTGTTTAAGCCAAGGCAACCCCCTAATTGAATCCTGAAATTGATTTTCTTCACCTGTAACCCGAGTGCTTTGAAATGATGTTGTATCAAAACAACCAGCAGGTGTAATATTCAGGTTTAGGTTCTTCCCCGCATCTTTTGAACCCTTAAGATATGTCTTAAGCTCATAACTATCTGACGAACCACGGTTGTCTTTGCATTTTGGATCGTTAGTACGAATTGATTGAAGATCCAACAGGTAGGACCTGCTGCAAAAGCTGCTGCTCAGAAAAAAGTTGTGGCGATCTAAATTAGGGTCGGATTTACCACTTGTACCCTGATAAATCTCACCCCGAGTGAATCCAGAACTTCCCATCAATGGTTTAGAACTTTGACCAAAGGAAGCAGAAGTGCTAAAAAATGGGAGTGGATGAACTGCAATCGAGCTTTGGCCACAGTCAGATACAGGTGTTTTCCATAACTCTGCCGGTGAAATCCCAGAACTTACCATACCATCCTCAAAAACAAGCTGATATTGAGCACATGTGGGTGATGCGCTGCTTGGTCCAAGCAAGCCATTAGCAGTGAAACCTTGGGTCTGTGCAGAGCTCTCACCGCTAGTAAATTTTGTGTGTGTCCAAGGTTGGCTAACATGATGTAGTGAACGAAAAGAATCCAATGCACTGCCAGTTTGCCCTGAAAAATGAAGGATTCAACATATAACCAATTTTATAATTGTAAATGCATATGAACAGCCTATATTAGCTGTTGACAAATCTGAATTTAAAGAGAGTATAATAACTTCATTACAATCTTGGAGACAAGTTCTCACTACCATAATTACCTCTGGACAGTTGCTCGTGTTTCTTTGGGTCCAAAAGTGGATTATCCGAGCAAGCTTCAAGACTCCTGTCCAAATTCCGAATGACATTATTAGGTAAATTTTGAGAGCCCAATTTTGTTGTCCTTGACAGATCATAAAAGGGATAGTTCCTGTGATGCGTAGGGCCCCCCAAATCATAAGACTTTGAAGCTGCTTCTTCGAGCTTAAAGTGTACATTCAAGCCAGCAAAACCATTAGAATTAATTCCATATGGTTTCTCATCACTACCGCACACAACCTTAGAAGATCCATTTAAAGAATAAGCTGACACCTGGGGCACTTCAGTAACCCTTTCATTTTCAGAACATTGACCATCTTCATTATCAATGTACTCATCAGCAGGAAGCTGAAGATCCAATATTTTCTTACCAACTTTTCTGTACTTGGACTCTGATGGTTTGGAATCTTTTAAAGATTCATTGGTTACAGTTGGAGCAGGAGAAGAGCATATATGCCTGCTCTTTTCTTGTGCAGAAGCCAGTGGCAGCTGGATACTTTCAGCAATTAAATTAGACGATTGACCAGTTGACCAGGGCAAGTTTGTCGAGCAACATATCTTTTGGGCATTTTTTGATGGCAAAGAGGAACCTGACCATGATGCCTCCAACCTTTTATGTTTATACAATTCATTCCCTTTAACTTCTTCCATTAATTCCCTCTGTTTGCGATAAATGCGATGAAGCTCATGAATCTGAAGACCAATGCGCAGTTCAATGACAAAAAAAGGTTGTTCAGAGTTTGATTAATCTCCAAGAATACCAAAAAGCATATGCAACAAGGAATAGTAATAAAAGGAATTAATGATAATTGATTTTCAAATTAATTTTGATTGGACTAAATACAGTTCCATTTTTGCTCCTTTTGTCTTATTCATAGTATAATTATACATTTTATTCATCTCTAAACACTGAATTTCCAACTCAAAATCCACTGTCTATTTCTGCTCAATGCATCAGAGTCCAGTCTTAGACAAATTTTCATCATAATTTTTTTTTTAATCTGAAGTTTATCAAAAATCAACTAGAACATGAAGACTTTTGTTACATAATTCATATTTTTGTATAAAATTCAAAACAATTCTTATTGGCAGTTGTTTTAAGAAATGAACTAGTCAAAGACATGGAGAGAGAATATAATCTAAGAATAAAAATAATGGAGTTAACATACTTGGCCCCTAAATATGGCTTCATGCCTGAGTATTGTCTGTTTCAGAAGTTCCTTGTTGTAGCCCAAAAGGTTACCAGGTGATGATGCTGGCAAGGAACCAATGTGGCAGCGGTCATTCTTTGGTTCACTGTTAACATTAGATGAGGTCCATGGGCTGCCTTCAGATTCAAAGATGGGATCCCTTGTTGAATAATATCCCGGAAAATAGCCATTGCATTGCACATTTGCACCCATTCCCAATAATGCCATAAACAATTATGTAGTGGTTTCAACTAAACAAGATATAACATGGCACCCTCAGTTCCAAAGGAAGGGAAACCTGCAGCAAAACCACAAAGTAAGTCTTTTATGTATATTGAAACAAAAAATTAAGCCCCAATATGAAACACACCAATTTTAATTTGCTTTTCAGTCTTTTCGCTGGAAATACAAGATCTTCAGCTAATAACTAAGGTAATTTTTCTAGATAATTAATCTGTATACCCAAAATATAGAAATTATATTCAATTGGATGGCTCTTGTGCTCTGGAGACAGGATCTACATCATCCTACACTTGAATTAACCAAAAAATAAAAAATTGCAACACAGCATAATTCTAGATCGTGACAAACCCATATAATGACAAAGCAATTAAGTAAACCCCCCTCCCCCCCCCCCCCCAACAAGAGAGAGAGAGAGAGAGAAGCAGCACATTGGCGAAACAGAATGCAAATTCTGTATGATGACAGAATAAAAATTAATGAAGATTTTCGACAATCCAACTTGAATAACTTGTCAAACTTGCCCTATATTATTCTAGAATTCAATATTGCAAGTCATAAGGCACACAAATGGTAAATATTAAGTTTAACATAGAATTTAGAATGCCTACAGTCTACAATAAAAAAGAAACTGATAGGCTTCAATACATTTGAAGTAAAGACAAGGGAGCCCGCAGCTGCCTTGACACGGCTAGTAAAAATGTGATTCTAAACTTTTCATACACATTTCATATTGAAAATGCTATATACAACTGAAGTGAAATTCTGCATATCATTGTGATAAGCATTTATAATAAGAGATCATTCACAAAGCTTCATTATTGACACACGAGTTTCTGAGAAAAATCAGATGTATTAGTTAGGATACATATCAAAAAATGCTTTTGCCACATAACAGACACCAGCATTTTCAGTACACCAATAATAGCATCCAGTATCTACCTCAGAGCACACATTATCATCAACCTATAACAGAATTTAACTCCAAAATTAACGCACCCAACTCACAAGTAGCATTAACCCAGGACAAAAGAGTAGTAGTATACGCCAGTTTTATAAATAGTAGCCACAGCATAAATTACAAAATTGAGGACAGATGAAAAGGAGATTAAGAGAAAAGAAAAAGAGGAGGATAAAGAGCACAAAATTGGCTATGGATAGAGTTGGGCCAAATGCTATAAAACCACCAGAAAGAAGTCTCCATGAGACAAACCACCACACGCAAATAAGAATCAGATGCCAAAGAGACAATAGCATAAAATCAAACCCATCACTATAATCAATCCAAGGGAAGTTAAAATCCCAAAAAAAATAATAATAATAACAAAAACAAAAAATGGTAATAGAAACACCAAAATTAAGAAAAGGACTTGGAAACATGTTGCTAGAAACTGGGAAAAAAAAAGAGATGTAACAAACAAAAGCCAGATACATTCATCACTGATATGATACCATACAAATCGTAACAGACCTTCCAAAACGATAACAGAAATAGAGAATCAATGAAAAACCAAACAAGCTGAACCACACAAAAACTGAAATCACTAAAGGGACTAAACAAAACCAGTGAACTATGAGATTAGAAAAGAAAATTATAAAAATAAAAAAGAGTAATAATAATAAACAGGAATTTAAAATAATAATTAAAAAAAAGCACTAAGAAAATGTTGTACATGCATGACATGAAGAGAAACAAATTAGACCATTAGACTCAACAGATGAAGAAAAGTGGAGGGTGCACTTCATTGTTCGTGCACACACTTACTATGTTTCAGAGAACAAAGCAGAGAAACAACAAAAGAGGAAGAAGAAAGCCATTAACATGGAACCACCAAAGAACCAGAGCGACCCAGAAGAGCACAGAGATCAAAAAGAGGTTCTTTTTGAGGTTTGGGAACGAAACATGAAAAGCAGATAAAATGGGGATTTGGATCTGCAGTGCTGGGCCATTCTCTCAATGAAGATTTCAGAGAGAGAAAAAACAAAAAAAGAAAAGAAAGAGAGAGAAAGATCCCAAAAATGAAATCCACGGAACCATACGAAACTTACATGAGAAGGGACATTAAAGTTGTCAACATCCTCGTCTCTTTCTCATTTATGTTTTTGTTTGGGATTTTCCTCTTAACAGCATCAGAGAAAATATATGCATGTCTTTGGTCACACCCCCTAGATTCTCTCCACAATCCTTGCCCTTCTCAATAATTAATTACTCTAAGCACAATTAGTCTTAATTAATAATGTTTGTTAATTTAATTTCACAGCTAATAAGGGATAATTTCTCCTTCTGAAATTCAAATATCAGACAAGAGTACCTCAAATTGATTCTACACCCCCCCAGGGGGGGGCGCGGCTAACTGCAACAAGAATAATCAGAAACAGTATTCTTAAAAACTACCTTGATCTTTCCAAATTAATTTTTTAATTGGGTTTGTTGCATCTTCGGTTATATTTTATTTAATTTTTTATTAGTTGCTATGAGTGCAGCAGCCAGCAGTGGGGTCATCCCATCCTGTTTTTGAAGCATCCATCCAGCATGCAAATTTTGTGGAATTCAACTCTTACTGTGACATAAATTGCCCTATACTTCTCCATTATTACAATCACATCTTTTATAAATAAATAAATATAAAGAATAAGATTTTAATTTTTAAGTACTTATTTGCCCTCATGAGATTAGCTCAAGTGCCCAAGAGTTGGGGGGGAGGCAGCATAATCAATGGAAGGTGAGCCATTGCAATCAACCAAAATTCATGAGTAATGCAAGCTAAAACATCAACGTTTTGGGAGTTAATTTAGTCTCATCAACCTAACACATATTTTGACCAAAAAAGGAAAAAAGCTAAAACATCACTGTTTTCATGAGTTCATTCAAGTCTTATCATTCCTAATGAAACATTGTAATTAACAAGTTAGATTCTATGTTAGTTCCCTGGAGGTTAAACCAGATCAATCATAGTTGGTTTTGAAAAAATCTGACTTATTCAAAAGTTATTTTGTAAAAACTAACTCCCTATCAAATTCATAAGTAGGAAAAATAATTTATATATGGTGTTTGTATAGGTGATTTATATTAATATGATAAAATGGGTAAATTTACTTGTATGTGGTGTTTTAGAATCCGTCATTGGCGGATTCAATAAAAAATTATTATTTTGATGGATTCTGAGTCTGACTTGGATGGCGTAATTTTATTTTAATATTTTTTTATTGAACCCGCATTTGGCGAATTCTATACTGAAAACACCATATTGTGGGAAATTTTTTCAAAACACCATATTAATGTAAATACACCACTCAAAAACTATATGTAAAAAAAACACCCTCATAACTAAGGGTTCAAGTTCCACAATCTCACTTAATTTGCATCAGGGGCATTTATGTATATAATAATGTGCTTTAGATTTTTTTTTTTCTTTTTTAACTGATGTGTTTTAGAGTACCATCAGCTATCTTAATTCTTAACGTGTAACCGTGGGTATTTATGTAATTTTGTTGCAACTTCGGATTATCCATTAGAATTTGACAAGCGTGTCTTTAACGACGTACCGATAACTGATAGCAGCCCTGCCATACACGCGATTAAGGTTGTTATTCAATAATTGAATAATATGTAGCGTTAAAATCAAATAAAGTATTATTATAAAACCCGAACCTCAACGCAAAAAATAATTTGGTTATAAATATATCATAATATTGATTTTGTATCTGGAATACAAGATAACATACATTAAAATAAAATATATATATATATATAGATGTTTTAAAACAATTATAATTATTTTCTTAGGTGCGTCAAAGGCCTTTAGGAGAATATATTAATTTAATATAATTATGTATCAAAAACTTACTGTATGACTTATATAACAACAACAACAACAATAATCCAAAATTGAAGATTTAATTCATTCATAGACATAATTCACACATTATGGTCTACAAGTTAATTTTTTTATGGGCAATACTAATTAAAAAAAATGAATAATTCAATATGCTTATATTTACATAAAAATGTTTAACTTTCCAGTGTATAGTATAATAGTCAGCCATGCGATGTGTAAAATATCCTGCAACAGGAAATCAACTCAAATAGGAATGTGATATGATTCGACACGTGATGCTCATGCTATTGTGGGCTTTCATTTCCGAAAGCTAAAGTCATCTATTCTTTATGAACCCACTTTGCCATCGATGATCAGATTCCTTCCCGCCCCTTTGCTTTTCAATGGAAAAACATGAGAAGCGTTTCTTTAGATTTCCTTTTCCTTTCAAAATCGCACACATCTTCTCCTTTTGTATTTCTTTTCTCTCTGCTTTCCCGATTTATTTTGACATGCATATATGCATTGTACGAAAATATCGTGTTTGTCATGCGATCGGATAGTTTTGAAAATTTAAAACAACAAGTGGATATGATTTGACACTTGATACTGATAGAGAGTCACTTTGTGAAGGAGGGGCAATAAAACGAAAAACGTTGTGGCAAAACGGTGTGTGTATGCTACGGCTTTATGGGCCTTGCGCCCAACAGGTTTCAGACCTTCTTTTTGTTATGGGTTGTCTGCCCACTTTCCTAATGGGCAATTGCTTGGGTTCTTCTAGTCCGGTATACAAGGTTCACATTTTCGACCCAAAAAGAAGGTCGACAATTTTTGGCATCATCGAGTCCACTAAAGTTTGGTTTTAAAATAATCACGGGACCTAGCATCGTTGATAGCAAGCTAGGCTTTTTAGATATTTTGCTGGGAGTTCGATTCTTGGTGCCATGTGTGGAGAGGATTTCATGGCCTGAGACAAAATACACATTTATGAGTTTTACACCTTGAAATGATTAGTTACTATTTCTGCAAGCGAATATACCCTGGATACAAAAACTAAAGTTTGGTAAAACAAAGAGAAAAAAAAAAAGATCTTAAGTTCTTCTAGAAGTAAAAACCGTTAGTTAAGAAAACAAAAGGAAATTTCCTTTTGTATTTGTGTGTGCTTCGATTTAGCGGTACTGACACAAAAATGATGCACTCAATTATGGTTGTAGGGTATGAATTTGTTTTAGCTGATCAAAGGCGTGTATACCTTGATAATAATTAACATTGTTCACTGATATGATAAATAAATAATTGGCTGTGTTTTGAAGTCCTAAGTTCAATCAATTAATTTCTGGAAGGAAGCAAGTTTAGTGCAGAAGTGCCGTATTCAAGCATTTTACCCAATCAATTGCTCGAAGTGTTCGTGGTGCTTCATAGCTAGAAAGGGGATGGAGCCTTTTTCATAATCAAATTTCAAGCAGCCACGTACTCAAACTGATCAGCCTTTGGCTACCGTTAATTATAGACTAAATTTTCAATTTATTCCCTGAAAGTTATCGTGGAAATCAATTACTTTATCAAATTTAAAAAATTTTATCACTATCCCTCAAATTTCATAAATTAAGACAAGTTAGTCCCTATGTCAAATTGTCATATGAACTGCCAACGGAATTGTCAACGTATTCTATTAACTTGCTTATGTATATCACTAATATTCATAGTGGGATTTAACTAGCCTCACTTCTCTGCTCTATATAGAACAAAACATAACTTAAATTCAAAATCTTTCTTCTAGACAAAGAGTTATGGCAAAGGAGAAGATGAAGAAAAATGTCTACACAAACTCTTTCAGAGGAGTGAGGCAAGTTAAGGCGCTCATCATGAAAATTAACAGTACACGTAAACAAATTAACATGCCATAACTTATACGACAATTTGATTGAGAGACTAACAGGTCCTCATTTATGAAATTTAAGGAATCTAAATTTATGGAATTAATTTGGCTGTCACTATAAATCTGCACTACCTTGAGGTTTTAGTCTTAATTATGTTTCTGTAAGGAAACAATAGTATTATTTAAACACTCAAAAAAATTAGTATTTATTGAGGTACCTACTTAACAACCACTGGATATAATGGTGAATCTCACACATTCTATCCATTACATCACATTCAATTATTTTAAAGTGAGTGTCTCAATAGACACCACTTTTTGGGTGTTTAAATAACATAAGAAAAATATTATTTTAACACCCACATAATGTGAGAGGAGTGATTGGTGGATGAAAATCTTCTATTTCCAAACGATTTTTATTTTCCTATCTCCCCAATCATTTATTAGCACGTAAAAGAATAAGAATCAAAATAAATTTAAAAATTTGTAAGTTACCAAATATATAATACTTATTTGGACATACTAATAAATGATGGGGATAGAGAAGGGGACACCTGAGGATAGAAGATTTTCATCCGTAATAAAAAGAGAACAAGGTGGGAGAAAAAATAAGTGGTAAAACTTATATAATTTACGAGTACACGGTGTTTGAGTATTTAAAAAGTATGAATGTTCAAATAATATAGTTGTTTCTATAAAGATAATCTAAATTACTTTGGAGAGGAAGCTTCCCACTTGGATATTTGAAAAATAAAATAAAAAAGCAAACAACCATTTTTATCCTAGCAGTTCTAATTTGATTCTAACAAAAAAAAATTACGACAATTTATTTATAACATTTTTAATGTTGACATAATTTCCATCCTACTATTTTTTATTTTGATATTCGTTTAGTCATTCCATCACAATAGAGATCCAACAAAATGACTAATTTGATGTTGAAATTTAAAATAGGGAAAAGAGTATAAAACCACCTTAAACTTTTTCCCTTTTACAAATCACCATCACAAATTTTAAGACTTTCTCAATTTGTCTCCAAACTTTAATTATTACTTCAATATACCCTTTTATTTTAAATTTGTTCATACAATAATGGTATAATAACATATTAACCATTTATTTCACTATAACTACTATCAATTTTAGCAAATTCTTTTATAAGAGGATCTATTAAGTCGCAAGTTAAAGTTTAAGGACTAATTATTAGAAAGATTTTAAAGTTTATGGAAAGTTTAAAGGTTTTGGATACTCCTTTCCCTTTTAAACATTACAACTAAATTGATGTAAAAAAATTCATTAGATCAAATTGATGTCAAATTAAAAATGTTTGGGTCCCTTTGGATATTGGGATTATAATGTAGAATTCTAATTTAAACTCCAATTTTTTTGGAATTATAATTGACTTAAAATCTTAAATTTTGTGTTTGATTTTGTTATATAACTGTAATATGATTATTAGAAAATTAAAGAAAAAAAGAAGGAAAACTATATAGGCTTTAATAAGGAGAGAGATATTTAATAAATTTTAGAATTGGGAATTCATAAGATACATGGTAAGAATTGAAAAAAGCATGTTTCAGTGTTTTTGAATTTTATGGAATTGAGTTGTCTAATTCCAATTCCAAGCACCAACAATTTCATGCTTAATTTTAGACTTTAAACAAGATGTTAGAGACAAAAAAAAAAAAGTTATTTACTCACGTTTAAATAAGTGCTTACTTTAGTAAGCCAACCTGATACAAGTCAATTTATATATATGAGAAGAAATTAGAGGATGATGGAGCTTAGTGGTCAAGGATGTACGAGCGTGATAGATAAAGAAAACATGAAAGCATAGTCATGTTTTGATGTGAATAATAATAAGTCATTGTGAAGCTTAACAAATCGTCGAATCATCAATAATTTTACAATCAACACATGTTTTTTAAGTGTTGGAACGATGAGTTAACATATATATATATATATATATAGAACTTTAATTGTTATAAAAAAAACCCAAATTTATTTAGAAGCAACATCCAAATATACAAGATCCAATATACAATTTGGAAAGTCTTCTAGCCAAACTTTTGACTAATGAGATTTGCTAAATGAGTCAAAGCATCGATTATATATTACATGATCTAGGAACATAATGGTCTTTAAAATAAATTCAAGCTAAGCTAATCCTATCACACATATATATTTCATGGATTAGATCGAGTCCCAGTAAATTTTAAGGGACTAAGTTATCACTAGCAGTATTTTTCTACATGAATTTAGAGTTTTAGTTAAAAAAAAAAAAACTTTTATTATGGAATGAATCCAACAATGTAGAGCCTTGTCCCAAAAAAATAGATAATTGTCTAACCTCAACCTCAACCAAAGCAGTATGTGAGTCAACAATAGGCAAAATCTGCCTTGCAAAAACATAATTTTAAGCCGCCGTATTCACGTCAAGTTCTAAGCCATAGGTTCAAAAGAGCTCTCGGGCACAAGCTTTTTGAGGAATTCTAATATAGGTGATGGATGAATGATGATGATGCTAAGGAATCACGAAACAATATATCAGATGAAAATTTGTTGGCTATATATATAAGGAGATGCTTACACGGTCACTATACACACACACACACACACACACATATGGTAAGCAAGTGACTACTCAAGAACCATTCTACATCATATAACAGAAATTATCAAATATACTTACTGCTTCACCAAGGGTTTGTTCTTACACGGCGGCCAGGGGACTCAGTTTCAAAAACTAAAACAACTAAACTTGTTATTACACAGATACAATTTTCCTTTGTAAGTAGCACACTCACAGAAAAGAGGAATACTTATGTGTTCCTTGAGCACCAACTGAATGTGTTTTATACTGGGTAATAAAGTAAGGTTCTAGCTAGGATTTATTTTTAACTTTTATTTTAGATAAAATTTCACTTTATCACTATAGATGAAGCACATTTACCTAGTGTCCCAGAAACCCAGAAACATACAAGTATTATATTTCTCCTAACACACGAAAAAAAGAAAAGGTACATCAAATTAAAAGCGCATTTCTAGAGTGGAGACAAATATTATCTTAACATTTATCTTTTAAATGTTAAAATAACACTGTTCGGGTGGAAATAAGGGACAAAATAACGCAAAACATTCAGCAACAGTAATACTGGAGAGAGCCAAACTTTGTGGGTTTCTCTATAGTGTGTAGGTTTGATGTCCACTTTTAATGTAGAACATCTCTCTTGATTCAGAACTGGGTTCAGGTAGAATTGGCTATGTGGTCAGTAACTGGGTATTTCTTAGCATTCTTGATTATTTTTGTGAGAGCTGCTTGTCCAAGGTCTAGTCCACAAACATCAGCAAGACGTACCAGATACAGCAAAACATCTGAAAGCTCTTCTTCCAAGTGCTCCTTATCATCTGGGGTCCAGTTGGGTAATCCCTTTGCCACTTCTCCTTTCCACTGGAATATCTCAGATAGCTCTCCCACCTCTCCGACCTGCATAAAAGGCACTCCAAATTACTAAATGTTCCGTTATAAGGTACATTTATATAGGAGAGGGAATAAATTAATAGCTATAAAGATTTAAATTAAAGAATCTTCGATATTAATTTAGGCATATATGTGATACTTACAAGAGCTAAAAGGAGATTTCTAGGACTGTGATATTGTTCCCATCCTCTCACTTCAGCAAACTCAGCAAGCCTTTTGCTAAGTTCCTGAAGAGAGACATCTCTTGTTGTTCTAGCAGACCCATGAGGGTAATCCATATCTTCTTTGCTAGCTAATTTCTCTTGTTTATGCTTCATAGAAAGGGCATTGCATGCCCAATTTATAGAGAACCTACGAGAGTAGTGGGGTTATAAGAACTGGTGTGTTATTTGTATCGATAGGTACAGAGAACCATATCAATTTATAGATTGAAATCTTTAGTCCCTAAATGATATATTCTTCCATGTCCCACCAACAATTTATTAACACATGTAAATGTAAATATAAGAATAAAAAGAGATTTGAAAATTTATAAATTATTAAATACTTAATGCCTATTTATTATGTGTCAATAAATAATTGAGGAGATAAAGAAGGGGACATCATTTGGGAATAAAAAATTTTTATCTGTCTATTCATATTCTATCCATCATTAAAGATTCAATAATAAAAAAAATATGAGCCAATATAATTTTCCACACATAACTAGTGAAATACTAGTAAATGGATGTGACCGGATTCTCATTCTTTTGTTCCGTAGATGTCTAACTTAACTAATATATGCACTAGTATACTCAGTGGAGGAGCACTTGAGTGGTTTTCTTAAGGACAATAATCATGTTAACCATGGCAAATATGCCTCCATCATTACATTACATTCATGACTTGAAATCACTTACACCTGAAAAGTTCTAGCCCGAATCGAATATTAACAACAATTCATTCTAATCCCCTAATTCTAATTGCCTATCACTCTCAAGTCTCACCTATCTATGCACACACATTCCTATAGCAGTCGTACTAATTTTCTTAGACAGTCTACAGATTTGTTCCTATCCAATTTGGATATGTCTCTCTGGCAAGTTGATTAGCTTCATAATTGAAGTGTTATGAGTAATGTTGTGTTATTCATATATTGAAATTGGATATTAAGATTGAGTACCAGAATAGTTGGTAGCGTGAATGAAGGGGCTCTCATCCGAGACAAAGTTCACTTCTGTAAACCTATACCCCGAGAGATTAATCACGGCTTTTTGACATTAGATACCGTAAGTTTACAAACAAAAAAAAAACCCAAACACTATATACATTTTTTAAATTTTTATTCTTAGGGTGTATTTGGTCAGGGGAATAGGGGATAAATTTTTATAAATGAGTCATATATGTAAATTATAATTGAAGCTCATTCATAAAAACTTATCCCCTTTGTTATCTCTCAACCTAAAACACTTAAAGTAAATTTTTATGAAGTAAATATTTATCCATGAAAACTTACCCTCATTCAAATAGATTTATAATATGTTTTGTTGGAGGGTAAAAAATATGTAAATTTTAACAGATAAACTTCATATATAAAATTATATATAAAGTTTATTCAAGTAAATTTTATTTTTATTTTTACTTTCTAATAAAACATATCCTCTAATAAATTTTTATAGAATAAATTTTTATAGATGAAGTTAATAGATACAATTACAAATAAAATTCATCATAAAAACTTACCCCATACCCCTAATCAAACAAGCTCTTGGCATCCATTTTTAACGAACAAATAATGCAGCTCAAGTAATCAAGTTTAATATCCTGTATCTTTAGTTTTCTTTCGCGCATGGATTCAGTGTGGACAAAGAAAACATCAACTATGCTGGCATTGCATCCGAATCCCATAGATTGCGATTCTTGCACCGAAAATACGCGACAATATCTAGCTTATACCCTGAAAACAGATACAACATTCATCACGAGGCAGTCATGATTGGTTGTAGATTAGGACAACACTTGGTGGTTTGTGTACATGTTGGGGACATAGCTATAGCCTATATAGTTTATAGGATAGGATACAATAATAATATTTTAACAAGATATGGATATGGATATAAATACCTACGTGGATTCATATAGATGTGAGTGGGGTGATGAAGAGAGAATAAATAAAAAAAAAAGGTAAATAATGAGACTCATATATTTTATTAATATGATATTTTAATATTTTAAGAATTTAGGATATTAAAATAATAAATTCAGATAGAAATATTTGTAATCTGAAAATTTGGAAGGATACAAAAAAGAGATCAATCTTGCTTGAGAAAAGCGAGGGAGGGTGCTCATGCGCGTATGCTTTTGCAGGTCGGCATGCACCTACACTTTTGTGCCTGTGCTGACATGTCTATCCTCCAAGGACTCCTATCATTTAGCAACCATATTTAATAAGATTAGAAGAATATGGTGGATTCTCCTGTGAAGTTGGCAATCAATGCCTTCGATAGAATCCCCAGGCGGAAGCATACATGCGCTACACATCATTAAAGGTACTACACTAGTATTGTATGAATTAATTAAATAAAGTTAATATAAAAATAATAAATATATTAAATTAATTTAATATTATTTTATAATTATAGAAAAATTTTAAAATATTTTTTAGAAAAACTCATTATTTGTTAATTTTTCTAAAAATAATTTATCATTATTTGTTGCTTTGAGTTATTAAATTAGGTTTTTTTTTTTATCATAAGCAAATTGATTACATTCTAAAACTAATATTATATTATCTATCTTTTGAGTGACATATGATTAAAAAAAATTTTAAATTTTTTATATTTTATTACCAATATGTTTTAAAAACATTTTACTTTGAAAATAATGATTGAATTTAACAATATTTAAATATTATTACATCTATTTAAAAATAAATGTCATTTTCACCTTTTAGATTCATTCATAAAGTGGTGCACTCAACTCACTACTCTATGCATTCAGTGAGTCCACATTACCTAGAAGGCTTACGTGGGGACCCAGATCCCCATGTGTCAATTATGTTTCCAAATGTGATTGTGATAACTAGATTTTGACTTTTAGGGAACGTTTATTTCAAGGTTTGAAATTAAGTTTCCAGGAATGTAATTCTTGGAAATGATATTCCTAAAAATATTATTTTAGGATATCTTTAAAAAATTATTTGTTTAATATTAAATATTCATGGGATTATTTATTTGGATTCCCTGGAATAAATTTAAAACTTGTTTGTTTTATAATCTATATTCTCAAGAGTATATATCATAATTTCCAAAATATCCTTAATACAATCATAAAGAGAGAAAAAATAAATAGTTGAGGTATTATTTAGTAATTATGCTTAATAATTGCGATTCCCAAGTCATTGGATTTTTTTTACCCACCATTCAACTTGGGAGCGAGATTTCACTAAATCATAGAAAAATCTTTTTTCATGAAATAATTAATACCTGGAAATTTTTTTATAAAATTTGTAACAAACGTAAGAACACATCATTCCTAACTACTTATTCCCGGGAATAATTAAATATACTTTGAAACAAATATCCCATTGATGTTGTTAGGGACCAACTTTGAAATTTACTCATATTTATGTTAGAAACAATACAAATATTTAAACCTAAAAGATTATAGATGTATTGTTCAAAGAGAATTTCTTAATAGGGAAATCATTACAATAAAATAACATAATTCCATTTATTGCAACCAATGACGGAAGAATCCCAAACAAAAGTTCACTCCTTCACCGATCCCATTCTAAATTTCATAATTTATCAGCACTGGTGAGACAACATAAGATAACATTTATTTGCAACTAATAAAGATTAAAGTGAATAAGATAAAGACAGATTATATATATTAGATCAAAATAAAACTATCAATAAGAGACTCAGATTAATCAAATATTGTTGATAATATTATCATTAAATGAGAATAAAATGAGATAATATGATAAAATATAATATTACCAAAAAAAAAAAGTGGAAGTGATGAAGCATTCTCTTATAGATTTTAGTCTAGCAACATATGAAACAATGGACAATACCTTAATTCAATACATAATTTAGAGGTAGATGTCATAATAAATTGCAAAACTATAAAATATAGAACAATTGTTATTGAATGCAAGAACACAATTTACAGGAAAACATGATGAAAAAATCATTGTACCATAATGAATTTGAGTAGTCCATAACAGTAAATTGAAAGAAAATGGATATACCAATTGGATGCATTGTGCGCGCGCGCGCACACACACACACACATATATATATAAGTAACATAGGAATATATGCCAAATCAATCACAGAAAAATAATGTTGTATCATTTAATGATTTATCTAATTATAATTATTTGTTGTTTCGATAATTTGATTTGATTTATTAATTATAATGCCATAATAAAAGGATCCCATACAATATTACAATAAATAGATATGATATTTATAATTTTCAAAAAATAAAAATAATTATCTACAAAATTCTCATTAAAGGATAATTCGCCATGTGGGAATTTTTTTTACCGAGAATGGATTCTTAATTATATTATTACTAATGGCACGGAGTTAATTAATTCATATATAACTATGTAACAAAAATTTGTGAAATAGGGAATGAAAATAACATGATTTATTGTAGCATATTTATTTCTAAAGAAAAAACATTTTAGTATAAAATGCACAACAATGCTCATAAAAGATAAAATTTGCAAACAAAAAAGTTTATACATGGTCTGAACATCTCGTTATCGGTTTATATATTAAAAAAATATGATGATTTTTATGACGAACTTGGAGAATAAGAAGAATAATAATAACAATAAAATTATATTGAAACAAATAGATAAAAATATATTATTAAAACAAACTTTATAAATAACAAATAATGATTAAAAAAAATTAGCATCACCTCTCATGTTTTCTTCTTGAACCAAAAAAAATATCGTACTGAACAAAATGAAAAAGAATAATATAAATTGATAATAATTATATAATACGTAAATGATTATGGGTAGTGACATACTTGCTAACCTATTTTGCGGCCAGAGCCCCCTGTAAAAAAAATTGTGCAATGTTCATCTCTATCATTACTTGTTATTAACTATCAATATCAATAAAAATTTATTTTATGATTAATTTCTTTTGTCATTAAAAAATAAGTTAGCCTATTTTGGGGGCAGAGGACTATTGTACCAAAAAAATTGTATAATATATATGTCTACTATCACTTGTTAGGTATCAATATAAAGGAAAAAAAAAATCATTTTAAAAACAATTTTTTTTGTAATCTAAAAACTTTAGAGTAAACAATCATTTTGGCCCTAATATTTTCAATTTTATATCAATTTAATTGTAACAAAAAAATTTGACATCAATTTGAGCTATTTACTCTAATTTAACCTATTTTAGGGATAGGACCCTGCCATAAAAAAAAATTATTTGTGCAATATATACGTCTAATATCATTTGTTTAATATCATTATCATTTAGGACTAAATTTTTTGTCATATAAAAAAATTGTTAACCTGTTTTGGAGCTCTAGTCCCATTATAAAAAAATCATTTGTACAGTATAAATATTCAACATCACATATTAGGTATCATCAATATTACACAAAAAAATTAACTTACTTTAGGGCTTCCTTGTTGTTTAAAAAAATATTTGTAGAGTGCATATATCTAACATCATTTATTAGTTATCAATATTATTAAAATAGTCATTTTATGACTAATTTCTGTTGTCATATAAAAAAATATTAACGTGGAGCCTCGTTGTAAAAAAATATATTTGTACGATATTCAAATTTTTCATCAGATAATTTTTTTTTTATCAAAATAGTTAACAGCAACAAAAAATCAGTTTCTAATTATAAGAGTATAATTACACAATATATAGTTAACGACATTAATATGACTTAAAATAAATTCAAATAAAAATAAATTTAAATGAAAACAGATAAAAGTTGAAATAAAAATATTATAATCGAAGAGAAGTGATGATTGAGCTGTTACCCTATAGCTAATCTTGCATTGATTAATAAGTGTTCGATTTTAATCCTGAATCTGGTTCTTTTTTATTTATTACCCAAATAATATGATTATCACCATTATTTTTTATGACCAATGATATACTTACCTATCGAAAAAAGTTATTGAACTTAAAATTCTCCATAAATAAATACTTTATTACATCATTTTGAATGAACGATTTTTATTCCATCCATTATTAAAAGACACAATTAAAAAAAACACAGCAAAAGACATTTAAAAAAATTGAAAGCATTTTTTTGGTCATAATTTGATAAACATGATCAAAAGCAAGATTACATAAAGTAATAAATGGGAAAATCAACTAGCATTAACCACCCTAATTCCTACATGCTTTCGAATAAATTAAATTGCTCCGTTGCAACTAAACCATAACCTCCATAGAAAGTTATACAGCAGTAACAACAAATCTGATTGTAAAATCAATCAACCTATTATTATCATATGAGAATCATCTGAGAACATTCCATTTTTAAATCTAATATATTTTAATACAATCATAAACAAATAAAAAATTAAACAACTTAAAAAATGGATAAAAAAATGGATCTTTTAAATACCATGTAGATACAATGATTTGAGATGAACTGTATGTAACAACTTTAAATAAAAATAATGCAACAGAAATCAAACCTTTAATATTCCATGCAGAAGAAAAGAGAAAAATAGTGGGGATATAAGCTTCAGACACAAGGAACTTATTTGTGAGATGGAAGATTAAATCAAAGAAGCTAAGTCTAAAAATTAATTTAAAAATTGCATTGCAACAAACAACAAAAGCCAACCGAAAATAAAATCTGAGAGGAATAATAATGAAATTTGAGATGCAAAGAAGTTAAAAAGATGAAAATGAAAAGAAAAAAAGAGACAACTGAAAATTATTAAAAAAAAAAACTTACAACTTAAAAATTATATAGTATTATTGTTGTATATGGACTCTTCTATTCCTCAACTTCAACTTCATCTGTGAGGAAAAATAAATAAAAACAAAAAAGGATTAGAGAAAGAAAATAAAAAGAAGAAATTAAATGATGTAGAGAATATTACACTGCCATATAATACTTCACTACCAATATGAAGTTAGGAAATGATGTTTGGGTTCTGATGAGAGCATGATTATTGCAAGTGTAAAAACTGGAAAGAACGTGAGAGGATAGACAATACAGAGTGTACATGAGTGAATGGGATGGGATAATAATTATATCAATTATAGATTCATCGATTGATTTTTTATTTTGAAATTTAAAACGTTGATTATTATTATTATATTGATTTTATTAATTATTGATGATATTTCAAAATTTTAATTGATTGATTGTTTATTTTGAAACTAAAGGCATTGATTGCAATAATCTTCATTGATTATTTTGTTTTAATAGATTGTTGATATTGATTAACAATTTATATTAATTGATGGATAAGCCATAGTATGACATGTGTCCCTTATATGATATTATTTGTATATATATTATTATTATTGATGATTGATATGTTTGTATTTGTATATATTATTGATTATTGATTGACTGATAGGATATATACGTATATAATTAATTAATTAACAAAAAAAATATAAAAAATACCTAAGCTTACATATATAAAAAAATAAAAATAAACCACTACAGTTGAGCTAGTGTTGAGGAGTTTGCATCTTTCATTTATCTCTCTATTTTATTTTTTTGTCAGAGAAAATTCATTCCATTATCTAAACATGAACATAGCACATCCTCCTATTACAGCAGAAATCTATATTATAATTAATAGCTAAAATTCGCTAGATAGACAAATTATAACGAGTTTGTTTTTAACATGAATTCAATCTAAAGAGGGAAGTTTTACATAGTTAAGTTGTTCTACCGGAATTATGCAATTAGTCTTCCTTTAATTTTTTGGAATGAAATGGTTGAAGTCTCAAGTTTGTAGTTCCACATAAAAAAGTCAAACTTCGCAGGTGTAATGACCACTGATAAATCAGAGAAAAGCAAAAATCTTAACAAACTATCATCAACATAAAATAAGTTGTTAATTTATCACTTGTCATGGCACACTATAAGGAAGTTGCCAAAAGTGTGAGCAAGTGGCACTTGCCAAGTGCGATGAAGACAAGCTTTATTTTAGTGCTCATGATTTAAATATTATTGTTGTCAAGATAAACTCGCCAAAATTGAAACCAAAATAAACCTATTGTAGTGAAAATATGAGACCTAAAAAGAAACAATGAAATAATGTAAAAACATGTTCATTAATGAAGTCAGTTTTTTTATTTAAAAAAAAATTCTCTTTTCAATTTTAATCATGTGGAGGACACCTTGTATTTGTTCTATAAAAAAAGATAGACAATTAAACCTATTTTTCAATCCAATAGAAATCTTGAGAGGTGAATAGGATCTAAAATAATGATAGATATTTTTTTTTGGTACTTCAAAAGTAACATTGATTGCAATGAGATTTGAATATAGAACTTTATATGTATTACCCAAACCCTTCACTGCTAAACCAATCCTAGTGGCATAAATAATGATAAAAATATAAAGAAAAAGTCCAATATATCTCCCAAAACAAATAAAAAGAAGACAAGAAACAAAATATGAATTATGGATCAATTAAGCCCTATTGAGAACTTACTTAAAACCAAGAAAGGGGAATCTTACATAAAGAGCAATAATTTTCCCGTGGACTTCTGATCATTTGTTTCATCTAGCTTGGCGAGGAAGTTTTGTGGCATGAGAACAATATCCTATACATGTAGACCTAGTGCTCATGCAAATTAGGATCCTCGTTTCGATCAATTGGCCGCAAGAGATTTTACTTGAATGGACTATCCCAAAGTACACTGTTTGACACAAGTGGAGAGATAAAATATAGAAAACTAAATATAAATGAGAGAAAATACAAAAATAACAACAAATCACGGCATAACATATGAGTTAGGCATTATAAATTCTGGTAATTTATCGAGCTATTCCTTTCTCTTATATTGAATTACTTATCATTCATTACATTAAAGGAAAAAAGTAAAAAAGAAAAAATAGCCCGATGTCATAATTGGCTGCCTAGGTTGGCCACAATCTGCAATTTTAATCTATGGTTAATAGAGCATCCCAACCAATAATTTCACAAGGATGTCGCCAACTTGAACCAAACCAAGTTTGATTATTGTGAGGCCCAATTTGGATTAGTCTTTCCGGTAGTGTCATAATGCTATGACAATGTTTGTGAGCAGCAACACCATTGCACTATGGGATTTGGGTTGCAAAAGGTGCTTGGACAACACCAATGGCCATCTTAAATTGGTGAGCAAGCCATTCCAGCACAGCAGATAGCAATGATTTGAACTTAACAATAGTGGATAAAAAATTTTGGTATATCCCGAATCTAAAGTCTCACAATAATAATTCTAGATCAAGCCAGTGAAGCACTATGTGCAAGTTATTTCTACATGTACATCATGGTAGCTAGTTAAATTATAACCATGAACATCTATTCATTGCTGCTATGCTCTCAGCAATGTAATTTACTTATCTTTTCGTACCAAAATCTCAAAATGATGTTTGCCTCTTTTCTGCTCTCTCTGCAACTAATATACTCATTAGTGCACCGAATTTGACACTGTCAACAAGATTGTCTCTGCTGCTTGGTGTTTCAGTTCACTAACTATCATACAGCATTGCAGCTTTTGCAAATGTTGTTGTTGCTGGTTCTTAACTTCAGCAGCCTCGGTTTCATTTTTCTACCAGACGGCAACTCCTGCAATTGAGCCATGTGTGTTTGGCCTCGCACATTTTGCTTATAAGCTTTAACACTTGTGCATGGAACTTCAAGGCAAAATGTGCAAGACATTCCATAATTGGATTAGAATGTTGAGTTGGGCATTGATGCTTATCTCTTAATTCCCAGAAGACTAGGACTTGGTGAGGGGCCAAGGCTTAAATTCGAAGCTGAGGAATGGTATGGACCTAGTTTTAGCACCATGGTTCACAGAATCTCAAGAAAAAACACTATGCAAACAAAAAGAAAAAAGAAAAGGATGTGAAGAAATAACTACAGAAGATGGACCAAACCAGAATGTTTGGTAGTTATTCAACATTGGAAGCATTATGACATCAAACCATGATACATGCCACCAAAGAAAAGAAATGACAGACAGCCAAAGAACAAAAAAAAAAAAACAGTAAAGAAAACCAGCCCAAAGAGTCATTTTATATTTTAATGAAGTTAGAAAAGGGTACAAGGATAGGTTGGACGACATTGCCAGATCTTCACAAACAACCATTAGGTGATGCACAACAATCTAACATTTACCTATCATCACGAACTATAGCAGTGGGTGATGCAGCAATTAGCAATCAGTTTGTGGTGTATATTGGGTGGAATGTGAATGATTCTGCACAGATATGTGCCTAAATTAATTAGGAAAAAAAAGAAACTACCTTGTTGATTCTTTTGGTAAAAGTTATTCTAGTCAATGACATTACAATAATTAGTTTGCCTCAAGGCTGTTGATGGTGTTCACTTTCTTCCTCTTCAATCGAGATGAATGGGTTGAAATGTCTATTTATTTCTGAGCAAAATTGCAAATTAAGACAACTGACATGCTGAGTACTCATCAAAAGGGGAAGCAAAAGCAAAATTACAACTTGAAGAAGTATCAGACAACAAAATTGAGCAACTTCCTCAGCATAATGAATGTTCTGTACACAATACAATAATCAGCTGTGCCTGAAATTTTATCTATGTAAACTACATTACATCTCAAAAAATTATGCACATTTTTTCCCCAGATCTTTTAATCTCTCTTAAAAACAAATGACTAAACATATCCATAACTTGGATCTCCCTTGGGACTGTATATCCTAATCAGCATAGTTAGAACCTCCATCATGTTTGGCCTAGCATGGGGTGCCTCAGCAGTGCACTTCACCCCAATTCTTAGCAATTCACCCATCTCCTCTGCCCCACCAACAAGCCCAGAACCCATCAACAAAGCCGGTAACGAACGGCCTAACCCATGATGATGTCTTCCATGACCCATGACGCGCCTAGCCCATTCCACCAAGCACTCTTCCCCTCCATCCACTGCTCTCCTCCCTGTAGCCAGCTCCATAGCCAGCACCCCAAAGCTGTACACATCTCCTTTTGTTGTGGCTTGCCATGTCTGTCCATATTCAGGTGCAACATAACCCACTGTGCCAGCCACCATTGTGCTCACATGGCTATCCCCAGCATCAACCACTCTAGCAAGTCCAAAGTCTGTGACTTTGGCTTTCCCATCCTTGTCTAGCAACACATTGCTAGCCTTAACATCTCTATGCACAATAGGAGGGTAGCATCCATGGTGCAAATAGACTAGTGCCCTTGCAACATCAAGTGCCACTTCCAGCCTCCTCTTCCATATCAAGCGCGTTCTATCAGTCACTAGATCCTCCAAGCTCCCACCTTCTATGTACTCATAGACTAGTGTCTTCTCTGAACCATTTAGGCACCACCCATAGAGTGTGACCAGGTTTGGATGAGGCCAACCAAAACCATGACCACTCAGAACCTCCATTTCAGCCTTGAACTCCTTCTCACCCTCAAGTCCTTCCCTTTGGAGCTTCTTCACTGCTACTTCTCTTCCATCTGGAAACACTCCCTTGTACACTGTTCCAAACCCCCCTTTGCCTATAATTCTGTCCTCTGAGAAGCTTCCTGTTGCTTTCAAAATGTCAGCATGTGTAAAAGCTGTCTTGTTCAAGCGGATGACCTTAACTGTGTCAGACAACCATGGTGACGATCCTGAGCTGCTGGAATCATGCCACTGTTTTGTATCCCTCAAGAGGTATCCTGGTTCCTCTGAAGGGGCTTTTGTCAATACACAGACTATAAAAGAAAGAAGGCCAAACACTATGAAAGACAGTGTTATAGCTGCAAACACCAAAAACACAGACAATTTTGATGTCTTCTTGTGGTCATGGTGCATGGTCGTGTTCTTATCATTTGTGGTGTTATAAATGAACGGGGGAAGGACCAAGAGGGGGTCACCTAAGTATGAATCTCTATCGAATGTATTAAATTGTCCGGTTGATGGGACTTCACCAGATATAAAGGGATTGTATGAGATGTTGAACTTGCTAAGCTCAGTCAAGTTGTTCAAACTTGTGGGAAATGCCCCGGAGAAGTTGTTGTAAGACAAATCCAGATTCAGCAGACATTGCAAGTTGCCAATTTCCAAGGGAATTTCACCTGAAAACTTGTTCCTGGTCATGTTCAAGACCACAAGTGGCATGCTTCCCAACTCTGGAGGGAATTTCCCGGAGAAGTTGTTGAACCCCAAGTGCAACATACTGAAGTTCATCATTGCCCCAATTTCAGAAGGAATTTCACCATTCAGATTGTTCCCACTAAGCTGAACATACCCGGAAATCTGGAATGTGGGAAGCGAGGACCCTGGCGCACGAAACGGGAAAAGACCATATCCTTTGAGCAATTTGTCCCAAAGGCCTCTGCAGTTCTTCCTTGTTAAGAGGCTATACACAAAGCTGAATGGAGGGTAATCTGCAGGTAGCCATCTCTTCATTGCTAAACATTCACCAGAGCCAGCGATGATTCGATCATGTTTTCTATTCAATTCAAATGTTGTCATGGCATTCCTTCCAATTTTGGACAGTTCAGGAGGCAAATTCCCGGAGAGCTTATTGTTGGCAAGGTTCAACCACAACAAGCTTGTGCAGTTTCCCAACTCTGGAGGGATTTCTCCAGTTAATGAATTATCTGCAAGCATTAACCATAAGAGGGAACTCAAGTTGCCAAGGCTGGGTGGGATTGGCCCACTCAAATTGTTGAAGGCAAGGTCAAGTGCTTGCAGATGACGCATATTCCCAAACTCAGGAGGAATAGGCCCACTGAACTTGTTGTAGGATAACATCAAGAACTCAAGACTTGACATCTGAGAAATCTCAACAGGTAATGGACCTGAAAAGTTGTTGAAGCTTAAGTCTAACCGGGAAATGTTAGGCAATGCAAGAATTCCCGATGAGAACAATCCTCCAGTGTAATTATTTGAGTGCAACAGAAGAAAGCTCACTTGCTTGAATTTCCCAAATATCTCTTGTATGTCACTACCAAACTGGTTCCTGCTCAAATCCAAGAAAACCAGATTGGTCAAGTTCAAAAGGGACTCGGGGATATTTCTTGAAAAGCTGTTATTCCCCAAGTACAATCCTTGGAGGCCAGAGATGGATCCTATTTCAAAGGGAATATCCCCAGTAAAATTGTTACTAGAAAGATTCAGAATTGTTAAATTCCTGCAGTTGGCAACCCCCTTTGGTGCCTCACCATCAAACCCATTTTGTGAAAGGTCTAGTTCCACAAGGCTACAATTCCGTGGAAAAGCCTCTGAAGGAATAGCCCCAATGAGGTGGTTCTCAGCAACAGAAAACTCTTTCAAGGTTGCAAACCCCATCCACATCCCTCCAGTCAGATTGTTGGTGCTCAAATCCAAGTACTGCAACAAAGGGCACTGATCAAAGCAGTTCTCAATCCCACCAGTCAAGTTATTACCTGAGACATTCAATATGACCAAGTTGTCACAAATGGCAGGGAAATTCCACCCAAGCTCCCCATAAATCCTGTTCACGGACAAGTCCAGGGTCTGCAAGCTTGTCAAGCCAGTCAAGTTGAGCTTCCCAGCAAGAATATTACGAGAGAGGTTGAGATGCACAAGGTTTTGGCACTGCCTCAAGTCCTCAGGAATCTCACCAAAGAGGGTGTTCTGAGAGAGATCAAGGTGTGTGAGCTGAGTGAGCTTCGAGAAGTTCTGGAATATGTCACCAGTGATGTGACTTCCTGAGAGGTCTACGCCAACCACCCTATCGGTGGTGCCGTTGATGAGGGTGCACCATATTCCTGGCCATTCACAAGGACTTGTGCTGGTGTTCCAATACACGTACCTTCCTTGGTCCGCAAGAGTTTTGTTGTCTAGGTACGATTTCAGCTGCAACAGAACTTGTTTATCAGTTTCCAAAGTATCCACGGCAAAAGCTGAACCTGGGGGAAAAAAAAAAAAAACCAAACCAGAAAGCATAACTACCTCGGTTAACTAACATATTTAAGATAACCTGGTATGACACAACAGAATATAATAATCACCATTCATTTTACCAAGGAATATATGCAGCAAGACCAAAAAGAGCATTTTTTTCTCATCATCAACCCAATGAATTATTCAATATATATATAAAAAAAAAGGGAATTTGGTTGGTACCTGAAAGAAGGATTAAGAAAAGGACTAATAGGAAGCCACAGGAATCTGTTTCCTGCTCTGACATCTATGTAGTTGTTGTGACTTGCTTCCTTCCCTTCTTGCTGCTCCTTCTTTCTTCTTCTGTTGTGTGTGCTACTTGTTTATTCTTTATTGAGCAAAACTCACGTGTTGATGATTCCCAGAAATAACATAAGAGTGAGTCTTCCTCTAGAGGTATCAATGACATGAGGGGGTTGAGTTGGAACCCATTGGGGTGTTTATTGTAATGCAGCAGTACTTGCAGGGAGACAAAATGGAGCTTGGAACACGATGCTTCCTTTCCATGTATTTCTCTCTCTCTCTCTTTTTGTTGGTATATGTTGAAGAGTAGTGTTTTTATAATTGTATGAATAAATAATAATAAATGACTGAATATACGGTTGATGATTGCTATAATAATTATGACAAAAAAGGGTTGCTTGATGTAGTTCGTTAATGAATGTGGAATAATAATAAGGTTGTATTGTATGGTATGTACTTTGGGGCATATAGTAATCAACAATGTTATATTTTTTAAGTGAGTATGAAATAAGACGTGCACTTTAAAATGTTCTAATAATATTTTTGTTATAATAATAGTTTAAATAAAATGAAAATAGTGGACATTGAAAAGAGGGTCAAGGGGGGGTTAGCATTTGGAGGCGAGGCAAGAGGGGTGCCGCCCTTGCTGACCGCTCCGGGGAGTGTTCCTTTGCACGGCTTTGACCCAAGGAAACATGCCATACACGGCTTGGTTTGATTTATGCAATTCTTTCTTTTCATTTATTTATTTTTAATATATGGTGGGTAGAGCAGGTGTTCGGTGCGTGTATGTGTGTGTGATCAAAGGGCTAAACTGGGACTTATCACATAAGTACATAACTAAAATTAAAGAGAAGTATTATTTTCAATTCATAAATATCATGCTAACTCATTTTATTTATTATTGAATGCGATATGAATCCTATTCAAGTAAAGTTTACACCTTATTCAATGATAAATAGTGTGTAAATTAGCATAATATCCCACACTTTATTAGTATAATTATCATTTCTCAAAATTAAAAAGGGTTAAAGTATGAAGAAAATGGCAAGGCTGTTTTGTCGGATGGGTATTACATGCTTTATTGCTTTTTGTGAATTTTCCGGGAAAATTTGGAAGCGATTTACCGCGCATGGTATTCACGACCTCAGCGAGTAACTAACAAGTAAGAACGCTTACTTGAAAAAAACAAATAAAGAAGAACGCCCCGGGTTTTTTTTATTTTATATTATTAATGTAAAAATATTTTATATAGATATTTAATTTTAATTATATATTTTTATTTAATAAAAGTATTCTTATTATTTTAAAACTAAAACTTTTCACATCTAATTATATAAAATTAAATTATGATGTAAATCTCTGGGCTGTACGGAGAGCAATCAAAATTAGCTTGAGTGTTCCAGACGTGTCATTTTTTTACCAAGGCTGTTCGAGGCAAATTAGGATTTCTAATGCTAGAAGTTCTAGAGAAGAAAAATATTATTTCTTTCAATACTAGATAAAAAAATTTACAAAAATTAATTTTAACGAGTATTGAATGCTATTTAAGTGTCAAGAAAAGTTGTAACTACTTCGCTCATAATTTAATATTATATATTTTATTATTAATCAATTCTAAATATTAAATTCTGAATAAAAATATTAAATTTTATAATTAAATATAGTTTATTCCTGAAAAATAAGTGAGCTTAGGTCCTTAATTTTTTTTTTTTGAGTCCAAACATTTTTTTAAAAGTGTTTTATTTTAGTCCCTACAGATAATATGTCTAAGTTAAATGTTAGGATAATTTACAGAAAATCATGTTATCCATGATCTCGTGTCTCAAAATCTCTATCTAATAGACCATTAGATCCAATCTATTAAATTTTTTTATTGGATCTAATAACTCATTTTATAACAAAGTTTTCACACATATAATTATGATATGATATGTACGATTAGTATCGAACATATAGAATTGAAAAATGTATTTTCTATTATCCAACTCAACATTTAACAAAAAGACTCACTAATTATGTTGACTAAAACGGAGCAATTTTGAAAATTTTTGGACCAAATAAAAATTTCAAGGACAAAACCTAAAACCTGCTTATTTTTTAGGAATAAAAAGATATTTTATCCAAAACTTTATATAAAATATATAATTATATTTCCTCAAACATACACCTGGCAATACGTAAATAAAAATGAAATTTTAAAAAATTATTATTATGAAAATAATGTAAAATTAATTCGAGTCAAATCAAATTGGTTAAGGTATGGTGAATTTTTAATGCTAACAAGTTAAATAAAACTTTCTTATGATGATATTTATTTTAAAAAATAATTTTATATGCCACCAATAATTGTGTGACTATATCATAAGAGTTGTTTTATACAAATTCTAATATTAGTTTTATTTAATTAGAGATCATAATTAAATATAATAATACAATGACATGTGAAACTAATTACAAAAGCTTTTTGTTTAATAGCGAAACAATTTTTTCAAACTAAAAAAAGAAAATAAAAAAAAAATTTCCTTCTCGAAACGATAGAGACAACCACAGACAGAAAGCAGGGAGAACGACAATATTCAACTACAGTTCAACAAGGGCACCCTGGCTTCGTGTCCATCCGTTGGGCCAAGGGGATAAAGACAAGTCAAAGGCATTTATAATTAACGATTTGACATACACATGGGTTTTATTGCATTTTAAGCCACAGTGCTAGAAAATTAAAATTAGAGCAAAGCAATAGTTTTCAACAAAAGAGTAAAAATGAAATTTCTTTCTGTTACATGATCACAAAATTATTTTATTCCTATTAAGTTTCAAAAAGATATATATTGCAATTTATTAGTATGTACAAATTCATGGGGTATCTTATATTCTATCATTGTTCTCTCATATTTACCTTCAAAACTTAAAATGAAGATAAAATTTAGAGATGAAATTTAAAATTTGAGTTTCTGAATTATTTTTTCCCAGACTTTCTTAGACATTAACTGAAAAGTTAACAAATTAAAAATTGTTTTATTCCCTGTTTTCTTTCTCTTCATCCAAACATTAAGTTAAAGTTTTAGAATAAAGCTAGGAGGCCTACACTACAAGAAAAATGACTATATACTTTCAACAATTCAAATATTAAAAGTGTTTTTTACTACAAAAAAAAATTGAAAATATCAATAAAAATATTATAAAAAAGTAATTTTAACATAAAATGGTAGTTAAAAATACTTATAAGCTTTTATTAATAATTATTGAATGTCAAGAAAAATTTATAAGCATTTTTACTTTCTTGACAATACTTTTATTGACAATCAATTATTGAAAATACTCAATTTTTTTATAGTGCTAACACAATTAGTAATTAATTAGGTTATTTAAATATTTAATCAGATGTTTAATTTCTAGTAATACGCATATGAAAATGTTTCATAATCATAGGCAAGTCCCATAGATATATGAGTTCTACCTCTCGAGACTGTTAATCGATTTAAAAAATGGATACAATGGATTAAAAAAAGGGTTTTGGAGTAATATATTAGGTTTAGGCAAATTAGCAAGTGATAACCGCTATCAATTTGAGTATTGAGTAATTATTGTGCACACAACCTCAAGCACTATCGTATATAACTGACTGAAAAATTGGAATACCAAGAAATCAGATTAAAAAAAAAAACATATTGTCTTTTAAATTGATATGAGCTCAAGTGAATTAGGCATAGATTCAGCTACTGCACCTCTTTTGTTTTTCTTTTTGTCACGGGCTCTAAAGACTTTTATAGGAGCCCACTAATCTTTTTTCAAGTTTTTCAACATTTAAATAAGAAATTTGATCGTGACGTGAACGTTTTTTTCATCATGCAATGTTTGATAAACGTTGCACACATAAATGGTTCATTATGAATGCATTACGTAACATAATTAAAACCATGTTTTAAATATTCTACATATTTAATTAACTTATCTCTCTCTCTCTCTCTCTCTCTCTCTCTCTCTCTCTTCCTTTGAAAAGCAAACATCCAATAGTTTTACATGTTGTTGTGGTTGTTTTGTTTTTTCTGGCCTGGTTATTTTTATGGTTTGACTGGAGATGTAGACTTTGTTTTGTTCCTGTTGCTCCCTACATACCTACTGGAAGTTCGAGCTCTTAATTATTTATATAAAAAAATAACAATAATCCAATACTTTTACACAAAGGGGAATTGGACTCAATAAATTTCCGTATGTTCTAGAGTTTATTATATTTTCTTTTTCTTTTTTTTCAATTCCCATGTTAAGTGGAGAGAAATTGATGTCTCCTTAGGAGTTGTTGGATTAGATCTCATCAAATTAAAATAAAAAAATATTACTTCTCTATAATTTTTCCGGTAGATTAAAAAATAATACTTCTTTATACATCGTTATGTGCTTATGCTAAAGAATATAATTTCTCCTCCCCGTACTGGTAGTCCAATAAATCATTGCTTTCGAATTAAAGTGACAAATAAAATGTCATTTTCAGTATCACTTTTCAAGAGGTTTAATTATAGGAGTATTTGGCAAAGCAGCCATCGTTTGAACAAAGACCATTACTAATCAATGGTTGGTGGGTAACGACGCACACGTGCCGGCCTCCGTCACATTCCTGGATTTGGCTTTACGGCAAAGTTTTTATATGCTGCAGCAATTAATGGAGTGAGTGTGAGGACTATCCAATATCCATCAAGATTTGTATGGAACCCGACATCACCGTAAGAAAAATGAATATTTTTAATAATTAATAATATTGAAAGTACTAATAATAATATTGTTTCAAAAATTAATTTTGACGTAAAATGGTTATTGAAAATATTTATAAGATTTTGTTGATAATTATTAAATGTTAAAAATACATATTTTTTGTATTTAATAATTATTGAAGAAAATTTATAAATATTTTTAATATTCACTTTAAGTTAAAATTAATTTTTTTAATAATATTCTTATTGTCATTTTCAATGCAATTAATTTGTTGAACATATATACTTTTCTTATTATATGTAACGAGTGTGAGATTGTTTGCTGGTCTTTGATCTGTTGAATTGTTCTTGTCATTATGATGCTTCTATTGAGATTATCTTGCAGAATATTTTGGACAAAAATATAGGCAGGGTCAAACTACATGTTGCTAAATAATATTTGTAAAGAGATTAACTATTTGTTAATTGCTACTATGTAATCTTTTAAATTTTGCATTAGATTGTACTAAAAAAAGTTAATGATATGGACGTGCAAGCCATTTCCCAAAGATACTTATGATGATGTTTTTTTTTTGTTTTTTGTTATTGGACTTCATATAATATACAGAATTTGTTTAGATCACTTTTTTTTTATTTTGTGATGGAACGTTAACATTATTATAAATATTATCTAACATTTAAAAATTACATCATGTTATAGGCTGTATAGTAAACCTAACTAAGAGAAAGGAAGCATGTATATGACAAAGATCAAATTTTTGAGGTGCTAATTTCGATTTGATGCAGCATCATATGAGGGAGATTGGTTGATGATCAGCAACGTTGTGATTGTGGGGTTAATCTAATATAAAATTGTATCTAGAAGGTCAAAGGCTAGGCTAGGGTGCACAAGAAAGTGGATAGTGGCAAACCACAGGAGCAAGGCGAACTTGAAAGCATGCGATTTGGGAAGCTATTTCGTGGTTTTGTTGGAAACGGAGGAGAATGAGAGAGAAATTGGTGTGCGGTATGGCCAGGTTCGAGGTTCAGAAGGACGGGGTTGACACGTCCTTGGCTCCCTCGAAAGAAAATGGTCGTGCCTCCACTTGGTAGCAACTCATGTGGTGGAATGTCGTGAGTGTTGGATGATGACAGTGGCTGTGATAGGAGTGGGTACCATTGGATGAAGGAAGAAAGATGAACAGTATTTTTGGTAACTCAACTTAAATCCTTTAATTATTGATGCTACCAGAGGAAGTGAGTATAGCTTGACAACTAGAAAATAAGCGAGTTGAATTTTGACAAATCTTAAAGGAGGCGAGTATAATTTATCTCATTATTTTTTATCAAATACATCAGGCCCACTAGTCATGTCTTGTAGGCCAAGATATATAGTTCTTGAATGTTAGAACTAATTTTTAACATATATAAGGTCTTTTTAAATAAAATTTGTAACTAAATATATTTCAAAAAATTAAGATAATTGATGGATAAGATTTTAGAACAAACCCTTAAAAGTTAAATTAATACTTGTTCATATGTTAAGGAAATAATTTTTAAAAACTATTATCAACTAATAGTTAGTTACTAATTTTGTGTTCATGTAATGTATGTTAGTTAGTTACTTTTGTAATCATGTGATGTATTAGTATGTTTAGGTTTTAAGTAGTTACATCATTGATTAGTCTTTTTGTTTTACTCTTTTCCCCTGTACATAAAGGGTTCGATTCGACCCTCATTATTAGTAAACCACTTGTACATTCATTCTCTTCAAGCAATAGATCATTCAGTTTTTCTTCTCATTCTCTCCTCTCACATTTCTCTCCTTTTGTGCTTCCTTGGTTATCAAAGAATGTCCATGGACTCTCAGATGATATCAGAGCTCTCCTGACTTAGGGGAGCTCTGCCACACATCACTCTTATTGATCTTTATTTGTAAGATTTGTGACTTATAATAATATTATTATATATAATACTAATTTCTCCCTAAATTTGACAAAAATCGCTCAACTTTTCCCTATTTATAAGATTTGTTCATGAGGTCGATGAAATTATAAAATTATTATATTCATCTCTTCTTCGGGTTTTTAAAATCAACACACCGCCCCCATCATCACACGATATATCTAAAGAGATCAATATCATTTGAATAAATAAACAAGCCTCAAGATAGATATCATCAAATTTAAGAAAAGATAAGTATAATTATAAGTGTTTGGATAATTACAAAATAATACTTTAATGATAATGAGCGCTATATTTCCACTTTTTCATGTTGTTATGTTCCAAAAATTTTAAATATTCTTAGTTTTTATTCATCTTAAAAAAATTCATAGATAATTTATTTTATTATTTTGTAACGAATCCATGTTTATTTTTAAGTGAAAAAATACATGTCAGATTATAATCGTTTTACTGAAAAGAAAATTAAAAGTTCCCGTACGAATCAATCACTATTTATATAAACTAATAAATCACTTAATATTAATACGATACCAAATTGACCAGCCCTAGTAGCAATCAGGAGGATGTCACAAGCCAGCAAATATATTGCGCAAAGATGATTGAATTAAAATTAAAATTAATCAATTTATCATAAGGTAGCCAATTGAGTAGGAGAAAATATCTGTTGATTAAGATCAAGTGGACATCTAAGCAAGATTAGTCCTGTACTTAATTAGAGTTAGAGGGATATAAAAAATCTTTCTAAAAAAACAAGATTAAATAAACTTTCCTTGTTCTTAATCAATTTTTTTTTGTACTCATCATTTTATTTTTCTTGAAATTTTGTCTGTATAGGATAGTGCGCGCAAACAAACCTCATCTCAAACCACCTAATGACTTGGCTGGTGATACTTTATAAAAGTTCAATTAGTTATTGTACATGATCAATTTTGTCTTCATCGTGACTAAAGAATTTTCTGGTTTTCACCCAAAACCACAAGATAAATTAAACAACGACTGACCTAATATGTACCTGCTGTTAATTCCTTACCCAAACCCTCTGATTACCTTAATCATGTGAACTAACAGTGGGGGCGATTAAGACATACACATATAGCTAGCTAGCATTTAATTCTTTTTTTTATTTTCTCTTGCTTTGGTTCGAAGATATAAAGTGAAACTATCTATTCACTTACTTCACCACAAACAAGTGAGAGTTGTCGAATGGTTCTTCGGGCAAGCAAAATCTGATTCGTTAACCTCGAAGCAGGTCAACCGTTACGTGCCTAATCCAACTTTGGTACCAAACTAGGAGCTTTGTTCCTGCGGACCATAGTACAATCTCAAATGGATTTGTTCACCACTAATTCGTTTGTATTTTTATATTGGAGTTTATAAACTTAATTTTGAATCAAACTATTTCAGATATTTAATTTCAATAAAAAAAGACGAATTTATTATAACGTGATTTAATTTATATTTAAGAACCTTTTTTTTCGATAACTCAAAATCTCAAGCCGATCAAGAGTGGCGCGAGCAAAACAACCGTAGCAAAATAACAGAAAGAAATTAAAAAATCATAGCAACAAAGGCAACACCAAAATAAGAATGCGCACTAAAGATCCTAGGAAACATGAAAACATACAGAAAAAAAACCTAGGAGAAAGACACAAACACGCATTTACAGTATTCATCATTAATCCATTCGGCATTGTCATCAAAGTTAGAGGTAGAGACTACAAGTAGGCTTGATCCGTATGTCACATGGATGTTGAGTCCCGCGTTGGCTGTCATGGAATTTGGCTGTGCACACTAGTCTGCAGGTTCCTGCTCTTGCCAAAAGAGTAATTGGGTTCACATGTATTTAAGAACCTTTATGTTAAAAGTGAGATTGATATTATATATAGTATTGATTAAAATGGCTCTTATTCATGAAATTACTAAAAAAGTATATTTTACAATATTGGTGTAGTCCTTTATTGTCTGGTTACTTTAATAGTTTAATTTTGATGTATTAATATTATAAAATACTTTGCATTGTCATTATTCTACTATTATCTAATTAAATCTTTATAACTATTTTTATGATCATTCAATAATGAATATGATAATCAACTATGTTTATATTAATGTGTTGATACTTGATTAGATGACAATATAAAACTTTAATTTTTTTTATATTATTAGTACATTAAAATTAAATTATCTTTTTTAAATATAATTGAAAAATTTATATAAATATCATTATATTTTTTAAAAATTTTTATTTTAGTATTAAATTAAAAAATACGTAATAAATAAATAAATGATATTTAAGAAACTATTATTTAATTAAAAATCTCAATTAATCAAGTTGTAGCACTTCTATATATAATTAGAAGTAATATGTATATAAATTTTTTATTTATATAACAAGTAATTTTATATATAACAATATTGCTTATGAAATATATAGTAGAAGCAAATTATACAATAAAATAAGATAAAATATGAGAATACTAAGTTAAAGTGTGAATCAAATTAAACGTTAAAGAAAATAACAAAGAAAACAAAAATTGTAAGTAAAAAAGGTTATAATAGAAATTATGTATTTTTTTTAAAAAAAAATCAAAGGTGACATGATTTTAATTAACGAAAAAGTAATAGTAACTTGTTTTTACTCAAATTTTAGTTAAAATCATGTTGAGAATTGACAAACTTTATTTTTCGCATAATCAGTTAAGTGTAAATGTAATTTCGAGACCTTGGAATTCACGTCTAGAATAACAAACACCCAACCAAACCCACTACTCCTTTGTCCTTGCTGAATAGTTAGCACTAATTGGATGATTCACGTGTGTACAAATTTGACAGAAATCTCACGTTATCGTGAATTAGTTCCGAACTTTACAGCTGAGTTTCTCCATTAATTGTTTTCAAAGCATCTGGTAACCCGCACTCTACACCTGGACATTGTCAAAAAGACTTGTCTGGTCAAAATTTACGTTAGATTGGAATTTGGTACATCCTCGTCGTTTTACTTTACAATATTTGGTTGGCTTACGTGCACAATTTGGACCATTAATTTGAAGCTCATTTGATTTGAGTTTCAATTGCTCCGAAAAATCGTAGACGCCTTATTGGCTATTGCCTTTGATTGGAACATACCCTTATCTTATCCGCACACGTGTATTGAATATTTTATGCATTAAAGTATTGAACTTGCAAATGAAACAAAATCTGTGTGCACGGGATTGAATTATTTTATGTTGATTTTTTATATTATCTTATTATATATAATATCTCACAATTAATTTCTTTTATATCATATATCATGTTTGAGATCCTACTTTCAAAATCAATAATAAGATGCTACATATGATTGTGTAAAAAATTAACACAAGACGATTCATTTGCCTACGTACACGTTACATAGCACGTACTAGTCACTAGTCTTTCTTATAACCTTTTTAAACGAAGCATATAGACCAAAAAGTGATATTCACAACAAGAGATTTTGAAAAATAGAAAAAAAGATTCTAAGGGCCTGTTTGGTTTCGTTTTCTAGGTTTCAGTTTCCAGTTTTCAGTTTTCAATTTTTAATTTTTATGAAGAAAAAAAGCGAAAATCAAAATGCAAAGAAACAAGTGCCTTAAGTAATTGCACATATATATTAATATACAACACACAAACATTGGGTATTGACTTCAAGATTTTTCTCCGCTCTTTTCCGGGGCCCAAAAATTGAACAAGGTGTCGTCTATGTTTTGGAAATTGACCAGCACACGCTTATGGAAATTGAAAGGCAAAAATTGCATGCATATTGTGCATGCCGCCCTATAACTTGCCCAGCCCGTAAGGAATATTTTGCCTTTACCTGTCAAATGGGGGGCCAAAGAGTAAAGACTCCGTGAGAATACAAGTTGTGTGTCTGACTTGCTAAACATAATTATAATTATCATAAAGATTTGAAGGAGCACAAAATGGTATGGTGAACTGGTGGCCGGCTTGCAGTGGAGTAGATCAATTTGAACTCGCATTTAGAATGCCCCTTGATGAATTAATACCAGGGAAATGAAAACTATGGGCCCATTGATGTTTGGTTTCAATTTTTATTTTCAATTTTCTTGATTTTGTGAAGAAAATAATAAAAAATTTATAAATTATAAAATTTCAATTTTTAATTTTTTCTTCATAAATTTCTAAAAACTAAAAGACTAAAAATGAAAATTGACACTACACAGCCCTTGTGCCTCCCCAAGGATGCGGGTTTTACAATTTCATACTCATTAGGCTATCGTAGATTGTAAATGATGGTTAAGCCCACAAACATGTTCAGGCTTAGTTAATAGTGCTGAAAAGTAATTTTAATAAAAAATCCGCCATAAGAAAAGAAAACCAAGTCTGATCATCAAACTAGAAGCAATTGGGCTTCGTGGGCGCAGAAGCCCTTTGGTAAAGTGGACTGGAAATAAAAGTTGTGTCTAACTAATTACTAGCAAGACCAAAATTTTGATTTAAAGCAAAGTCAGAATTTGAAGTCCAATAAAGTTGGCGACCAAAAACATAGAAAAATAAAGGGTCGCAGTGGAGGCGTTGGCCAAACGGAAGGCATTCACATCTCCTTAGCAACTGCACTGGGTTCGACACTAGCTCTAGGAACCCCCCTGACCAAAAATAATAATAATAAT
Organism: Dalbergia cultrata; assembly: GCA_031216105.1. Lineage (NCBI taxonomy): Eukaryota > Viridiplantae > Streptophyta > Magnoliopsida > Fabales > Fabaceae > Dalbergia > Dalbergia cultrata. The sequence continues at coordinate 51,226,462 of CM062347.1, read as the reverse complement.
AATAATAATAATAAAGGGTCTGCTAAACCTTGCTTAAGGCCTGTTTGGATAACAACACTACTTGTGAATTTTTACTACCTTTTTTTATGTCAATAATCATATTTATCTATTTAACTATATATCTCATTACTTTTCAATAAATCATTTTTAGTGTTTTTCAAGAAGTTAAAATATATAATTTGTTTATAAGTTACTTTTCAAATATTACTTTTATATAAAGACTTAATTAAGTCATTTATTCAAATGAACTCTTAATCTAATTTGAGGTGAATTGATCCGCTATAGGAATAAAACTCTTTTGGTCTTATTGATATTTTTTTTACCTTCTATTTACAAGATTTTAACTTAAAACTTTGCTTAAAGGAAACAAATGACAAACCACTTAAACCGGCTAAATGTAGATTAATTGACCAAAATTTGTATCAGTGTAATCTTAGTTTGATCAAATTATTTATGAGGAATCAAATTTGGATATGTTTTCCCACATAGTATAGGTGTTTAGGATAGCATACAGCTGATTAAGTCGATTAATAAATAGTTGATTGCAACAGTTATCGTATACGTGTTTATTAACGACATATGAATTCAATCACCCAATTACTTTTCATTTTTCACAGCATACAATCATTGAGGCACTTGCAAGAAGACGAGCTTAAGTTGTCAAGAGTCACAACCATCGATCAGTCATCATGATTCATGCATAACTTCTGACACATTTACTGCAATAATGCAATATGATAAGATACAAAAAATATGCAAATACAAAATGGACCGAAACTTTGATCCTAAGTTGTGATATTTGAGATGTGAAATACTATACTGACTTACATCCTATCCATCATTAGATGAGATGTGAACCCCATCAATAATAGATGGGATGCAATGAACATAGTATTCTATACCTGATGAGTATAAATAATATTTTTCTCGATCCTCATGCTAAACAGTCACAATAAATAAACTAATAATAGTAAATGACTACTCACATTAGTCACATTGAGTGAAGTAAACAATTAAAACCTGCATACCAGTAGACTTTTTACAACTTCAAATTGAGAACCTTGCCTAACGGTTGTTGCATTCTAGGTGTTCCATTTGATGAGGATGGACTAGAAGTTTTAGGGGTTGATTCCTCCCTAAGGGCACAAAGAGCAGCCTTCCTTCTTTGCCTATGTTCCCTGTGTCTTGCTATTTTATCCTCCAACGCTGCTTTAGCCTTCTCAGCTAACTCAGCCCTGCTCAGAGCCTGTTCTGCACGACCCCTTAGCTCCCCAATTTTCACTAATGCATTTTCCAGCTCCTTTTTCATCAATGCTAGCTGTGACCCTTGAACTTCGTTCGCCTTCTCAGTCTCTCTAACTAGGTACTTGTAATCTTCCAGAGAGACTGTGATATGGTCTTTTTTATTCTCACTATTTGCTCCTCCCTTTGGTCCACCACTTTGAGAAACTTCGATATCCTTATGAGAAGCATATCCGTTAATGTAAACAAACCTATGTTCCTGAAGCTGAGATTTCAGCAATGCTATCTCCACCTGTGCTTCGATGTCTCTATCCTTATTCATGTTCAGCTCTATTTTTGCCTTCTGTAACTCACCCGTGAGTGATTCTGTTGCAATATTCAAGCCATTTGTTTCTTCTTTTGCACTCATAAGCTCTTGTTTTAACTGATTCAGTTCCATTTCTAATGTCTCAATGTGGGAAGATTGATCCATGATCTTTCTTTCCTTTAGTTCAATGTCATTGTGAAACCGATTCGAGTCCTTTATGCCGTTGGAAGCAAAATCATCTGATAGAAGAGAATCAACCTGTGTAGACTCATCCATAGGTTGGCTTTGCAACCCCTTTAGCATTTCCATTTGCTTCCTCATATCCTCCAGCTGCTGTTGTGCTTGAGCAGCATCTTTTGCAGCCGACTCAATTTTTACATCTTTCTCAGCCAACAACATACCAAACTCCTCTTTCTCAGCATTAATGGCATCAAGTTTTGACCTATGAATTACTTCATTAAGCTCCTTCACTTGATTCAGGAGTTCCTCTTTCTGTTCCTTTTCAATCTCTAATGCATTTTTCAACTCTTCCACATCTGCCAAGGCCTTCAGTTCCGAATCTCTAGCACTGCTAGCAGCAACAAGTTCTGTTTCCTTGTCAAGCAGCTCCCTTTGAGTGGCCTTCAATTCACTCAAAACATGTGAAAGCTGGTCCCGGACCTTTGCAGTTTCCGAGTCCATCTCTTTCATCTTGGATACGGTTTCGTCTTTGCGACCCCTCCCTTCAGTGCATTCACTCATGTAATTGTTTCTGTCAAAATCAGACTTCTTCAGTAGGGTAGACAACTCGTGAATCTTCCTGTGGTTGCGTTCGAGCTTGAGAAGGGCTTGCATGTGTGCAGCATGTTCTGCTTCCAACTGTACCTTGCTGTTGGCCAATTCCTTTCTTAAGTCCTCAATCTCTTTTTCACATTCACGCTGCAAGGCAAACAAAGTAAAGCAAAATTATGACAACAAAAATCATGAATTCGGATATTAATCTCTTTTTCATTTTTTGTTCCGGTTATCCACCATTGACAGTATTGACCAAAAACCCTAAATCTTAAATAGTCTTGACCAATCCCTTCAAGGCGGGAGCTCCCCAAAAGGGATAAACGTCTGGCCACAAGATCCTCTCCATAGACGTTGTCGGGATTTGAACCCTGATTAGGATATTAATCTCTTTATTTTGTTTTTTTGGTACGTCCGTAGGATATTAATCTCTAATCACTGTTATCACAGAGTCAATTCAATCAATCATATCAGATTACACTGAGAGAAAAAAATTCATTTCTGATCTATAATCGACTCTGCATGGGGTATATCGTATACTATATAGGAAACTGACTCATGAATCATGACACCATTACTCATAACATCCACCCTTATTGTAAATTTATGTAACTTGAGAGGTTCTTCTCGGTGACTGATAATTCTTACCATGTTTTTTCTTGTAGGTTGATATTTCTTCTGATCACCTTTATCACCAAATAAGTAGATGGCATTTTGGACCGGTTCAATTGGTTTAGTATCAATCTCACCCATCGTGATCTTACTAACGAGTTATGATCTGTCCCACCGGTGTCCCAACAAAGTCAAAACACAAAAATGTCCCAGGAAATAACCTGAACGCTGGAAAAAAAAAATAGAATATAGAAAGTGATATTAGTAAATAAATATTAAATAGACACATAAGTTGCACATGTATATCCCATAACATAAAAAGCGGTATGAGGTAATTAACATGACTAAATGATAAGATACCTGTAATAGCAGGTTTGGAGGAAAATAGCGGGAAGAAAGCAGGGAGGATAGGATGAACAAAGACAAAATGCATGAAAGTTCGCATGAGGGAGCATTGGTTTGGGAAGTTGTGTTATAATGAGTTGTGCATTGCGGAGAGGGCTATGTGTAAAGATTGTCTTGGAGCAAGAATAGAGAGGCCGTCCAAGAATGATTCGTGTTTGGTTCTTGTCCATAGGCTTAGGAGTTGACGAGGGAAGGGGGGAAAAACAAAAGAGTAGTGTTACATGTACACTAAAGTTGTACAACGTTACAACAACACTCAAAATATTATTTTACCTTTTGGTAAGAGTGAATATTATGTACTACAAGACAAAATAACATTGTGAGTATTGTTATAATATTGTTATATAACTCTATTGTATACCAAATATTATTCAAACGAAATGGTCTGCTTATGCTGTAGCACAAGGGAACACAATCTTTCACTTGATCCATGGGAATACTCATCCTCCTTCCACCATAATGTTGTCTATCTCTCTGGTATTGGTATCCTGGACTAGAACCAATGGAAGCATGCATTGTGTATGCTCTACATGAAGAATTGGAACGTGCACTCTTTAGATTTATTTTTGTAGTCTAATTTTTCTATTATCATCCAATCAAGTCCTTGTGAGAAATAACCAAATTAAATTTGTGGCATGATATATATCTTTTCAATCTTCACATGTTATTAAAAGAGTTTAATTATGATGTATTGACTTTTAATATTTTTAAGCAAAGACAATGTGCGAAATTGTGAAGCAAATGTGGTTAATTTGTGGCTTTGATGGAAAACCGGTTTTTTCTATCTCTCTCCATTATGTTTTCAACCCATGATAATTGGTTCAAAAATCATTCGAAACACGTGTATGAAATTTTTTTGGGTACTCACTAGCAAGTAGCAACGCTCTAAAGATATTTGCAATAATAAAGTTGGGCTTAGTTTCGATATATCGTCTTTTAAATATTTAGATTTAATTGAAATGTACTAACTAAAAAAAAAATCATTCAAAACACGTGTATGATATTTTTTTTGGTACTCACTAGAAAGTAACAACGCTGTAAAGATATTTGCACTAATAAAGTTGGATTTAGTTTTGATATATCCTCTTTACAAATATTTGGATTTAATTGGAATGTATTAACAGTATAAAACAATTTATCCATTCATTCAATCATATAATGACATATCAGTAAATATAATTATCTTCCACCTCCACTATTATCATATATGCAAAAAAAATTTTGACTCTCACCCTACAATTTCAAAAATCATGTATTTGTAATTATTTGAGTAAATGACAGCATTTCTAGTGAATTTAAATTAGTCCAAAAATATAAACTTTTACAAATGTTACATTTGAAGTCACAATATGATAGAATATGGATAAAGGATAATAATATATTTCTTTTTATTAATAGTATATTTAGATTAGTCTCTAATAATCTAATACTTTTTTAGATCAATTTTTATGTGTGATGGGTAAAGAGTTTTACATTATTATTAAATCATGTACTTATATTTGTAAGATTTTTAAGATAATGACTAATTCCAAAGAAACAATTTTGTCCATGTGATAATAAGTATTTTTCTCCAAAAATTTTCTTTCTTTTTCCTTGGTTTTTGTCAAAATTAATAAGAGCTTAATTTTGATACATCGATAATATAAAACATTTTTTCCTAATAATATAAAATATTTTTGTATCATTTGCATGACTTTTTAAATATTAGATGAGAGAGTCAACTATCATCCCTGATATGGTAATAAATAATAGGATAATAATATAAAAAGATTTTACACTGCTAGTGCATACTTATTTTTTGGGTAATAATGCATTTTTTTTTTTAATGAATTTTGCTTCTGTACACTTAGGGCACTAGTGCCTTTTTATATCCTGCAATTGTGATTTAATAATTGATTATATAAATGTTAATAATTTAAGTTAGTAAGGACTCATTTTTAATAATAAATAATTAAAGAGTATTGATATCCTTGAATTTTACAAGGTGCTAAAGAAACCTCTACTTTTTATTCATGGCTATTATGGGTGTACAAAGAACGAGTTGGATTTGGTTAGATCAAACCAGAACTCGACTCGATTTTTATATTAGTTCAATTTATAGAACCCGAATCCGAATCCAACTCGATAATGGCCCGAGTAGTGATTGAATTGAATAGGGTCAGCTCGACTTTCTAATAACATATGAAAATTTGGACATAATACAAAGTGAATTTATAAAATTTTACAAGCAAGAAATAAAAAATAAGAGATATTTTGCAATATATATTTCAAAATAAATTATATCAATATTAAAATAATATAAAATTACGTAAAATATATTAATTGAAGTATAAAAATTTATATCTTTTCACTAATTATTATACAAAATCTATATCTCTAAAAGAATAATATAACTTTGGGTTGAGTCGAGTTAACTCAAAGCATATATTGAGCCCTACCTAAAAAGTGCACTAGGACAAATTTGAAGACTCGAATCCAACTAAATTAGCAAGCTTCAGGTCGAGTTGGCTAGCTGGGTCGAGTTATAAACACCCCTAATGGCAATTTCTTCGGGATTTTTTGTAGAAATAGAATGGAAAAATACGAAAACTTTAAATATGTCCATATCTAGAAAAAATTTCAAAATGTGTTTTGATGGTTTTATTATATATAAATCATATTAGGATGAATCGAATTAAATAGTCCACACAAGTCATTCAAGCCTTGCACAACTTATGCACAACAAAATATGATTGTCGAATGCTTACAATGCATAAGTCGTGCCGACTTGAAACGATCTACAATAGAACATAAGTTGCACCACCTTGACACGTCTTATGTTCTGCTAGAATATAAATCGCACCACCTTAGCACGACTTATGTTTTATTGTAAAAAACATAAGTCATATCATCTTTGTGTGACTTATGTTCTATTGCAAATCGTTCCAATCTTGAAAGAGTCAAATGGTCATATTTGGTAGTATATGAGTCGTACCAACTTTGTATGATTTCTATGTAATATTCAAATCGTCTCAATCTAGTACGACTTGTGTAACAAGAGAGATAGGGTGTATGGCTTACCTCGTTACCTTAGTATTTCGGGAATCTCTAACCCAAGTCTTTCTTGAGAACCTTTGAGCATCGCTGGCAATGGTGGGGGTACCTGCAAGGGCTCCACCTAGAGAATGGGTATATATTTTGGCAGAATATAAGCATATATAATGAAAAAAGCTTATCCCATACCTAGAGGTTTCAAGGGATATTTATAGGAGGACTAGGGAGTGGTTACTGGGAGCCAGTATGTTTTCACATCATGCTCCCACGTTGCATGTCCATGGTAGTGGGAAGAGTGGGATCCCAGAATCCGCATCCACCTGTCTCGGCCCTTTATCTTTAGACCATAATAGTTCATTGTTCATGGATTCTCCAACTCTGGCTTTCGTTATGGACCTTTTAATAGGGACTGCTTGTTGGGCTTCGGCCATTGTCCGTAACAACTTGTATATAATAAAAACAAGACATATTTTTAGTTTTTTCCCCGGATCATGACATATTTAAAGTTTCCTAATTCTTTTTATTTTGTTTCTGCATAACTCCGATCTCTTTGCCCCTAAGTAACTTTTTTTTTAAGACTCAAGCCTTTCGGTAGGAGCTTTTGTTGGGCCGGACGGAGCCCATTACTATTAGCGTACGACAAACGCAGCTTTCTGATGATATTTGTATCAGAACAGAGATCCAACGGTGAATGACGCAGTGAATCCAACGGTGGGAAATCGGGAACTAAGATCAGCACGAGATGAAAAATAAAAAGCGAAACCCTAGAAATGGTGGCGAAGCAGGAATATATACAATCGAAAAGGAGAGAAGATACACCTCTCTCTCTCTCTTAAGAGTCCCAGTCTCAGTCTCAGTCTCTCTCGCTCACTCGTGAATCGGTGTGATTTGAATCAGTGAGCCGGAGATGTCGGACGAGGAGCACCATTTCGAGTCAAAGGCCGATGCCGGAGCCTCCAAGACCTACCCTCAGCAAGCCGGCACCATCCGCAAGAACGGTTATATCGTCATCAAGGCCCGCCCCTGCAAGGTTCGATTTTCTTTCAGATTCCCAAATTTATAGCTCTTTTTAATTATATATATGTTTAATTGTTTTAGGTTATTTGTGATAATAATTACTTGGTTTGAATTTGCCCTTTTTAGATCTATTCTGTGTGCTTCGTTGTTTGTTGCTGATTATGTTGTTTAAATTAAGATTTGTTATGCATCTGAACTTTTTTTGTTGTTTAAATTAAGATTTGTTGACTGATTGTGCTGGCTTGCGTACTCGATTGTTATTTTTGCAATTTGAATTATTTATTGTTTTTCTTTTTTGCTATTTGTAGATGTTGATTCTTGCCTTTCTGATTTTATTGTGTGCTGCATCTATGGGTTTTTTTTTTTCTGTGGGCAGGTTGTTGAAGTTTCGACTTCAAAGACCGGGAAGCACGGTCATGCTAAGTGTCACTTTGTTGGAATTGATATCTTCACTGCTAAGAAGCTCGAAGATATTGTCCCCTCTTCTCACAACTGTGATGTATGCTCCCCACGTAAACTAATTGTCTTTTTTATATTACTCTTCTTACTTGATTTTCTGTTATTCATTTATTCATTATAGCTCTTCATACAATTCTTGCGGGGAGTATCTAGTTGTAATTGTTTGTTTTTCTTTTTCCTTGTTAGGTTCCCCATGTGAATCGTACTGACTACCAGCTCATTGATATTTCGGAGGATGGATTTGTAAGTTGGCTCACTATTTCATTTGTTTAAATCAGGATGTGTTGGTTTCAGATTTTACAAGAAAGAAAAAAAGAAGATAATGAAACTTGAACTTTATATGTAATTGAAAAAGCTCGAAACTGATTTTTTTCCCCAAAAGCTACTCTTTTTGGCTTCTTAGAAAAAATGATAATTGATTTTTTTTGAGGTTCTAATTTTTTTTAATCCAAATATATGAAAAGTTATTTTTTGGGGTGTGAAAAATGATTTTCACCTATAAGATCTCTTCCAAACACCCCCTCATCATTATCATTATTATTGTTAGTCTTGCTTTTTTTGGTATTCTGAGTGTGTGTTAATTGCTGTTATTAATAAATGATGTAGGTGAGCCTTCTTACTGAAAATGGTAGCACCAAGGATGACCTCAGGCTTCCTACTGATGAGAATCTCCTTACTCAGGTTTGTACAATTTTTACATTCCATGGTTGTTTTTACCCTTTACTATTAATGTGTTCTGTAATTGGGTATTTAATATTTATGTGTTATTGATTGTGTTGTCTGCAGATAAAGGATGGATTTGCTGAGGGAAAGGACCTTGTCGTCTCTGTCATGTCTGCCATGGGTGAGGAGCAGATTTGTGCCCTCAAGGATATTGGGCCAAAGAACTAGATTTTCCATTGCTGGTTGGGTGGAAAGTTTGTTGTTTTAATTTAAGACAAAAAAAGATACTTTTGTAAGCCTTTTTTTTTTAATAGCATTTTGTTCAAGACCACCCGGGGCTTTATAAATTCTAGTCAGACCTAGTCTCACCAATGTTGTTTATGGATGTGGTGACAGGAAACTACTATATCACATTTTTATGTTTTTCTTTGTTGTCCTGTGACTTCCTTATAAAAGGAGGAGGCGTCTACTATGATAAGTTATCCTCTTTTCTATTTTATTGCTCTTATTATGAGAAGTTATCTTCATTTTGGCTGCAGTGATGAAACAAACCTGTGTATACGATTACTAATAATATAAAATAGGAGTTTCGTCAGCAGGTGTAGAGTGAGAGCATTTATCGACACCGTACGAACCTGAGTGCTAAGAAATTGGCCAAAATTACGTAATGATGAAACGAATTTGACAAGGAAGTAGTATTTTGTCTGAACCAAGCTGTGGCATGAGTGAGTTGTTCAAATTGTTCTTTCATGTTGTTTTTGTATATTTAGTAAGCTTCCCGGTTAATGGTTGAGTGCAGACGTATCATAGGGTGATAAACAAAAGGTAGCAGATAACTTGGAAGCATCAGAATAGAAGAAGGGGGAGATGGCTTGCAGCTTGGGTGTTTAACCTTAGTCTAGATTTTCTGCTTTCGATGTTTCAACCTTGCTATGCGGGATACATCTGGGAGGACACCCAACCAGACCATTGTCATGCTACCTTTTAAACTTTATCCGGGGTAATTCCTGTATAACACACAGATCAAATGGCTGCTTCATCCATGTTTTTGTGAACTGCTATGGCTTAGGACTCTCGAGTCTCGACGTTATTGAGTCTAGAGTGATTAAAGGCCATACACCATATCAGCCATCCTAAATAGATCACTCTTAACTAAACTGTGATGAACGCGCACTAACAACATTTCAGAATAATTTTGCCATTTTTCTTTGGTGGCCTTTTTTATTTTCTTAGCATTTTAAAAATTTGACGAATTATTTTATGGATTTAATTTTCATCTAGCTGCCTTTGTTATGCTAAGACCAGATTTGATGATATACTTATATATTGAATGACATGACGTGAGCTTTTTGGATTGGTCTTTTTTTTTTTCCGCCTCCTATAAATTCTAGTTCCCATTTTTGTGACATGCATTCGAAAACTACTTTAACTAAGCATGAAGTGTTGGCACTGTCATAATGTGATTGACTGACCAATACTTTTTTGTTCAAGATAAAAATAATTTACACTTTAATGCAAATTATAGGTGTTTCTTTTTTCTTCTGATGAATGGATGTTGAATATTGTTGCCTTTTATGTTAAGGCCAAATTTATGAAATATTGTCCATTATATACACATTTAATAACAATTTTCCAAAAGAAATAATATTTTAAAACTTTACTACATTTATACCAAGGTTTTATTTTGTATATGAATAAAATAAATACAAATGGTAAACCTTACAATGCAAGCATTAGTGCATTACCCTTCAGATGAATTTTCCAATTCTTAAATAAAGAGAATAAATCTTTTACACAAGAAATGGGAAACTTATGGTTGACGGTCTCTCCTATTTTACTTAGGGCTTTTCGAATAAGTATATCTTCAAATATGGGTTTTTGGAATTATTTACTTTGATATGAGATTTGATTGAAATCTCAGTTAAGTGAAAACACAACAAATTTTTTTCTACAACATAATAATATTAGAATAACAAATCGCTAATGATGACTTTTAAAAAATAATATAATAATAATTGAAAAATAAAATCACCAATGATAATATTTTAAAAAATGCAATAACAATTTAAAAATAAAATCATTAACTGTAAGTTGCCAAACGCTTATTTTTACACTTTTTCAATCTTGTCTATACAGTTTTTTTTTTTATTAAATTCGGAACATCGTCACTGACCATATTTTTTTTCTTTTGACGAAGATAGATAATTTTTCACATTAGAAATGAAATATGTGGTGGTCAAAAGGACATCAACTTTTATCAAACGGGGTGTCCCGAAAATTGGCAAAGCAAATAACATAGAAGAAAACAGTTATAAAAGAGAAGATAAATTTCTTTTGCAAGGCCAAAATTCCTCTCCAGTGTGCAACTCATTTCTCTTTAAATCACTTAAGGAGGTGGGTGTTAAAATAACAATTTCTGTTTTTTTAATCTCATTTCTTGGCAACCACATGCTCCGTAAAACAAAGGTGACAAGCTCGAGAAAAGGATTCCCATAAGAGTTCGATTTGAGCCTCCTCACCATCGAACCACCATTTCTAGAAGGGATCTCGAAGCGACGACCAACTGTTGCCGAGGATGTTCACTCTTACCCAAACATGCAAAGAGTGAGTGCAAGCAGAGACAAAGCAATGGGTCACCGATTCTGGTTCAGAGGAGCACCAATGACATGTTCCATTCACGGTCACGATGCGAGTCTTGCAAACTTCTGCCTTACTTGGTTATGTAAACTTCATCATTGTTTCCATAGCATAGCCATATTGAAAGCTTTCAAAATTTTGAATCTCAGGCCCCCATCTAATTCGTCTTTGCATCATTTGTTCCGTTCAATCCAAGCCATTTTCTTTTCATCTTGCTTCTAGCACCACCAAAATCTAATTATCATTCTGTGAATTTTGTCGAAATAGTATTTGAGAGAGCTTGAAACAATAAAGGGAGTAAATTGGGATTGCCATGCTAACCGCCTTGAACAAACCTTCTTCTCCACTTAAAGGATCTCTACTGATGGCTCAATTTTTCATGCACCTTTTCTTTAATTAGACTGTATGCGTTTCCTTTTCATAAAATAAAGCACTTATTTTTTTTTTTAAATAGTGCTCCAATGTATTTTTTAGGGGATTTGGATTAGCTTTTTAAAAAAACACTTCAAATTAAAAAAGTGATTTTACCATTTTTTTTTTTCAAAAGCTAGTGCTATCCAACTTAAAAAAAAAAAAAAAGCAAAAGTAATTTTTAATAAAATTATATTTAAAAATTATTCCTCAATGTTATTTATAATTACAACTATATCCACATATAAACTCCTAAAAACTCAAAATACTTCTTCCTTCCCACTCCCCACATCACACACATACCTTATTTTCTCACAATCACTAACTCACATAATTGATAAACTTATACTCAACTTTATTGTTGACTTTATTATTTTTTTAAGATATACCCACTTTTATTTATTTTACTTAGGAATGTCCATAATCATATTAATGAGAAATAACAAAATTGACCTTATTTTAATAATTATATTGGGATCATAGACACCTTTCACCTTAGGAAAGAATATATAAACACTAATATATTGACCGTATGTGATGAAAGAATTGAGGAATAATATAAGGGATTAGTTATCAATAAAATATATCATTAATGTTTTTACATTATTAAACTTTTGTTATTGTCCTTTTATATAATTTAGCCTAAGAGAATATTTTTTTTTTATTTATTTAAACATATTTATAAGTACTTTTAATAATTAAAAATAACTATCAAATTATATATCTAAACGTAAAATAGTTTTTTCTAGGAAAAAAATTCTACTAAAAAATGTTAAGGGAAAAGAGTGCCTTTTTTTTTTTTTGTAAGCTAATCCAAATACAATCTAAAAGTTCATTATTTTCAATCATTGACTGCCGAGTGACTTAGGTATTTGTCTTGAGCTCCAGTATAGAAGACTTGAAGCGTAATGGCTAGTTCTTCTCTGAGTGACTGAGGAGTATTACCACCTAAGAAAATCAAGGGCTTGTTTAGATTGACAATTTGATCTTGATAAGGCTGGAAATATTAGGAATTTCTAGAATATTATCACAATGCTAAATGCTAAATGGATGCTTTACTAAAAGAATTGAGTCATCCGGAAATACTAAATGGCCTATAGATTTTACACTTTAACAGGGTGTTTGGAAAGGGTTGGAAATGAATTCCTTCAGGAAATGGAATTTAATTCCATCCTTTGGAACAATTTTTCATCAAAGAATTGCAAAGGAATTGGAATTCAATTCCATTCTAACCCTTCAAAATAAATCAGACCTCTTCAGGTCTGAATTGGGGAGAGAATTGATTTGAAAATTTAAAATTACCAAACTAACCCCCATTCTACGTGCTATCACCCTGTATATGTGTTGCCTCTCCCATTTGGAAAGCAAAAGAGAGCAACCCCAAACCTCTTCCTTCTTCTTTGCCATTCTTTAGGCCCAGCCTTGAGCCGAAGCCCTCGCCTCCACTGCCGCCGTTGGACACCGGAGCTCAAGTGCGCCTCCACCGCCGCGCCTCCTCCACCGCATCAAGAGGTATGTCAAAAATTAAGATCTGTTGAATGTGCTCCCTTCCTCTCTTTTTTTTCCGGTTCGACTAATCAAAGACATGGACTTTAGGCCAGCTCGGTCCAATGCCGTCATCGCTGACCAGAGAAGCTCGCCTCCACCACCGCATCAGGAGGTATGTTAAAAACTGAAGATTTATTGATGAATGTGCTCTATTCCTTCATCTCTCTTTTTCTCGGTTTATGATAAGTGAAGATCTAGACTTTTTTCAGGTTTGTCACAAATTGAAGTATTATTGTTCCTTCATCAATCGGAGGTATGTCACAAATTGAACCATTATTGTTGTTGCTGTGTATTTTTTCGGTTTAAGCATTATTTTTTGATAGATTCCAAATCAAAGAATTCAATTCAATTCTATTATTTACTAATTTCATTCCTTCAATTCCTGATGGAATTCAATTCAATTTTATTACTTAAAAACTTTCCAAATTGAGTGTAACATTTTATTGTAAGTTTGTAGGATAGTCCTTCTACACAGAACATATCTCACTACATATCTCATATCTCAGAACATTTTCATTGACGATTTTGAGTCTAAATTCTACCTCACCCTAAATTCTCTCCTGATTTCAAATCTATCTTACTACATATCTCATATCTCATTTGAAAATCTTGTTTAAAATAAAATCCCTGTGCTTGTTGTGTCAATGCAAATCCTAAAAGAAATTCCACCTCTGCTAAACCAAGCCTGATCAGCCATCCACCTCCCCTCCCGCTTTCCTCTCTCTCCTATTGTTCATCGATCAGACAGAGAGACAAAAGCGGGGGAGGGAAAATGAGCTCCTCGCCCCATCGCAATGGCGGCGAGAACAGACCGAGATTCTTCGACGCAAAGACGAAGAGCATTTGTTGGGCGAAGGCTGACATCGTTCCTGGCCGTCACCCTGAGAGGTGGCGCAAAGACGCCGCCGGCAACATTGTCTGCAAGCGTTTCTTCAACTGCCTCGGCTGCCTCTGCTACGAGTACGACCACATCGTACCCTTCTCCAAAGGTTTCGTTTTTCTCCCACCCTTTTGCCTTCCATTTCATAATAACCCTTTAATTTCTTCTGGGTCTATCTGCATATTTATTATTTATTTGTTAACCGTATTTCCCCTTGAAAAGTGTGGCTTTGTCATCGTATTTTGGGCAAATAGGACAGTATGATGTAGGAGTATAGCTGAAGATAGAGCTAAATATTAGTGAAAAAAATAATGTAATATCATCTTTTTCAATTGCTTTGAGTACTGTCTTGGACAACCAAGTCCTCTACGTGTAACTAGTAGAAAATTATAGATAGATGAGAAGATAAGGGGTGAAAATGAAAAAACAGAATCTTTGTGCTCTTTAGTTTCGGATATTGAGGTTTATGAATGTGCTCTTTAGTTTCGGATATTGAGGTTTATGAATTATGATTTGCATACCATACTGATTGATATTTGGTAATTTGAAGATTAATTTATTTGACTGCCGCAGGTGGTGAATCCACTGCAGAGAATTGTCAAATACTTCAGTCAAGAGTGAACAGATTCAAATCAGACAAATATCAGGTTGATGTGGATCAACTGAAAGACTACTCTTGTGATGTTAATTTTACTGGTATGTGTGCTTCTCTATTTATCTTTCTTTGCATTGAGCTTGTTCTTTCATCTATTATGCATTTTACATATGCTTGGCTTTAGGGAGGCCTTTATTCAAACCTGGTCGTCATAGGGGGGACAAATTGTTAGTATCATATAGTTAACGAAAATTCCAAAAATTTCTGTTCCAAACCCCAGCCTACCCTCTCTTAATAGGATTGGAACCTGAAGCCTCTTAGTCGGAGAGAGAAGCCTAATCCAGAATTTTGTATATAACGATGGTAGTTTATTTCACTTGCAGGATTTTGCTTACAGATTGCATCTGCTGAAGAGCAACTGTGAAAAATTTTGATAGATGTCTTCCTTACTCTGGATTTATTGAATTATCTACAAATTCATGTGCTTCGATTGCAGGTTTAGATGCTTTCACTTGCATAATAGAATTACTAATGAGCTCTTTGTTTCTTGTAGTTTACATGGATTCTGAATTATAGACCACTCAACCTTTCTGAGTAATAATGAAAATATTTATCTCAAATTCTCTATTCCATTTATGTGCTGTATATGAAAATGCTCCTTTATGGATGTATTTTCAGATAGGAATATATGTTCATATGGATCCATTGCTTCATATTAATTGAATTAATCAAAATCATGTTTTTTCTAGTTAATGTCAATTGCTGACCCCCATTTTGAGGATCTCCAAAATTAGCTAGCTATATTTTTAAACTTGGATCATGTTCTGTTAGATGCTGAGAGGTGGCCCGTAATTTACTAGTGTGTTTAAAGTCGTATATCCACTGTGCAAGTTGTTTCAGATGTGTTGCGCAAGGGAAGTGTGATAGTGCTCAGATTTCTCTCATTTTATGAGCTTTGGCGTGCTTCTTGATGCATGATATTATTGTTTTGAACAATTAGCAGATAAGGAGCTGGACATAATTGAGATGGCTGTTTATGGTGATGTTATCCGACCAGGAAACGAGTGCCGATGCAGAACTGTTGCCGAGATGCTTGGCAAATACAAGTCAAAACATGACACAAATGCATGCAAGTTGCCATTGTAAGAGGATGAATCTTAGCTGTGGCAAATAACTTTTTTTAAGGTTCATGAATTCAAAACAGAAGTTCCCCGGCCTACTCTTAGACAAAAGATAACAATTGCTTAACATTTATCATTTGGTTTTCTTCGAAGATTGTCATCTATATGGTTTGTTAAATGCAATTCTGGGAAACATTAACCTGTAGTGTTACCATTACCAACTTGTTAAAGCTCAAGGTCAATCAAATGGTTAGCGCAAACTTGCTCAGAGCATACTCTTTTTTATGAGCTGCTTATTTTGCAGGAATCTGTCTTTCAAGCTGTTGAGGATATCTAGTTTATTTACACATGATCCTCTGTGATCCAGTACATTTTAATGTTGTGACTATGATATGTAATTTGTTTTATCAGTCTTTATAAAGTTTTCTTATCGACCCTATTAAATGGGAGTCTTATGCACTAGGCCTTTTTTTTTCTTTTTTAAGAAGGTTTTTGTAAAATTGTTCGAGTGCAGAGACTAATTGTTGTTCTTCAGTTAAAAAGAAAAAAAAAATTGTTGTTCATGGAACAGTATTCTCATCCCAGCAGAGCTTTTTTGCCGGCCTGAAACCCTAAGATTAAACAGGTTCTTCAGTTGCCAAGCTCAAATTTGTTTAATAGTTGAGTCATATATTGTGAGTTGGAGTAAATAATATTTAAGCACTCGTTTTATACTTGTCTTGGAGGAGTTGGATTGAGTTACTGGGATTTAGGGATATAACCTTCATTTAGCTGGTTTAATATTTGGTTCTCTTAAACCCAATGGGAGATAGCTCAACAAAAGTGAATAGAGCTCTTGACAAGTTTACCTATGAGGTCGAGGATTCAAATCTTGGGAAGTTCTCTTGGGGAGGGGGAGGGGCTGTTAGAAAGTCTTCTCTATATATTAGATAGATTCTAATAGACTTTGGATGATATGGAAAAAGAAAAAGTGAATTAGGGATATAAGCTTATTTGTCATATTTTAAATGAAAACTCTCTTCACATAAATAAATAAATATTAGTAGTTTGGAAAATACTAAAGCAAACAATAGAAATAGAAAGATGTGAAGTTTAAATCAATCTATTACTTATTTACTTTTTAGGTAGTGGAAAAGTTCACATTGACAGAAAGAGTCATTTCAGTTTATGGTTAAGTTATAGGTTTGGGATCATTGGGCCCTTACAAAAATATTTATAAATCACCTTTTAATGTGAAAAAATCTAACCTAAATTATAAAGATGCATGAGCATAAGACATGTTAAATGAGTTAACCGTGTTGTAGGATTCTTATTCTGTTATTTGAAAGGGGGAAACAAATTGAGAACTTGTCATTAAACTTAATAGTTTACTCTTATTAAGGGGAAAAAAAAAACTAAAGCTTCCTTGTAAGATCTCATCTCGATATGTGTCTGATAAGCCATAACTAAATTTCGGAAAGTGCTACAAAAAATTGAGTTTATCAAGTTGTTAATGCTAACGATAGAGCTTCCTGTATTTGTTCTACACCAGTATTAATAGTATTAGTTACGTAAACTTGTGTTTAGCAATTTGTTTAGGTCAACTATTACAATAGTGCAACTGATTTGGACTGCGACACCACAATAGATAACAACATAATCACAT
The DNA here is from genome assembly GCA_031216105.1 of Dalbergia cultrata. Classification (NCBI taxonomy): domain Eukaryota; kingdom Viridiplantae; phylum Streptophyta; class Magnoliopsida; order Fabales; family Fabaceae; genus Dalbergia; species Dalbergia cultrata. Next base: position 51,209,116 of record CM062347.1, on the reverse strand, counting down.
GTTATCTTACTCAAACCTTATGCTCTCCTTACAAATAAATGTTTCCGTACTAAATTGGTAGTCCACAAAAAGGAATTAATATGAACTGCCTAAGTTGATCCTCTCATCCTCGGTCTACCATGCCATTCTTAGACCGTTTAGACACACAATTTGAGAAGGATAAAGACATTAGTTGATCACTTGACCCCTGTAACATTTAGCTCTGCCTTTAGGCAAATATACTATAACCAAAATTCTAGAATTAAATACTATATGCTTCAATCGCAATAATTTCATCATACCATCAAATAACGTAAATACTTAATATGAGAGTAGTGTTATTTAAATACCTAAAAGTAAGTGATCAATTGTAACTCTCATTTTTTCACTATTAGATATGACGGGTTAATAAAAATATTATTTCAATATCCAAAAGTGAATATCTTATTAGTACACTCACTTTATCACGATTGGATATGATGTTATCCTCCATTATCCCCACATGTCATTATATCTAATGATGATAGAGTGATTGTTCCAATTGAACACTTAGATCTGGATATTGGAATAATATTGATTGATAGATTAATGGGATGAGTTGGAACTACCATAACAATGATAATAAAATAAGTGGTTTAATGGGTATTGAAATAGTGTTTTTTATAAATATTTAATAACGAGAAATTTTGAAGAATTACCATCTCCTTTTGTAAAAAGATTGAGGAGGAAACAAGCATATTGCATAGCCTAATTGAGGAACAAGGAAATTAATAAACAAAATGTTGTGTTATGGTTTTCCCTGTCGTCTATTGTTTATGAATGCCTGTTTAAATGTGTAGGTTCCCAACTATTTAAGAGTCAATATTTGCACCAACTAAACCATGGTTATAAAGCAAATACTGACATTGATCCCCACTTGTGTTTAGTGTGGCTGGTTGACAATTTGGGATGGTGACATCTTGTGACCAACCTTTGACCTACCACAACCACCATCTTTTGCTCTTCATTTGATTACTCTTTATTCCTTTTAATTACCACTGCTGGTTTTAAACTTTTCGGTGTCCTTTGCATTTTTGTGGAGTAGAGAAATAAGCTTTCTCCACCAAGCATAAAAATGAATTGAAAAACTAATAAGAAGAGTTCAGATTCACATGTTTTATTTATTTATTTTTCAACAACACCACAAGTACTCACTTGTTTCTTTTGGATTTTAGTGTACATTTACTCAATCATTTGGTTTTTTCCCTTAATTAAACATTAATTTTTTGTTAGTTTGATCTTGGTCAGGTGCCCGTGCTTTTCTTCACTGGGTTCTTGTCATTTCCCTCAAGCTACTATTTAAAACACACCATATAATACGTAAATTAAATTCCCCTAATGCCGTCTATGGCACCAATAGCTTTTGTAATCATTATCAAAGCCAATTTTGTCAAAATGTTTGAAGTCTGAACTATTCAACAGATGCGTGAAACGGAAAAAGATATAATTCTCTCTGATCAACTATGCATAAGTAAACACTGCCACAAAACAAACTATACATAAAAAAATTGTTGCTTTTCTGTTTTTGCCTTGCCAGTAAATAACAGGCAGCATCATGCTTTTCTTATAATTAGTTTGAAAGTAATTTAAGGAAGTACTGGTACAATGTTGTAAAAGATATACGCCTGTTTAAACTTTGCTATTCACTTGTTTTATTTTTTATCCTTTCCTACTTAAAATGTAATTTTGCAAACTCTATTTACAATGATTTTTCTCTCATCCATAGATTTATTTATAAGATTATATGTATGATTGCTTGTAAGTGCTCTCCCATGCTTTGAGTGAGATCTTGGTTAGATCACAGGAGGCACGAGGCAGCAACTATGGATCATCAGAGTCATCTTTTTTCTTGTTAAAGAGGCCTTCTATATCGGAGTTTATATCAGTGCTGACAACACCACATGTAGAACTCAGGCTATACCTTCATAAAAAGGGAAAAATTTTATGTGCAATTTTTGCATTAAAAATTCACAATATTCTTCTCCAGCGATTCTTGCATTCCATTTATTTATGAAATTCAATTTTAGTTCAGAATAGTTATAGATGGCTCTGATTTTATAGTTGAAATGCTCTCTAGACTATATTGCTTTTATTTCTTCACGTTTCTGCTGCTAATAACTATGCAGCTTAACACATAAAGTGGTAATACATCTCAGATACTCATGCCTTCTAAAGGGATGATTTTTTTTTTCCCCTATTCATTACAACCCCAAAACTCTTGCCTCTGACCTTTATTTCCTCATATTTTGATTTCCTTCAATGATCTGCTCTCGTGGCTTGAAGGTAGGATCCAACGACAAAATTATTAAAAGACTTTAATCAGCATAAACGCACTGTCTGCACAAACCATTATTTAGGTGAATAACAGCAAGACTTACAAAAGCAGGAAAATTCATTCACTTATTTTACTTTATCCTAACTGATGCTCTAGGATTCCAGGGAGCCTATAAAACTGTATATATATATATATATAGGTAGCCTATAAAACTATATATATATATATATATATATATTTGTAATGATAATGGCGAATATAATTGTTGGAGCATTTAGATCCCCCACCCCCCTCCCCCTTCCTCCTCCTCCTTCTTTTTCCTTTTCTCACAGAGAAAAAGAAAAAGATAGCGTCATGGTGGGGCTAGACTACAAAAACTTTTCCCTCTCTCATAGGTTACTGAGAAAGCAGCATACTGAAAATAAGGTGCGCATATTAATAAGGCAGGCAAGTTTAAGGCATCACAATCATCATGCACCTTCTTTCACTCGAGTGAGCAATGAATACACCATGCTTAATCATTCCTAAAGTTTTCAAAAAATAAAGCCACTCACTGTAGAAACCTCCTTAATGTATTAGCAAAAAGAATCATTAATTAAAACCCAAGCTTACTTCTTGTATTAATTGAGTAAAGTGTTAGTTTTCAGGTTATCTTCTGTACCAACAAACAAATACTCAAGTTTAGGACATTAGCAGGTACCACCTAAATTTGTCAAACATGTCATGTCACATGTATTTGGGGACTTGGTGTTTAACAGTTTTATTTATCTTAATCAAATTGATGAAGTGGGATCATTTGGGGCTAATTTCCTCAGTAGTATAAAAATGGTCCCAATGCGCATGTATCTTTATCCATCCACTCAGAGACATGTAAGAATCCAAAGCGTTATCTCTGAGAAAGTGAGAACTGTGGTCAATATCAAATCTAGGATAGGAAGATGGACTATTCTTCTAGCTTTCTATCTTCATTTCCTCCTCAGTGTCAAACCATGAAGAATTTTATTAGCATATAGAGGTGCCTGCCCCATTATTATTTCAAACCTTTCATAATCAAACCCAATAATGCGTAGACTATTAAGTCTACAGAAGATGTGAAAGTAACGATTAAAAGTCAGGGATGGGAGAAACTGAAAACACAGTAAAAGTAACCCAACTTTGTACATCTATTACTACTATTATTATTATTATTATTATTTGAAAAAATAACTATCCAAGAGGATATTGAAATCTCGCTTTCATTGCCCTTGTCCCCACGTATACGTGACGTGGTGCATGAAGGTATGAACAAAAATAAGACCTTCAAATCTTAAATTCAAAGAAAGTGGAAAATTTGCAAGTAAATACAACACAGCACAACACAGAAACAATGACCCAATGCCATTTACGAGTGAGGAAGCAATACTGATTGATGCTCACCAAAATGAAATGGGAATAGTTTCTCACATACGGCCTCACATCACATCACATTACATTATACCATGCAGTTAGTTTGCTTAGCTTAGCAGCGGCACACACAAAGAAACCAACCAACCTATAATAATGCAAACAAAAGCAGAGAAAGAAACACAACACAAAGCCAAAACAAATAAACCGAGTATTTTTCCATTATCGTTCGTTGTCATTCGAAAGGCTAAAACCAATACACACAAAAAATAACAACACTACTTTCATCTTTCCGCTGATTTCGGCGCTATGTTTCTGCGAGCCTCTCATTAGGATCCCAACATCCACACCCATCACCCCGCAATTCCCGCAACGAAAACCAAAAAAAAAAAAAAAGTGAGAGAAAGCGAAACCAAAGTTCAGTGTCCGTGTTCGTGTTACGTGGTTTCATTCATTCATGGCATTCAAAAAGCCAGAAGCCCCATTTTCCCTCGTGCTCTTAAACAGTTCCTAGCACTCACTCACACTCTCACTCTGCAGTTCCCAAATGAACTAATTTTACTTGCCTCAAAAACAGAACCAGCTTGAACTGTGTTTCGTGGTTGGTGAGTGATGGGGTGCGTGGTGGTGAAGCAAGGGGTGTCGGTGACGCCGGCGGGGGACAACTCGGGCGAGTCGGAGAAGAACAGGAGGAAGAAGAACGAGTCAATGATGGGAGCGAGTCGGAGCGAGTTGGGTGAATCAGGGAGGGCGAGTTCGAATGGTGGTGGTGGAGGGAGCGAGTCGCTGAGCTTCAGGCTGGTGGGGAACCTGCACAAGTACGTGGAGGGGGAGCAGGCGGCGGCGGGCTGGCCGGCTTGGCTCAGCTCCGTCGCCGCCGAAGCCATTCAGGGGTGGGTGCCCCTCCGAGCTGATGCATTTGAGAAGCTTGAGAAGGTTCATGCATTCTTACCTCTTAGGCCTTTCTTAGTTTCAGTTTTCATTTCCTGAGTTTTCTGTTCTCAGTATTTCCTTTTTTTATTACTCCCTTCGCAAAATCCTGAAAATGAGGACCTGATTGATTGGTAGAAGTGTTTTTAGAGCTCTTGCATATTCAAAAAGAAAACACCAGCTAATGCGGAAACTCCAAAAGTCCAATAGCGTTATCAAGAGTTTTGCACTAAATTTCAACTAAGGTGGTGTAAGCTGGGTTGGTCCATCAGAATGAGAATTTAAATGTGGGGTTAATGACTTGTAGTTTACTTGGGAAAATCTCACACTTGCATATATTGTGTAGAAATACAAGACTATAAAAGGTGAAGGACTAGAATGTTGATTCAGTTTCAGAGTTGATTATATATTGCTGCTTTTTTTCAACTAATGCTCATTATTCTGACAATTGGCTTTTTTTTCTTTGTTTGAATAGATTGGGCAGGGTACATATAGCAGTGTTTTCAGAGCGAGGGAGCTTGAGACTGGGAGGATAGTGGCCCTTAAGAAGGTGAGATTTGACAATTTTGAGCCAGAGAGTGTCAGGTTTATGGCACGAGAAATAATGATACTCAGAAGGCTCGATCATCCAAACATCATTAAACTGGATGGGTTGGTTACTTCCAGATTGTCTTGCAGCATATACCTTGTGTTTGAGTACATGCAGCATGACATCACGGGGCTATTGTCTAGACCAGAAATCGCGTTTAGCGAGTCTCAGGTATTTTTGCTTTCTCCTTATTGTGAATATTGTATGTTAATTGCTTGAAACAATATTTTGTAAAACTAAAGCCAAAAAAGTGATGACTGATTGGGATTATGACCAATTTTTGTTCTGATGCGATCTTGCTTATTGCTTTGCAGATTAAATGCTACATGAAACAGTTGTTATCAGGTCTTGAGCAATGTCACTCACGAGGTGTAATGCACCGAGACATCAAGGGATCAAATCTTCTGGTGAATGATGAAGGGATATTGAAGGTGGCAGATTTTGGATTGGCAAATTTCTGCAATTCAGGGAACAAGCAACCCCTGACCAGCCGTGTTGTCACCTTGTGGTACCGCCCGCCTGAACTCTTGCTTGGCTCAACAGATTATGGTCCATCTGTGGATCTCTGGAGTGTTGGCTGTGTATTTGCAGAGCTACTTATTGGGAAGCCTATACTTCAGGGGAGAACTGAGGTAGTAACCTTTTCAACAAGTATGGACATTTTTCCCTTCCCCATTTAATGTTATCTAAATACATATCTTGCAGTCATGCTTTTTAGTATCATCTAAATACATGTCATGCAGTTATGCTTACAACCTGATTTCTGCTTTGTTCATTGATTATGCAATATTAGTACATCTGAGTTGCCTTGTAAATTTCAAAGTTAATTCCATGTATCGCATATATTGCACCTATTGCATGAGGTTTTGTGGCAATCTATGTATAATTATATATGATATTGATGCTATCTTGTGTGTTCAGTTGTTGAGACATCCTATTTGATGGCATGGATACAGTGGAGAGTGGTATCAAATGAAATAGATTTAGTGTTAATCAATCAGCTCATGAATAATAAGCAGAATCAACAGGGAATGACAACTCCAATATTGTTTAACTGTGCTTTTGAAACACCTCTAAATTATTTTTTGTTATACATGCAGGTAGAACAATTGCACAAAATCTTCAAGCTTTGTGGCTCCCCACCTGATGAATACTGGAAAAAGACCAGACTTCCTCATGCAACTTTGTTCAAGCCACAACAACCATATGATAGTTGCCTCCGAGAGACATTTAAAGATTTGCCTGCAACCAGTGTGAATCTGCTACAAACTCTTCTTTCTGTTGAACCAAACAAACGGGGGACTGCCGCATCTGCTCTCTCATCTGAGGTTGGTAAACTTAGCAGTGTTAAGTTTGTATTTGTTGAAAATTATTGAAAGGCTATTTCCTCCAATGATTAATTGTAAATACTAGGCAAAACAATTTACTTTTTTGAATTAATCTCTATTGCAGAATGTAGTCTGTCAATTGCCTTTGTCCATTTTGAGTTTGATAGTACTTATTGGAGCAACTTTTTTTAATCCTTTGAATCAATCTTTTTTTAAAATTTTCCTTTCTCCATCAAGCTACTTTATGACTATGTGAAGCATTGATTTTGGAGTATGCTAGTTTTCTGATAACAATATACCACTTTCAGTATTTCAAAACAAAACCTTATGCATGTGACCCATCAAGCATGCCAATATACCCGCCTAGCAAGGAGATTGATGCAAAACACCAGGAGGAGTCAAGAAGGTAAAAATCATCTTCACTCTCTATTTTGTGCAGAATTATTGACGAAGAAAGGTCTAAAAAGTCACTTATCAATTGGTGTCACTGGAAATAGGTTACCTCTTATCTGTTCTGGTCAAACCAAGAGAATTCTGCATGTGCAATTCACTCTTTAGAACCTGTTACTGTGATTTTACTAGCTGATCCATGAGGCAGCTGTTTTTCTTTTTCCTTTTTTCTTTTTTTTCTTCTTCTATATTTTTAATACTTGATCAGGTCTAGGTTTGGCATTAGAGCGCTAGAAAGAACTGGATTGGTTGTTTCTTTCAAATATCATTTGAACGAACATACTTGTGCAGTATATTAACAACGAAATTCAACTATTGAGCCTAGAACTAATATCTTCCGCTCTCGGTATTGGAAGTAGATTAACTTGTTGAGATATATCTTTCAGGGTCAGTTTGGTGTCCCCTTAGAAATGAGGGTAATGGTATGGAAATCCATCCCTGGACTAGGATCTGAAAAGATATTGTGAACCTTTTAACATCAGAATTGGGCATAATAAATAATATTCATCCTTTAAAATTTCAATGTTGCAATTATTAGTTTCCTGAAATCATATGGCGATGAACATCCAGGAAAAAGATTAGTGGGCGAGCTTGTGGAGCAGAAACAAGAAAACCATCAAGAAAGCCACTAGCACTCAGTAAATTAGCCCCAGCTGAGGTATACTTGCTTTCTCTCTTCTTGCCTCAATGTGTCTCTTCTTATGTGGCATGCGCACCTGAGCAGCAATGGTATAATACTATAATTACTATAAACCAATTCTCACTCAACATCTTATTCTTCTCTTATAGGATTTGACAAGTCAAATTCATACTTCCCAAAAGCCAAAGGTGGATGATAGGTCTGTCCAAGTCCTTAAAGAAGAGGGCACTAACATAGGAGAGGAGGCACCAAAGCTATCTAGTGATAAACCAGAAGATGCTTCCCATGTGAAGATTGCATCCAAAGCAGATATTCCCTTTCCTGGACCATTACAAGTTTCAAAATCAAGTGGCTTTGCATGGGCGAAAAGGCGTAAAGATGACACTTTAATGAGATCACATTGTCGATCTATTTCAAGAGGGCACTTATTTAATTCGTTAGAAACTTCTGCACTAAATTCAAGGAACAATTCTGAGTCCAGAAACCATGAAAATAAGGAATTATGTGGGGGACGCACCAACTCTAGCGGCCACGACCTACTTGAAATATCTAAGCTTGTAATGCAAAACCAATGGAGTAGGTTTGATCGTCCTGACTCCTTTGATACTTCTGATGAGTACCATTCACAGGAACTATCTATGGCACTTTATCACAGAGAAGATTCATTATCCAAGAGAAGTAACCTGGTAAACTTCTTAAGTTTTCCTGCTTCATGGATAATAATGTTATTAAACGTTGGTGGGATATCATATGCTTAGGGATGAAATTATGTGCCTCTTCCTAGACCTTGTTCTGTTTCCATATATGGTGAATTAGTGATTGATGTGTGATCCTATTTGAGACATGAAATTTGGAACTTTGATGCTATGTTACAGGCAATTATTTGAACTTTAAAAAGCAAAAGGAAAAAGAAGGGAAAAAATTTTTTTGTTGAAATATTGGCCGTGTTTGAGTCAAGCGAATTGTATAAAAACTTAATTTCTCACTTAGATGATAACTTAATTAACCGATACTCTGATAGCCAATAGCATATAAGGGACCCATCTGAAATCTGAATGTTATGATAATCATATGCTTTACGATATTCTTATTTACTTCCCTCCTTACAGAGTTCTCAGGATCAAGGAGACAAGGTTGAATTTTCAGGACCCCTAATATCCCAAATGCACACGGTTGATGAGCTCTTAGAAAGACATGAGCGTCACATAAGGCTTACTGTGCGAAGATCATGGTTTCAGAAAGGTATGACAGTATTAATATCTAGCTGAGATAGCTACCATAAGAAGAAGAAGAAGTTGGCTGTGCTACTCACTGTTCTATCTTTTCTCCCTTGTTTGGTCGTTAGAACCTTAGACCTGTCACAATCGTTAATAAAAACATTACGGTAGTGTTTAGAATCGTTAAAATTAGGAAATGATTGACTTTTAAGTCAAATCTCAAGTTTGAAATGATTAAACGAAATTGAAAATGAATTGATTTAGAGATCCATTTGTATATCTAAAATATAATAGTGTTTGGAATTATTAAAATAGGAAATGAAATGACTTGATGTGTATGTAAGTTTTAGGATCACTTCATTTCCATCCAAATCCTGTCAAAATCCAAAGGATTTGAAAATTAAAAGAATGGAATTTGATAGAATTACAAATCAAAATCAATTCATTTCTTATTCTTTTTCAATTCCAAACAAATCCTATTTAAATATGCTACTCCAAAATTAATCGGTTGAGACTGTTAACATGGCATTTCTTTTTAACGTGTGGTGCTGGATTGCAGGTAAGAAGAATGGGAAGTAAAGTGACTGCATGATATTTATACATGAAGGATATAGAGACCCTCTAGCTTCAGATCAAAATGATACAAATTCTTGCAAGAGGGTAGTCTCCATTCTCCAAGCACACTGCACTGAGCAACAAACGAATATCAACATGTTCTAGTACAAAGAAATAGAATCCAGCAGTATGAGTTTGGAAACTCAACAGCATGAAGAATGTAGTCCGTTCAGCTTTCTATTTTGACAAATCAGAAGGCCGGGGGGAAAAATGATGAAAATAAAAATAAAAAACAGAAATTCGTCCATGAATTCTCTTTTTTGGTCAATTATAGTAGTGGAAATTTATTTCTGTATGATCTAAACTTCCACCCCTTGTCTACTTGCAACTCTAGCCGGTAATCAGTCACCATTTTTCACTGTTTTTTAGGCTTCAAAGGAATCAGATATGGTATTTTCTTTATCAAAATATACGAACACCATAACTTAGATAATTAAAAAAATCTTACTTATTCTAATCTCAAGTACAACTCTAATCTTGTTTTTCTCCATCAGTGCTGAATCACCTTGTGGAAAGAAAGCAGAACTAGTAAATACGGCCCTACAATCATGCCAATCCTTAAAACTAAACTGGCTTATAAACTAAACCCATGTATAACATAAGTAATGTGAATGAATTAAATTGAACTAAAGTCTGTATTTTATAAATAAATAAAATTTAAATATGGTTAAATTTATTTTACCCTATGAAGCGCTGACACGAACACGGGACACGACACGGAGACACACTAAACTCAAAAAATTATATTACAGGACACGGGCATGACATATATATATATATATATATATATATAATTTTTTTTTATCTTTTTATGTGATTTTTTTGTTATTTTGTGATTAACTGAAGAATTTTCAAAATAAAATGACCCAACAGCATACGTTCAACCAAATAACTCAAGATGATTTTGGGCTCATGTTGAATTAGAACAGTATCTAGCTGTGTTCGATACGTTTCCGAGCTCAACAAAATTATTTTTTAATTGGATCCATACCGAAAGGTGTCGTGTGGGAGTCTGACACCGACACATGGACACGCCACTAAATCGATGTGTTCGTGCTTCTTAGATTTTACCCCCTCTGAACTTTAGATCATGTGCAATTTACATCTCGATTTTTCAAAATGTTCATCGCGATACCTTGAACTTTTCAAACTATGCAAAATACCCCTTAATATTATTTTGGCAACTAATAAAGGTAAGATTTATGTGCACTTAGCCCCCTATTGTTTCTAATTTGTGAAACCCAATAGTTTGTTTATAAATTCTATGTGCATTTAATCTCCTAATTTTTTTATTGTGTGCAACTCAACTCCTTGCTATAACTTAAAGTTTTGCGTTGTTTGAAAAATAGAGGTATTTTTGCACAGTTTGAAAAGTTCAAGCGTTATAATATACGTTTTGAAAAGTCAATATGTAAATTGCACATGACCTTAAATTCAGAGAGGTAAAATGTATTTAACCCTTTAAATACATGCACTAAGCTTTCATTAAAACTACACTACATTAATTCAAGTAAATTTTTAATATTAAAATTTCTATCCTACACAAAATTAAAAGACTATTACTCCCTAAAACTAAACTGGCTTATAAACTAAATAAATGTGTAACAGAAGTAATGTGAATTAATTAAATTATACTAAAGTCTGTATTTTATAAATAAATAAAATTTAAATTCATGCACCAGGCTTTCATTAAAACTACACTACATCAATTCAAGTAAGTTTTAAATATTAAAATTGCTAAACTAGACAGAATTAAAAGACCATTACTCCCTAAAACTTTATAAACTAAACAAATGTGTAACATAAGTAATGTGAATTAATTAAATTATACCAAAGTCTGTATTTTACAAATAAATAACAATTAAATACATGTACTAAGCTTTCATTAAAAATACACTACATTAATTTACTTAAATTTTAAATATTGAAATTTCTAACCTACACAAAACTTAAAGAGTATTACTCCCTAAAACTAAACTAGTTTATAAACTAAAAAAATGTGTAACATACGTAAGGTTAATTAATTTAATTATAGTTAAACCTATAATTTACAAATAAAGAACAATTACATAAATGCACTAAGCTACACAAAATAAAAAATAAATACTTGCACTAAATAAAATCAAAACTACATAAAACTAAATATATATTTAATTTAAATTCATGTCCTAAATATTTTTAACTAAAAAAAATTAAAATAATAAATTTGGACAAGTCAAAAAAAAATCTTTGTTAAGATTTACAGAACCGTAACCTTATTGATCCATACGATAGATGTTGTTACTAGTCATTTTACTCATTCTCTAAGTTTCTTCTTACTTCTCACTAAAACCTCTCCTTCTCTCTACAACCTCTCTCTCTCTCTCTCTCTCTCTCTATATATATATATATATATACTCTCCCTCTCCCTACAAGTGATAATGATGCATGGTGTTTGTGGTCCGGTATTATTTTTATAAATATGCTTATGGGCCTTAATTCGCTTGATTGTTACACCTGTTGTGCGTGTTCGCTATGAACACAATACATTCATGTTGCGCATTATGGCCTTGATACTCGCCTTGGTTGGCACCTGTGGGCATCAGTGTTAGTTGGAACGCTCAATTTGAACACACAGTTCGTTTGACACTGAAATGTATTGCTTTAATATCTTTTCTCAAGTGTTTTGTTCAACAGTTAAACATATTCTTATAATACGAAAAATAGTATATATTAGTAAATAATGTGGAAAGCGATGCAGATCTATAAATAGTTATTTTTTATTTTCTTTTGGTAAAAAATCTTGATCGTTTTAGGTGAAAAATAATTGAGCTAAAAAAAAAAACAAAAGCTCATCCGTAGGCGCCCATAATTGATTGAAGTAAACGAATATAACTAGTTACACTAATAATAATATTGATAAAAAAAAATAATGTTTTCTTTAACATGATAAATTCATAGATATTGTGAAAAAAGAAAATCTAAAAGATGTGAGAGAAATGTAGGAGCCTTGAAGCTTTTCAGTTCTCACAAAAGAAGAAGGGGAAAAAAATGTCTACAAATAACTGGAACAGTCGATTAATGCTTCCCTAAGTTTCCGTGCACCACTCGTTCTAGGGCACAAGCAAAGCCATTCACTTCATTCCGCTGTATGGTCACAACTCAAGGTACTTCTCAATTTCTGACCAATTTCATTTTCTTTCCTGAATTTTCATCACACAGTCCAATTTCTAGGTTTTTGCAACTGAATAATCAAATTGAATGTCGACTTTGCTTAGTTTTGACCTGCAATACTGTTTGTCTCATGGTGCGTGTGCCGTCAAATTCTAGAAAATTTTCTGCTATTGATGAAAGAAGAAGAACAAAAATAGCTCAAATCACTATAAACTTGATGTAAATGCCTAATCTTTGTAACAGATGTCATTGCTTGAGAACAACACAAAGCCTAGGCTGAAGAGAGCAAGGCAAAGTGAGAGTGAAAAGGAAAGGAACGAAGACAGGCTCAGTGCCTTGCCTGATGACCTCCTACTTCACATATTGAAGTTTGTGAACTACAGAGCTGTTGTTCAGACTTGCATCTTGTCTAAAAGATGGAAAGACCTTTGGAAACAACTTCCCAGTCTCATATTACATCCCTCAAATTTTAGAACCGAGAAAATTTACAGCAAATTTCTTACTAAGGTTCTATCTCTTCGTGATCGCTCATTTGCATTGCATACTCTTGATTTTCAGCGTAATGGGGTTACTCAACCCCGTTTTCTTGAAAGGATCATATGCTATGCTGTTTCACATGATGTCCAGCGGTTGTCAATTAGTGTCAACAGATGTGATATTCCCCAGCTGCCATCTAGCTTATTTTCTTGCCAGACTTTAACATCTCTTAAGCTTTCAATTTCCCGTAATTGTAGTAAGGAGAGCACATCGTTTCCAGTGTCACTGAATTTGCCATCATTGACGACCTTGCACATTCAGTGTTTAGCATTTTGTGCAAGTGACAATTATCAGGCAGAGCCATTTTCAGGTTGTAAGAGGTTGAGTAGTTTGGTCATTGTATGGTGGACCTTAAGGGATGCAAAAAGTCTTTGCATATCAAGTGCTACTCTTTCTAGTTTGGCTCTCCGTCCTCCTAAACTTTATAAAGGTTATGAAACTGTGCTTTCTACTCCAAATCTCTGTTCCTTTGATTTTGAGGGAATTCCTATTCCACTTCTCACTGGAAGCAGTTTTCATTCTGTGGAACAAGTACGTATTGATGCAGATATCCTTTATGTTGATTCGATGTCACCTTTGATCCTGCGTGAATGGCTGATACAGCTTGTTAATCTTCAATCATTGACTGTTACTCCAAATACCCTTCAGGTAAATTAGTTTGGTATTTTTTGAGACATTTTTCTTTTAAATTATTTTGGTATTTTTTGAGACATTTTCTTTTCTTTTACTTTGCTATTAAGATTTTTTTTTTGTTTGCATAGATACTTTTGTTACTAACTTGACTTGCTAAAATCATGCATTATGTTATCTCTAACTCACGCTCAATGCATAGGTTCTCTTCTTGATTTCTGGTCTGTTAGAGTTCAAACTCCCTTCCTTGGGTAGCTTGAAGTCACTGAAAGTAAAAATGCAACCACTCTCACTTGTAGTTGCCGAGGTGCTGAGTGCTGGCAAGTCAAGGAAAGCAAAAATGACTCATTTTTCGTGTATACCTGATGGAATATTGGACTTCTTACTTCAAAACTCACCTTCAGCAAAAGTAGCTTTCACATAGTGGTGAAGGTGAATTATGCATTTAATCTCTTTTTTTTCTACCGAGATTCTTATAATTTGTTTGGTTTTTGCTTCTTTCATCGTTTCTGTCTCCCGTGGTCTCTCTTGTTACAACTAATTTCCGAATGGACAGATTACAAGCCCCCTGGGTAGAAACATAACGTAAATTTAAGTACCTGTCTTTATGAAACACTGAATCTGCCTGAAATACCATGTTACTATTTACTCTCTTATATCTTATTTTTTATTTTTTGTCATTAATGCGATTGTATCCATTCTCAATTTACGTGGATACTATATGGCAAGGAAGGGAAATGCTGAACTTAAAAAAGAAAGTTGTTTGTTTTTGAGAAATATCTTTACTTTGAGTAATGAAGGTTGACGAGAAGAAAGGACAAAAAAATAACTCTTCAATAAGAAACATGGAAACTAGAATCTCTGTTCGCGATTACATTGACTGCATAAATAACAATATTTATATATGATTGAGTGCAACATGAATTAGTGCAAATCCTAAGGGTGTGTTTGTGAATTTGATTTATATTTTGGAGGGGAAGAAATGGAAGGGGGAGGAGTTTGTATAGTAAAATTTTGAAATTTTATACTATAAATCCCATCCCCTCAAAAAGTCCTGCTCAGAAATACACCCTAAGTGACAGTTATTTTGAACTGTAGTACTCTTTCTAGTTAGTTCCCATGATTTGCATGGTCAATAAGTAACTCATCCTTAAGAGCGGAACTGCTGATGTAACATAGGGAAGAAGGTAGAGTGCTAGTCTGTAAAAGAAGCCTGAGTTTTAAACAATACTTATTCACATATTGGGAGTTGAAGGTGCTGTGTTGCTTGCAAGTTGTTCCAATCCATATTCAACTGAAGAATGAATTTCAGGTGCTCTGATGTTCAGTTTAGTTCGTGACAGTCCAGTAATTAGTTAGAGTCTATTTGGAGAGCATTTGGTTAGATTGAGGGAGTTGCTAACTGCTAAGCCACTCTGACGTGCAAAGCATTAGTATTTGTTGAATATCAGAGACGATGTGCATTTATTGCCAAATATCCAGTTGCATGTGGTTAGTTACTAGGTTTTTAGTGATAAAAGTAGAAGGGATGATGATTGAGGATCTTTGGTTAAGCGAATGCTAGATCCCCCTCTTCTCTTCTCCTTCAAAATTTGAGCTGCCTGGTATTTTTTCATCGTTCAACCTATTCCTATTTCCAAGGTATTTACGCAATGAAATTTCACACGAGAAACTTCTTGTGCACCAGAGAACAAATGTCGAAAATTGGTTGATTTGCAGATACACCTTTTGATATAATTCTGTGTCTTTCTTGATTCAATTGTTGTTTATAATTGCTTAGCTTTAGCTCCTGAAAAATATCTGTTTGATTTTACTGTGACAGTTGATAGGTGATGATGATTCTGGTGATTGGTGAAGATTGCTATAGGATGGTATTGCCTTTCAGTGCCTACTTTGGTAGCCTCTGTTTTGGGTCATAGGACAAAAGTTATAGCCGCAGTTTTCAGATTTGGGACAAAAAGATTCAGTTTTACCAACTCTAGTGAAAGTGTGGAACATCTGCCGTAGCATAATCGTAATAATGTAATATAAAAATTATCATTTTTATTACTTTCTTATCAATTTGTTGTTAAAATTGTCATTATTAATTAAGTTCTTGAAAGTTTGAAGAGAAATATAAAAAATTAAATTAGAGCTGCATCTAATATATTTTAAAAAAATATATTGAAAACAAAAATAAGATCCAACAATCAATTATATGTATTTTATTGATTAAATTTTTATAAGTAAAATCAGCACCTTAACCTAACCATTGCACAAAAGACTCTACTCCGACTTCTATGAACTTTGGGACATTTTTTTTACCGGAATAGTTGCTTCAATTAATAAACAAAGGCATAACCAGGGGTTGAAATAACGGTAGGTAAATCCTGGGTGTAGTGCATCAAATTATGTTGACATCAAAGATTAAACCTAGAAAATTAACTGGTGTTGAATATACAACTTTAGTAGAATAAGCATTACAAAAAAAAGCAATTTTAATAAAATGTTCTAAACATGGATACTATCAAGTTGCCATTTCTTAGAATTGAGGAGTTGAACATGGTGGCAAAAGTCTGTATTTTAGTGGCTCATTCCGCAATACACATCAAAATGAAATCAACAAAGTCACTGAAAAATAATCATGTTATAGAAAGAGGTCCACTTTCATGAGCCAAGATTTTTATCCTTCTTTTTTCGTGATTTTAAAGGAGTCTAGATTCAATAAAAGTTTGGATACAACTAGAATAAGTATCAGACCCGATATAACAAGTTAAGGAATACAAAACAACTACTTTAGTAAGGATAACACCTTCTATGTTTAATAATGCCACTTGGGTCTATTAGTTATTTATTTGTTCTTTTAACAAAGACATTAAAGATAAAAATTCTTTCTAGAGGGGACAAGCAAAGGGAGGTGAGAAATAAACACACCACCACCGATTCAAAGGCACAAGAGATAACCGCAAGTATTAGGTTGCAGGCTCGGCCGCTTGACTCTATTCTTGTTACCCCAACCTCTTGGTGTGAGACAATATATTAGAGACAAATGAAAGGATGTATATGTACTTATTATACGTGGGATACTATAGCAACTCATACCCTATTCAGATGAGATTTGAATCCTCTAAAATGAAGAGATTTACCTTTAAATAAATAGAGTAAAAAGTCTTTTAGTTTTAGTTTTATTGAATCAAAGGAAAAAATTCATTTATTTACTCTATAAAGTGACCTGATGGATCCAAACCCATACCATCCCACGCCCGTGTTGCTATTCCACTCTACCCCGGTTGCTGTTCTACTGGACACAGTGAGTTCGACTTACTCACCTACAAATACCATCACCCCGCACCTTTTGCAATTCCGCTCGCAAAAGCAAAAAGGGGTTTCCATTTCTCTTCGTCGTTAGCAAATTAGTTTTCATAGGCCATTCGCTGTGTTTTGTTCTCCACAAGGTATGCTGTTCTCTCCGTCTCAATCTGCTCCCATTTCGATCGCTCAGCATTTTCATTCTCTTCAATTTCCATAGAATTCCAGTTCTCGATTCCTAGGTCTTTCACCAGCCATGTAGAATTGCCAATCTCGAATTACCGATTCCACTTTATATCATTGCAAACTGTTCCAGTTCCCTATATTTCTGCTAGTGAGAAAACATATGTATAAAGTTTACATTTGTGTGTGTCAGGTATGTGGTCACTGATGGAGAATGACGCAGAACCCAAGTTGAAGAAGAGAGCAAGGGATAATGATGATAGTGTTTCTTCTGAAAGGGAAGGAAATGAAGATAGTGTTTCCCGCCAAACTTTAACAACCTCACTTGATCTTGGGGATTTACAGAGGATTTTATTCTCCGAACTCATTTCTTCCAAAACCTCTAAATTTGACGGCTTTAATGAGTTTGCATGTTTGGAACTTGATGGTATATGGTATTTTGCCAACAAAAATGAGCCCTTCTCATCCTGTGTTAATTTGAAGACTTTGGTCATTGACCATTGTGTTATAAGCAGAAAAGGAATCCTCTGCATTTCAAATGTTACACTAGTCAGTTTGACCATACATGCTCGCTAGTTTTATGTAGATGAAGCTTCCAAAATTATGCTATCTACTCTGAATCTATGTTCTTTTACTCTCTCAGGTGTTATTGCTCACCAACCCGCTGCAAGCAATCTTTCTTGTCTTAAAGAAGTAAACATTGATGTTGACTTGGCAGCATCGCATCAACTGCAAGTGTTTGCTAGTGTAAGATCATTGGAGTCTGTTCAACAACTCTTGAGGTACCTTCATTTAGTTTTAATTACGGTATTTCTTGTTATTCTCCTAATATGCTTTTTTGAGCCAATTTTTTTGGCAGAGCAATGATGTGATTTTTATTTTTAAATCTACCTCATTGTGTAGGATCTCTCTTTAATCCAGATTTATTGAACACTAAAAGCCCTTGCTTGGATAACTTGGTGTCATTGACAGTGAATGTGAAAAATCCTTCACCTCTATATCAGAAACCACTAATAGCTGCCAAATCAAAGAAAGCACAGTTGAAACCACCTTCATCTGTACCTGATAGAGCAGTGGATTACTTGATTCAAAACTCCCCCTTTGCAAAGGTTACTATGAAAATTGCTGAAGGTGATGTGCACATTTAAGTCTTTGAGTAGAGATTCATACTAGGGGTTTGTTTTATCCTCTGTTCTGGTTTTCTCTTTCCCTCCCCTTGTCTTTTAGTTGTTACAACAATTCATTTGCTTGAAATGTTTGCTTTGGAAAATGGTAATTGAAGAAAACATCTTTGTGAATAAATGACTGCTCTAAACATGCCGCTTAACTTTTTGATGTCAAAGATTTTATTGTTTTCTTGCTTGTATCTGAATTCATTCAAACTCTCGACTTTTGAAGCTACAATCTTTTGTTTGACGCTTAAAGTATCTCTAGTTTTGCATTACAGTATTCATGAGATGTTTTACATTACATTATTAGTGAGATGTTTTAACTTTCACATGGCTTTCACTTATGATTTCAAGATTGTAGTTACACTTGTATATACTGCTGTTTGAGTAGCTCCAATAGAAAACATTTAGTAAATATGCTGCTCCACAGTTTCATTTTAACATGTGGTGCTGGATTGCAGGTAAGAAGAATGGGAAATCAAGTGAGTGCATGATATTTATACATGAAGGATATAGAGACGCTCTAGCTTCAGATCAAAATGATACAAGTTCTTGCAAGAGGGTAGTTTCCATTCTCCAAGCACGCTACATTGAGCAACAAATGAATATCAAGATGTTCTAGTAAGAAACAGAATCCAGCAGCATGAGTTTAAACACACAAACTCGGACACTCAGCAGCATGAAGAATGTAGTTCCTTCAGCTTTCCATTTGCAGAAATCAGAAAGCCAGGGGAAAAAATGAGAAAAACAAAAAAAGAAAAGAAATTTGACCATGAATTCTCTATTGTTGGTCAATTATAATTAGATGAAATTTGTTTCTGTATGATCTAAACTTCCCTCCCCTATCTACGTGCAAGTCTAGTGAGTACGAGTCACCATTTTCACTGTTTTGAGGCTTCAAAGGAATCAGATATAGTGTTTTCTTTATCAAAATATACAAACACCATAACTTGAATAATTATAAAAATCGTACTTATTCTAATCTCAAATAAAACTCTAATCTTATATTTCTTCCTCAGCGCTGAATCACCTTTTGGAAACAAAGCAGAACTAACTAGTAATTCCATTAGATACATATAGTTTGAGAGTTCTCCTATTCGACCAGGAAGATTGACATATCACCAACTGACTGCTTTTATCTAAAAACTTACGCTGCATGCCGAAGTTACAAACGTTGCCAACCCTGCATTCATTCTGTATTTGCGTGGTTGTAAGTAAGGGTTTGCACGGTTTCAGTTTGTTTTTGGGAGCCTTCAAGAATCATTTACTTCTGGCAGTGGTGGAGGAGGCGGCAATGTTTGAGCATTGCTAATAGGATGAGAATCATAGCCCCCCTTACGTTCCTTTTCTTCAATTACATTACTAAATATCTCTTCCACTTCATAGAACTCAGCTGAAGCAATTTCGGTCTCATCACTTTCGGTTTCATTTGCATCATCACTCACCTTGACTCTGGTTAGATCAGGCATAATACCATCAGCTTCCAAAAATAACACCTGAAAAAGATATGAATGAGCATGTGTTTAAGTTGCACTACATAATAAAATAGCTTTGGTAGAAGAATAACTATAACTTACCTCAGCTTTGAAGTCTTTGGAAAATTGATCCTTTGCATCCCACAATATATCAATTTCACCACGGCTTAGCATTAATATATTTGACCGCACAAATGCAGTATTGAACATAACTCTAAACATCGTCTCCTCATGAATCAGATCTTCATTTAGATGTACGCATTCAAGCACGACATCCCCTTGAACACGACACCGGGTATCAATTTTCACAAGCGTGCACTCATCCTGTCGGTAGTGGCGAACATGCCCTTTGGGGTTTGAAGTTGAAAAAAGAAGCTTTGGGCTTCTATCAACAGGTTTTGAAGGGTCCTGACCATACACACGTACAACAGGCCTGCAACATTTTCCATCATCAAATAATGGAAGCACTCTAAGAATCAGACAATCCAAATACAATGATGGTGTTTCTGATGGATGCCATTCATCAGAACCCAAATGTGTCCGGGAAATGTAATGAAGATATCTCAACTGAGAAGGCTGAGGGTTCATCAAGGGGGATGAAAGGTGGAGAAGTTCTCTGGGAGCTTGCTTGTAGACCATTTCAAGAGTTGTCTGCTCCCCATTGTACTGTTTAAGGTATAATAGAAGAGCTGCTAGCATAAATGCCAGCATTGGCCAACAACCCCTTTGGCAGTGCATCAAAACCACGTTTTGTTGGCCCTCCAAAGACAACCAGCTTTCACTTGATCGGAGGAAGTGATGGATCATCTCAAGAGGCAGAAGGGGATAAACTTCGTATTGTGGAGGGTACTGCATCACTGTCATGTCATACTGAGCAAGTATGTCTGAGATTTGGCAGTGTCTATGATCCTCCTTAGTACTGAAGTTGAAAACCATGAATGAAGCATCTGGAAAATGATCCTGTAGCTGGGACACAATTCCCCCCATATAAACTTTGTACTCATCTTCTTCCAAGACATCAGTGGAGAAGCAGCTATCAAAAACTGAGAAAACGAAGAAATGGACAGTCAGGCTGGTTAAACAGGAACATAGTCACACAGAACCAGGGAACTTATTCTCAAGTTCAAAACCCGTGTTTTCATGTTACACTTAAGCGCAAAGGAGATCAAGTAGATGAGTTTGTAATGGATGGATAAGCTTGAAAAACCAAGCCAAGACAATTCATAATTAACAGAGGAGGTCACTTCATTGTGCTCAATACCATCTTCACTGCAACGTGTTATTAAAAAAAAAAAAAAAAAAAAAAAAAGCAAGCAAGCCATAAAATATGAAGTTTTAAAGAACAAAAATAGAGGGTATACCTTTAATTATTTGTGAGAAAAAATGAGGCACACGTCAAACTAACTTAAATTATTTACATATTTCGGTATAAAAAATTATTTATATATTTAAAAATTTATAATTAAATCACAATTATTGAAAACACATGAACATGGATAACCATAGTAAGGAAGGAAAAGCCTAATCTCAGTTTAAACTTTAAGTAATCTTGCAGAGTTCGTCAACTAGCAATGTGACTCACACTACTTAATTTCCTACCATATATAAGCTTTGGGCCACTTTGAATGAGGTTTTTTAAAAGAAAATTAGAAAAGATTTAATTACTCTTCATATCCCTATAATTTCACTCAATTTCTAATTAGATTTTTATAGTTTAAATTTTTTTAATTAGATTCCTATATTATATAAATTTTTTCAATTGAGTTCCTACAAGTAATACCCGCTATAAAAAATGAAATATTTCTAGCATATACTAAGAATATTTCATTTTTTATAATTATTATTATTAATAGAGACTCAATTGAAAAATTTTATATAATATAGTGATCTAATTAAAAACTTTTAAATTATAAGGACCTGCTTGAAAATTGAGTGATATTATAGGGATCTGCATGGTAATTAAACCATTAAAAAATTGATATTTGTCAAAACACATTTAATGATCTCATAATTTTTCATCTATTTTTCATCCTCTCACCAAATACACCTTCCAATACTTCCGCTGTGTAAAAAAAATCCTAAACCTTAAACTTGTACACTCATTTCATTTGAAGAAATCTTTCAAGTGATGAGTATAAGAATCAATCATATTCACTGATATGAAATTACATGATTAAATTAGTATGAAAATATTTTTACATTATCAATATATACATCAAAATTAAATCTATTTTATATCGGTATGTAAATTAATATATATCTAGATATGAGATTAGCATTTATGGTGTAAAATATTTTATACTATGATCCAATTATATGCCTTTATTTATGAAATTTTTAAGATAGTAAATAATTGAACGAAACACTTTTACTAAGATAAAAATATATTATTAGATATTTGTGATAAAAAATTTTGACATTAACAATATATCAAAATTAAATTTTTTAGGTATGATCTTAAAATATTTTCTTTTATCCCAAAATAAGCATTTTTATTTCAAATTCTATTATTCTTAAACAAATCTAAACATATAACTTAAGATTGTAAGCCAATTTCAATTTTAGAAAAACTGAAATTGAAATTAAAATCCTATATTTTGACTTTAATTTTAATTTTTTAGAAGCTAAAATTATAATCTTTTATTTTCATAATAACACAAAAAAATTGTATAAAAATGAAAAAAAAAATATTTCAAGATTATACCTTACAAATATAAATTAGTTTCACGTTTAAATGTAAATTAGATATTATTTTTTAAATTTTTTTCGAAAAATAGCTTATTTTTACTTTATGAAAAGTTCATCATATAAAGTTCAAAAAGAAGAGCAGCGGGTCAGATGCCCAGAGTTTTGCTGTCATTATTCATGCATTTACCAGCCCAAGTATGCAATAAAAAAAAACTAAAAAAAATATTATTTGTAAATAATTAGTTAATTTGAATACAGGTTAGAGTGTATTTGGTTGAATAATAAAAACGAGGATAAAGTTTACATGAATGAGTTTCATATATAAATTTACACATAAAACTCGTTCATGTAAATTTTACATTCACTTTTACCTTCCAACTAAACACACCCCTAGTATAAAATAATTTTACATAAACATTTGATCATGTGGTGTCATACTAATAAAAATATTTGATTCAACCACTTAATAACTAAAAATTCTTATAAATAAAAGCACATAATTGTTTAATAATGTAAAATTATTTTACGCTATAAGTGTATCAACATTAAATTCATAACTTTAGTTATATATGTATTTGATAACGGATTTAATTTTGATACATTCATAATGTAAACAAATTTTATCCCATATCAATAAATATGATTGATTTTCACATTTATTATTTAAAAAATAAAATAAGTAAAAGAATTTGATTATATCATTCTGTAAATATTTTTTATGCTGTTAGTTAACGCATCAAACCTAAACTTAGTAACCATAGATGTTTAATGCTCACGAAGTTGAAGTTAACACGTGCATTTGTCATTTGCATAGCCAAAATCTAAATAAACTATGATCAGTGCACATCAATCTGTTGCTAAAAACAATTCCTCGGTTCAGCAATTCCACAACTAAATTTACACTTATTTAGTATGTTTAAGACATTAGGTGTCTAAATTCGAACAACAAAGCCAGCTCACAATATAAAATTAATCTAAGAAAAAATAAGGGGATGGGAGAGAGCATTCATACCAAAAACTCTCTCCGACATCTCCAGAAGGCGATCCGGCGACTTCCGGTGGAAGAACCTTCTGAATAGCGCCATCTGATCTGATATCTGATGGTAATTCGGTTTGTATATATATCCACCGCAAAATTGAGATCAAAAGTTCTTATGACAAACAAATGCTGCCGCAGATCACCCAATTCGACCGTGTTGAATTTCAGAGAGAAACATATGTGTAAAATAGTACTGAATCTGAGAATTTCATTATGTATGAATGAATGAATGAATCGATGATTTACACAGAGATAAGAGTTTATATAGTGAGAGAGTATGATGCATGTTCAGGAAGGGGCAGCAAAGCAACTTGGGGATCCAATGAAAAGCTTAACATTTCAAGGCGGACTTTAAACACGATAGTCAACATCAACGAATTGATTAGTTCCCAGTTGGGGTGAAAATATTTGTTAAAAATATAGTATATATTATAATGAAGGTGATTGTTACGGTATAAGTATATTTTAGAATTAGATGGTACTTCAAACATATCTAGTTGCTAATTTTTTATTATATTGACAACAAGGTTACAGAGCAATTAATCAAGATATTCCCAGACTTCGAAAACGCGTTTTAGAGAGGGAAATATTTTCGCAGACTAGCTAGCAAGCAAATTTGAGTATTTATCAGCTTTTACGGTATCATGAGAGAAAAAAGAAAAAGAGGGTGTGGAATGAAATTCAAAAAAGAGAAAAGTCTTTATTGTTTTTAGTTATTGCCAAGAAGGGAACAAAGTGAGGGAAAAAGTAGAAAAAGGAGGAAAGTGAATGACGTAGTTTTCAAAACCAAACCAATAATTAACTTAGTCAAGACATTGGAATCACTGAATCATTGCTTCAATCGGTAGATTACTGAATCATTCAATTAAATCGGACCTAATTAAATTAATATAAAAAATTATGATTTAATGCAATTTAGAATATGATATATATAATTAATGACACATAAATTAAGAACCAGACACATGGCCTACTACTGTTAACCATGCTTGCCCAGTGCTTGCTAACATGGAGGAATAGGGTTTGACTCCCCTAAATGGAATTTTTGAATAAAAATATGTCTGTCTAGCATGCAAGCATTATACACGAGCTGGTTCACTCATACGGGTTGGTTGCTATTTCGACTGTGGCCCGCCCAATTCGCTCTGGATTTGACCACGACTGACCGGTTCATATGCTTACCCGGTTCAGTTCTGAAAATTATGGTGAATAGAGTGAAGATATAGGGAGAAGAAACAAGCGTCAATAACTGTGTCCCTGAATATGCAGGGACGGGAAATTATTGAGCGAGCTAGCAACGTGAGTTCCTCCCCGTTCTCTTCAAGGATCAGCTCCTTCCTGATTTGAGCCCCTTGTTGGGCCTCCTCCCTTCCATATATCGACTTCGACTTGAACTATTGTTGTCGTGTTCAATATAAAGAGTGGCCTTCAGACCAAAAAATAAAAAAAAGTGGCCCTTATTTCATTTGTACCCAAAAGAAAAAGGCAACCCTTGGGCTGCATTTATTCTAGATTTTAAAAACACAATCATCAAACTTAAATTTTATATTTATTTAAAAAATTTAAAAATTAATTCTTTTAAGAAGCCATTTTTTTTAGCTTCAATAAAAAATCTGAAAATTAATTTTTTTATATTCCAATTATATTTTTTAAAATTTATTTTAATATAGAAAAATTGAATTTTTAAGTAAAAAAATGATTTTGAGCTGAAAAATCCCAAATAAATCATCTGTTATACATAATTGGAAAATTGAAAATTATTTTTTTTCAAAAGATACTCTTTTTTATCTTATAAAAAAGCTGAAAATTAATTTTTGAAATTTTAATTATTTTAAAAAAATTACCCTCGTATATTAAAAAAAAGTAATTTTGGATTCCAGAATACCAAATAAATGCACCCTTATTCTGACCGAGGAAATAAGAATGCATGTATACACAAAATAAGGTGGAAATGTTCGGGAAAAGAATTAAAGAAAAAGCTGGAAAATGATAAGCATAATGTACAAGGAATTGGTTCCAACTTCGCCATCAAAATGGGCAGTTAACGTGCGAACGTCAGTGAAAGAGAACATGGGAATTGGACAACATTTTTCAAGGGTTAGGGTTATTTTTGGAACAAACTGAACTAGAGTATTAGATAAAGGCATAAGATCGGAATGGTTGTGTTTTTCTCTACTGTAGTTGTCAGTTTTTAACAGATGGGCATCACTTTGATGATGAAAGTGACAGAGGGACCAGTGATCGTTAATCATAATTCCTAATTCATATATATGCCCACAGCCACAATGCCACTGGAAAATAAAATGATAATAAGGAAATGCTTTAGTTCATTTCTAAGTTTTTTCAAGAAATTAAAAAAAAATTGAACACAAAATATGTCCAGATATATTGATTTTACAATATATCAAATTTTTACTAATTTTTTAAAAGGTATTTAAAAGTAGACAGAAATATTAGCGGTTAATTCTGGTTTTTCAACGTAGTTTAGATGTTCCTTTTATTTTATTGTTCCTTCTTGTTATAATTTGTTGAATAAGCTGCTGCCTGCTCTAAAAAATAGATTATCCGTAACCAGATAAACTTACTTGTATGGGCATTTTTTTTTTTTCAGATCAATGTCACTTTTAGTCTTTAATTATAACTTGTGAGGCCTAAGAGATTATATAGAAATAAGCGACCAAAATGAAAAGGGTCAAAAATTGAATATCATCGTTAATTTCATATCAGATCATATCTGTCTCCATAGTTAGCTTCCACCCTAAACAAAATGACGTACGTTTTTATACGTTTTATTATTGCTAAACATTCGAATCACTAGAGAGTCCGTATATTATTGTTTTCAGCAGCTTTATGATTGGACCACAGCCTGAGTCCATTTTACCTAAATTAATGTCTCGCACCATAACATAATCAATCGAACAGAGATAAAGAGACTGCTATTTGCGAAAAAGGGAACAATTGCTTTCACGTGGAAGATTTTCCGCCAGAAAATGAAAATGTGCAAGGACAAAATGTCGACAGAATAGGAAATCAATCAATATGTATAAAGGAGACGATCTTCTTGGATGAAAATTACTCATAACTTATCATGTTAAAAAAAATGAAAAATCATTGATAAAATATACACATACAACTAAACTACCCCAAAAAAAGAAACTAGACTAAGTTTTATATATATATATATATTGATTTCTCCTCTCTCCCTCTATCTATATGCACACAGTCAAAATTCATAATAAAATTTAAGGGATGTTTAGTGGAGAAGTAAAACTAAGAGTAAAATTTTCATGATGAATTAACAGTAAAAATTTTCATCACAAAACAAGTGTACGATTAAAGAGGTAGATAACTGTTTGGTGTTTCTAAGCAAGTACTCTGAAGGTGTGTTGATGACAAATTACCTCACTTCACTCTCCCTGTCGACATGTGAATCCAGAATATCAAACTCTTCTAAATACTCCCATCATCCTCCCCATTTGATCACATATTTTGTTTTCTCAGGACAGTGGTGAGCTGCACAGAGTGGTCACAATCATTTTGTGGCCCCACTTATCATCAGTGATCATAATCTCACCGTTGATTTTGCTGGCATTTCCCAGCGTTGACTAACAATCACATGGCAATGTACAATGGGCTGTAGGGGCAAAATAGAGACAGGCCTGAGGCCTGTCATTCTTGGACCATATTAAGATCCCTTTGATGGCCAGAGTCAAGAGATATTCAATGGATATTGCTGAGCAGCTCCCTGATCTAATTGGCCATCACATGATCCACGCGCATCTCCACAGCATACGTATTTGATCATTCTCGGAACAAAATAAAAAACTGTGTACGCTCTTATAGTCCGATTTTATCATAAGCAGAGTTTTTAGAACATGTATTTTAGACACTCGTTGAAATAAAAATATTTTATTTCGATGGTTTTTCAAGTAATAGATGATATGATTGATATCACAATATATTTTGCATACAAATTAAGTCCTTAATAAATCATGTATAAATAAGTGGTGATTTCTTACCTTCATAAGTTTTTTTGAAGGAGATAATCTTGGTTGAGATAAAGGTTTTTTTTTTTTGTACTTCAGAAATTATATTAGTTGTAATGTGGTTTAAACTTTGAATCTCATGCATGTTACGTAAACCTCTCACCACTAAAATGTATTTGATTAGAGGATAAAAATAGTTTTCCCCTTATTTTAACACCTAATTGAACACACCCTAAATTTAAACATCTCTCTTTGGTGAGATTCAAATTACAGTTCGTTATGTTGTGGGGGACTAACTCCTTAATGACTTAATTTCACCATTCGGACCCGTCTCTATTAATAAAACCATTCGGACCCCGTCTCTATTAATAAAATCTCTTGTTACTCTACATATATAATATAATACTCTTCACATTCTCGCATTCCTAAATTTACTAACCGAAAGCTTTATTTATTTATACATTATTTTTTAAATATCAAAATGGTATATACAAAAAAAAAAATTGTTAAAAAGATACTTCTGTATTAGCATAAACTAATGTGGAAAGGTACAAAATGTGTGGGTGAATGTATTTAGTTTCTTATTATTATTATTTAATTTTCTGATATTAGAAATAAAATAATATCTTAATATATTTTGGGTTTATTTATATTCATTTAGGTATATTTGATATTGATTTAAACTGATATAGTTTGATATTAGATTAATTATATCACTATGTTTTGATTTTATCTTTAGCCTAAATAGGTGGCTCCTTGTAAATAGGAATATATATAGTGGTTTTATATGAGAGCATGAGGATTAAATTTGGACCGTACAACTATATATGGATACTCATAATTAAAAGTCATTAAAAGAATACATAATCACTTAAAAATATCACATAACTTTATATTTTGATTCTAACTATTAATACACGGTCTAGATTTATATATAAAATCCCTCATTTCACTCTATTCTCTCCCCCTTGTAAATTATTTTATATAACATCTCATAAATCCATTTGATGCACGATGACACCTATGGCTGCAGCAAGCTGTTGAGTAAGGAGGCACTGAAAATAAAAAATTTTCTTTGTTATTTATTAAATAACTTTAAGCTTTTGTACACTATAGCACACTAACATTTGTGCTTTCACTCACTTTGAGCACCTAACTCAAGAGACTCTTGCTCACTTTCAAGCACTCTTTAATGCTTCTCACTAGCACTTGCTAATGCACTCACTCATGCACACTACACAAATAATCCTCTTGCCTATTTATAGTCTTTTACCTTCTCAATAGACGGTGGAGATTAGTTCTAATGGACGGTCTAGATTGCACATCTAGAACCTTCTCACCCTCCACACATATCTTCATATTTCTATAACCATCTATACAAATCTACTAAGGACATTCTAGATAACTCTTATATCTCTACACGTTTCTAGATAGTTCTACATATCTCTATATGCTTTTAGATAGTTCTACATGATTCTACATTGTTCTACATGATTTCATAAGTTTTTAGAATCTTTTTATGTTGGTGTCAAACTTCTAGACATATCTAGTGTTGATTTTTCATAAGTGTGCTTGTAAAATACAAGTAGCTAGTGTACAAACTACACATGGGAGCTGCTTAAATTTTTTCTATCAAGGTGTTCATCAAGTAAAATTTTGCTAAATCAAAATGAAAAGTAAGGAAAGATAAAATCTTAAGAAAATAATGAGTTTTCATGCAATAATTAATAAAATTAATCTTGATGCAATGTCGATTATAAAAAAGTGTTATAATATTATATAATCATATGCTTCATTAAGTATATGTTTCCATTTCATTATTAATTACTCCCTCCATTATCTACGAAACTTAACAAGCACTATCTCTGTTTGTTGATGATTCAAGTAGCTAGTTACACTTATCCTTGCCAAGTAAATTGAATGTTTGTGTTAAAAAGAAAATTACACTTACTATGTGTTAAAATTAATTAAATTTACGTATAGAATTAAACACTATCTCCCATAGCCTCATAATTTAGAAGAAACTTATATCAACTTGCCAACAAATATAAGGATTGATATGAAGCTTCAACAGCACATACTTCCATGTATTAAGTAGTTGATCTTTAATTTCATGTTGGTTGGGAATCGGAAACTATAAACCAAAAACTAGGCAGACATTGGAGGCGCGTCCGTTTATGCTTGGATGCATTATGCATGATAACGATATTATATTATAAATATAGGCAAGGTTATCGATCTGCAGTCATATACTACTGTATTCTGTATGTCCTTTCGAATTGAAATGGCTAGCTAGTATTATCCATCTTCCGAAACAAAAAGCCCCACATAGGATAGGATCACGCAGCGATTAGTGCCCTACTTTCGCTCTGAGAGATGCAATCCACCCTAGCCACTACCCCACCACTCAACCCTTCATTTAGCAGCGTGTGAATTGTTGTATTTTGCCCTTCTTTGCCAAGTGGGGTATGATGATATTCTTACTTGGCTTAAGCAGGTTTATGTGCGATCGATCATAATTTACTTTATTAGAACAATTAAGTGTTCATTTTGTCTCAACTCAGTTGCTTTGATTAGCTGACTTTTGAAGGACTCTCTACACTAGAGCCTCCCTCTAGTGTATGTGGGGAATTGAGGAGCTTTCTTATACCCTGCATGTCTCTAAAATATGGGTATTTTAAAATGGCCATCGTATCCATATCTAGTATCGATACTTGTTAGATATTTTGGGTATATATTAATCAATAATTATAATAGGTAAATATTACTTAAATATAAATTAGTCCTTATAAAAATATTAAATTTTACAATTAAATAAATTAAACTATTATTTTATCTTTTCAAATCTTATGTTTCTTTAGATTTTTTTCTTGAACATTATGAAAAATTATTTATTTTATGATATAATTATTTTATGAGTTCTAATTTTATATTTTTATATAATATATTCTCCCATGCATGTATTCTAATTTTTACAAAACTTTTACACTCTATGTCTATATCTATACCCAATACGAATACCATGCCCATGCCCATATGTATGCAACATAGCTGCATGTGTGGTAGCAGAGACACAAGTTATTTTTGAGGGGAGCCGGCGGGATGGGGCGGGGCGGCAAGAAAGAAATAATCCTATATATATATCATATCAAACAAACCATATTAATTACTGTAACAAATATACAAAAAATTTAGAATTTAAGAAGACTTCAGTCCATAGAGGCCTATTGATTCCGTCCCTGTCTACCCTCAAAGCATATTTATTATTTAATTCAATCTAATTTAATTATTTAATTATATGTTAATATATCAAGATTGATGAGATTTAGAGAGTTTTATCAGTTTTTTTTTTTAATTGAAATCAGAGTATTCATTGCTGGTAGTAGTGACTAATTCCTTCGCCACGAGAGCTCTCCCAAAGAGGTAAACTTTTGGCCACAAAATACATTTTATTTCTATAAGTGAGAATCAAACCCTCAACCACATGGTTAAGAGATAAGGTGAGTTGACACCACACCACACCACACCTCGTGATTTATCAACCTTGTTATTGAACTATCGAAAAAGAAATATAAGGATTAAAGATTTTTACCTTCCTCTTTTTCTTTTCTTTTTTTATTTCCGGTTTGGGGGAGTCTTATTTTCACTGCCTTTGGCTCTACCTATGATGGCCAAAAGGGTACAACCAAATTATGGTTAGCCCATTGGCTTTGGCTGTAAGTGCCATCCATTGGCCACTTCCGTTATGTGGTCCTTTAGCTGTAAGTACAATTGTACAAGTCACGTGTGCGTGCTAACCACTTGAGTGTGTGCGCAAGATGAGATACAGATATAGCCCCAGAATCCAACGGCTTAACGACAACTAACTCCTGGCACTGTTTAACTCTTTAACTTATCCCAAGTCCCACCTATAGAAATGATATTGGGTGACACAAAGCAAAACATGCATATGCAGATAACGATGACGGTAATGTTTTTTGGGCCATAATAAAGCAACAGCTCTCGTGATGATTGAAAAAGCGGGGTATCTTACCACACGAATAATTGTTCCGAAAATACAAATTAGTATTAGTATAAGTATATGGATACAGTTGTTAGTTTATTCCAAAATAGTATCAACTGTGAATAAATATCAGAGAAATAAGCAGAGCTACTCTTTTATTTTCAGGAGTCCCCAATTGAATGACTACGCTATGGGTATTGTCTATCGTCGGATTTAGCTCTTTTTAAAATGCCCTTTGTACGGTAGGGACACAGTGTGTGTAATTAGAGAAATGTTAAATAAAATGATTAAAATATATCTATTGATTAGTTATAATATTATTATTTAATCATACATTATCTATCAATAAATAAGATCATCAGTTCTTACACTCACTATTTAAAAGTTCATATAAATAACAAGATTTCATAGACAATGTAAAATTTTATTGTACCGTAAGTGCATTAAAATTAAACTATTGTTATATAAGTATATATATCTTGAAAATTTTGAAACTATTAATTCGTCTATCATCAATAATTTGTTGGAAATAAATTCGGGGTAACAATATTTTAACTGCTAAATTCGAATTGAATCGACAAAACCCTAACAAATTGAGTGGGTGGACAATAGCAATAGAGAGGAGCGGGATATATAGATTGCACGAACAGTGTACTGTCCTTAAGAGTTTATCTCTATCCTATCCAGAGTTGTGCTTGGTGGAATAGCGTCAACGAGAAACCATCAAAATTAGACTTGATTCTCCTCAAGAACTCGTCCACACAATGATCCTAGTATACTGAGTAGCAACAATCTTGTTCCAGAACAAGTAGGCACGACAGAGGTTGTGGGAGTGATCTTTGGTGCATGATGGAAAGCCATAGAAGAGAAGCAAGCAAAAGCAGCAGCGGTGCAGAGAAAATGGAGGAGAAGAAAAAGAAGCTTTGGATTCAAATGTGCGTGTCAAACTCGGGCTTCAACTGGATTATGTGGACCACTCTCCAACTAGTGTAAATTAAATTAGTAAGGTAGCATTTGATTTGGGAGACAGAGACACAAATACAGGGACAGTCTGTCCTGTATGCTATTTGGTAAGGGAGACGGGGTACGGGGACGGAAAAATTTTCCGTCCCAGAGACAAAAATTTCCTGTATTTCTATCCCTCAAAAAATTGGGGACAGTGGGGACGGGACATGGGGACACAAATTTCTAGTGGTGGTCCGGCCACCAGCCACCGCTTGACCACCACCGGCCACCGCCGGTCAACGACCGGTCAACTCCCGGTCAACATCGGTCAACGGTGGTCAACTCCGATCGACGGTGGTCAATGCTGGTCAACGGCCGGTCAATGTCGGTCCTCGTCTCTACAACCAAACATGATACAGAGACAGTTTTTTTTATGTCTCTGTCTCTATTGTCTCTGTATTTCTGTCCCCGTCTCCCTTACCAAACGCTACCTAAGGCATCGTTGGGTAGGTGACATAGAGAGAAATATAGGGACAATAGAGATAGTAAAGATAGAGATATAAATATTAAATATGTATATGGGTATTCTTGAAAAAAAAATATAATAAATTTCTGTTTCCATATCTATCCTCACTATTTCCAGATTTTAGAAGTATAGAAATTTTGTATTTTTTTGTCTTGGAGATAGAAAATTTTTCTGTTTCATGTTCCTGTCTCTACTACTAAATAAGTTTTTGTCTCCAATGTGTCTGTATTTTTGTCTATGTATCACTAACCAAATGCTACCTAGGTGCTCATACTAAAAAGAAAAATGTTATTTCAACACTCATATAGGTGTAAATACTCATAATGATGTGATAAGAGTGATAGAGAAAAAATATGTTAAGAAAAAAATATTTAATAAGACTCATGTG
Organism: Dalbergia cultrata; assembly: GCA_031216105.1. Lineage (NCBI taxonomy): Eukaryota > Viridiplantae > Streptophyta > Magnoliopsida > Fabales > Fabaceae > Dalbergia > Dalbergia cultrata. The sequence goes on along the minus strand of CM062347.1, from coordinate 51,175,661 downwards.
TATTTTGTGAGTAGGATGATTAAATGTTTGAGAGAGTTGAGTATTGGAATAGCATTAATAGAATAAAAAATACCTCTTGATAGCAAACAAATTTCACACATGGTAAAAGGTTGGCAGGCTCACGCATTGGGTGTGGCGAGGCACGCTTAGCATAGGCTCAAATCTACATTATTTTCTCAATACCATAAGGTGTCTGTCAATTAAGTATATTTCTATACAAATTAAAGGCTCTTTGAGAACTACTTCTAAATAATGTGAGACTTATTTCTTTGTCAAAATACACAAGAAAATTTTTGAAGTTTGAAACACACAAAGACCAATCAATGGATTTTCACAATATAATTAGCTATGCACTTTGCTTTCTAAAATACAATGCATGGTTTATAATAGCCAAATTCTTAATTATATAATCAATGATTCATCGAAACAGAAAATATATGAACAATTAAAGAGTCAAAACAGTCGAGACTAGTCGATTTATTGATTTAAACAAAAAAGAATGAATTAAACAATGCATTATAACATGTCTTGCTGGAAAATTAATACCCCCAAAAATTTAAAATATATTTTCTTAACTAACCAGATAAACTTTTTAAATTGTATGGATTCCCTGTTTGTTGAAATCTCTAGTATTTTATCTCTTAAAATTATTGGTCGTAAGTTGTATAACAAAAATGGAAGTTTTGAATTTGTCGCGATGTCTGAATTTCTTGTGTTTGTATTTTTGTTATCATTAAATAACTGTTGAGATTAGAGGGTGCTGAAAAAAATAAAGTTGAAATTGATTGGTATTTGTCCATTGTGAATGAGCATGTCTTATGTCTCATCCACTGAAGTGAAGTTGGGGTGCTCATGCTATTATGCTAGGGAAAAGAGCTGCATCTTTTGGACCCAATGCTTCTATTCCAGACTACTCGGGATTGCCTAACCTAAATGACAAACACAGCTCTCCTCCTCTGTCTTTCTCCCCTCTGATCTCTTTGGCACAATATTATACAAACCCTCTACTGCTCAAACACTAGCTTGAGATATATTAATATTTACTGTAAGTTCTACTGTATTTTTGTATATATCTCTACTTAGTAATTTGTACAACATATAATATAATATACAGTTATCAAGCATTTTTTTATTTATTAAAATATCCATCAATGGTGACTAATTTTCTCGAGGTGAGAACTCCCCTAAGAGGATAAAACTTTGGCCACAAAACCCTTTTCTATACATCATGCTTAAGGAATCCAGCTAGTTAATTACCAATTATGTTAGACCTCGATTGGAAACGTTTTATGACAATATCATTAGGATGTCATGGTACTTTTGATATTTAACTATGTGCAACACAAAAAAAAAATCATACACTACCATTAGCATGCTATAGTATTTGCCTATTTTGCAAACTAAAGAAATAGTTTTTAACAGTTTAAACAGTGTAAATCCCCTCAAAAAAAGTTTAATGTCCCTATAATGTACCAAAAAATGGCTCAATATTTTTTAAAACGATTTTATAATTGCACTCCAAAAGTAATTAATTAAATATGTATTTTACAATTAAAAGTTTTAGGTAATAAACTTCATTAACAAAATTTTAATACAAATATTTTTAAAATCAATATCTTAAAATTTAACTGAAAAAAACATGAGTCCTACATACAATTGATAGTTAGTTGGATTACTTAAATATATAGTCACAGGTTTGATTTATGATAGCGTGTATGAAAATGATCTTATGGTTAGAGGTTTACTCTTTAAGGGAGCTCCTACATCTAATAGATTTAGTCAGTATGCTGCTACTAATGAATACCTTAGAAAATAAAAACAAATTGAATCAGACAAAAAACTCATTTTGTTTTTATCAGATAGATAATTAATAAGTTAAGTTTATTTTGAAACACTGTTATACTAATGTAAATAATTACTCGAAAAAGTGCTTGGTCAACTATGAAAAAACAGGTAGAATAGTTTGGAATTATTGGATATTAGTATAGGTATATAAAAAGAAATTGGAGGCGTAAGATTTTTCTGTTTTTTGATAATTGAGAACAATAAAATAAAATTGGAGACGTGAGTTACTATGTACTCATGTGAATATATTATTTGTCATATTATGTTTTTGCATAATTTTGATGCAAATGATTGATAAAATTGTGAAATTGTCAAAATTTTTAAACTGGGGAGTTTACAGCAAGGAGTCAAGGAAGATGCTGGCGTGCCAAACTGTCATATGATATCTTGCATACTTAGCAGGCCTAGGAAACTTCCTGTCATATTTTACCCTGTTATCAATGCTTTATTTATTTATTTATTGTGTATTGCTCTATCATCACTTATAAATGTACAATTCGTAAATAGTCCAAGCATGTAAAATAATATCTCTACATTGCGCTAATTAATATGTAACTCCTGAGTTAGCTAAGTTAATTGTTGGTTTCTGTCAACAATGCACTAGTTGTACTCTCAAGGGGTCTGACATGACGCAAGGGATAAAAGTCATTAAAATGTATTCTTTCATAAAAAGTACAAAAGGTTTAAATCTGAAAAATGCTAAGAAAAGTATCATTATGTCATTTCTTACTTTTATATTTAAAAAGCGTATAAATACCTTTCTTTTTTATTTTTTGTGCTTGAAGTATTCATAATTAGTGTTGAAAATAAAACTTTTTAAGTTCTTCAACCCCTTCACTATCAAGTAAAGTTTATTTACACTAATGGCGTAATATATAAAAAAGTTATGTAACTACTTTAGAGAATTTTGAATTTTAATTATATATCTCATTAATATAAAACAGTGTATTTCATAATATTAGATCAATCACATATTACTAAAAAAAAATCGTAAAATAATTTTCTTATGAAGAATAGCCACCGCTTGATTAATCATAAAAAAGAATTATACACATTTAAGAAAGTTTAAAAATATCATTACATATACATTTCTTTCATGGGGATTCAAATGCGTATAATCTATAGGTAAGAGGTAAAATGTGCTTTTTTACAGCTAATGAGTGACCGAATAACAATATAATGTTTTTTATACTCAGTAACAGTATATTAAAATAAATTTGTTTAAAAATATTTTTAACACATTATTACTAGTGAAAACAATGAATGAATTATTGCGTTATTAATCAATATATATACTTTAAACAATTGCCTTATCTAAATCAAAGCGTTTGCCAATTTATATACTTTTAATCAATTATTGCTTCATTTTTTTTTCACGATATAATTTTCAAACAATATTAATGAAGTTTAATTTCATTCCATTGTTAATTATCCAAATATGGAAAAAGTAAATTTCTTCCATTCATTCCTTTTTTTTATTTCCAATTAATTTCTGTTATTTTTATTCTATCTCATCAAAGAAAAAAGATTAATTGAAGAAAAAGATTAATATTGATATACCATACAACACAATTTTGTTTTTGTTTTTGTTAACTATGATATAATCTAATCATATAAAATATATCATACACTATACTATGTGTAACTTTTGATACAATAAGAATAAAAGTTAAATACTTTTATTATCATGATAAGCTATCATATTGATAGCTTGTTGAGGTTTTTAAGCACATAGTAAATGATTCGATTTATGATAATGTACATAGAAAGGATATTATACGGTGCCTTACCCATTAATAAATTCCACTTTCAACACCATGTTGCCTCCTCACCGCTGTGCTCTTGTTGTCAAGGCGAATATGAGGACATTATTCATTGTGTTTGGGGTTGCTAATATTCCCATGAGATTTTGTATTCTTTGGGATTTAGTTTAGATAGCAACTTCTTCCTTGAGGATTTAGATACGTGGCTGGAGCGTCACATATAAAATTATTTTAATCTTAACTTTGTTGTTACTTTGTGGTGGGTTTGGAGAAGGCGCAATCAGTTGGTACTATTTGGGGTAGACTGGTTGAGCAATTACGTTCTGTCCAATGTTGTTTCTTCGATCAGGAGTATTACTAATTTATCTAGCAATGCAGCCGCAATGCCAAACAATCTACCCCAGGAAGTTTGGTGGCAAAAACCCAATAATGGAGTGACAAAGATGAATAAAGATGGAAGCCAAACTGGCACTAATGTTGATGCTTGGGCTAGCTTTGGAGGTGTTTTTAGGGATGATTATGGGGACTAGTGTGGTGGATTTTCTAGTTTTGTTAAGATTGTCTCTGTTTTATTTGCTAAATTTTGGGCAATTAGATACGGATTGATTCTAGCTTAGGACATAGGTTTCCATAACATTTGGTGCGAGAGTGATTCTCTTCATACGGTTACTCTTATCGCAGATGGGAGATGGGAGCCACCATGCACGTGCTATCCTCCTTACGGACATTAGTTCTTTGATGACTTGTGAATGGGTCGTGACTGTCACCCACATTCTACATGAAACAAATAATTGTATGGATTTAATGGCTAAGAAAGGCAGTGCTGGGTCGGTGGATTCAATTTTCTAGACTGACCCTCCTCATGAGTTGTTGCATGGACTACACGAGAACTCTATTGGGCGTAGATTCATGTGAGTTTAATTCTTTTATTTTGTTTGTTTCCTTTCTCTTGTAACCAAAAAAATATATAGAGAGGACATTGTGATAGAGTCCAAACTCACATCTGTGAGCTCTATGTCTCGAGAGCATTAATTGCTATTTCCAGCAATGAATACTAGAAGTTCACCAAAAAAAAAAAATGTTATATATCATCTATGCAATATAAAAAAGAGGATCATGTCTTAGTAACTAACAAACTCTTGGTATCTTTGAATTATATTGAACTCTTTTTTAAGTCCTCACATAGTTAAATAACTTTAAATACCATAATCAAATTTAATACTTCTTAGAAATGTTCAGAAAAACCAGACTGGGCTGGTTGAACTAGGATCCGACCTACTATTCGGTCTTGTTAGCCCTCAAAACCGGTCAGGAAAGAACTGATGAATAATTGGTTTGAACCGGCCTAGAACCGGTAAACCGAGCAAGCTAGTCTGGCCATGTCAAATTGTTTTTTTATAAAAAAGAGGCAAAATGACATTATTTTGGGGTTTTTTTAAACCTAAAATCTCTTTTTTTTTTTTCTAATTCTTTTTCTTTTCTGGTATAAGAATTAGTAACTTGAAAGATTTGATCCATATGTATAATGTTTATTTTGATTAAGAGATGAATTATGTTATATTCTATGGGTTTTGTTGATGCCTAATTTAATTTATAGTTATTTATGATATATATATATATAAAATTTTATATTTTTATATATATTTATATAAATATAGGTTTTATTATATACTGGTTATATTCCGATTGCATCCCTGATTGAATCTCTGAAACCTTACCCTAACTACTTCAATGTTCGGTCTGGTTTTCAGAAAGAACCTTGCTTCTTAGTGCTTCATTTATGACAAAGTTTGATATTATTAGACATGATAATATAAGATTTGATAGTATAATATAAAAAAACTATTGTATAATCTTTATCTTATCCCATGTTTTGATATGCCACATATAGGAATTATATTGATATGAATGAAAAAATGGCTCAATTCACATTTTTCAAATGACAAACGAAAGAGCAGGACACCAACAACAGGTGACTGCTAATGGGTGGGGACTAGTAGCAGCTGACACACCACATGTAGGAGATAATAATGACACAAAATAGTATGCCAGGGTTAATTTGAGATCAAAGAATTAAAACAATACTCTCAAGTGTAACTAGAACTCCTCAAACATGATAATTTAATCTTATAATTATAATATAAATATAATTAGACTATATAATATTATATTATCTTATGTGATACCAAGTATATGATAAAAATTAAGATTTATAGTATTAATTAATATAATAAGATCTTATCCTCTATATCTCACACACACAAACACACTAGACCTTAATTTTGCTTACAAAAATACGGAGTTGGGTGAAAAAAATTTGGAAAAAAAAAAACAGTAGTGGAGATTAAGAATACGAAATTGTAGGTGGGTAGTAAATTGTAGAGTACGTAGATGCCACGTCGGGAGCCACGTAGACCTGACACCGATCGAAACCTCAGCTCGCCTTGCTGCCTACCCAGACATATGTTGTCGCTGCAGACACGGAGAGAGAGAGAGAGACACACACAATAGGCCTCCTCCTCTCTTCCATTTTGAGTTGATTTGAGTCGAAGAAAACTTTGATACAAAGAAAGAGAGAGAAAGACAGGTCCAACTTCCTTCGCAACCAGTATTCTCCTTTTTAGTCCACTACGCTTCTTTCTCTCTCTCTCTCTTCATTCATCACTTTAACATTTCCTCCCATTTCTCTTTTTACTCTATCTTTCCCTCTCAAACAACAAAACTAATTAAAAAGCTTCTACTTCACTTCAAATCACAATTTTTTTTTTCACTTATTATTATTATTATTATTTTGAAAATTCAATTCAATTATTTGACTACTATAGTCTTGTTGAGCTTTTTATTGGATCAACCCAACTTGTTGTGCTCTTGCTCTTTCTTTTCCTCTGAATTCACCGTTTCTGGGTTCTATTGTGCTTCGATCGAATTGGGTATTTGCAGGATCTGCGTTGCCCTTTTGTTTATGACAAAAAAGTTTTGATATTTTTTTTGAAGGGTGTTGGAGCCAAACCGAATCGGCGGTTTTGGATCTGATCGGGGAAGAAACAGCGCCATCTGATGGCGCTGTTCAGAAGGTTCTTCTACCGGAAGCCGCCGGATCGGCTTCTCGAGATCTCCGAGAGAGTTTACGGTACACCTTTACTTTTTTCCATATTATTATTATTGTTGTTGTTGTTGTTGCTGTTTTTACTTTGCATAATTGAGCTCGTAAATGCATTAGTTGCTGCAAAACCCCTAGCATTTTGACCCGTTTCCAACTCTATAAATAGTAGCCTGTTAAGTGGCAGTTGAATTTGCAGCTTTTAGTTTCAAGATTCATTTTAATGTTTGGAAGCTAAAGTGACTTAACTTTGATTATCTTTTGAAACAATGCCTATATGGTAGATTGGTAATGTGCTGCTACATTGTGAACTTTTTTTTAACTTTAAAACCCTTTTTTTCTCTGCTCACATGCTTCTTCTATTCTAGTAGGAAGTAAATACTTCTGTGAATCATTACAGGAAAACAAAATAAAGCAGTATCTAAGTCACATTAGTCATTCCTCAATTGAGGATTGCTAGTTGATGAACTCTGCAAACTGATACCATATTGCTGTTGTCCTTTTAAGACTTCGTACTCTATGCCTTGCACTAGTTGCTCTTTTTTTTTTTCCTAATACATTGTAGTAAAGATGATGTTTGACTATTTGGCAGAATTAAGTGCCTTCGTCTGTCAAAAATCCAGGACTGTCTAGGGATTGATCTTCTTAAGCTTAGGTGTAATAAAATCATCTCGTCTGCGCTTGAAGTGTTTGGTTTTCTCAACTTAATAAAATGAAAACACGGATTTTGAAGTTGTGAATAAGTTTTTAGTTTTGTCACTTTTATGTGTTCGGTCTCTAGGATAATGTCTGACTGTTCCTTCTTTGTTTCCGCAGTTTTTGATTATTGCTTCTCCACGGATGTCTTGGAAGAAAATGAGTACAGAGTTTATATGGGGGGAATTGTGGCTCAGCTGCAGGATCACTTTCCAGATGCTTCTTTCATGGTGTTCAACTTCGGAGAAGGGGATAGACGCAGCCAAATCTCGGACATATTTGCTCAGTATGACATGACAGTGATGGAATACCCTCGGCAATATGAGGGTTGTCCCCTTCTGCCTCTGGAGATGATCCATCACTTCCTCCGATCAAGTGAAAGCTGGTTGTCTTTGGAGGGGCAACAAAATGTGCTTTTGATGCACTGCGAAAGAGGAGGTTGGCCTGTGCTGGCATTTATGCTAGCGGGTCTTCTATTATACCGTAAACAGTACAGTGGGGAGCAGAAAACTCTTGAAATGGTCTACAAGCAAGCTCCCAGAGAACTTCTCCACCTTTTATCTCATTTGAACCCACAGCCTTCTCAGTTGAGATATCTTCAGTATATTTCTAGGAGACATTTGGGTTCTGAGTGGCCCCCATCAGAAACACCCTTGTATTTGGATTGTCTGATTCTTAGAGTCCTTCCATTATTTGATGATGGAAAAGGTTGCAGGCCTGTTGTACGTGTGTATGGTCAGGACCCCTCAAAACCTGCTAATAGAAGTTCAAAGCTTCTTTTTTCAACTTCAAAATCCAAAAAGCATACTTGCCACTACCTACAGGTGCTCACGATTTACACTATTCATACTGAGTTGTGAATTAATGAGATAGAATGTCCTCTGAATAAATTTTAATCGCAGGCAGAGTGTATGCTTGTGAAAATTGATATCCGTTGTCGTGTTCAAGGGGATGTTGTACTTGAATGCATACATTTAAATGAAGATTTCATCCGTGAGGAGATGATGTTTAGAGTTATGTTCCATACTGCATTTGTGCGGTCAAATATATTGATGCTAAGCCGTGATGATATTGATATATTGTGGGATGCAAAGGATCATTTTCCCAAAGACTTTAAAGCTGAGGTAAGTTATAGTTATTCTTCTGCAAAAGCTATTTTTTGATGCAGTTCAAGTTAAAACACAAACTCATATCTGTTACAGGTGCTTTTTTTGGATGCTGATGCTGTTATACCTGATCTAACCACGGTCACAGTGAATGATGATGCAAATGAAACTGAAAGTGCTGAGACTGAAAGTGCTTCCCCTGAGGAATTCTATGAAGTGGAAGAGATTTTCAGCACTGCAATTGATGGACAGGAAGGTAAGGGGGAGTATGATTCTCATCCTGTTCATGACAATGCAGTGGATGACCAAAATCATAAAGAGGTTTGGAAGGAGGAGTTGGATCCTCCTCATACTTTTCAGGATTGTGCGCCAGATGAAGGGGCTCACAAACGGGTTGACGAGATGGATTCTGGTATAAATGTGGTGAAAGACATCTCTGTTGATGATGTGAAATACAAGCTTGATGAGAGCCTTGATTCAGATGCTCATGCGGTGAAGGACATTGCTGTGGATGATGGAGAAATTAAGCCAACTTCTGCTGCAGTTGTTTCTGATATGATTCAAGCTCTGGAAACAAAGGAAGTCAATGTGGATGTGCCCCAGGAAATGGTAGTTTTGCAAAACAATTATGATGAAGATAACAAAGCAACAGAAAGGGACTTAGAATCCAAGGCAGGGCAGCAGATGCCTGATATTTCAAGACAAAAGTCTGGTAAACAGCTTCCCTCTGCTGCAAAGAAACAGCCTCCATCAAACTCGAAGCCATTGGGAGATGCAATTACAGCAAAGCAAAAGATTAAACAGCAAGAAAACCAAGGTTTTCAGGCAAAACAAGCTAAGGCGAGTGCTCCTACTCAATGGATTCCTTCCAATAAGGGTTCTTACATAAATTCAATGCACGTCTATTATCCACCATCAAGAAATAATAGTGCACCTGCTGCACTGTCAAATTTTACGGCTTCAAAGGATAAAATGGAAGATGTCAAAGCAAGGTCTTTTTCTGCTACTTCTGTCTCTACAACAGTTATTTCTAATGACATGAAAAATGACCTGAAAAGTCGTAAGGCAGCCTCTTCAAAATCTTCATTATCATCTATTAAAGAAACATCTCTTCAGTCAGATACTCAAGCACCTCATCAGAGCTCAGAGCAAGAGCAAGAGTTACAGCCACCGCCACCGCCACCGCCACCGCCACCGCCACCGCCTCCGCCTCCGCCTCCGCCTTATGCTAGAAGCTCTTCTTTACATGTTTTGGAACCCTCATCATTATCGGATGATCTATCATCTCAAGCTCCTCTATCTCCACTAGTATCACCATCGTCGTTGGGCATAAAGGTGTCCATTACGCCGCCACCTCCGCCACCTCCACCTCCGCCCCCTCCCCCTTTTTTTGGGCAAAATAGGGTGAGCTTCCCACCTTCTCCATCCCCTTGGAAGTCTATGTATTCATCAATTTCCATACTTGGAGAGTCCAATGGTTCTGAAGTGTTCACTGCAGTGGTCCCTCCTCCTCCTCCTCCTCCTCCTCCTCCACCAATGCCTTTGTTAAGGTATGGAGTTTCATCCATTCCTCCACCTCCTCCTCCTCCACCTCCCCCCTTGCTTCCTGCATTGTCCACACATAGTGCTCCACCCCCTCCACCCCCAACTACATCACATAAAGCTCCACTAGTACCCCAGCCACCACCCCCACCTAATTCACATATAAGTTCACCTCCACCTCCACCTCCACCACCTCCATCTTTTAGCAAAGCTCCACCGCCACCGCCTTTGCCTCCTTTTAGCAAAGCTCCCGCTCCACCGCCTCCGCCTCCGCCTCCACCTCCTTTTAGCAAGGCTCCCCCGCCATCGCCTCCACCTCCTTCTAGTAGAGCTCCACCTCCCCACCACCGCCTCGCCTCCACCTCCTTTTAGCAAGGCTCCCCGCCACCGCCTCCACCTCCTTCTAGTAGATCTCCACCTCCCCCACCACCGCCTCCTCCATCAGGTGGAGCCCCACCTCCCCCTCCACCACCTCCAATTTCTAGAGCGCCGCCTCCCCCACCTCCACCAATTCGTGGAGCGCCACCACCACCTCCGCCAATGCCTGGAGCACCACCTCCTCCGCCACCTCCGGGTGGTCGAGGTCCACCTCCTCCACCACCTCTTGGTCGAGGCCCTCCTCCTCCGCCACCTCCTGGTGGTCGAGACCCGCCTCCACCTCCTTCCAGTGCTCCTGCTCCACCTAGACCTCCTAGTGGTGCACCTCCACCACCTCCACCCAAAGGTTCAAATGTTGGAGCTGATCCAAGAGGGAGAGGGCGTGGTTATGTACGCCCTGCAGGAGCAGGTGCGATGGCGCCTCGACGATCATCCTTAAAGCCATTGCATTGGAGTAAGGTTACAAGGGCACTGCAAGGAAGTTTATGGGAAGAATTACAGAGACATGGCGAATCTCAAATGTAATCTGTCTTGTCTACTATTGCATGTTTGTCTGAATCATTTCAATTTTGTATATATGTACACTGTCCTTCCTGCTTTCTGTATCCTTATGTTTGTAATAACTGGTTTTATATTCTATCTTAGTGCACCGGAGTTTGATGTTTCAGAGCTAGAGAAGCTTTTCTCAGCAAATGTTCCAAAACCTGCTGATTCAGGTGGTAAATCTGGAGGGCGGCGCAAATCCGTTGGATCTAAATCTGACAAAGTCCACTTGGTATTCTGCTCTATGAATATTCCTGACATTTGAATCTTCAAAAATCCATGTGTAGTGGTGATTTGATGGTTTTCGCTCATTCTTTCGTTCTAGAATTGGAATTCACCATGACTCATAGTTTTACATCCCACATGCTGCTATAGTTCAACACTATATATATAGAGGTGTGTGCATGCATGCATGCGTGCGTGTGTGCGTGCGTGTGTGTGTGTGTGTGAAATTGGAATTTACTGCTGTTGATTTGTATAATTGGTGATTTTTTAATTAAAGAAGTCATCTAAATTCCTAACTCGAATGATCAGGTACTTGCTCTAAATTTATTGAGGAAACAAATGTATACTTCTCTCTAGTTTTGTTATGCCTGTAAAAGTATCTGGCATACCTTGATATATAATGCATTAAGCATGTTGTTGACTGCATTGATTACATCTCTTTGTACAAAATTTGATGTTCTTGTATTGTTCCTTGTCTATCTCTTTTATGCTCCTGAAGTTAAAATTCTGATGCTGCAAATTTAATGAACTGTGAGGTGCATTTTGGTGCCGCTTTGTGCTGTTAGTGCTTAAAGACAATATTTCTCAAAAACTCATTAACTTGATGTTTAATTGGTGCTTTCCTAATCACAGATCAATAACTTGTGTATTTGTATTGTTGATTGTAGATTGACCTAAGGAGGGCTAATAATACTGAAATTATGCTTACTAAGGTTAAGATGCCACTTCCTGATATGATGGTAAGCTGATACTTGGTGTGACCAATTTTTTATCGTCATTTAGATCGAGCATTTCATAATGAAACTTATTCTAACGCAAGTTGCGTTCTAATGAAAATTATTTTTTAGTTCGCATAGAGGATGGTTATTGAAATTTGAAATAACTTTCATATGTGGGTTGTTAATACTTAAGTCCACTGTTAATAGGTATTCCCAGTAACAATATGAAATCTCCACCTGTAACTGTTGGTGGTTAAGTATTGTCTAACATGCTAAAATGGATATTCTCAGGCTGCAGTACTGGCTTTGGATGAGTCAGTGTTAGATGTTGATCAGGTGGAAAATCTCATTAAGTTTTGTCCTACCAAAGAGGAGATGGAACTTTTGAAGGTAAAGCTTAACAAATTTATCCGTAATTCTTATATCTTGTTTTGTCAATTGAGGTTTCTCATTCGTGGCATCTGCTGTTACAATGAAGCATACTCTGATTTGTTTTCTTATCTAATTTCGATTCCCTTTGTCTATGATTGTTAAGGGATACACTGGTGATAAGGAGAATTTGGGGAAGTGTGAACAGGTGTGTACTAATTTATTTTAGTCATGGCATTATTTATGATAGGTATTTACAGAAAAGAGTTGGTACTTAGAATTATATGAGATACCTTTTGTATCCATAGCTGATCTTGGCATCTGTGGTTGATTTGTTTTACCATTATTGCTTGCTTCAAAATCTGGAAGGGATTTGGGAGGAATAGTGATGAAATGATGTAGCTAGCTATCCAATAAGAGGAGAATCTTCTTTTTAAGAAAACAATTGTTGGGATGCCAATTGGAATTTTACAATTGCAGGACTCTGGGTATAGATAGTTGCATAGTTTGAAGCACTGAATACTGCAATTAAATGAGGCTTTAATTTTGGAAGTGAATTTACATTTGATTATAGTGATGTATAAATTTTTTTATAAGGAATCTAATTCTTCAAAAAAAGCAATTCATGTGAATTCAAAGTCCATATACTAATACAGTGACAGTCTGGTTGCTGTTGCCTGATTGCTTGTGGAAGAGAAAGTTTTTTAGCAGTTACAATTCGCCACCTTTCCCTTTAGATGTTGGGTTATACACTAACTCATTTGTTCTTTGCCAATGCAAAATCCTATAATACACATGAATGCATGATCATATTCTTCTATATATTTGGTTATGTTTCAGTATTTTTTGGAGTTGATGAAGGTGCCACGGGTGGAGTCAAAATTAAGAGTATTCTCTTTCAAGATTCAATTTCTGTCTCAGGTTTGGTGGTGCCTGTAATATTTTTCTGAATGTTTTGTGGATTTGGTTTTTTTTTTTTTTGGTTTTTTTACCTCATTGTACTCTTTTATGCAGGTTACAGAATTTAAGAAGAGTTTAAACACTGTGAACTCTGCCTGTGAAGAGGTATTTTCCTTATGAAACTAACATTGTGTTGCTTGTTTTTCTTTGACCCTGTCCATGTTTTGTTGGTAATAGGTCCGAAGGTCTGTGAAGCTGAAGGAGATCATGAAGAAAATCCTGTATTTGGGTAATACATTGAATCAAGGAACTGCAAGGGGTAAGCCATTTTTAATTGTTGCAATGCCCTTATCATTATTCCTTTTTGGACACAGTAAAGACATATGGTGCTAGTAACATTTAGATAATCACTGGCCTTTCCTTTTTTCAGTGGTCAAAATTTTATTTGATTTTCTGTTAGATCTCATCTAATATAAAATTTCCTGTTTATGGATAAGTATTAGTATCAAATGTTTTCATTTTATGCAGGATCTGCAATTGGATTCAAGTTGGATAGTCTTTTAAAGCTCACTGACACTCGTGCTTCTAACAGTAAGATGACACTGATGCATTATCTTTGCAAGGTATAAGTTTTAAAGCTCTCTGACACTTGTGCTTCTAACAATAAGATGACACTGATGCATTATCTTTGCAAGTTATGAGTATCAATTGCAATAATGAATATATAATTTGGTGACTTAGCTATTTTCCCCTATTTGAGCTCTAGGTTCTAGCTGAAAGATCGCCTGGACTTCTTGATTTTCACTTGGACCTTGTTAGCCTGGAAGCTGCCACTAAGGTGATGATTTGTACTTGGTTCTTTATAGCCAAAAATGGTCAACAGAAGTTTGCTACCCTGGTTTATTGGTTTTGTTTCACTTTGTCCCCTTGCAAAACTGAGCACATTCCCTCCTGTGACTTATTTTAAATGGCCTGGGTGTCATACAAATTAAGAGTTAACTCATAGTTTAGAATTTCTTGAGTGGGCAAGTGACTCATAAAAAAACAAGTACCACTTTCAATTATCATCATAGCTTGCCACCCAAGCTCATCATTTTGGTATATTCATAAATTACATCTTTTTGAATCCTATATCTGCCAAAAATCCACAGAGGACTTTACAAAAAAAAGAAAGTGTTAATAAATGGGAATTTACAAGTTGTAAATTATGAGGAAAAGAGCAATTGAACTTATTTAAATTAGGGTAGCAGACTGCATCTGAGCCAAACAGTGAAGACCAAAATGCAAATAACTTCCTTAAACTTTTGGCCCTTTCCCAAATATCCCCAGTGGTCTACAATTTGGTAATTATTCCACTTAAAATTATTTGGAGAATATTCCCTTTTCATGCTGAAGTGTGTAAATTTAGAAGCCTTAATTGAAAAAGGTATTGCCAATAATCACTAAATTAAGAAAAATTTCACTGATTAGCAGATCTTGAATCAAGTTCCAGCAAAATCTCTATTCATTTGACACACATTTCTTGTTTTCTTTCACTATGGAAGGGGATATTTTCTGGATGTTGAAAAAGGAGGATAAATGCATCCTTCATTTACTTGAGTGTCAAAGTTAAAGTGGTCATTTGCCTTTTAGCCAAAAGAAAATGCTGTTGGGACCATTTAATTTCCAGTATTAGCCTTAGGTAATGGAGCCACAACTCGTATTGATTGGAAGCTGTACTTCTTGCAGATACAATTGAAGTCATTAGCTGAAGAGATGCAGGCAATCATCAGGGGATTGGAAAAGGTTAAACAGGAGCTTGCTGCATCTGCAAATGATGGACCTGTGTCCGAAGTTTTCTGTAAGGTGTTTAACATGTTTATGTTAGACTCTTGGTTCTTCATTATATCATGGGAATAAAACAAAGAATGTTTTAAAATGAGTGATGATCCTGGTTTTTGTGCATCATCAATGTAGTTGACACTGTAGTTATGATAACTATCATCATCAATCAATTAAAGTTAATGGTTTTTGTGCATCATCAATGTAGTTGACACTGTAGTTATGATAACTATCATCATCAATCGGGTAGATTCTTATGCTTCCAACTCCATATGACACTGCACCAAGCTCCAACCAAATAATGCGATTTTAGATTTCTGATATGGAGAGACTGGGAAGTCTTGGTGCATTGTTCATTTTTTTCTCTTTCTTGCTCATTGTTGTATCTTGACTTTCCTGTTTTTCTATTAAAAAAATAAAATAAAGTTGTGTAATCTGGTTCTTGTTAACATTCTTGTTGAAATTTGGGATGAGATATCAAAGGGATAGTGAGGAACTAAAGAAAACATATTACACGAATGGTACTTATAATTTTGTTGTATAACACTGACTTAGACAACACTCTCACACTCCTGTTTTGGGTGCATTGCAAGTAATTGATTTAGTTAAGCAAGAAGACTTTCCTAAACACATGACAAATTATATTTCTCAGCAACTCCAAATGCTTATCTTTTACTTATTTTCAAATTGGTTCCAAGTTGTTTTGTCTGCAAACTTTTTGCATGTTATCATGGTTGTTATCAGCTTCACCTAAACTCTAATGGCGATGCAAATTTGCTTAAGGAATTGTGTGACTATTAGCCCTTTGTCATTACAAGAGAAAAATTAATCTCCACATGTTTCTCAAGTCTTCCATAATGTGTAAAACGAAAATTAAGGGGAGCTTTAAATTCCTTTTGAACAATGAATGAGTTTTCCATCACATTACATGGATAAATCCGATTCTACTTTATATGGTTTGTTATGTGGTTATACTTTCAGTACATTTGACTCTCTTTTAAATCTTCTTTTCAGACATTGAAAGAATTTATAGCTGTAGCTGAGTCAGAGGTGGCATCTCTAACAAGCCTATATTCTGTGGTGGTAATTTTCTTATCCTTCTTTTTGGTACATTAGGCACCTACACAGATAAAAAGATTGGGTAATTTGTCAATGGACAGGGTAGAAATGCTGATGCACTCGCACTATATTTTGGTGAGGATCCTGCTCGTTGTCCATTTGAGCAAGGTAAATTGATGCTGTATACTTCATATTGTCAGTATAGCTATATAACAATGGCCATTGGTCTTTTAACTGGTGATCTTATACTTCATTTAACTGACGTTTCTAGGCAAAGTGCATTTTCATGAACTGTTGCATTCTTGATTGGGACAAGTGTGAATTTTATACAATTAGGTGGTTTAGAAGTGTGGTTTTCTTTTATAGGGTTATGGAAGGATATTTGTATATTTTGTGCTTCTAATGGAATCTGCACCAGCTACTGCATAGTTTCTTTTAAGTGATATGTATGGTAATAAGCTGCTGAATTGACAGAAATGATTGTCCCCCTTGGATCCTATGCTTTGTGACGAAAGAAAGAAATTTGACAGGAGGGCAGGGGATGAGATAGTGAATAGTCAATGAATAATAAGATAAATGGAGGGAAAGATCAATGTGGGGGCTGAACTGAATGAAGTTTCATCACCCATGTGTGTTTCTGTTATGTTTGGAAAAAATAGTGAGATGTTCTTTGAACTCTTCTTTATGATGGTCAAACTAACTTGTTGGTTTGACGATTACAGTCACTGCAACACTCTTAAATTTTACAAGGTTGTTTCGGAAAGCACATGAAGAGAATTGCAAACAAGCAGAGTTAGAGAAGAAGAAAGCAGAGAAAGAGGCTGAAATGGAGAAGGCTAAGGGCATTAACTTGACCAGGAAGAGTGGAAAAGATAGTTGACGGCTGGATTTTCTGCTTCATTGCACTGACATGATGCTCTTGCCAAAGAGCAGGAATTTACCCATGGTAGTAAGGGGACTGCTTCTTTGACCCATTAAGAAGCCTCCCTTTCCATGATGATGTGACAATTAGCCTTTCAAGCTGATCTATTTGTGTCGGAATTGCAAATTCCTGCTACCTGTGGACCTCTGAACATACAACAGGCTTAGGAGTTGGTCCTCTAATGGCGTGCTGCTGAATCAGATTCATATGGCCAATTAAACTTTCTAATCAGAATACTCTGGAAAGTCCAAATTTAGACGCCCAATGGATGCTTAATGCAATTGCTTGAGATGCCATCCACAGCCAGTGGGTGCAATGGGAAATGATGGATCTGGTCCCTCTCACTTTGATGCAAGAAGAAATTTTGTAGTTGATCATGTCTTCTGTTGCAGTGGAGCTAGCATTTGCTTGCATCATTCATTTGGCAGTTTGTTGGCTCCAGAGCATATGTTTTTTGGATTTGTAAAGCACCAAAGTCAACCACGGTACCAAAAAACCTTGTACAAAGTTCTAACCCTCCCCTTTAGGACCCAATTCTTTGTCATGTAACATAGAAATTAGTTTCCTTTTTTATAGAGATTTTGGTAGTACCCTAAAGAAAATGTTGTATAGCTGTCAGTTGAGATAAAATAGAAATCAGGTCATTGTATTGTAACTGTAACATATGTGAAGAGTAGGCCGGGTTAGGAATGCTAGTTTCATTTTTCATGTGAAATACAATACTTAGTAGTGAAGTGTAAAATGTTCTTGCCGCATTCTGTTGTCCCAGCTTATGAAATTTACCACGCTGGAGTATTTTGTGCACCATGTTATTAGCGTGCGAACAGTGTAGATTCAGTAGTAGTGCATCTACATAATGGTGCTCTCCGGAGGTGTGCCTCACTACACTAGTTGCATCATGTGGGAGACATTTTCCATTTAAGTAATGTTTGGTGTATAATAAAATTGTATAATAAATACATACCACACATTTTATTATCATTGAATATGATGAGTGAGTGGGATGAGTGAGGATCATGCATTATATTCAATTGTGATAAGATGTGTGGTGTGCATTTATTGTTTAATCTTGTTGTACACCAAATATTATTCTTTCCAACTATAACACCATTTGTTGATCATACATGTTTCATTAGCTGCTGTAGTTTAGATTTGTTTGGTGGATAAAGATATTCTCATCTTATTTTTATTACACTATTTTTATATTATTTCTGAAATAATTGAACAAGAGGAATTTACTCTATTGATATACATTTTTTTACCCCAAAATGAGTAGTAGTGTGAACACAGTATCAAGTAGAAGTGTGAAGAAACTATTTTCCTTGTTCAATTGAGTTATAGTATAACAGGCTGAGTAGTGTTTATTTCATGAATTATGTTACGTGGACATAACTTGCATTAGCCTTTGTATTGATCTATTCTGAAATGGTTCTATAGCAGAAAAGTCATTATTTGTACTGAGAAATCCTAATTCCTCGGCCAAGTGGATGGTATTCACTGTTTTGCCATTCTCAAACTCCAAAGCGTTGAACTTCCACACGGATCAACCAGTTGATAATATTCTGGACATGATGGAATTTTACAAACACAAAATCCAATTCAGTAGTATAGTAATAGTCAGCTTTTTCAATAATTAAATGAGTTTCTTGGCATAGAGTCTCAATGACACTATGGATTCAAACCATAGTAATGAGAAAATCATATCATTCGTTGGTTTTGACACTAATGGTCACAAGCGTATTCAAAGAAAATTAGCACACATGTTCTAATGCAAAATAATTGTGTTCTGCATGGGATCAGCGAAGTCATTTTTGGTTCTTTTATTTGGATTAATGGTAGCATATTAGTGAACCAACGTGCCACTAGTTATGTCTTCCACATGAGATTGTGGCTCCTTTGCAAGGTGTATACGAAAACTGACGAAATGATATGTCACAAATTGACTTTGGTTATTTAACCAGTTTCTCTGCTAAACGGTTATCCATGTTTTCCTGACGTGATTTGCCTGATTTGTCAATTTTCCTGCTTAAATGATTTGAGCCATATAGAAACCCTCTTTCAGAAAACATTTGGACGCTAGAATTTGTTTGACTAGTCAGAAAAAAAAATGTTAAGCAATGAAAATTTTGTCCACATATATTTGTCACAGTGATGTAATGTACATGTTAAACTCATAAATGGTAGGTCGATCATACCAATCACAGTGATGTAATGTACATGTTGAACTCATAAATGGTAGGCCGATCATACCACTTATTTTATCCAGTAACTACCCTTATTTTCTGTTAAAAATTTTGGTAATTTATTCTACAAAATCCAACACAAAATTCGTGGGAAGCCTTTGTGTTATTCACACCGTAAATGATTATCATTTACTAATTTACAAGGTAAAAGTGATGAAATCAAAAGAAGGGGCGAGTCATAGAATATAACAGAAAAAAAAACATTTAATATAAAATGGTGAACTACTCTCTAGCTTCTTGTATCTGCACATGGCTGAGCTCAGATTCCTCTATTGAAAACCTTTATAACTTCAAAAGTTGCTCGATTTCCTTCTAGCAACATGAATGAATTTTGTAAAACTTTCTGCTATACTTGCTCAAAAACAACTAGCAGCTCCTTCTTCTTTAGCCTTTGACCAAATCAATAACTTGCTACCTTATGTCAAGGTAGTTCATCAAAATACTTGGTCCCTATGTAACCATAATCATCCTCCTCTTGAAATTCAATCCTCAGCAAATGTTTGCCCTCCTGATCAACCCATGATCCGCTCTTAAAGCTTTTGTAGAACATGTAGCTCACAATTGTGTCAAGAATGAGAAAGATTGAGTACAAGTAAGCAATGAAAATCCCCTCTAAAGCCACATAAGGTCCTACCTTTCTAGCCATATGATAAGCCCTTACAACCCGGAATTGGAACAAGGCCTCAATGGCAGCCAAGGCCACATTAACAGGAAGTGCAAGGAACAATGCCATTGATGTCCTTTCCCTTATCATAACACAAGCTTTCAGGATTGCAAGGTATCCACCATGTCCTTCCACACCAGATAGAGCCAGTGCCATGTTGCATATGACAAGTGCATTGGCAAGGATCACAGAAAATAGAACCGCACCGGATGCTGACATGAAGAGGAGGCTACTTGGGGAAGAGTAGCCAAGCCCTTCAATGCAGTTGAAACCCAAAAACAGGATAGAAAATGCAGTTGCATTTGCTGAGAGGATCAAGAAGCAGTTGCATATATAGGTGTGCAGGAGTGGCTTGTAAAGGGATATTATTGAACTGAAGGAAGGTGGCAACAGAATTCTTTTGTGTTGATTGAGAGCCTGGAATATTGATGCTTTTGCTATGAGGAGAAAAGTGAGGGTGAAAGGAAGGGTAAGGACTGAGGAAGTAATAGTTTGAGAAACCTTGAGGTTAAGGATGGTGAACAATTCTGAAGGAGGAAAGCCCGCAGCATCAAAGAGAGTCCTTAGGCGATTGTATATTTGATGCAAGAGGGATGAAGGACCAGGATTTAAGGCTTGTGAGAGGAGTATTGAAGCTGAGAAAGGAAAAGCAAGGAAAACTGCTGTTGAGGTGAAATAATGATAGTTTTGAAGAAAACTGTGAATTGATCTTCTGAGTATCTTGCTTGAATCTTCCATTGGGAAATATTGATATGATATGTTTTTTTTTCTTTGCGAAAAGAGGGGAAGAAGAAGGAATTGGAGATGAATTGGGATGGCTCCTCACTCCTCAGTGATCACCAATATAGACTCTATAACACTGATATGGGGTGCTGTTTGTTACAAAGGAATAAGGAGTTGGTGTTTCCTTTTCTATTGAGTTTTTCTTATATGGGTTTGCTCTTTCTTTTGGGAGTATGGTAGGTTAGAAAGTTAAAAGAGGTTGGTGCTTTTTGATGAAGAGATAGGCCAACAACAAGAAACTAACAAGTGATGAGGTGGATTGGTTTGGACTTTGTTTTTACCATAGAATTTGGACACATTGTGTAGTTTTTCATAGTGTTCTACGAATCCCCCCAACCAGATTATTAGCTGGTTTAAGAGAAGGTTTCAAGCTTGTAGCACCTTTTCCTTGGTTTCACGGTTTATAATATAATCAGCAATTAGCAATAAGCCACTAAAGTAATTTGGTGCAACAATGCTTTTGGTCTTTGTCTTTGATGATGAGAGCTTTCTTCTCTTCTCTTTCTAGCTAGCTTGCTTAAAATTTACATTGTTAATAGCTTATTATTGTTGGTTCCAAGTTACAATCCTTTTTCCAAAGTACCAAAAATAAATTATAAATCACGGCAGAATGAAGCATTTGATGCTGGCCCCATCATCATCCTTGAAATTAAAGCGTCGATTTTATTTTATTTTTGATGGGGTCAATTTTAAACTATTAAAAAGCAATATGTGACATGAGTGCAAAATATAAAAGGAAATCCACATCTTGACGAAGAAGGGAAATGGAATTCAATGCAAGTTGCCGTAACATGGAATGAAGGATGCCATAAAGTAGTGGTAACCTTGCGACGCATGACGCTCAAGGTGGGGCCACGACCCTAGTTTTGGCACTTTTCACATGATATTTGTAACTTATACGTAGCTTGTAAGCCATAGTAGCAGCTATAACTAAATATTTTTCATTCACCTAAAAAAAATCAATGTATTTCATATATACACATATATGCATAAAATAAAGAAATTATTTTGCTGCACTAAATTTTACATCATCAATTAATTACATGTTCTAATTTACAACACTTTTTAATGTAGTGTTGAATAACAATAAAAAATTAGATGTCATTATAAGAAAAAAAATTAAACCCACGAAGCATATAAATTAAATTTTAAAAAATAAAAGATACGTGTGATTTACCTTCTACTTCCATCAACAATTATTAGAAGCAAAAAAAAAGGGACTACTTAATCATTTAATAAAATCCAGACGATCAGTTTAACATCAAATCACATGCATATCACGCATAATTAATGATTAATGTCAAATTAAAATGCGACACAAGGGATGTGGGGTAGCCGTGGAGCCAATGACTAATTGACTACAAGATTAGCCATAAGGATATCAATGGTCTTTGGAGTAGTGGTCGAGCTATAATCTTAGTTGGGGTCATTGGTGGCCAATGAAAAGAGGACATAACAGGGTGATTTCTGGTGTAAGTATCATTTATTTGGTGAGCAGAACCAATTTGACCTGGTAATTAGTTTGAGGTTTTTCTATTGGAGCTTGGGCGTATTTTGATTTGATTCTGTTAATATACGGAGAGGGAATATTATATAATTAACAAGATTGAGTATTTTAGTTTTGGTTATACTTTCTCCACTTGTTGAGATGTCAACACAATTGTTGACATTGCAACTGAAATTTAATTGCAATTAGGTCGTTGAATACAAAATAATAGACTTGAAAGGTTTGGGGAATGCATGGAGGGGAATTCCGGGTTTCTTTCTTCTGAAAAGGGGGGAAAAAATAGAAAATCGTGTGACGACAATAAAGAGTTCGAACTTGGGAGCATTATTATTTATGAAAAAGCGAAAACTATACAGTATACAAGAAGTGTCGGTTCCATTTATTTATGGCTAAAAAAGCGATTTAATCAAGTTTATTTTAAATATGAATATTTGTCTGGTGAAAAAAAATTGTTTTAATGGATGCAATTCAATTTTTCTTTTTATGAAAAAATAATTCCTTTCTAATAACATTCCTGTGTCAGTTCCAGGCTTTCATTTTTGTATTTTTCTTCTTTTCTTTTAAACTCCTGCTAATCACACTCAATCATAGTTTGAAATGTATATTTTAGCAAATTTTCGTGTTGTTGAAAAAAAAAATGCACTAACTTTTTTTGAGTAAGAAAGTGGGAAGCCTAACTAAAAGAAACAACATGATCTCCTTCTACATTACAACTTTGAAATCGGGAAATTTCCACATTTTTGGGACAATTTGGCATTCATTTAAGTGGCTTTAGTATATTTGGTAAAATATTATAACTAAAGAGTGAATGATTAACAATATAATACTGCGTAACGGCATGGAAATGTACCATTTATTTCTCAGTTGGCAGCATCAAGTTGTATTTGATTAAAAGATCAAATTTGAGAATCATTAATAGATCATCATTCAACAGCACAATATGATAATATTTTAAGAGTAAGTTTTAGTATATTTATTTTATATAAATAATTTTTGAGGTAAAATTAAGTCATATATAATTTATATCCTGACTTTTCAAAATATAAATCTAGACACTTAACTTTTTTAACAGTGCAAAAATATACTAGATTTTCCAAATAGTGTAAAACTATTAATCATAGATCAGGTATCGGTTTGCACCTAATAAGAAGATTAGGGAATTACGATACATATGTTAAAATGTTAGATTATAGACTATACATGACTTAAAATTTAGGGGGGCATTTTACCCTATTTTTTAATCAGTTATGTAATAATTTTCGCATAAGATTTTATATAGCAAATATGTAATTTGGTTTCTAAAAGATTTGTGTGACATTAATTTAACCTTGAAATTTTTTTTACATCAATTAAGTCTCTGTAGTTGCAATATGACATCATATTAGTCTCTAAAAATTGTTTAATATCAAACAAATCTCTAGAAACTCATACTTCATTAAAAAAATGAAAAAAATCATATATGAATAAACCATCAAATTAATTCAAGAAGTTGGCAATATATTTCAAATTCATTATTGGGGTTTTGAAAACTCTCTCGGGGTGCTGAAGTTTGGCAAAACCCTATCAAATTTGTCTTATGTTTTAAAAGATTAGGGAATAAAATATTAATTTTTTCGTATAGGAATTGATTTTTTATGAAGGAATTTGGATTTGAATATCATTTATTCACTTAACAGATCAATTATTTGCAGGATAAAATATTACAAGTTTAAGGATAATTTATTGTTGGCTGAGATCCGATATCTCAGTGACAAAAAGAATACTGATAACCTAATGAGAGGTATCCTCATGGTCCGTTATTGGCTTTTCTGTAAGATTCATCTAAGGTTTTCAACCATTGGGAGGAAAGATGCAAATGGCTTGACATGCTATGCAGGAACTAGAGTTTTCATATGGTTAATCTTCCATTGTATACTTGAATTGGGTCAATTGAGTTCTATCTAACTTTAGAAGAAGCATTAACACCCCCACGGATCCACCTGGTCTAATGGAACCTTTATCGCTAGTTGTACATTGAGTAAAACAACTAAAAGCTTAAAGTACTACCCAGAGCGACATCATCATAATCCTACAAAACAAAGTGATAACTATAGAGAATCAATCAGTTAAACATACCAGCACCAAAAAAAGTGGTCACACACCAGAGATTGAAGCCCATTGCGTGTTAAGCACCTCAAAGGAGTTCAAAAAATATAAAAACTTAAGCCCCATCTTATCCATCATCAACGATGATTGGTGCACATGTCTAACCCGAATGCAATCTTTTAACGTCTTTTATTTATTTATCTTTTATGAAAGCGCCTTTTTCTGTCTTTTTTCTGGTCAAAAGCCTTTCTTTGTTGGTCATACGTAATATTTCAGAAGCAGTAGCGCCCGAAATATAATGGATCCATTTAACGGCCTGGTATTAATGGGTCAAATATATGGTTCTGATTGGACTCTCACGATATTGAACTCTCTTTCTGCCTTTTCTTTTTTCGTTTTTCCAACCCTTTCAACTTTCTTTTGTTGTGCAAGATCTTATTTTGGACTATGACAAAAAGAATTAAAAACTATACTTTGGACCGAAAGACTACATTCGGAAAACCCAAAGAAAAAGGATCTCGACCAAAAAAAACAATAACAATACTAAACTCTCCTTCCGCCTCTTTTGTTAAACAAGATCTCGTTTGACGCATGCAAGGCATGGCTGAGACCTCAACGGGTTCAGTTTTTTTCATATTAAAAAAAAAAAAATCCAAACCCCCATCTAAAATAACTTAGTAGGACAAAATGGTCCCTCATGACCCAAAAACACATTTTCTGACCAAAACAAACAAAAAAATTTCATAGTCTCACATATAAGATAAATTGATTTATTCTTAATATTTTGATGAATTTACTTATTTTATTTATATTTTTATTAGAAATCAATTTACTTTATTTTTATAAATCATTCGGGATCTATTTATCCTATTTTTAGTGAAGGATGAAGAATGTTATTTTCCTTTCTTAAAGGACTATTTTGTGTCCAAAGCCTATTTTAATCATGGACTATATTATGGAGTTTACTAAAAAAGTTCAAATACTATTTGACCTCTGGCCACTTCAGTCGCTTGGATATAAATCTGAAGGTCTTGTGGGGATAATGCAAACATAGAAGTTTATGTACAGATTTCATGACCCAAAAAAATATATATATTTGGATTTTGACTGTACTTGAGCGCTCATTATAATTTTCATACAAATTGTGTCATTCATGGACAGGTGACAATGAACGTATTTCCATATCAAAATGTTGGGCCGTTGCAGCACTAATTAAATCGGAAGCACATATGCAATCTAACTCAAATTGGAATGATGCCTTGCAAATGTCAACAGACTTCCCTGAAGGTTAGCTATCTGAGAAAACAAAGCAGATTTCGCATCTGCAATATCAGGCACATCATCAATTTCATTATGATGTTGAAGAGCAGTTAATTTTTTACTACTTTTATCTTGTGGTGCATGATCAATATGTGAGGCAGCTTGTTGTAGTTACAAAGCATATCCCGAGTTCCATAAAACATCCACCATGCTAGGTCTGTCAACACCATGATCAGCAAGGCATTTCTCTGCAGCTTGCACAAATGTCTTGAGGGATTGAGGGTTGATAGTGTCAAGAATACATGGATCCTCTTTTATTCTGTTGTATTGCCCAATCAGCCAAGTTAACTTGTTCCCTTGCAAGTGTTAGGCTAATAACTGGCCTAGCACATAGAGCCTCAATGAGGACTACCCCAAAAGAGTATATATCAGATTTCTGTGTTAGCTGTTGGCTCCTGAAGTACTCAGGATCAAGGTATCCAAAACTAACCTTCACAGCTGTGCTAACTTGGGCTTTCTCTAGGACAACATTTGACAAGCCAAAGTCAGAAACCTTGGCAACATAATTCTCATCCAAGAGGATTTTTGTTGTCTTCACATCGTGGTGTATGATACTTTTGAGTTGCACCAGTGTGAAGCATGCAAATCTTCTCTCGTGGATAAGAGGGAAGTAGTTTCACGATCGGATTTTAAGGTTCTGCCATCTTTGAGCTGAGTGAGGTTGGAGGAGCCACAATCGAGATAGTTAACTTGAGGTGAGAAAGAATGGTGAGTTGTGGAAGCACAATTGGTGTGGCTTGAGAGGAAGAAGAGAAGCAAAGAGAGGGAAGAGATAGATGGTGGCTTCGATGCCCCTTTATTGATCTCTACTCTCATTTTGTTGTTTCTGGCTTTGAGATTTTAATGCAGCAAAGGTGGTGGTGGTGGTGGCAATGGAAATTAAGGTTGAGAAAGTGGACATGGAAGACATGGAAAAGAAGAGGATGTTATTGTTAAAGATGATGGAGAAGAAACTGAGCTTGGGTTTAGGAGGAACTAGTACTAATATGTTGGAACAAGAATGTTGCAGCAGCCAAGAGAAACAAGAGAGGCAAGAGAAGAGAGGACAGAACTGGTTGAATGATGAATGAGAACAAGATGCGCGTTTGTCCTTCAATGTCACTAAGGATGTTTGTCAATTGTGGTAAAATACTTAAACATTAATGAGCAAACCACTTAATAACAACCAATGGCTTTCACAGTTTGTCTTACACCAGACTTCTCATGGATTTATGCAATTTGGTTTCATGATTTTTATGTATGTGGTTCTATTTTAACTTTTTCTCATGGATACATGATCTTTCCATATTAATATTGGCGTAGGGTTAAAATGAAAGTCCCCTAAAATAGTAAATCTCATTTTGAAGACAAAAACACAACTGGAAATTTGAAGAAATAAATTGGCAAAGTTTATTACTCTATCTTTTATATCTCAATTATAAAAAGTTCAAAAAAAAAAATATTAATAAAACAATGAATAAGTATTGATATGATTGTAAAAATGTGTTAGTTGACATGACTATACCTATTTAATATGATTATATTCTTAAAAAAAAAAAACAAATAAGTGTAGATAAGATACAGTTAATTATAATAAAGGTATAATTTGTAACCAAAAATTAATATTTTTGTAATTTGAGATAAATAGACAGATCAAATGAAACATAAATTTAAACAAAAAAACATTGGACGAATGAGACGTAAAAGGAATGTGTAATTTTTAGATACTATATACATGAATGAGTAACCCTTATCTTTCATCTTATTCAATAATTATCACTGAATCATATATATCTGAATTTTGTCAAAATTTATAACATTACTCTTTTAATTCCCATTCATGAGAACGCATCCACAAATTCATGAAATCATTGCAACCAAAAGCGCCCATTGGTAAGGTTGATATCATATTAATATTAAGAGGTTAATGACAGAAAAAAAAAATGATAGCAATTTTTTTCTCACCAACTACTTGAACAACAACCGTTATTTACACATCAATTATATAGTTGAATATTGCCAAATCAGTATTTTCAAAAGCAAATATTAATTGAACGATGGTATAGAAATATTTTACATTGCATCAAAATTAATTCTATATTTGTGTATGCAATTTATTTTGGGTTTAATTTTAATGCACTGACAATGTAAAATATTTTTACACTGTCATTCAATTAAATATCTTCTTTTATATGACTTTTCAAATAGTGGGGTGAAAAAGTAACTAAATTTACTCATTTATCATTATATAATTGAATAAATAGGTAAAAAAATTTTACATTATTAATATATTCCAATTAAATTTATTTACTTTTTTTATAAAAAGACAACCATTATTTATTGTGCAACGAAGAGAAGCATGGCCTAATTGCTCTTTTCCTCATAAAGTCGTACCCCCATCTCTGAACGAGTGTGTTTAGAATGAGCCAACGATGGAATGATTTGATCATTGAAACTGTTTGTTTAGAATTGAAAAAAAAAAAATAATAGACCAAAATAAAAATGAATTAATTTGAAATTTCATCAATTTTCATTTTAAATTTTTAAATTTTATAAGATTTAAATGAAAATAAATTAATTTTAGAAATTATATATAAAGAGAATCAATTCATCATCTGTTTTAACAATTTTAAACATATTATTAAATCAATTCATTTCTTATTTTATTTAATTATTTTAAATACAAAATTAATCTTAAAAATCAAGTAATTTAAATTATTTCGGACCAAATCAATTTATTTCTTAATTTGAATAATTGCTCGCTGCCATGAATTCCTTCTTTGTGAGTGTCAGTGTCTGTTTCAGGCGAGAGCGAGAAAGAACCGAAGGTGACTGGGGCACTGCTTTTCTTTGCTTTGAATTGAAGTGAATTGAATTGAATGGAATAACAATAATAAGAACAAGAATGGTAGAGGATCACCATCTTCCTCTTCCTTCAAACCCGAATCCCGATCTAAACCATTGGTCAATGGTTGTTATCCGACACCCCCACGACCACACTAATGAATGTTCCGTCTTCCCGCCAATCAACCACGAAAACCTCCAAATCTTCCCCCATTCCCAACGCCACATTGAAAACCCTACAATCCCTCAATCGCCCCCTTCTTCTTCATCATCTTCATCTTCCTCGAGCTCCTTCTCGCCGTCCGATTCCGACTCGTGCGGCCTCTCTTTCTCCACGCCATTCGATTCCCAGGTCGGGGAACGCCGCGGCGGCGGCGACTTTGTCCGCTGGATGAGCATCGGCCTCGAGATCATGCGTTCCAAGCTTTCCGCCATGGCCTCCTCCTTTCGGAGCGGTGCTTCACGCAGAGGGGCGTTTTGGTCAATTTGGGTGCCCACTGCTGCGCTGGTAATGTCAAGCTGGATCATGATGAGGAAGAGGAGGACGAGGAGCCTCACGCAGAATGAGGCTCGTCTATTGGGCATCGTCAAGGAGAAAGATGAGGTTCGTTCGTTCGTTCGTTCGTTCGACTTCGTCCTTTTCTTGCGTTTCATGTGTTCGTTGCAATGCTCCAGTCAAAACTTTTTTATTTGATTGCTGGTTGGTTTGGGTGTTTCGGAACATTTACGAATTTTTATTAGTTGTTGAAGAAACTGCATTGGGAAAACTTGGTTTCTAGCTTGTGCCTTGATTATTGACATATATATCGTGATCATATTTTTATATAGGATAAAGCAAAACAATGTTGGACACAATTGTCCATGGAAAATGAAAACCCCCCACTATAGTATCTATGGATTAAAAGTGTTGGTCATATTAGTCCTTTCCATAGGCTACTATACAGGGCGGCCCAATACATGGCACTCCTGCTTGATGCGAGTCTAAGGAGAATAGGTATACACAACTTTACTTTTCAGGATTTGAACACATCATAAGATAGCAACCTTATCGTACTGAGAAAATGTTTTGGGTTTTTGTTTCTCAGGGCTATTTTGGTCTGGGATGAAGATATACAAATTTTGTTAGTTAAACTCACAATTTCAGCTTGAGAAATTTAGCATATGTGTAGCACAGAGAGCTTACCCTTTTGCTAGTGTGAAACTGTGGATGCTATTCTGTCCTGTCAGTTATGCATTCAAGTTATTCTCATACATTAAACACGTCAACGTCTTGTACCCCATAGAAGCCCCTAATAGTAAGCATTGGTAGGTTGGTACTTTTGGTTTTGTGAGGACATTTCATTCTGCTTGGCTGCGCTGTCTTAAGATTAAATGGAAATCATGATGGGAGTTATGCATGAAGACATGAATGATCGTGTTCTATTTCTCTCTGATTCATTTGCCTGAAAGCATATAAGTTTTAGCTGTCTCCTCCTTTGCTATGGTGTTCGTAAACTAACTTCCAGTTCTTCTATTTCCAGAAAATTGCCCAACTGTTGCACCAGATTGCTCAAATGAATGAAATACTTATAGCTCGTCACAAAGATTTGGCTGCAAAGGCAGTCAAATGATTGACTATTGGTTGTGAATATATTAGTCATTGTAAAGTCTTCTCATCGATTGAGAGTTTTAGCATAGACTGATGTTATCTTTTTTTTTTTTTTTTTTGAGGGAAAAAAAGGGTCCATTTGATATATTAATTACTTTTAGATTTTGCATGCCTTTGTGCAGGTTGTTAGTCAGGTTGTAAATTGACGAAAGAACTAATTGTGATTCTTAGCAAGTATCCCTATTAAACCAGAGTGATTGAACATATACCCAGAAGTGGCATCTCAAATCTAATCAAAGGAAATGTCTGTCAAATGAACTGCCACAATTAGGGTTTATAATCATACCTGCCCTGCATGATGATACTCATGTCCGCATGATTCATGAATGAACACTCTTTTAACAGTACTCATGGTTAGTTAACGAGGTTCTTGTGTTCAGATATTTAGCTCATGTTGCATTCATTCAAGCCCTTGATGTACCTCAGTGACTCTAATATGTCTGGTTTAACTTTGGAGAAGTCTCAAGCTAAGCTATCCTTGAGGCATCCATATTTAGTAGCTTCAACTTTCTGTGATTTGTAACCCAAAAAGGAAATGTCACTATGATTCAGACTCAGACTCAGTTCTACTGATGGTCATTTGTTCTCATTTCACCAAATATGCAAGTTTATTTCTCTGACTTGGTCCAATTTAACTAAATTTCAATTAGAAAAACAAAGGTGAAAACAGATGCATGATCGAAGTCAATAATGACGGGAAACTTATTACCTTAACAGATACTGCTTGCATGATGTAAGGAGGAAAAGTGCTATGGCGACGAAAGTCAAAGCAAAACCATGACCATACAATTATTTATCAGTACGATGACTTAGCACCTCTTGAGCATAATTGAATCTCTCATTTTCCAACTTTGCAATTATCAGTGTGATGATAAAGGTTATGAACGATAATAATGCACGGGATGTCAGGAAACTATCCAAGTTTCTCTGAACTGAACTGAATTTGAGTTACTATCAGTGCCGAAAGGGTACTTTCATCAAGCATCTTATCATTTCTCTTGCAACTAACTACAAGACATGCTAATAGCATAGCTAATAGCATATCCTTACTATGCACATATAAATGGCAATCGTCAAACGGCCCATAATACATATTTTCTTATGCTAAACCATATTCGATACTCTGAAGTACCCCTGAACGTTCGACCAAAAAAAAGTACTCGTGAAAGGGAAAAAATAATTGAAAGAAAATTTCAATAAAATCCAATGATTTATTTTTATTTTTTTCATGCAGAATTTGGAGACTGCATAAATGCCACTCGGAATGATATCCAGATTTGATCTTCCTGTAGCACTATGAAACTTTTTAGACGAAATAGTGCTGCAGTAAAAGAATTCGAGATATTTATCCTGGTACATGTCAAAGCACACTCTAGCATTCTGGATTCACAGTTATCGGGAGGCTAATTGTGAACCGAAAACATTGTCCAAAGTCGGGTCCAAAGTCGAAGTTGAGTGCCATATATTAACAGGGCTTCCTACCACATTAATTTGAGCTGACTGTACTACAAATTGGCTTTGTCAAAGATCATACCTTTCTTTCCTTTGCCTTCTCTAGGAATTTGGAAACACATATTTGAGCTTGGCTGGTAAGTATAACAGAAACACAAACTGGCGATCGCCGCATGTTACCAATTACAACAAATTCAAGATGAAATGCAAGTGTATTAAGCTCATGAACTCATGCCCCAAAAGAGAAAATATAAAGGAAGCTAAGTATACATCAGATGAGTAATGAAATTTGTTTGCCGACTGCTCAAAAACAGTAGAAAAAAGATAACTTATGAAAGAATTCTATCCTATCATTCTTAAAAGAGGCACCAAGACAACATAAGAAGCAGAAGTTACATTTGAACTGTCACCAAATAAAAACTCCACTTCTAATTACTGCCTATAATATCACCAATAAACTGGGGTTTTTCTCACTAGTTTTTTGAGTCACTGCCCTGTGTAGAATGTCTTCTAATATCAAATTGGTCTACAAACTCCAAAGGTGTAACACTCTCATTTCTGATTCTCTTGATCTTAGGGCTCAACAGACCACGATGCCTGAACCCATAGAGCTTCAGCACCTGATTATCAGCAAAATTGAAAGCCCTCTCCATGCTGCTGAGACACTTCTCAACAGGATAATCCCCATAGCTCCCACAAGGCTTACAACCCACGAAATGCGTCACAAAAGGCCACCTCTCATCCCCTAACCCGGGATGATACTTCTCAACCATCTCCTCATACCGATCAACCAGCCCCGCCCAGTAACCGTGCAAGTAATAAGAATTCTCAAGAAACACCCTATCCATCCACTTCTCCTTCTTGGACAGTAACAGATATATCAAAGCAGACTGATCATCGGCCTCAAATGCCGGCCTCCCCTTCAAATTCGCTGTCAAGACCTTCCCCGCCTCCTCCCGAACTGGCCCCTTAGGACCCATAGGAGCCCAATCATCAAGCAAATCCAAAGACCACTGGCAATTCCTAAACAAAAAGCTGCCAGTATTCACAGCAATCCAACTCTTCTGCTCAAACAACAAGTCAGGGTACCCATGAAGAACCAAATTATAATCATCATACTTAGACAAGGGAAGCTCAAAAACCATGTCAGTGAAAAAAGCATCACTATCCATCCACCAAATCCACTCGACCTCAGGGTGTGAGAGCATCAACCTCCTAATCATGGGCAATTTTGCCCAATACCCAGCAAGCTCCTTATCCAAATGAGCCAAATTATACACAATCTCAATCCCATGCAATCTACAGTAATCAATCTTGTTCTTAATTGACTTCAACAAGTAATGGTCCCCAATAGCGTTGTCACAAGGCTTAGGGGGTGAACCAGTGAGGAGCAAGATTCGAGCTTTACCTTTGATGAAATTAGGGTATTCAGGGTTTTTGAGGAGCCAATTTTTGCGCTGTTGGTCCCAATCGGAGATCTTGGGGCCTAAGGAGAAGGTGGCGTTGGGGTTGAAAAAGGTGTCATCGGAAGGGTCGTCGGGGTCGGCGTCGGATCGGATCTCGGCAAGGATTCGGTTGGTTTCTTCAATGAGGCTCTGGTTGATGGCGTCGGAATCGGAGGAGTGGAGGTTGAGGCCTATGGTGCCTCGGAGGACAAGGATTGTGACGAAGCCGCAAAGGATCGTGATTTTTATGTTGTTGAAGGTTTTCTGGATCTGGCGGCCGCGGGGGGCCAAGCGGTGTCTGCCATTGGAGAGGGGGAGGGCGGCGCCGTTGCCGCCGCCGGTGCTGCCTCTCTTGTGAGCTGACAGGTTCTCTTGTCCCATTTTCTCTCTCTCTCTTTAGATGTCTGTGTTTGTGAGTGTGGAATCAGGTTTTGGAATGATGAGTGAAGAGAAAAGAGTGAGGATGTGAAGAATAATATTAGGAGGAAGAGGATGGAGGTGTTAATGTTGTTGTTGTTGTGTTTTTTTTTTTTTTTTTTTAACTGTGGAGTGAAATCGTGTTTGTTGTTTGGTTACTTGGATTGAATTAGAGGGAAGGAAGAGAGAGTGTGTGAGAGAAGTTTGTACATGGAAATGGAAGAAAATGGAGATGGGGAGTGAGAGAGCCAGAGAGGGAGGTATAGAACTGCAGAGGAAAGGGAAGCAAGACGTGTTTTTTTTTTTTTTTAACAATGTGCAAGATTATTAACACTAATGTAATGTTCGTGTTGAGGATGATATTTCAGCGTAAGCATTGTTTGTTTGTTTATTTATTTTCTCGTTAGTTTCGAACCGGACAATATAAAAAAGTTGATTCGTATCAAATTAGTATCAAATGACAAACGTGTATACCTGATTAGTTTAGTCTTATTATATTATTCTTAACCCACTCACTCTCAGGGGATCATTTTTAACATTTCGAAAGCTAAATATTATTGCCACATTAGTACATCAATATGACCAAGGCAGTGCACTGCTTTGTCCGACAATTTAAAAGGCAAAATAAAATAGACAAGCAAGTTTCAACTAGACGCTTCAGCATACAGCATTAGGGATGACTCGAGAGAAAAGTTAACCCAAAGAGACATAAGCATATGGGTTTGATTTTTCTGTTAGGTTTGACGTAGATAATAATTAACAAAAAAACACTTAAGGAAAAAAAAAAAAGAAACCATTGACAGACACATATATGATTAATAAATTTAATTTACTGAGAGGAAAGGGAGAATGACAGCCGCCGTCTCTACTACCGTATCTACATCTAATTCTAACAAACCGCAATCCAGCTTTGGTCGTTCTGGCAATGGACCCTTAGTTGTCCGTGCTCCGTTAAGATCCAAGTGTCAACGCGTTACTCAGTTCTGCTAAGTGTATGCCACCTTCTAGGAAGAACCATACTCACATACATCATCAGCGCGTGGACGCCACTACTATCTTAGTATTTACTATTTGGACGTTTTTGGTTCATAATCATGCTTTAGTCCAAGGACCAAGTAGGTGGCTTCCACCTTGGTCGGTACCCTCTTTTGGGGTATCTTATGGTCGGTCCGTTATCTATGACCGTTAGATTTGATTTTAACGGTTTGATTAGAAGAAAATAATGATTACATGAAATTATTTAATAATTATATAAGATTATTAAATAAAATAATAATTTTTAGATTTACAAATTCGCCTCTGCACCAAAACCAACCCGCTCTTCACCCTATTTTCCCCTAGCCGCCGCTCACCCACGCCAACCACTACTTGCGCACCTTGTCTTGGGCCAGCCCAACTTGGTTGAGCACGTGAATTGGAAAAAGAAGATAGATTTGCAAAACAATTTCAGCATGCATTCGAGTTTTGGCATGTTGGCGGTGGCCCATACAGGATTGAAGCTTCACAAACCACGTATCTATTGTGTTCATTGCTTTTCGCTGTGAATAAATATTGAAGACAAAGC
The DNA here is from genome assembly GCA_031216105.1 of Dalbergia cultrata. Lineage (NCBI taxonomy): Eukaryota > Viridiplantae > Streptophyta > Magnoliopsida > Fabales > Fabaceae > Dalbergia > Dalbergia cultrata. Next base: position 51,140,722 of record CM062347.1, on the reverse strand, counting down.
ACACACAATAAGGGAATTTTGGGGTTTTGATAGTGAATAAATATTAAAAACAGAGCAAATGAATGAAAGGGAAATTTTAGTGCAAACCCTAGAAGTTTTTATCTTGATTTTGGTTTGTGATTTTTTCCCCTCTTGTTCTGAGTGTGTTTGGTTTGGTCAATTCACCTTGAAATGGTTTGAGGGAAGATGCTGTAGGAGGGGGGGGGGGGGGGAGCCGCCACACGTCCTTGAGTCCCGGCCACTAGGAGGAAGGTTGACCGTTGATGTTTTGCCTGCAACAATGGAGAAGAGACAGGGTGGTAGTGACAGCCGCGACAGTGGTATGTGACAGAGGGTGGGAGACTCCCGAGGTGTAATTGGAGGAGGAGAAGGGTGAATGATTGAAGTGGTAAATTGAAAATTAGAATAGGGTTAATATAGTAATTTAATGGCAAGATTAAGTGGACCATTAGAAAGTCCAGAAGTTAGCAGAGACCTAGGTTGATGGCACCGGACAAAGTAACTACCCCTTTTTCTTTTTTTCAATTGAAATCATGTTAAAAGCACTCTACTTAAAATTAATCGCTATTAATTTAATTTTGGTACATTGCCATTGCAAGTTTGTGACAACCATCTAATTATACCATTACTATTTTCTGTAGTCATATATTTAGTGACATATAATGAGGTTCCAGTGTTCAAATTGACTATGTATTAAAACAAATCTTATAGAGTTTTTCCATAAACTACAATTTAGACTTTCTTTTTTTCCAAATTAACAGGCCCCTATAATCTACATTGGAGAGTGGCAAGTGTCAACTGGCAACGTGGGTGACAAGTTCCCAACAGCCAGAGGAACCCCACAATATCCCATTCTTCGCACCATTGCCCTTGGCACGTGCCATGGCCCACTTGCAGGGTTTCAAGATCATGCCCTCCTTCTGTCTGCTTCCAACTTAGGAGAAAGTCTGGAAGGAAAAAAGAATGTATAGTAAAAAAATTCAATGCGGGATGATGAGTTGACATCATTATTATTATTAACCTTTGTATGAATAATTAGTTCCTGCCATTGTAGCTGGTCTAATAACATTATTTGAATCTAGACAATTGGGAATTCTGTCAACCTTAAGAGATTAAGAGTTCGATCACACAGAAATCAGAAACATGGCCTGATGCAAAGGTGATTGCTGAGGATGGCAAAGTATGATCGAGGAAATTGGAAATGCTGCTGGATTCATTGCTGCGAATATCCGCAATAGCACCTGCCACTAACAAGTCTGTTAGTCAAAACCTTCAATGCATCCTCGATTGAGTAGGTGCAGGTGCCATCACCACGCAGAAGTAGTACCTTTCTTTGCATTCTTCTTGTGAAAAGAGGGCAGCCCAGTACACTAGGATCCCACTCAGTAAGGTCTAGGAATGGTAGATGTATGCAACTTTATCTTTACAAGAAAAGGAATTGTTTTCATGAAACAAGAAGTAATACAATGCTAATCTGTGATAAGCAAGCAGCAACAATATATGATTCATTAGAGAAAAATGGCAGAAGAAGGCGGGAACAAGGACTACACAACCTGAAACTTAAGTAGCTCCAGATTTCTCTACTTACTTTTTTCCCTTTTTCTTCTTCATTGAAGCAGAATTTTTTCTCATCTTCACTTTCCCTACAAATTTTATAACTTTCTTTTGAGGCTTGGCTATTGAGTTGTCCACAGAGCTGATTTTTTCTGGCCTTTTAGGTTTGAAAACCTCTGTTATTGAAGGATCCAAAACATCCCTTTGGCACTGAAGCGTGATGCCCATACTTGTGGCTTCATGCCAAAGCTCTCTTCCCTTTTCAAAATCCCCTCCTCTACAAAGCTTTGGAATGAGCACATCATACACTGGACCATAACCACCCAATGAACTCCTCTTCATTTTCTCAAACAATTCAAGAGCATGATTTACCCTTTCAACCCCACAAAGAATGCCAATCAAACTATAGTAAAACTTATGGTTCGGTACCAAACCATTTTGGATCATTTGATCCACTATCTCTTTTCCTTTACCAAATCTGCCACTCAGAAACAACACCTTTGCCACAAGATAATAGCTGACCCAATCTGGAGCACAACCAGAAGTTTTCATTTTTTCAAGCACTTGACAAGATTCCTTAACCCTTCTGGTCTTCCCTAGACAAGAAAGCAATATGTTGTAACTGATTGAGTTCGGGAGCAGCTTGTAAGACCTCATCTCCATCATCACATTTAAAGCTTCAGGGACAAGTCCTGAAGGATTATGTCTCAGATTCCGCTCACAAAGGCATCTGAGGAATGCATTGTAACAAATTAAATCTGGGGTAACCCCACCTGATTTCATCTCTTGAATAATTCTCCTAGCTTCCTTCACATTCCTCTGCACAGACCACCCATAAAGGAGACTTCTGTATATGCAAGGCATTGTGCCGGCAGCAATCTTGTCTTTGTGATGCCAAACTACCCCTTCAGCCCTCTTAGCATGTCCTTTAGAGCAAAGAGCATTAATGATAGCAGTAACTGTAAATTCATCTATAGGGCACTTATACTTGTCTAAGTTCTTGAAAATACCTAGTGCCTCATCTTCTTTACCCAGTTTAACCAAAGTCTCAGCTATAAGACCAAAAGTCTGTGCATCCATGACCCGACCCTCCTTCTTCAGGTCTCCAATCATGATATCCATTGCCGTATAGTCTTTCTTTTCTGTGAAAACTCGAAGAGCATAGTTATAATCCTTGTCCTCCAGATTATAACTCAAATTCTTACTAGACCATAAGAAGAACCTGAGCAATCTCCTAGTGTGTGCCTCATGCTTACTAGAGTCAATAGCCTGAGCTACAAGAGATGAAGTCAAAGAATCCCTATACTTATTCAGACTTAACTCAAGTTCATCTAGCCCACCAAGAGTGCTCGTGACAATGCTGCAGAGCTCTTGCAACTGGGGATTAGGTATAGATATCGGGGGCAATGTGGAATAAAGTGAGACCGAGAGTCTCATCACTTGACCCCAATGGCGTTTCCACGCAGAGTTTCGCAAGAAATGCATGCTAAATCTCTTTGGAGCAATTTATCAAACATGTTATGAGCATCTCTTGTAGCTTCAAAACTACTTACACAGTGTTTCTGTGGTAATGAAGACCAATTGCACGTTAAGAGTGAAAGTAAGAGGCTCGGTACATCGCTATTATGATTTCCAGGTTAGCGAAAATGCTGCCATCAGATCCACAAAAAAAACCCAAACTCTGGTGCATCGAAGCAGATGAAGCTCAGGCATTGAGTAGAGCCCTGAAGAGTGGAGGTGAGTTTGCAAAGTTAGTGGGCCTTGTTACCCAGTACAAGTTGAAAGTAACGGTAGCGCAATTTTTTCAATGTTATTTTTCATGAAAAAATGGGGACTCCATCCTCCGGGCCAAGCTCGCCCCCAGCATGAAAATTGGGGGAGGAATTCAAGATGTGTATTGTTAATTTGTGAATATACTCGACAAGAAAGATCGATAAGTGCTTTCATAGTAATAGAAAATATTTGTTCTGTTTCATTTATTAATTGATATATGAGTTTTGTAAGTCACTGTTAACATATCAATTAATAAATAGAATAGTGTAAATGTTTTCTCATACTTTCAAAGCAACTAAATATTTATGAGAGAAAAAGAAAATATTTACCGTCTTTTATTTATTAAGTGATAACTTAGCTTTATGGACTATTGTTATCAATATGTCAATTAATAAATGAGAAATAACAATGACCCATAAAACTAATATGCATTTTTTTCTTACTAATATAAGTTTTTCTTGCCAGGATAGATATAAACCAAGTGTGACAATTTATAATTTCTGGACCAGGAGAAAATGGAAGAGTTTTCCTCCTTTATTTGTTCATTGTAGTGTATAATCTTGTGAATCATAATAAATTTACCATCATGCTACATTTTACATTACTTCCATTGTTTGGAGCTGCTGCCGTTAAACTCTCTTTTTTCCTCTCTCTGTTCTATGAACTTGAATATATATATATATATATGTAACAAGGTTAAATTCACAGTTACATGTGTTGTACATCAGTTCTACCACCTACAATACATGTGAAGTAATATGCACCCACCAAGCATTTTTCTTTTTCAGCACTGCTCTATTTTCAATACCTACACACGAACTTGCTCGATGGGTATTTGCTTAGACAATGCAAACCCTCCACAACTATTCTGTTCTAATATACTTATCTCATGGCCAGAGAGGCCAATAACTAGGATTAATAGTACAATGACACCACTAATCATCGTCCCATCGAATTGGCTTAATCGTTGTTCTCAACAGTAGGAAAATAGCTACAGCCTATAGTTATTTAGACGGCTAAAACTAAACAGTATCAGACATAATCATTCAGATACTTTGAAGTTTGAACCTTGGGTTTGACCACTCTAAATTAGTTTCAATAACACAACAGTGTACCTAGAATTTTAGGGAGGAGAAATAATGCTTTAGCTGGTTATGATTTTGGTTTGACAACAAAACCTTAGACAATATAACATTCATCGGGCGATATTATGCTGCCCAAGAATATCCCCATAAACATAAGCAACCACAACCTGCTTCAAACAGTTTCAATTAAACCAGCGATACTTTCAACTGCATTGGACAGAACCAGCAGCGGTATACATTCATCAAAAAGAGCTCAGTAACATGGATCATTTTAGGGAGTGACATTCCAAAAAATAACCGAGCAAGGGTTTGTTTAAACTCCAAGTGATGAGGGTGCACATTGGAATTGGATAAGCCTCCCTGAATACCAACTGGTACACGCTCATCAATTAATGCTGATGTAACAATTTTCCATCAAAGCAAGGAACTGCGGCCACCCCTCAATAGGACAGTTTTAGCTCACCAAGGAATTGTGGCCCTTCACCCTTTGGTCACAGAAGCAATTTGACATTCTCATGCATCCTCAGGAGAGGAATCTCTTGCTGCATTGTTGTCTTCCTCCTCTTCATCATCATCATCATCATCATAATCAGTGGAAGCGGGTTGTCCATTAAGATCAACATCAACACCATTCAACTTTCTGACAAACTGTCCCCTGACACGAGGTCGCCTTTCAGCAAGTCTTTTCCGATTGACGTATCTAATTTTCTTATCAAAGCAACGCTCTTTCCTTTTCTGTCTAAACTTCATTAATGCTGCTTCTCTTCTATCAACTTTGCTTAACTTTAACTCAGATGAACTTGAATTTCCTAATGGTGGCCATGAATGATTCGTAGGGATCTGACCAGGTTGTAAGCATATACTCATTGGATAATATGGAAAAGATGCCATCCCAGTTGCATGAGGGGGACATTGGGGAAGATGATTGTATTGTGCAATAATAGATGAGTTAGCATGACTCTGTAGCTCCTGAATATTTTTCTGATACATTTGTGCTGATGATGGCATCATAACATGATTAACAACTCCTGAAATATAATATGGATAAGCATGTTGGGCAGTCATGCCAGAAGCTTCAGGCTCAGAACCATGAGTTCCATTTGTTGGATGCACCACACCCTGAAGATGCTCTTCCTTATAATGCTTTTGCTGTGAAACTTCCATTGATGCAGGTGGAGTACAAGACCTCTCAATAGAGAAAGAATCAGGCATACTATTGCCGCTGGGTAAGTCATCTTGTGAATGACTTTCAAATGTTTCTCCATTTTCATGCCTTTGAAGGTTGTCCCTCTGTTGAGAACAGGCTTGATTCATATCTTCCATCGTCATCTGTTTAGTAGCATTCTTGTCAACCTGGACAATCTCTTCAAAGTTGCTCTTTAGTTTTGCTGCTTTGACATAAGTGAAGAAGGCCGATGATTCTCCAATCCTTAGTTCACTCTTCTTTGGACCAGATGAAAAATAACCTACAAAAATATGGAAGATCAGAGACAGAATAGTAAAAATGAAAAAGGGAGCTCACATCAGTCAAAATTTATTCAGCTCTGAGAACTTAGATATCCCTTTTATACTGACGTCATGTTCAGAATTATAAAAGTGGAATATGAAGCACAATCTACCATCAGTAATTTTGTTGCATGATGGATGCTTCGCTTGAGGACCTGTGTAATAAGTAACATTGAAGTATGAACAATTGTACTTACTCAATTTTCTTGAAATTGCATAAAATAAATAAAGACCAAAATTGGCTAAAGAAGGTAAGGAAAGATAGGAAAAAACAAATATGTACAATTAAGTGTGGCATTTTATGGTATTTAAACTAGTTGTCCTATACAATCATATAAAGTAACTAGTTGGGCATTCCATTGTATAACCTCATTGTCAATACTGGACAAATTATTAATTTGTTATATAATTTCAGATCTAGGAAAGTAGCAGTCAAAGGAAAAAGAGGAGCTCACCTGTTCGGCGATCACTAATTCCTGGCACATCAGGCTGATATTCAGATACATAAGCATCTGGAAGCTCCTCAAAAACAGCAGTGTCCATGGCAACAGTAACCTGAAAAGTAAAAATGATATAGATAAATTATAACCTACATAAATTATAAGCTCCTCTGATTTGCAGTTATTAGCAGTGAATAAGGTCATATCTTCATTCCTAAACACCCATGGCTGGCACAAAAAGCATTTGCGTGATGCTAGATCTATACCCATTTACAAATGCAAAAGACTCACACCTCCTTTTCTGCACTAGAGAACCTCTGCAAGGGTCACATCAACCCTTTTCTATAACATCCAAATGTAATAGTTGAGACTTTTTATGTCTTCAATTTCTTAGGAAGATATTGTTTTCCAAATTATTACTTAGTAACATCCTTATAGTTTTGTCTATGGTTCCATGCTTATGCTGTTTAAAGTTTATTTAGGACACTAATTAATTTGTATATGACTTGCATCTAAAATTAAGTTTAAGATTTCCTTTAAAAATGCACTGCAATTCACTCGAATTTACTCAACTTTTACAGTACGTATGACTTCTTGCTGTTTACAATGCAGTCTCTATATCTCCTTTTCATTTGAAGGCAACATGAATAGTAAGAAGCACGCCAAACATCAAATTCTATACTCTGAAAGGTAGAAAAATTTGCAACGAAAGCTCAATGTGGATTGAACTTCACTACGGCCCACATGCTCATGAGTTTGTGATCATATTGAACCCATTACTTTGATTGTTTTATCACCTAAGTACTTCTTTTCTAACATTTACCTCTTGTTCTTGTTGGATTGATATTCCTGCCTCTGGATTGCTGCTTCTTTTGGACTTATCATCTGTGTCATCAGAGAACAAGGTGGTACTGTTTGTGTTGGCATCACTTGGGTCTGATGCTACCAGGTCAAAGTCATAATTCAAGATGTTATTCTCTACAAGTCCAAGCTGCCAACATAGACAGACATATGACACCAATTCCAATGTTACTTTGAGAAGATCTAAGCTGTGCAATGAAAATTTTGACAAAAGTGCCATAAGCAATGGAGAATCCAAATGCATTCTATGTAGTATAGGGCTATCCCGTCATTCCAATTTTAAATTCCATTTATTGTTATTCTATGTAAAGTTGAATGAGGCTACCCCAACATTCATAAATATCAAGTTGGGCAATACATACCATGCGTCTCCTTCTCCACATGTGCGTCCACAAATTTAATAGTTCATTAGTGCGTAAAGGCTTAACTAGATAGTCTGCTGCTCCAAGTTTCAAGCACTTAACAACAATGGATACCTCATCTTGAGCAGACATCACTTAACAAAACAGAAATTCCAACACATTGATGAGGAACAGAATAAAAAAAAAAAAGCATCACTTAAATAAAAAGTTTTAGAGTTTCCTTAGGAAAAATGGAAAAATAATAAACAAAAGCTTACTTATAACAGGAATTCGGCGCAATTCTTTATCACGCGCTATGTACTTCAACATCTTCATGCCCTTCTTTATTGGAAGGTCAACTTCAGCTAGTATGATATCTATGTATTGGCGCTCTGCATTCAGTGCATCGATTACTTGCCTTGCTGACTTTACTGAAGTAACTGTGAAGCACAAAAGCTCCTGAGTTGAAATATCTCAAAGACCAAGCCAGATATTGCATAGGCTTTAAATCATACAATCCAAACTGCACCTCCACCAGGGATCAGAAAGTATTCAAGAAAATCATCACATTTACAGAAGTTGAAAAAGGAAGAACAAAGGAGGAGAGAACTCAAGAGTGGAGAATCGCGCACCCATCCATCCATAATCCATTACTTCTGTGATCTGATTCTTAACAATAAAACTGGACCTCAAAAGTCAAAACTGAAAACACCCAAGTAGTCATGTTTGTAAAAGTTGCAGCAAACAACATTCTCACTCACATAGCTTGATTCAGTACATCTTATGGCAGCTAAACATTCATTCCTCATGGCATCATCTTCTTACATGTTCATATTGACCAAAATGGACTCCAAACGTGGGGAAAGTAAAAAGTGGCAAGTTTCATAATGAATGGTTATTATTACCCAGAAGTCAGAACCACACACGTATAGCTCAATAAAAACGATGAGACAGCAACTTGTGCTAATGAAATTTGAAGTTTCCAATATCTATAGTAACAAACAACTACAAATTATCCTATCAAATATTGATGCCAACACTTACAAATCAGAGTTAGTTATCCTCATCTTAACCCAAAAATACTCAAATTCATGTCAGGATCCTCACTCACATCACAGCTTCAGCAAACAAACTAGAATTTAATCTTTCCGACAACACATGAACAAACCCCAAGTGTTTAGCTAAACAGTCAAATCCGACCACGAAGCACAAACAAATATATATATAAAAAGAGAAATCAAATATTAAAAAAAAAAAAAAAGAAAACGGAAATACCTTGATAAGAGCAACGCATAAGAAGAGTTAAAACCTCTTCAGAGCTCTTGGAATCATTATCACATAATAAAATCCTAACTTTGCTTCTATCAATGAACCCATCACCACCACCGACACCACCCCCACCCTTACTGTTACTTCCTCCACCACAGTTATTGGTATTACTCTCTTTGTTGTTCAAATTCAGCTCTCCCTTCTCACTCTCCATCGCAATAACCACTCACACCCCCTCCCCCCAACCAAAAAATAAAAAAAGGGAAAAAAAGGATCCAATAATATTAAAATAAAAAATAAAAATCGTAACCCAATACTATAGAACCTCCATAGAAAACCTTCTAATTGGGACCGTAACCATTAATGGATCAAATTGAAAACTCATCATCATCAGCTAGTTATCCATTTTTTTTTTCCTTATACTTTTTTTCTAATTTCTTTGAAGTTAACCCCTATCCACCAGATGTGAAAATTCTACTACTACTTGACACAGCAAGTAGGAACTGATCGACGGTGGAGATCGTCGCTGTGGGCCTAGGAAAAATCCAAGGGCCGGGCTTGGGATTTGAGAGAGAGAGATGTGGCGCACGTTAACCGACCTGATCAAACATTTCGATCAGATTTGGACAGTAAGCAGAAAAACCGGCGAAAATGAAAACAAGGGATTTGTACTGCTTCTTTCGTGTTGTCTGAAAGGGGTAGTGGTGTGGACTAACGTGCGCCGGGGAGGGGAGGGGTGCGTAGGATAGCGAAAAGGGCGGGGGTGACGTGGAAAGCGAAAAGAAATGGGGAAAAGAGGAAGGGAAGTGAAGGGCGGAGAATGGAGATATTAGTGGGTGTAGATAGTTCGCTAGAGATAGACAGGAGGCCACGTCAACCCTCAGATCTTGTTGCTCTCCTCTGCTACTCCCACACCTCAATAACTATCTCACACATCACTATGACACCAAAATATCCCAATCTCTCTCTCTCTCTCTCTCTCTCTAAAATGGATGGATGCCCCTCTTTTCAACCAAAAGTTATTTTGGCCTTCAAAAAGTCTTGTGCAATTCCAATAAGTTTTGACATCTGTGATGCCATTTTCTTAACAAATAAATATTCTTTTTCCATTCAAATTTCTCTTCCTGTAGACTATACTTGCCTTTTTTTTCTTTTATTATTTTTTATGTAAATCTACTATATTCATTATTGGAATCGGTGATCAATTTTCTTGAGGTTTAGACTCCATAAAAATTTAGGTTGAGCCTCAAATTTTTGAACGCATAATAAACTCTTCATTATTAGCTTTGGAATGATTATTATTTTATTGGACAATTTGATTTAATGACTAATAATATTGACTCCATGATAGATATAAAAATAAGAGATTTATTATAAAATCAGATTCAATTTAACATTAAGACATATTTTTAAACTCTTCAAAAGTTTGAATTTACCATCATTCACTAAATAAGGAAACTTGAAAAGTGACAATCAAATCTAAATTACGGTGAATTTTAAACAAAATGCTAATTATGTGAGCTAATCTTATCGAATTACCTTTTTTAATAAAACTTTGAAAAATATATTATTTTGAGGGATTAATTTCATTATATTTCTATATAAAAGAATTTTATGTTATTATCTAATTATATATTATTACATTTAAGATTTTTGAAATAGTAAATGTGAAAATAAAATATTTTTATCGTGACAGTGTATAAAAATTATTTTAATATGCGTTATTAAAAAAATTATCTAAAGAGAACTTCTTTTTTCCTCCTCAACATATAATTATCAATGATTTTACTTTTAAAATCAATTTGTATGGTGCAGAATCCTTGTGGAGGACGAATTTCTCTTCCTTTACGTGAATACAAGTATTAATTTTTATTTTTTTATCCCGTCAAACATTTTTTGCTTTTCTGATGAGAATCCCGTCAAACAAAAACGATGCTAATATGTCCCAAATGTATATATAAAAAAAATTAGCGTCTTTGTTATGCTGACTTCCTTTCAAAAAATTAATTGCCATTATTTTGTTGTGTAACCTAGGCTAAAGTTTTTTTGTTATGCCTTACAAGTAAGATCATCCAACATAGGATATCAATATGTTAAATACATTTCTATTAAAAAATATGTTAAATACATACGATTTATAGTCTTTTTTTCCTTGAGGCAAGCTTTTGCCTAGAAGAAAATGGCAACAAAGTAGATTAATGTTATTGAATTCTGTTAGGGGAAGGTTTGTTCTAGTTTAAGAATATCGGCTAGTCTTTTCGGTGAGTTTTATGGTGGATTTTATATCTTTGGTCCATCATGAGCTTTTATTATTAGTTGTTGAATCAAATCGTCTAACAAATATAATAATCATCCAATAGCTAATAATAGAGTGTACACCTTCAAATTCATCATTCTTTTGCAATTTTTGGCTGAAAGACATGTAAGCCAGGTTCTGTTCACTCATGTTTGGACTAAAAAGAGAAGAAATGCATGTCATCCATACCAGCAGACACTATAGAGGCAGCAGGACATGCTTGTGCTCTGACTGTGATATATGTGACAGCATGTGCATGTTTTCATACTAGGTTGGCATGTCTTATAACCATTGATAGATCATAGATCATTTACATAAGCAATCAGTCACATGGTATTACTCAGAAAAGAAAAGAACATAACAGAAAATGTATCCAACGTGAACTTTGAACGAACTATGCTAAAACTGAAATCCAACATACTTTGCATTCAAGTTGGATGCACCCCACAAAAAGATTAATAGTTTTGTGGCTGGCCATATGTAACATTAGGCCAACTAATGGCATCAGAACATTCTTGTATTCTGATATAACCAGGTGTCCTAATTATGGAGTATAGGCGATCGTGGTCCTTTCCAATTCCGATGTTTCATCTTCCTTATTAGGAAACGCCATCCAAAGACACATAGTTTGGCAATATATGAAAGCAATAGAATCTCTCTTATTTTCCCATCTTGTTTAGGAGCATTTCATGAGCAATAACAAGGATATAACATGTTAAATCTGCAATAGTGAGACAGATATCAGGAAAAAGCATGTGCCTCTGCAAGTGTGTCCCTCTACGTACGATTAGAAAAGAAAATAATTAAGATTTGAGCATGTCCGTCTACTAGAATACCACCTCTCGAGAAGAAGAAAGAACTATATCATTGACCGATGTATGTATATGTTTTCCCAGACACGGCATGTCTTTCATGATCCAATCCACTAGTAAATACTATTACTTCACAGAAAGTCCCGTGTTTGGAAACAAATTCCTCTGTTACTAATTCGACCAACTATTGTTAAGCAATGATACAACAAGTGATCTTGGATTTAACTCCTCTCAAGCGAGACAGTTGGTAAAAGAAGAAAACAAAATATTAATTACCCTTAAATCATTTAATAAGGCCCACATAACAAAAGTTATTCATCTAAAGCCTTGTTTGGTTGAGGAATAAAAATAAAGATTAAGGTTACATGAATGGGTCTCATATATACAATAACACATCAAGCTCATTCATAAAACTTTTATCCCCATTTTTTATTCTTTAACCAAGCATGCTTTATGGATGATTAACTTCTTACTTTCTTATTTTACCAAACATGCCCTTAGATCAAAGCAATTATTTCTTCCTTGAGATCATTAAAGTTTAGAGCAACAATTATACAAGAGCCATTCCGTTGATTGATTTGTTCTCAAATTCTGGATTATTACTTCCCTCATCATTGCTGTTGACTAGAACGATTATTGGTCCTTCACTTCTAATATGAGCTGTTATCGGTCCTTGAAATTAATAATCCCAGTTTCTTCTCTTATTTACTATTTTGCCACGAAAGGGATGTTTATTGTCATAGGTCACGTTGGAGTAGAGAACAAACCCATGAGTAAACAGAAAATTTGAAGGTATGAACATCAGTTGAACTACAAGCATGAAATGGAACCAACTTTACAGCACAGCTAATACTTAATCTGTCAATCCTGGTTGTATCAAATTGAAAATAACTTAGTTAACATGGCATGTTAACACCTAACCAACACTTGTATCCCTTACTCCTACTTGCAATGAATGATCAATTTTTTGGAAACTAATTTAATCCCTGCATTCTGGTGGTAGTCATACGGTTCTAGGGAGAACAATGCATCAATAAATGTCCCGGGCATGAACAATGAACCCAGTTCTGCAGCATCAAACTTACTGAAGAGAAGTTTTTGCACAGCACCAGATGATTCTCTTTGATATATCTCCGTGGCATAGATGGCCATGTCTCCTGCTGTAGGTATACTGTAATTTAAATGTTACAAAAATCAGAGAACTTCTCATCAAGAAAAATCTGAAAGTGCCTGATTTTAGGCTAACAGGTTAATTGTTTCACAATTAGGATCACCAAAGCAGAAAATTTTGGATTAGTAAGTTATCCCTACCTTCGTGATTTTAAGAACACAAACAATAGAAAGCATATATTGAAGCAGTGATTTCTTGTGATTTAATAAAATCAGGAAAACAAAATATTCTGTGGCAATGTGCATGCCTCTGTTTGGAGTATTTGGTTGGAGCATGATTCTTGCACTTTCAATGATAGATTTTCAGATAAGCAAGTTCTGTGGGATAGGGTTAGGCATACGACCTCTGTTTGGTGTAAAGTTTGTTTAGAGGAATTTCTGATCCTAGACACGTTGAGAGATTGGAAAACTATGCTTCCTTGATAGTTTTTTCTTTTATTTTTTTTTGTTTTTGTAAGGAGGATCTTGTGACCACACATCTTGCATATTTCTCTTTATCTCAATAATATTCTTCTTTTATCAAAATAAACATATTGGAAAAGAATTTCTGGATGCTTCCAACCCCAAAGGCATGCCGGAGTCATTGCTATAATGAAAAAAACTAGTATCAGGGGAGTTCTATTTATGTAGTGGGCTGACTTGACTCGAATTAGATTAATTGGGGTCTAATAAAATCCGGATACTGGTAGTTTAGACTAAAATGTATGAGTAATGATATATCATCCGATAAATTCTCCTACATACTGAATAGAGTAAAAAAGTAAATGCAATCCAGGTCTGGGAATCTTAAAAAGTAATCAAAACTTTATTTAGTATTTAGGAGAATTTTAAGAAAGATGTATTAGGAGGATTTATCATTTCCAAATATATGTGTGTGTGTGTGTGTGTGCGGGCACATGTGTGTATGTATACAGGTTGAGAACTTACTGCAATCTGCCAGTAGGATAGTTGAAGAAGCCATCTTTTCTAATAACAACAGGCCTCCAATCAGAGCTGCTGCCAGAATCCAAGCATAACTTCTGTGCAACACTGTCACATGCATCAAGAACCTTACATAAACTTGGTGATGCATCCACTACAAAACTCAATCGTGGCCGGCCAGCATTATCAACAAACTTTGTGCTTATTCCAAACCGTACTTTCAAATCAGTACAATGAAGCTGAAAGGGGAAACCATTGTGCAGTAATTCTACCCTTTGACTGCCAGCAAAATATGGAACAAGAGATGCATCTATAGAAGGGATACATATTTCATCAGGTTGTAAAACAGCTAAGGAGTTGCTGGATGCCAGAGGCACATAAGATGAGGAAGGTGACTCTTGTATGGGTTTTTCATCCATGGCACCATCTGACTGAATGGATCTTTGCATTTCATCACCAAAAGAACGGAAGTCAAAAGTATCTGTTTTAACTATATTAGGTTGTGCAGCATTGGCAATGGCCCCATTTGTACTGCTCATTGTAAGAGAACATATTGGGTGATTTTCTTCTTTAGTTTCAGTGGCAGACGGTGACAATACTGAATCCTTATTCATATTTGATGAGCCTCCATTTAAGGGAGATTTCCCATTACTACGACTTCTAGTAATAGCATTTGGTGAAACCCAACTATTTGCAGTGAATATATCGGGGAGACTTGACTCCTGTATGGACAGAGAGATTATCATTACTATTATGATAAGTTATCAATTAATGTAGCAAAATAAGGGAGAAAAGTTTTCAAATTCATATATGTAATTATACAGAGTTGAAAAAACACCAAGAAAGGATGAATTATTGTTTCTCCAGAATGCTTTTTGATTATTCAGAAGGCAGCCCCAGTGTTTAGGTGCCTCAATCAATTTGTCAGTAATCCATTCAAGATCTACAGTAAAGCCTCATTTTCAGCCATAAGAGCCTTTGCAAATTGTAGACAGAAATGGCACTGTGATTTTAATGAATACGAGTATTCTGCTATACATGATTTTTATGTGTGGAGATTAACATGATTAAACCTTAAAATTAAAAAATGGGAGATGCATGCTCTGTTGATGTCACACAGTAATAAAATATGGCTTTGCGTACTAAAATTAAAAGGTAATAAATAATTTGGTTCTTAATTCTTACTGATGATTTGGAAAAAACAAAAACTGTAATGACAGTTGTTCCTACAGCAATGCCTGAGTTGTTCCAGCACTAAATCATAATAAAGACTTCTAAATTACTAAGTTACCAAGAATAGAACTGTTGAGCAGTATTTGAGGACTTCAAGATTCATCCGAACATCATCTAAGCTCCTGCAGAAATGTTGCAGAAAATAGTAGCAAACTGAAAATTACCATAGCAGGGTGACAACACGTTACAAGTAACTCCTTGCGTTAGTACAATTACCTGTGTGTCTGCTGTCCAAGCCCGAAATACGTAGCAAGACTAGCCATCTGCAGCAAATAACAAGATATTTCATTACTTGATGATGGATCATTAATCCCAGATGGCATTAAATTATAGAAAAAGAAAATAAAGCGGTACAAATGAATAATACCTTCATGTTACCCGCTCTTCTACCAAACTTTTGAGTTAACAAAACTAAAGAGTCAATAATACCCTTTGGCTCAGGTGCTGGCTGATTAATCTCAGCAAATGCATCTCTGATCCGGACACAGTCAAATCTTAAGATATTGTGACCAGCCCAAATGCGACCTACACAAAATTCAGCACAAAACCATCCCTAACAAACATCAAAAACCAAATTTTGGAAGCCTATTCCTGTTATACACAAAACGGTTCATGCCTATATGCCTATTTATATAGTCTATAGAGTATGTGTGCCTCTATGACCAAGAAGTTAAGAGCCTAATTGGTTTAAGAAAACTTTTTAATATTTATTTTTTATTTTCAACTAGTCTCCCGTTTCCAAAATTTTGCTAAGGAAACCGAGAAAAATATCCAGTCTTCAGTTCTCATCTCCTATTTTCACTGTTTTCCTCACAAAATCCTGATAGATCGAAACCAACTGAAAATAGGAAATGAAAAACTGAAAACTGATTTCTTAAACCAAACGCGTCTCTAGAGTTTAATCCTTATTACCCCTTCTTCTAACTAAGGCAGGGTTGTGCATTATCCACGCTTCAAACCCAATGAGCTCAATACTGTGTCATACTCAGAACTCCAAACCCACCAGGGTTTTGTGAAAATGCTGAATTTCCCGCCCTCCTTATTATCGTTCAACAAAAACGAAACCATTCCGAAAAACTAAATTCGAAACAAAAGCAAAACACTACACGGCACTCGGCATCACAATTTTCCGTGACAAAAAAGCAAAATAGGGACGGAGAGAGAGAGAGAGAGAGAGAGCGCAAACCGTGGAGGAGGTCGTAAACGACGGCGGCAATGTCGGTGAAAGAAGGAGCGGTGGCAACGGCGTCGGCGGTGATGCCGTTGCAGCGCTCCGAAAACGGCGAGATGAGTGAGAGGTCGGCGGGTCGGACCAAGGTGGAGTAGTTTCGGAGCTCCGTCAGCTTCCTTGGGCAAACAAGAATAGCTCCGAATTCCAGAATCGCGTAACCCTGCCCGGGCCGGGTCGGCACCGTCGTCTCCACGTCGAAGAACACTATCTCAGATCGGTCTTCATTCGGACCCATTGCAACGGAACAGTGTTTAAGTGTTGTTGTTATTGCTATGAATATGATCTGCTGAATATGTGACCCAATTGAGATCAAAATGAAAATTAATGAATTGAGTGATTGATTGATGTGCAGTTGAACATTTAAACGCGCCAATTGTGATTGTTTATATAACGAACGAGTACGAGGCTGTTGTCGTTTTGAGGATGTTGGATTGCTTGCTTACTTGCTTCGTACGTTTGGTCGTTTTTTTCCTTAGTGGGCTTGATGATGCCCTCAGGCCCAAGTTATTACAAACCCACCCGGTGAGGCTGAAGAACATGGGTGCAATTTTGGTATAATCCTTTGCGTTACCTTGTTAATTAGATAACCAAAACGGGAAGCAATGTCGGAACTAAACTAGAAACTTTAGGGACGAAGCTTGCCAATGAGCTTGAACTAAATTTCGGGGAACCTTTGATTGTGTTCAAGTTCGACTGTCCCATGCAATTTAAGCCGTGCGGATTTCCATTGAATAGTTTTTTAATTTTAATTATACTTTGCTTTTATGTGGCACCTTAGGCATATTCGGTGCCTGCCTCAGTATTTTTATAGGACAGTAATTGGGGGGAAGAAGGCGTAGAATAAAAGACAATGAAGCATAATACGATAGATCTTTGAAATGGTACAATAGTGATAAGGTTAATGACTATTTTATTAGCTGTCATAAACAAACGTGTGTTGGAGTACTCTGCAATTGAAACACATTTAAGTGGCGTTACACCTTTTTTGGTCAAATATAAGAATGGGAAGTTTTACATTCATATTTTTAAAATATTAGCTTTTATAAATCGGTAATCAACTTCTCAAAATATTATGGACAGGTTTATTTAGATACTTCGCCCCTAAAGAGTTAAATTCGGGCTTCGGTTTTAAAATTTCCAGCCCTTCGGAGTCCATAAAAATGTCATGCTATCATTTTGTCAAAGCGAACTTTGTATTCAAGCCCCTAGAGTTTCACCTACGGACCTTCAAATCAGCACCAAATACAAGTACATTGTCTCAAAATAGAGCTCAGATCATGTTGTGAAATTACACGTCCAAACCGGAGAAACAAAGTAATGCAAAATAAATATAAAGCGTAATGTAAATATGACATAATAGGATTAATGTGGTTCGGCTTTTAGTTTACATCCATGGACAAATGCGATAACCAAATATTTCACTATAAAAATATTATAGAGATACAAATAGAGTTTACACTCCACTCAAATCAAACCCCAATAAATATGGATGCAAAAGTGGTAAGATTCCACTGAAAATCAAGTTTCAAATACATCCAAAATACTGAACAATATTTTTTTTTACTGGTATATATACTCAACATACAGAAAATATTACAAAGAGAAGATTTCACAAACCAATTGATAATTGGTTCTTCTCGGTACTCTGGGCATGCACTCTATGTTGGTTCTGCTCTTATCATGGTGGTGTGGATTGATTGTTTCAAGCTCTTTTATAGAGCCATTAAAAGACAAACCTTTTAATGCTCCATTTGAATCAATAAATGCTACCAACTCATATTCAATGCTCCATGCACTTCAGCCGATTGAGAAAAGACTTTGGTGGAATAAAAGTCAAGCCATATCATATTACAAATCAGAATCCAATAATCCACTCGTCCAATGTTAGGGAAGAATATTTGTTAGAAATATTCTACAGTTAGGATAGCATTGTTAATGATAAGAAAGAACACTTACTAAGAATATTATATATTAAGAAAAAGGATTATGTAAGAGATGAAGGTTGCAGAATAACAGGTGTTATTATATATAGTTAATGATCAATTTAGCTCCTCACATTTCATGTGTGAGTCAATTTAGTCCCTGACTTTTAAAATGAGTCAATTTGATCCCTCACATTTGCAATTGTGAGTCATTTTCGTCCTTCCATCAACATCTTTTAAAAGTGATCCCATATGACAGAGGGACTAAAGTGACTCACAATTGCAAATGTGAGGAACCAAATTGACTCATTTTAAAAGTCAGGGACTAAATTGACTCATGCGTGAAATGTGAGGGACTAAAGTGAGCATTAACTCATATATATATTATAATCCTTTCATTTTATTTTATTTTGGGTAGATATAACCCTCTCATTTGAATGAGAAAGAAAAAAAAATAATGGTTACTCATAATTTTTATCTTTTAGTCATAGTTTCTTAGCTTAGCTTCCGAACATTCAGCTTTCTTTAATTTTTCCTAACATCCAACGCATGTTCGCTCGGCCAAAACCAAGCAAAAAATCAACCAGGTCTTAATTTAACACCTGTCCTTGTCCCTACTATATGCCATCATAAACCAGCCCAAAACATTCCTAAGCAGAACCAACAAAAATAAATAAATCCATGAGGACGGCTACGCGGTGGAAGGATTGAGCATGTAACAATGATCTTCCCTTCAAGCTTCCACCACACTGACCGCCACATACGTATGGAATTCCAAAGCACGCACGGACACAAAGGAAAGAATGTTGAACTAAAAACCAGACAGCAGAAAGAATGAGTAATCAATTAAGAATGGACTAATTACAATAACTCTTTCAGTTTACATGTTAGTAGATTTTCTAACACGTGAAGTGGTATCTCCACGTTTGCGCTATCTCCATAAAATGTAAATGTTTCTGCCGTGCCTGCAAGAACTCTGCATCATTTTCTCAGACACAGCATGGGAGAAGGAACACCGGTGGCAAAATGGCACCAACATTTCTCCTCATAATGTTTGTTTAATCAGAATGGTGGGTTAGAATCACAGTATGAAATTAGTACTTGCACTAGCAATTACTACCAGCCCCTAGGAAAACCAGAAAATGAACACTTTGCCTTCTGTAGAGATACAACTATCAAGCACAATTGTAAAACCAGAATGCAAAGCGCCAAAGTTATGTTCTCAATATGCTTGTTATCCCTCAGCATCCAGTAAGACCTCTGTTATGTCCTGTTCATAGCCTTCCAAATGGGCTTGCTTGGTTATCTCATGAAGTATTTCATGTATAAACGATGAATGCTTATGAGTCATGTCACCTACCACAAAATTATGGAGTACTCCATTAATTTGGATACAACTTCGGCCTGGTGGCTTTTTAACTCCCATCTCAATCATTTTCTGTCTCATAGCAATGACATCCTGCCACCTTTTGGCAAAAGCATAAATGTTCGACAGGAGCACAAGATAGCCTGCAGCTTGATCAGTGTTGAGCTCAGCTACTACCTTGTTCGCCACTCGTGACGCTAGCTCTGAGTTCTTGTGTATTCGACAACCACCAAGTAGGGCACCCCACAGTGCCTCATTTGGCTTTAAAGGCATAGTTTCAATGAGTCCACATGCTTCATCTAAGAAACCAGCACGGCTCAAGAGATCAACCATGCATCCATAGTGCTCAATCCTTGGGCTGATTCCCCATGTTTGTTTCATAGACGCGAAAATCTGGCGTCCTTCGTCTACAAATCCTGCATGGCTGCAAGCACAAAGAACTCCAATGAAAGTCACTTCATCAGGTCTTACTTCATTTACTCCTACTGCATCACTAAGCATAGTATTAAACAGATCAAGGGCCTCCTTCCCAAGGCCTTGTTTTGCAAAAGCCATGATGATGCTAGTCCAAGACACAGTGCTCTTCCGAGGCATCTCGATAAACACTTTATAAGCTTCATCAATGATTCCACAACTGGCATACATGTGCATAAGCGCATTGCTCAATCGCACCGAGGGCTGCTCCTTGTTCCTCAATCTCTTCTGAACATACCGATGTATCCATCTTCCCAACTTCAGATCCCCCAATTCAGCACAAGCTGACAAAGCAGCCACCAGTGCCACCTGATCCAACTCCACACGAGCCCTCCGCATCTCACCAAACAACGACAAAGCCAGCTTGCACTTCCCGCCGCGAGCACACCCAGCAACCATGGTCGTCCAAGACACAACATTCCTACTCGGCATCTCATCAAAAACCCTCCTTGCCCCATCAAAATCACCGCACCTAACATACCCGGCAAGCATAGAGTTCCAACTCACAACACTCCTCTCACCCATATCATCAAACACATGGCGTGCTTGCCCAACACCACCGCAAACGGCATAGAAATTGATCAAATTCGTATCCACAAACACATTGGAGCAATACCCTTCTACCAGAACCGCGGCATGCACCTGTTCCCCTTCTATCAGCAACCCACCACGCGCGCACGCG
Source organism: Dalbergia cultrata (assembly GCA_031216105.1). Classification (NCBI taxonomy): domain Eukaryota; kingdom Viridiplantae; phylum Streptophyta; class Magnoliopsida; order Fabales; family Fabaceae; genus Dalbergia; species Dalbergia cultrata. The sequence continues at coordinate 51,119,786 of CM062347.1, read as the reverse complement.
CTCAGAAGAAACGAGTACGTGAACCCATCAGGGTCAACCCCAGAAGACACCATCTGGTTGTAACACTGGACCGATTTCCGTGGCGTTTGGGTCCGGGCATGGGCTCTGATGATCTGGTTCCAAACGGTGGTGTTTGGGTTTTGGATGTTGGAGAAGAGGTTGTGGGCATGTTGGAGGTGACCGTAGGATACGTAGAAAGAGAGGAGCTTGGCGAGGATGTTGTTCCTGTGAGAGAGGGCGTTGAGGACAACTTGGGCGTGGATTTGAAGAAGATTGTTGATGCTTTTGCAGCATTGCAATAGGGAGAACAAGTGCTGTTGAATAGCTCTATTATTGCCACTCGCGGGAACCCATCTCTCAATCAACTTCAACATTGAGATTGAACCCCAATAAACAACGCCGCATCCTTAACAGCGCCTTGTGTCAACATTGTTTTTCGGTGAGTACTAAACTTTGATGCTTAGTAGTCAGTACAGTACAAGATTGAGATTGTGTTTACTAAGGAAGATTTAGGGTTTACTTCGATGTGTTAGGAGTTGTTACTTTGATTTGGGGTTTACTAAAAAAGGAAGATTGTGTTTACTTCGATGCTTAGAAGTTGTTACTTTCAAAATTTTAAAGCATACTCATCACAAAGTTTATAGATTTTATTTTTATTAAAAATCTTTATCAGTGCCCTATACTTCTTTAAAAACTGTGTCCAATATAGCAACATCATGTTATATTGTGTGACATATAATACATTATTGGTTATAGCAAACTCAGCATTTCCAAAGTAACCAAAAAAAAAAAAAAAAACAGTTGGAAAAAGTTTAACTACTAATATTGATTTTTTTCTTTTGTCTCAATTGAATTGTTTATAGAACTGTAATGACTTCTTTTTTTCCCATGACTATAACTCAAGACTTTTAATTAAAAGATCATAGCACCTATATACCATCTTGATTAACTCCACGTAGTTTAATTGTTATTTAATTTATTAGGATCAGATTAATTTGGATAGTTCAGATGTCATTGTTAAGTGTAGGGATATCATAACCAACAGGAGGTTGCTTGATCTTAAGAAAAGCAATATTACACACAAGAAACAATAACAATAATAATACAGATGTCAAATCTTGAGATGGAAATCCTCATTTTCCAAATAGTATTTTTTATTGTGTCTCTCTAATTATTTATTGTCACATAAAAATAAAAATTAAAATAGGTTTAAAAATTAATAAATTATCAAATATACAATATATTTTTTTTATGTATTAATAAATAATTTAGAGGACAGAAAAAGTGATTACATTTAAAAACAAAAGGTTTCCATCCCAAAACTTGAGCATGCATGAATGACCATGTAACATGCACAACATGAGGAAGGGAAGCGACAATCGTCTTACCGAGGCTTATGCTTTATAGTATTTGATTCGCAAAGGAAAACGCAAAACAAATTCTCAGTACTTTGGGCAAAAAGCAAGGGTTTCATCCGACCTCCCAGGATGAAAATAGATTAAGCTAGACTTTTACTTTTGATTGAAATAGGCCCGGTTAGCATTCCCAATATATACTTGAGCCTAGACTAATCATCTTATATAATTTTTTTTTTATGGCCTTAGTCTGACTTTATGAAATATCTGACTTGATTTAAAAGTCTATTTAAAAGCCTACTTAATTATAACATTTTGAGTTTTAAAAAAAAAACTAAAACACCTACTTTAAAATAAGTTGATGGACTTCTAAATCTGTTAACTTTTTTAAAAAATTGGCTAAAAAGCTTCTTAAATAAGCAAAGAGTATATTTTTAAATAGATTAAAATATTCCTATTATCATTAAATTTTCTTAAATAACAATAATATATAAATAGGACAATTTATTAGACCTAATAAGCTATTTTTATTGTTTAAAATATGGCCTAGTTAATTAAAAAGACTTTTTAGAAAGTCTAAATTGGCTTGTTTTACTAAATAGGTTAGGCCAAATTAGATCAAATATGAGTTAGGTCAAAGGCTATCAATAAGTAGCATGAGCTACTTTCATCCCTATCTCTAACATGCAGCAGTGGAGAAATGTAGTGTTAAGCAAACATACTGTGAAGTGTATGTTCAACCAAAAAAATTGTCTAAATATTAGTTGCATTTGGTTAGAGATCAGAATAAAAACATTTAAAAAAATTTTGAATGAATTTTTTTTGTGTAAAATAAAATGATGCTAAAACTTTCTGTGCTAAAAAATTATACTATGGTGTAATTATAATTTATCATTTTTTTGGTTATCTATAATTTACTATCCTAATTATTGTATAAGAAATGTAAGGAAATAGAGTGATCGATGTTTTTTTTTTTTTTATTTGAGGTACAGAATGATTGATGGTAGTTGAAGTACTGTTGAAATGTGAATTAATCATAGCATAATTTGTTCTTACTTGGAGAACGTACCTAATAATTTCTCTATGGTGATAAAGCCAAGGCATGTGGTATGTATGAGATGATGATGGTAAACAAATCTCTACTACTTAATCACTGGGCGGTATTTGAAGGCATGTGGTTTGTATGAGATGCATGTAACCAAAAAAAAGACTCAAGCAGATTTCAAATCGTAAAGCTTTAGAAAGTTTGAAAACATCATTGTTTGAAATTTTTTTGTTTCAAAACTAAGGGTTGCTTCACATAACCATGTTATGAGATAAAATCATTTGGCATCTATTTGCCACGGAATAAAAACTTTGCAGGTAGCATATGCTAATAAGATTGGATGGTTTCATGTCTTGCAATAAGTGTAAATGTTTAATCAAAGATAATACATCTTTGTCTTTATAAGAAATACGATTTGAGTCATGAGTGAGCTCTACTACTTAATCAAGGATTCAAAAATTAGAAAACTTTCTTGGAGATAAATCATATTGTTTATCACTTCAAATCTCTACTATTTAAATTTCTTCGCCTAATCTTTAACCAATTAAAACCCTTGTTTAGTTTATATCAAATCCCACCCAATGATTTAAATTTTTAAAATTTCACGTAATTTTAAAACAGTTTGATATTTTTATCGTTCTATGTATAATATATTTTTAAATAAGTAAGTAATTATAAATTATTAGATTGCATATTTATGTTGATGACTCGCTATGCTTTTAGTGTGTTTGCGTTGCAAAGGTACCCAAAAATCCCAATTTTGAATAAGAAAAAAAAATTACAGTCTAATACATTCATAATTTAATATCTTAATTATTATATTTAAAAAAATTATTGTAAAATCGTGACGATTTGAACACGCACGGAATCGTGAATTTGTGGCGATCAATTTTTTTATAAAAAAATCAAGACCAAATTAAAAATCGAGGTAAAGTATTGAAAAAAATAATAATTTAATCAACTTAAGAAACTGACAAGCAAGAACAATCATCCTCGTGGCGATTTGAGAGGCATGAGTGCAAGTAAACTTGTGAATGCAGATAACCACAGTCGTCCTTTGAGCATTTGATCTGAAGCACCCAAGTTTATGGATAATTATGCATAAGCCCTCGTAGCCCTCAAAACCAGAGCATCCACAAAAGGGTGGCTCAAACTTACAAGGAAATTAAGCAAAGCCGTGCACCTTTTCTTCTTTTCCTTTCTCATTCTCACTGTATTTTTTATTTCTTTCGCCCTGTTTGGATATCCAATATTTTTCCAGTTGAGTTGATAAAAAGTGAGTTGAAAAAATTTCAAATGACTTGGATTGAACTTTTACTTTTGGGAGAACTGTTTTATTTTTAAAAAAATTATTGTAGTGAAAACTAAAATTTTAGGTTTTACATTTCAATCTCATCAAATTTTTTTTAACTTACTCTTCTATCATCTTTTCCAAATATAAATTAATTATTTTAAAATTAATTATTTTAAAACTAATTCTTTCAACATCAATTATTTTAAAAATAATTATACTAATATCTAAGGGGGTGTTTGTATTGGTGTTTAATAATGTAAACGTCCGTTCTTTAGCATTGAATGGAGAGCTGATTTGTTTGGATAATTCTTATGTGACTGAACGTGAATCAATTTTGATATCCAAACCCCCGTTGAGTGAAAGTGGAAATTTGTGGCTAGGTTAGATGAACACACACGAGTTTGAAGGGTACCAATAAAATGTTAGCTTGTTATATTATTATAGCACTAGAAAACATGATATGGCTATTAGCATTCTGAATAATGCAAGGTTTGATGTAATATCTTATGTCGGACCAAGCCAGGATCCCACCAATTTGAATGGCTTGACTTTCTCCTCCGTATATTCCTTTTCTTTTTTTTTTTAATAAACTAAGTGTATCTACTATTTAAAATAACACCTATTTTTTTAAGGTGTAAAACTCATATATATATATATATATATATATATATATATATATATATTATTATTCGAAACCCAACTCCTGACTAGCCCAATTAATTACTTTATTTTAATGTTCTTGACTAGAGCCATGATTGGAATTTGGAACAGCATTTTTCCCCTTCATTGTAACCGCTCCTATTTTATTTTATTTTATTTTTTATGGATATCACAACTTTTAATTATGAGCTGTTTTGTATAACGAAAACAAGTTTATCCGAAAAACAAATGATGTCCTGTCCTTAGCTATGATACGAAGGGCAACAGTACTATATTTGTTTCATTTTCTTTTCTCTTCCTTACCAAAAGTTGCGAACTTTTTTGTCATCTGAAACGACCCACCAACCTCTTCAGCTCTCAAATTGCGTTTCTGACAGCGCAAAAGGCTTTTGCCCCATAATCAAGTCTTCCCTCTTAACCTTTTTTCAAATAAGCTTTAAAGGACATGGCTATGGCTCAACAACAACGCTTGCAGTTTTGGCGACTCTGACACAACACACGCTTGATTCCATATATTGGGGAGCGAGCTTCGTCTTCATAATGGATACTGGATTTCGCTCCCTCTCCAAACTCATATTATGCGCTATTTCTGGAGCTCTTACTGGGTGTTTTGCCATTGGTAATGAATGATCAAGATACACGTGTTTTTTTTGCTTTTCTTTTTTTTTTTAATTTCATTGATTCAGTGGTAATTCAGTGATGAAACTGGTTTCTATGCATCATCAAATATTTGTTTTTGCATAGTGGGGCGTCAATAAAATTGTGGGGTTGGTCAAAAGTTAAGAGACTTTTGTTGGATTTGCTTTTGCTTTTTGGTGTAATTTCTGTTTGGTAGGAACAGAGTCAGAAGAGACGCTGTTTTTTTTTTTTTTTCTCTTTATCGCTCCCTCTTCTTTCTTTTGAAGCTTATACAGAAGTATAAATTGTCAGCAAGAACAAAATTTTATGTTTGACTTTTTTTTTTTAATTTCTTTGCAAAAAATCTGTGTGAACTGTTGGATTTTATGACTATAATTGAGGGCAGTGAAATTTCTGGTAAGTTTGATAGTTGGTGGTGTTGATGCTTCTGTTTACCAATGTTGGTGGATTGTAGAGAAGTCTCTGACTCTCCGGTGAATGTTTTCCTAGCAAGTAGACTGTTTGCTCAGGCTGTGAGGTTTGCTTATTTTGGTCTCAATTTCTTGTGCTTTTGAATTGCAGCTGGAGCACTCACAGGAGCCATAGCTGGTGCTTTAGCAGCTAAGGCTACTCACAGTGGTTTTCTGCGGGGAGCTTCATTGGGTGCCATTGCTGGTGCTATACTTTCAGTTGAGGTGTTGGAAGCTTCCCGTGCCTACTGGTGCATGGAGCAAACTGGCTCACGGGGCGCATCATCTATGGTCGGTAGACATTTTCCTCTTGATTTACCTTGGTTTTTGTCAGATATAAAATCATTTTTGCGCCTCCATCTATTAACTTAAGCTTCTTGGGAAGATGATTTCATACCTCTTTTAGGCTTCAAGCATGAACTATTTATCAACACTGGGGATAACTATGTTTAAATCACAGACCACTTGGTCATGAAGGTTTTGATAGCATATCATGAAATCATCTCTTTCCAAAGTTTAAGTTAATAGATATAGGCAAATGAATGATTTTATAACAGTTTCTTTATGATTAAAATGATATTTCTAACTTGCAAATTATGAGGCACAACGTGGCTGTCTTTTAGTTTGAAATGGCTCTATATGGGAGATCTTAATTCCTTGTATTTGGTTATGCTGGCCTGTTAAGTAGTGACATGTTTAGAGCATGCTTTCTGAGTGGCTATCTTAAATAATTCATAGTTTTAAACTAAGCCTCTGCCATTTAAATCCAGGCAGATTTCATAGAGGAACTTGTTCGTTCAAGGCTTGTAGAGGAATCACTTACACCTTCTATATTAACAGCATACAATTTGCAGGTAAGTTCTTTATCTCTGTCCCCTCCCTCGCTCCCTATCTCTCTCTCTCTCTCTCTCTCTCTCTCTCTCCATCTTCCCACCTTTGCCTTCTAAAAGCATTGCCTTTAGCTGTGTCTGCGAATGCATATAATAGCCCACCAGTAATCTCTGACTTGGCTTTATCAAGTTTTTTTGCTTGATTACCATTCTTGTTTACAAGACATGTGAAGAATGCTAGTTCTATTTTATAGATTTTCCCCATTCAGTATGAATAGGTACAAAATACCAGCTTTCTGTTTCTCCTTCACTTGGCAATTCTACTTGAATAATGTTGTGTGTACAATAAAGTTATGTAACAATCCTACACTAACTCTCAATATTTTTTGTCTTTTAGTGCATCGATATCCACTCTCACAAAACAAAGAACATTGTGAGTGTTGGTGTAAGATTGTTGTACAACTTTGTTGTACACCTAACCTAACATTACTCATTGTACTCAGCATCTTCTCTGTTCTTGACCTGAAAATCAGCCTCCTTTTCTTTCAGTTCACCCTAAATTGTTTTTTCATAGTTTGAACTGCAAACTCATGTCACATATATCATATTTGAAATCCACAATTTAAAAAAGGGGAAGTTTTAACTATATGATTAATCAAAAACTCTGAGAATGTAAATCAGAGTTTATGGAACCTGTCTACGTTTGATTATTTATCCAAACAAATACAATGCATACAATAAAAAAGAAACCAGAAGAATTTGACAGCCCATAGCTAGTTTCCATAAAGGAAATCATTTGTAAGAGGTGTAATCAAACAAGGTATTAGTAACCTGGTTAACTCAATCATCCATTGAAGAATTTCATTTTCATTTCTCTGATGGCGTCCAACTGCCACTGTTGCTGCATGTGCAGAGGATTATCTTTAATCTTTTTGTTTTCCTAGATTTCAGCGGCGTTCACTAACTATTGCTTTTTCTTTTATGTTAATGACAACATGTGTTTCTTCTTTTAATCTTTTTGTATTTCTCTCCTGATTATCCTGTTTCTCTCTAGTTGGTCCTTGTTAGCCACTTAGCCCCATATGTAGATCCATTTTTATTTTGGTTTTAACAAGCCGTGCTTTGTAAGAGCTATTTCCATGTAACTAAAATGAACTCCTAAAAATCTGTTTGTTGCCTATTCTGTATGCTACCTTGCTTCCCAAGTGTTTACTGCTTACATTACAATCCATCTGTACTGTGATTTCATATATAGTGGTCTGTATGAGAATATCTAGTTTCTAATATATAGTCATTTGTTCTAGTTTGAGCAGGTTGGCCATTCTAATACAGGCTATGATGAGTTTCATGATGTTCATAGTGCAGTAGCATCTAGAGGATTGTCAGGGGATTCACTGAAGAGGTTACCGCACCATGTGATCTCCAAGGACATGAAGGCACAGAATACCTGCTGCACAATATGTTTACAAGTAACTATTTTTGAGGATTATATCAAATGCACTTCATTATCTCCATTTGAATTTTAGATGAAACTTGGCAGTGTAGCGATTAACATTGACACGTGTAACTTTCAGGATATTGAAGTAGGAGAAATTGCAAGAAGCTTACCTAGGTGTCGTCATACATTTCACTTGACATGTGTGGACAAATGGCTTGTCGAGAATGATTCTTGTCCTGTCTGCAGACGTATTGTGAAGTTTACTCCTTGAGCATTTGGGGATTATATTTTTGGGCTGATGTATATGTTATATTTGTTTCTTGAAATGCAAACTCTGATTAGCGTTAGAGTAGGGAGTAGGGGCTTTTGTATAGTTGACCCCCAATCACTACACATTAAAGTAGACGAGTTATGGTTTGGGAATGTTGAGCTTGTCACCATTGCGGTGACAAAATCTCAATCATTGAATATTAAATCTAATGGCTACAAAATAATTTGATCAATAAGTAAATTTCAATTTTAGCTTTTTGTCTTCCCATTTTGTTCTTTCCATCATCAAACATTCCTTCCCTTCCATTTTCTGCTAATCCGCCCAACCTCAGCGTTGTCATCACCTCGTCTCTCTTTTTAGCCTTCCTTGAAGCCACCAACACATTTCCACTTCGTCTCCCACTCCCACTGTACTGCCCTTGCTAACTCCTAGCACCAACCCTTAGGGTATGATTGGGAGCAGGTGATCAGAGGGTGAGGTAGGGAAGGGAAGGGAAATTTCTATTTGATGTGTGTTTGGAAGAGTTCTATGGGAGGGAAATGCAGGGCAAAGGAGGGTCAGCCAAGCAATTCAATGTCTTTAGCTGCAATACATTTAGTGAACCCCCGATTTGGGGGTCAAGGAAGGATTGCTTTGATGTTTTATGTCGTTTTATAATATTGGCTCTCATCTTTGAAAATTATTCTTGCAAAATAGAAGGATAAAATTGGGAAATAAAATTTATATAACCTTTCATTCCACTTGTTTATATTAGAAACCTCCAATTAATGGTGTGGCATACATATATATATTTTGTTACCTTCTATTTCATTCCATTCGATTAATGGTCATCACAAAAAATACTCCCAACCATTATGCAACCAAAAAAGAAAGCTTTTAATGAACCCTAGGCTAGAGTTTTTGTTGATTCAGCTTAGGATTCGTGTTACCATTGATGAAAATGACAAGTTTTCAAATATGGAGATTTGATGTTTGGAGCAAATTGGTGTTGAGACATGAGTTAAAAGTTTGGAGCTTGGGGATGAGAAAACATTGTCTCTTCTCCCTACAAGAAGGAAGTTCAGAGGAGATTTTTTATTTTTTTAGAAAGGGGGGAGGGGGGTTGCTTTGAAAAGCAGAAGGAAAGAGAAACTAAATTAAGAATTAAATTAATCACCATGATGGATTGATGGTGACAAACTACTCTCAACCTAAGAATTTGCCATTTGAACTTCAAGTTTCTCTTTAAATGTTAGAATCCTTAACTAATATGTTGGAACAAGGAAGGTTCAGCTTCGATGAAGTATTTAACAGATGATTAGTGTTGAGAGAAACTGTGACTTATTGTCTTAAGGTTTTGAATCAAAACGTAACATTCGATCCGGTGATATGATACTCTTACTTAGACAGTTGGTTATATCTCTCTCTGTTGGACTCCCCTGCTCTAACAATGATATTAGAGCCAAGATTGGACTCAGTTTCCGAAAAAACAATGACTGCGAATGGCAAGTGATTCCCAGAAAGGCATGGATGACTCATTCTGCTAAGATTTTGAGTCAAGATGCAGCGTCTAAACCGGTGGTATAATACTTTCACTTAACCCGTTGGTTGTATCTATCCTTGTTAGACTTTCCCGCCCTAACAATTAGTTCTAATATTTTAGCATGAGATGGACGAATTTAGGGCAAAGTTCCTCATTCATGTACCCTCGAAATAAGAATTCAAAGTAAATTGGTTATTATTCATCTTTAGATGGTCTTCTTTAGGTAAAACATTCCAATGATCTTCAGCTGTTCTTTAAATCTTGTATTGTTAAAAAGCAGAGGGATTTACAAGAAGGGGGATGGTAACTGACGAGTTGCAAGCTGATTTATTAGAGAGGGAATTAACTTGAATTAGACTTGTTTTCTGACACTCCAAAGAGATTAATACAAACCGCATCACAGCAACAACCGAACTGGGACTGATTTCGTATAGTTAATTCCAGACAGGAGCAATTTCCTGTAGTGACAGCAAGCCACGCAACTTAATGATGCCTACTAGGCCTGCTTATTCATGAATATTGTCTCCAAACACAGTAAAACCATATGGGAGAGTGAGAACAAAATTGAAAATATGCCAACTGAGTAGTTTCACTCGGACCAAAAGTCCAGTTATTATTTCTCTGTCATATACACGAGTCACGAGTACAAGTGTATAAAATTATTATACAATGATTTTCACATTGAAGCTGGCTCATAAGCAATATCTGCCAGTATTTTACTTGTATATTTCTTATGCTGGCAGTAAACTTCGATCTTCAACCCCACCGAACCAGAAAAATGAAAGTCAAAATTTAATGAAGACACCTTTACAAGGCAAACAGCTTACATTGGAGCATAAAATGAATTAGGATACCATGAAGGCTTTTCACACAGCAACTGGTTCTGGTCTTTTGCTGGTTTTGATTCCTCTTATAGCTGAAAGGGAGAGAAATCCATGTCAGTTACCAAAATAACACTGAATTTCCATGAATTGCAATATATAACAAACCACAGTAAAGGGCACCCCAATGCACAGGGTTCCCATCAGATGGGCTATGGGGAGGATAAATGTACGCAGCATTGCCCCCATTTTTTGGAGAGGCTGTTTCAAGGATTTAAATCTGTGACCTTTAGATCACAAAGCAGCAATCTTACTGTTGCGCTGGGGCTCACCCTCTATATGACAAATCATAGTATCAATGAAATTTTCTTTTCTTTTCTCGTTCTTTTTTTTTTTTTTTTACCTTCAGCATAATCTTTAGCTCCAAACACAGCAGAACCAGCAACGAGAGCATTAGCTCCAGCCTCAATGACCTGCCAAACAAGATTATACTAAAAATTGGATCTTGCAATTTAAAAGGATCCATGGCGTTCTATGCCACGTAGAAAGCATTCTGATTCAATGAAATAAACAAGTATGTGATTCCCCTTCATTATCTAATGTCATTCCTTGCTCTGAAAAAATATGGGAACAGAGCCAAAATACAGTACATTAGAATTCTTGATATAGAGATGAAGTGCAAGACCAAATTCACATACAGCATGCAGTTGTTACTCAAATTGCGTCATGCTCGTCCTCTCAAAAAGGGCAATTATTGGGCACAATCAGACCATGTTCAGCATGAAGACGACTTGTTACAGATCAGTCTAAATTATAAATGGATGGAAGATATTATTTATAAGGCACCTTGTAAGCATTTGCAGGACCAACTCCGCCATCCACTTCAATCCATGGATTTACTCCCTAGAGAGAGAGAGAGAGGGCAGAGGAGATGCATTTAGAGTTTATCTAAGAAATCAAAGTTGAAAAAGAAAATCTATAAATACTCAAATAGTTCCATCATATACCTTCTCCAAGCACAATCTTCTCAAATCAGCAATTTTCTTTACTTGACTCTCAATAAAACTCTGGCCCCCAAAGCCAGGGTTCACGGACATAATTAGAACCAAATCAACCGCTGCCAACACAATAACAAGACTATCAAATTTTATTTTCTAACAAGCAAAACAAATTAAAATATGAAATGCAGTAGTTAAATATTTTGTCAAAATAGTTTTTGCTCTTTATTACTTCATTAACAAGGAAACAAAATGTGTCATGCATTTCTCATAAGTAGGTAAAGTAAATAAATAAAAGAAAAATAATAAATTTAACACTCCTCTGCTTTGCTAATTAATTCCAGCACCAGAGTTGTAAGTTGTAAATCAAAATATTATTCCCTTGACTTTCATCAACTTTTTCCTTGTAAAATTTTATTCTCAAATTATGCGCACGCCAAGTTCAACAGTAACCTAATTGGAAAATATCGTAGAAACCTATCATTACCACTGGAGTGGATGTTCAAATTACTTACAAGATCAAGCCAAAAATAAAAGGCTTGATCTTTTCAATTTAGTTTACCTTCGTGGAAAATTTGATGGAGTCATCTATGAAAATGAAAACTGTAATTCAAATGGTTTTTATGAATTCTAAATTTAAAACTAGACTCTCAGTCAGTAACAACCTCAATTACTGAACTATACCTTGCACTGTTAATAAAATTCATGAATAAACCTTTGTCTTCTGTTTGTATATTATAACTTTTCCAGAAACAAAGTTTCTTATTATATCCCAACAATAGCTCAAAATACACTCCTCTCTCCAAGAAAACTAAAAATATAGCTCAGTGATTTGTTCAATTGTTGAACTCTTAATTTACTGACAGCTTCAGTGACTTTTTGTTCTGAACGAAGTCCTTCATGAAGGCTGTTATTGGTCCACATGGCTAAGCTTTGTAAACCATATATATCACACCAGAATCAATGCTCTTATTCTATAATTATATAATGAAAAAAAATGGAGACAGAAAAAAAAAAGGGGGAAGCAAGGGCTCACCATCAAGAACATATTCTATTGCACTTAGTGGGGTAGCAGGGTTTAAGACAACTCCAGCTTTAGCTCCCAGACTTTTCACCTAAATCAAGAGAATGCAATCATATGTATTAAACTGACAAACTAAAGAGGGAGTGGAAAACATGCTTCCAAGGAATAATTTCTAGTGTCCAGTCTTTAAACATTTTTGTCCACGGCATATAATATAACAATTCATAGTTCTCAAAGTAAGAAACTAATTCCGAAACAGATAAACTCAATAATATGGCCTCAAATTTCAAGCTATGAAGCATACATTACTTCAGAAAAAGGAAAACTTCTGGGATGGAACAACGCTGCTGAACTCCAGTTATTTATTTAGACACTTAATTGACATGAAGAAGCAAAGCATACCTCATCAGAAATAAGTAGTAGACAGCTTCATACAGCTCTGGCCACATATATAAAGATACCAATGCCTTCTACTACATTTTATCATAACCTAAATAATAGGTAATTACTAACCCAGACCAAAAAAAGAGAAGGATAAAAAAGAGAGATGTGAAATAATTTTACCATCAGGATTGTGTTCATCTCGACAATGAGAATTTGACACTATTTAACATCAAAAGGATTTATTGCGTTTTTGAAAATATCTTTTAGAAAATCTAAGGGTCTGTTTGCTTTCAATTTTCAGTTTTCATTTTCAGTTTTCTAGAGTTTCAAAATTTGTGAAAGAAAAATTGAAAACTAAAAACTTAAATCAAACAGGCCTTGGCAGTTTTCAGAATTTTCAATTTTTCCTTCACAAATTCTGAAAAACTGAAAATCAGAAACTCAAATCAAACAGGCCCTAAGTTCATTCTAAGATTCAATCCTCCTTTATGAATTTTCTTGACACAATATGTAGCTTTATCTTACTTCAAAGGATTATAAACACTTTTCAGGCTCAACTGCTTCAAGTAAAAGAATACTTCAAGATTGCAATGGCTATTTCTCTAGCCAGCCCTCAGGCTGCTTTTCTGAACTCTCTCCATTCACATCATGAAGCAGAGATATCATTACTAATATTAGTAGCCATGACATGCCTTTACAGGTTAAATCCTAAACCTTCATCTCATGTATTTGCATTATTTGTGAAGTTTAACGTGTCCTTGACAAAGAGATTCTGAGGTTTTACCGCGATAGTTGCACAATAGCTTACATATGTGTTTGGAACCTCTAATTTCACAAAAACCAAAAAAATATAGGTTTTAATTATCAACTTTCAGCTGCAACAATGTTGGGCAAAATAGATCAGGAGGAAATCTTACCTGACTAACTGTACGATGCAAATGGATGGTGGAAGACTGCTCACAGTGAACACTGACTATGTCAGCTCCTGCCTTAATAAAATCTGGCACCCGCTGTTCAGGTTCTACAATCATCTACAGTGCTTTAAGAAGTGTCAGAAAAAGTACATGTAAAATTATATCAGCTCAATATAATATTATGTACAAAGGTGAATACCAGGTGTACATCCAAAGGAAGATCAGTCACAGGGCGCAATGCATCAACTATGAGAGGTCCAATTGTAATGTTTGGAACAAAACGACCATCCATTACATCAACATGAATCCAATCACAACCCGCTAACTCCACAGCTTTCACCTAGAACAGATCAGGAATAAAATCCAACAATCACGATTGCTGAAAATCCAGAAACATGCTAATAGTGACTTGCAAACTAAAAGATAGATTTACAAGAAATCATCATACTCCGTAAATGGATTGTGATTATTAATATATTATACATTATAAATAAATAATGTTGACCGATATCCTTCTTGTGTAGTAGCAAAAACAAGAAACTGGACCCTGATTACAAAGTGTAAAGCATATCATATATAGAACCTGCTCTCCCAATTTTGCAAAGTTAGCTGAAAGAATAGATGGAGAAACAATGATGTCGCTTTTTGAAAACTTGTCAACACGAGATGTAGCCTTCACCACGGTTGAAATTTTCCTCCTGAACTCACAAAACAGCAAATAAGAAAAGGATATTAAAGCAGATTGCATTATCCTTTCAAATACCACAAGCCCTATCTAAACAATGTTGCACAGGTATTGATACAAGTATCTGATACGATATAATTACAATATGGAGATACGGTATGAATCAAATTAAAAACATTTAGATTATAATTAAGAGTATCTAAAAGTATTGGTAAAGTATCCGATACAAGCATGTCGATTATTTTGAAGTGTATGTGCATCATGGCATCTAAAAGGTAAAATGAGTGAAGTCCAATATCTATATTGACATCGTCTATTTTTATCATATACACGCACTGCTTAGATAGGTATTGATCTTAAGGGAATGGTGGCTAAAAGAATGAAACTCTGAATCTAACATTTTTCTTTATCCTATGAATGAGAATCTCATGCACTGGAAATTGGCCAATGTCAAATCTATTAGCAAGGGGGGAAAGAAACAGAACCATCTGAGCTCTAAAACAGCAGAAAAAAAAGTTGGTACTGCCCCCTCCTCAGGCTAAGATAGCACGCACCGAAACCAGGATTAAGGTTACAACAGGAAACATGGTGGCATCATCCACACCCAGAACTAGTTATTATCTCCATAGACACCCACCATCACATAAGGGGCTTACAGAATTGTGCGTGGATTATAATTTCAATCACAAAAACTTAAGATTTCTGCAGTGAAGATTCACGAAAATTCTCAGCTTTGGTTTTCTTTCTGAAACAACATACTAGTATGTGCTTCTTCTTCCCCAATTACACAGAAAGTGAAAAACTAATAATACCTTGAGAAAGTGAGGGAAGGGGGATGGGAAAGAGAGGTTTTGGGAAGGTTGAGTCCATTGATTTGGGACTGGAGGGTTGTTGAACACAACGAAGTAGCTGCCATCTTCTTCTTCTTCAACGTTTGAACCTTTTGGGTTCTCTCTCTCTCTCTAAGATCAGTGTATGGTGTGGTGTGAATTGTAAGGAAAAATGTCGAGGGGAAAAAATGTATATATATAAGGGAAAATCGTGTGGATGACACGTGTATGTTTGGTGGGGATTTGCTTATCAGCAATGGTTGGTTTTGTGCCTCTTGCAGACCATCGTGCTGTTGCTGACCTCTAACAAACAAGGGCAGAGCAGAAGACGCCAAAGCACACCGAGAAGAGAACAGAACGCAGGACCAGGGGCATTTTTGGGTTTTTGAGTCCCTTGTATATTCAAAGGAGCCTTTTGGAGCATCTAGTTTTATTTATTATTTTCAATTTTCAATTTTTTCTTCCTAAAATTTAAAAATTAAAAATAACAAACCAAACGTACCACTATTTTCTAAATTTTTTGGACAAATTAACCTAATTCATTATAATTCTCTTCTATTCTTATATTCATCTTTCTTGAATATATTTGTACAATGTGCAAAGAAGGAAAAAAAATTAGTATAATCATTTTACAAATTAAGAGAGTATCAATATAATGAATTCACGAATATTGTAACCTCTTATATAAATTTTATAAATAAACAAAAGTTAAATTAAATTTGTCCGAATCCCAAAGAAATTTAATATAATTTGTCCAATTTTTCATCCATGTGCACTAAACATTGAAATTTCTATTTAGATTTTAGTATTTTACATCGGTTTTACAAAATTTTCATATTTTTCAATCCATACTTTTTTCAATCAATAAGTTTATAAACAAAAATTTTGTAAAATAAATACTATAAGACAATTCTTTTGTGCATAGTGAAATTGGATCTATCAAATTTATTTTAATTATATTCTTAACTTTAAACATTTTGAGAGCTAATAAAGACCAAAGTGGCATGTCCTGGAAATTGTTATCAATTTATCTGGTAAGTGATCACAATAAGGTCTAAGTAACATAATTGGAAGCTAGTTAGATTTCTTAATTATCCAGTTATGAGTTTGATATATATTGGTGTGTATGGAAATAGTATTGTGTTCAAAGACAAAACTTATATTTGTAAATTTTACACATTAAGAAAATTAGTTAGTGCTTCTGTGGATACCTTCAATCCAAAATAAATAAATAAATAAGTGGCAAGTTTTCTTGATCAAAACATTAAATAAGATATGACATCTTGAGCAAGACAAACAATAAAATCAAATAATTATTTTTTATCTAATAAAAAATTGGTCACAACATAATTTAAACTGTCACTTTACATGTCAAGTCACATGAACAGTTCAATTTGACATAATTTTATCAAACTATTATGGATGGGTAATATTATTTTAATATCTAAAAAGTAAGTGTTTGTGGACACCTAATCAAATTTAAAAATAAAAAATTAAAATTTATATTTTTAAGTAAGAATAATACAAAATTTAAGAATGATAAATTAGATGTTAATATGTTATCCAAGACTTAGGTAGTTATTTTTCCATTATCAACTTATACACTAACAAATATGAAGTACTTTTTTTTTTTCCAATAGTCCATGAGAGATGCTCAAAACTCCATTATATAGAGGGCAAGGTACAGTGAAAGAAGAGTCCAAAAGAAAAAAATATGTATGTACAACATAATTAAATAAAAGATCACACCTAACTAAATCTATTCTAAAGCACCCCCAATAATATAAATCAGCCTCCATAGCACCCTCTGATGCCGTCCAACAGCACACCATTGTCCACGATCTGCAACTGGCCACAGAAAAGTATAGCAGCAAAATTCATCTAACATCGTCACATATGAATTCCTTTGCACAATTTCTACATACTCCTCCTTAAGCACAAGGCCCTCCTAATTGAAGTCGACTTAGCCAAGCTTACTCAGGTGTCAAAAGTAACCCAGAAATCCAGTTCTAATTAGATCATATTGACCTGAAGAAGAACTAAATCATCCAAGAATAATAGGTGTTTATCACGATACTCAACCTTGACTCCTTTGGCATTGCTATCAAGGTTAAGGAAGAGCATGTCAAATGAGCACCTTCAGAAAAAAGAACACCAACACATCAACAACTGCAGCAATCTACACCTTGAAGCATACACTAGATGAATATCACCAAAACTTTGAAAGCAGCCCAAAATAGGAAATGTACCATATCCCAGCAATTAGCTCCACATAAATGAAAAAGCTTATATAAAAAACAACTCAAGGGAGCTATAGTCAGCAATAATACAAAGTGAATCACCACAACACATATCCCACTAAGCACTAACACAGACCCCTATGAAAAATTGCAACCATGATACCAACCACTCACAACATGAGTGGTCAATCTGTGAGAGAATGATAAAATTTAGCTATCCAAAACTAAATTGTGAATAAGTTCACTAAGTATGAATTGAAATAGAAATTTGGTAAAGAAAATAAATGTATATGCAATTTACATTTTTTTTCTTCTAATCACTCCTTTGACTAAATTATGATTAAATTTATTACTGATTGAGTGGCTCTATGGACTATGGTGTTCCATTGTAGCATCGAGATTGTGCAATTGTGCTGCTAGTTTGGTTTTGCTTGCTTTGGGGAGCAGAGTTGTAAAAAGCATTAGACGACTGCCACTACGTACTACTACACTGGAGAAATGTGTTCGATTATGGAAGCAAGACCTCTGAAACAGAAGGCACACACAGGAACTTCTCTTACATATATTTGAGCCTTTCCTCAACAAATAAGAAAGCTCATCACGCTCTCAAGTGCGCCATCCCAGCCAACGAACAAGGAAAACCTGTTGGCTGTTGCTGCAACAAAAACCGATCCAGCTCATGTTTGATGAGAATGAATAATCTAATGTTGAAATTTCATATTATTTTGCTATGTGTGATCTTTTATTGTTCATTTTTTGTGTGTCCCATGTTATATTTAGATCCCACATTTAAATCAATAGTAAAATATTACATATAACAAAATCATACAAAATTTCAACATAAGAGGATTCATTTTCCTATATCCTAGGCAAGATGTGAGGTGTGTTTGCACCTTGTAAGCTATAGTTTGGTTTAATAAAAAAAAGTGTATTTTTTTCCACCCAAAAAAAGTGTTTTTTTTTTTCATTGTTGTTAATGATTCTAGAGTAAAATTCACATTAAAAATATTATTCAACATAATTTTATCAGACAAATTAAAATAAGTCAAAACTCTATTTGCATTTTCCTAACCAAGATTTGGACTTTCCGAGGGCAAAGCAAACATTCCCACGGTATTTCTTCCTTGATGCATAATCAACTGCATCGAAAACTATGCGTGTGAATGAAATTTTCATTCAATATTAGGATTTCCATGCTACATACTAGTTTGTGCGGTGAAAACTCAGTTAGGGATATGTTTTTTTGGGTGAAGCAAGTTAGGATATTATAGCGGCTTTAAAATTAAAAACATGAATTGTCTTATCCAATTTTTTTCATGTGACAATAGCTTGCTCTTACTTTTAAATGCGAAGTAGTTGAGGTTTGCCATGATGCCGTTTGCAAGTGGAAGGTAGCACAATAGAGCCACCGACAGACCATTTCATGCAACTATTCATATATTTCCTATTTAATATTCATTTTTATGAACACTAAAATTTCTATGCATTGATACAATTTTACATTGTGAACCAATGGAATTTAAGAAACTACCATATATTTCCTGGTAACAGGGGCGGGTCTACATATTGAACAGTGGAGGCAGGTGCCCCATAAAAATTTTAAAATTTTATAATAATTATATAATTTTATTATATTTTTGTCCTCATTATTTTATTAAATTTGTCCCTATATTAATTTTAAATAAGATAAACTAATATGATATATGATATTCTGCTCATTTCTGTGTTGATGTAATTATTTTTGTCCCCTGTACTAAAATTTTTTGGATTTGTCACTGCTTAATAGTTACCTATCTAAATTGAAAAGACATACTACGATATTGCCAAAAACGAAAAAAAAAAAAAAAGACATACCACGGCAATCTCATTACCAGATGACAATTGAAGTTTTTCTACCAAAAAAATATCCGGTGATTTTTTTACATTCTTATTCTTAGGCGTTTCTTTATTCATATAAAATTAAAAGATATTATTACATTTTAATTATTTATAATTAAGAATAAGTCACATATTTTATTAATTTAAATTTATTAAATTAAATATTAAATCATAGAAATTGATTATACAAAGAAACCAAAAAAATTATATTATATATATATATATATATATATATATATATATATATATATATCTTTTTTACATATTAAATTATGTTATTTATACTAATAATATATAGATAATAGCTTATATTTTAATTATTATTAAATAAATTATAAATTTCATACCCTAAATATGATTTATACATTATTATCTAATGATAGATGAAAACTAAGCGTAATGAGGCAGCGCCTCTAAAAATATTCTTACATATTCAACAACTATAATTTATTAATTATAAATTTGATAGATCTTACTAGACGAGGGTCTCAGATTCAGATCAAATGGGAACTGCTCCTGGTGTCTCTGTCTCTGTGTCTCACGTTTGAACTAGAAAGCAGCAAGAACCACACCTATTACCCCTTCTTCACTTTCTGCTGTTCCAACAACAGTGATCAGAGAGTCTGGCAATGAAGAGGCTCATTGCAATAAGGAATACGGAAGGTGGTGTTGACGCACACAAGCTCTCCTCAGATTCCAACAGGAAACACGCTCCCACCCAGATGCGCTTGATGGGCTTCTTCGTTGTCTCCTTCATGCTCTTCTCTGTCCTCTTCTCACTCACCGTTGTTCTTCGAGACCCTCCCTCTGATGCTGTCCCACAACTCTTACCGACAACAACAACAACCACTACTTCTGTCGCCCAACTCAACCAAACTGAACAGGGTAGGTATTTGCTTTGCTCATTCCAAATGTGGTTAGTTGATTTTGGAAGTTGCATACTGAATCATTGAATCTCACTTCAACACGTAGTTTGTGCTTCTTTTTTTTTTGTTTTTTAATGATTCATGTTAGTATGTTACTGATGATATGATCATCGGGCTAATTAATTAAACTGACTGCTAAATCAACATTCTTTTCGATCTCTGTGTCTACTGCCATTTAAGTTGTAATCAACATTCTTGGTGTTAATTGTTTCTTATTCTGTTTTTTTTAGCTAGAGTTGTGTTATTTGTAATTATAGGATGGGGACAACGTGTTGACTCACACCCCACCCACCATACTAGTTGGTGGGGAAGAATGAGGAGGGTATGAATCTCGAGGCCTAAGTTGCTTGCTTAACTCCTTCTGGGCCTTCTTGTTATGTGTGCATTTTGATTTTGTTAGCACTTTGTACCCACTAAGCAGAATGAAACTAAATGTGCGTTTGGTTTCAAAAAACAACTTTCAGTTTTTATTTTCTGATTCATTTAGTCTTTTCTGTTGTTTTTCAAGATTTTCTAAAGTAAATAATGAAAACTACAAAATCATGTCTTCGGTGTTCATCCCAAAATCCTCAAAATGGACAATGAAAAGTAAAAGCTATTTTCTGAAACCAAACACTCCATGATTCAAGTAATGATTAGTTTTCTTGCCTCATTAACCCTGTAGGTGAAATTTCAGAGATGGACATAATGCATCAAAGTCATAAACATTTCAATGCTAAGTTGTATTAGCAACCGTTTTAATTAGATCTAAACTGAAAAGCAAAAGTTACCACTTGCCAGAGATGTTACTGGTGAATGTAAAATGCCAAGGGGGCATAACAGAATTTAGATTGTTGTTTTCCAAGTAACCGTTCCTTTTTGGTATTTGTCTAGCTGCTATGCTATCCTTTTTTTCCTTATGTTGTCCTATTTCCAAACTAATGCTACCGTGACTTAAGCTTTTATTGGCTCTCTTTGTTTTGTTTGATTCTCTTGGTACCATGCATTCAACTCATCTTTTATGTTTTTCATTCATTGTTTTTTATTTTTTCCTTACAATGGATGAACTGATTTACCCATGGCCAAACATTGAGATATTTAGTATTTACTTTTCCTGTCAACTCATTGTTAAGTAATGGAATTTCATCTTCAATGACTTGTAGGTTTGAACAATGATGCCTCTGATTCTGTTAAGGAGCTAAAAGATAAACTGCTTGGTGGCCTTCTAACTGATGGATTTGATGAAAGATCTTGTCTTAGCAGGTATCAGTCAGTCATGTATAACAAAGGACTGTCAGTTAAACCTTCTTCTTACCTCATTTCGAGATTAAGAAAATATGAGGCTCTACACAAAGAATGTGGACCTTACACTGAGTTGTACAACAAAACAGTGAAAGAACTCAGGTCTGGTCAGTTTACCGAGTCCTCAGCTTGTAAATATGTAGTCTGGATTTCATTTAGTGGGTTAGGGAATAGGATCTTGACCCTAGCTTCTGCATTTCTTTATGCTCTCCTCACAAACCGTGTTCTACTGGTTGATCCTAGAGTGGATATGGTTGATCTCTTTTGTGAACCCTTTCCAAATGTTTCTTGGTTTCTCCCTCCGGATTTTCCTCTCAACAGTCAATTACATGATTTCAATCAGAAATCTGATCAATGTTATGGGAAAATGCTGAAAAATAACTCTCATGTTAGTTCCATTGTGCCATCTTTTGTCTACCTTCATCTAGTCCATGACTATGATGATCAAGATAAGCTTTTCTTCTGTGATGAAGAACAGCAATTTCTCCAGAGAGTACCATGGTTACTGATCAAAACAGATAACTATTTTACCCCATCTCTATTTTTAATGCCATCTTTTGAGAAGGAACTGAATGATCTCTTCCCAAACAAGGAAACAATTTTCCATTTCTTGGGTAGATATCTATTCCACCCCACAAACAATGTGTGGGGACTTGTTGTAAGATACTACCAAGCTTATTTAGCTAAAGCTGATGAAAGAGTGGGTATACAAATTAGAGTGTTTGACACTGAGCCTGGTCCATTCCAACATGTATTGGATCAGATCTTTGCTTGTACTTTGAAGGAGAATATTTTGCCTGATATTAACCGCGAGCATGATATTATTAGTCCACCACGAATGCCGAAATCGAAAGCAGTACTCATGACATCCTTAAGTTCTGGTTATTTTGAAAAGGTGAGAGACATGTATTGGGAGTATCCTACTGTGACAGGAGAAGTGGTTGGCATTTACCAACCAAGCCATGAAGGACACCAACAAACAGAGAAGCAGATGCATAACCAAAAAGCTTGGGCAGAAATGTACCTCTTAAGCCTAACTGATGTCTTAGTAACTAGCTCATGGTCTACTTTTGGCTATGTGGCTCAGGGGCTTGGAGGCTTAAAACCATGGATACTCTACAAACCTGAGAATCGAACGGCCCCTAATCCTCCTTGTCGACGTGCCATGTCAATGGAGCCATGTTTCCATGCTCCTCCCTTCTATGACTGCAAGGCTAAGAGAGGAGTTGACACAGGTGAACTTGTTCCTCATGTGAGGCACTGTGAAGATATGAGCTGGGGTCTGAAGCTTGTGGACAAAGACAATTATGATTAGCTAGATTATGACCAATACCATGTATGCTATTTATGGCTGTCAAAACTGGCTTAAAAGTGTTGCAAATTTTGTTGTAAAATAGAATGAGTAATTCCTTTCACACGTGTGTACTTTTTATCCAGAGAACCATTGTATTAACTTTAATATTGTTCGCATTGCAAGCAGAGTTTAAAGCTTAAAAGCCCCACATCTTCTATCACTGGTATGTATATTACATAAGTAGTGACTTCAGCAAGCGGGAAAAAATTTGTTCCCTCGTAGAACTTCGATTTATAATGTCAATTTGGACTAAAAATTGGTTTCATCAATCCATATTATCTGAATTATCACGTTAGCCTTTCTTGCCTTCTGTTTTAATAAGTTAATGATTGCTAAAAATATCTATTTATTTGTTATGCTTTCAGAAAAATTGTCTCAGCAACAGTTCTGAGTTGCTTATTGCCATTCTCTCTTTTAGTAATTGATGAAAGATTTGTCTTTTTTGAGTTGCTTGTTTTTCATCACCCTAAAGAATTTCCTTTTTGTCGATGTCACTCTCAAATATTTTTTTGTTGGTGCATACTCATGTGCAGATAACTTAGTTATCTGTAGGTAAAGATTTTATGTTGTCCAATGGATTGTTGACATGTGGATCCATTTATATTTTGAAAAAAAAAATAAAAGAAAAGGAAACATCCTACACCCACGCTCCTGGCTCCTTCCTTCCTTCCATTGGGTTGCAAGTATGTTTGCTGTTAACTACCCACCACCGCCTCCTCCTGACAGGCCACCGTCCCCATTGGTCACCAGAGGTGCACGCCGCCGCCGCCACCACCGCCGCCGCCGCCACCACTGCCGTAGTCGCTGCCATAATTCGTGCCATTGGCGATCTCCTAAAGCACCCATATATGTTGTCCGAGCCTCATGTGAACCTCTTCAATCCTGAAACAAACATCGTCCTATTTGGTATTCATTGCATCACCTACATATGCCCCAACCCCAACAACAACAATAACACAGAACAAATCCTCACTGTCCCTCTTTTTTTAATTATTTTTTATTTTAATAAAAAGTGTTTTTTCTTCTTTTTCTGAAAACCCCACAAAACAAAACCTCAAAGGGGTGCCTTAAAGATCGAGATTTCGGTTGGTTTTGAATAAAAGGAGGGATCTTTGGGAAGAGGAGAAGAGAAAGAAGTAGGCTTTGTTTTTGGGGTTTTGAGGTCAATGGTGGATTTGGAAAAGCAAGAGAGGGTGGTGGTGTTGGAGGGTTCACTGGAAGGGGAAAGGGTCAAAGGTGGTGGTGATGGGGAAGGAGAAGAGAAGGAAAGGCTTTTGCAGGGCATGTCTGTTTTGGATTTCGACCTGCTTTGTTCCTCCGTGTCGGTGCTGCAGTGAGATGAAGTGAAGGGAAGGAAGGAAGGAGGAGCGTGAGTCTCTGCACATGGGAAGGAGCGTGGGTGTTTGTAAATTGAATATTTCCTTTTATAATTTTTTTTCAAAAATACCATTGAATGATTATCCACATGTCAACAACCAATTGGATAGTCAACAAATCTGCAGCATCTTCACCCATAGTTATCTGCATGTGAGAACCCCCCTTTTTTGTTAGGTATGTTTTGGGTCAATTTATTGTGTTTTCAACCTTATTGGGTTGTATTACACGCTGAAGAATGGGATTCCATTTCATCGGCTTCAATTTAAGCCCAATGTTAAGTCTATCAACCATTATCCCTCCAAATGGACCAGTATTCAGGACCGAAAAAAGAAAATATTCCCACAAAATAAGCTTTATATGTTAACCGAGAAATTAAAAAAAAAAAAACTATCTGTGATTTGGTCGAGGACCATCATATGATTAGCAAAAGTTAGTGGAAATATACATACCACAGTGGGAGAGTAATGGAGAGTAGAAATTCAACATAAAATGTCATCGTCATTGAAGAATATATCTTCATGTGTTAGCAAAAAGTTGAGAAAACACAAAGTTGGGAGGCAAATCCCCATCGTATCAAATTCGAATAATTTCCAATCGAAGTCAAAGAGATTACAAGGGAGGGAGCTTTTAGAAATTGCGAAGAAAGTGAGCAATTGTATATATCATTACGCGTGTTTTCACGTTGCCATCCAATTGATCTAAGCACTTATACACGAAAATATCATACCGTCCACATATTGGAGAATATTTCCTTACTTTTTTCCACGAATTCTAATCACTCATTAAAACTAATTAATCTCCAATTAAACATTGTTGTACAGCTGTGCCAATAATGAGAATGACACGTATGGTTGCATGTGCTTTCTGCTCATTTTCAATATTTGGTAGATGTTGTTTTAGTTCTGCATTTGTCTTCAAAACTATGTTTTGTTTTACAAATTCATTGAATCAATATTTTATCAACTAAAATGTATCAAATGTACATTTCCAGGTAAGTATAAACATTTTGATAAGCGTACGTCCTTTAAATAAGATTTTAAGGTTCTTTCAAATTTTATTCGGCCAAAGAAGAGTTATATACCATATCGCCAAGCACGAGGGGGAAAAAAAAAAATTAAAATCCCATACATTCGCTAAAAGAAACATTTTAACTCAAAAAGAAAGAATGCCTAATTGTGAACCAGCCATATAAATATGTTTATAATCTAGTTTGTACTATACAGTACTTGTGATAAAATACAGACATAACAGGGACGGAATTAAAAAGGACTAAATTATGGTTTATCCGTACGTTGTGTGGCTCGAAATTATTTTGCTTACCTGTGGTTTCTACTTTCTCCATTTAACATAATGACTTTATTGTTCTGTCTATCTAATTTACAGAAAGACACGTGTTAAGAGCTTGGGGATATGTGATCAGCTAAATTCAAATTAGGATTGTGAATATTTGATAACAAAAATGTAGCCTCTTCTATATTAGAAGCAGTGCTGTTTTATAACACGAGGAAATCATTTTAAATTTTGTTTTTTCATTTATTCATTCCCTTCCGTATGTGAAATTTTATTTTTTTTTATTATAAATTTAATTTGTGTGTACTATCAGTGTAAAAATATATTTCATAAATATTCAAATATATATTACCTTATCAACATAAATGTTTGATTCAATCACTCGTTTAAAAGTTTTACCATTTAGTTTTGTACTGTTATCTTTTAATAATTAGGATGTAGAATTTTATTTTCATTAGAGTATCCACTTCAAAAAATAATATAGAACTACACATTAGAATGTTTTAGCTTTGAGAGTACCACCCTTACACTGCCACCTAATTCAACCTGGCCCTCTACTAGCATATCAAAACTTTGAAAGTGATAATGATCTTAGCGATGGAGATGACCCCAATTCTTCTGGAAGTTGACCATGCATCTTGGTTTAGTGGCTTAACGGAAGATAAAGATTGAGATGCTTGGCATTAATTTACCGAACTACTACGGACAAATGTAACCACTTGAAATTGTTACCATCAAAAGTTTGTCACATTTGCGTTTGGAAGTCTTGTGATGAATAATCACAGCCAAAAGAGTCCACATTTCATGCACCATACCCTTCCGGAACAAAAGTCCAATAACTTTAGTTCAATTCGGGCCCCAATTGGATTCTTCCCAAGATGTGGCTACAACTTTAATATCATCTTTTCTAAATCATAACACCATTCCGCAACACAATTTCTCTTCACCCATTTCTCACTTAAGGCAACCTCACTTTTCCTCATAGCCAATTATATGCCTCCATGCTGTCATTCGGCATGGTGAGGTGCATGGGCTAGTTTGAATGCTTGTCATTTCGATGATTAGGATATATTTTCACTAGCAGTCATTTATGCTTAAACGGAATGCACTAACTAACCATTCTATGGCTTATTGCAGGAAAATGGACATGTGTTTCAAAATGTCTCGCTCCTGCAGCACACCACAATCATTGTGGTTACTGGCCCAAGGAACTGAGGACAAGATTGACCTTTCGTCCCTCTAGATTTGGATTAAGCTTGATTATACTTTACGCTAAAAAGAAAAAAATCTCCTCCAATATCTCAATTTCTATTCATTGGTTGTCTCGTTCTATTTTTAAATATTTTCCTCCTTTCTTTTTATGATACCATCTTGGTAGTATATATGCATCACGGACCCATTTTAGTGAAAGATGATTTTGAATTGTAAATTTATAATTTTATCTCTCATATCTTTCATTCTATTATAAAAAAATAGTATGGAAGATATTTATATTTAATTATATTTGTTCTTCTCAATAAAACAATAAAAAATAAATTAAATTAAATGCACTTTTTCTTTATACTACTTCTTTTCATTTCCTCTTTATATATATATATATATATATAAACAAAACATTAAAGCTAGGGTCACGTCACTACAAGAAATTTGGCCTAAAACAACACTTATTTTTAGAATATTTGAAAAGGGTTACTTTTTATACACATAGGCAACACTTTTTTTAAATGTATTGTCTTTGATATCTAAAAAATGTTATATTTTCTACTCAAAAGTGTTGTCTTAAACAATTGACCACGGTTGACATAGTAATACTATGAAAAGTAATGCATTAGCTTAAAAATGTAGACTTTTGTTAAAATATGTTGCCTTTGATAATTGGCCACATGTGATATAGCAACTCTTCAAAAAGTGATACATTAACTTAAAAAATTGTAGTTTTTGCTATATCAAAAGCAACATATTTAAAAAAAGTGTTGCCTATGTGTGCATAAACAACACTTTTTACGTGTACCTAAAACTAAATATTCTTTTACGCATAAATTTCTTATAGTGCGTTATTCACAAAAAAAATAATAAATAACAAAGATATTTCTTATGTAAATAAAATTAGGAATTAATTTTGATACCAAATAATGTAAAATAGTTTCATTATATTATATAATTATGTTGTCATATCACTATATATAATCGATTGATTCCAACATTTGGAAGCTGAAAAATGAATGCATAAAAGAAATAAAAAATAATGTAAATAGAAGAATTTAATTGAATATATAAAATGGTTTTACATGTGCTATATATATATATATATTAAATTCATTGACTTGTGTGCAAAATCATTATAATACGACAATCGTATTTTAAGTGCAGCACTTTCTCATGTTTATTTCGTTTCTACGTAAAAAAATGTTTTTTTTCCTTTAAATTATGGCTTATATATACTGAAAATATTCAAATATTAATTTAATGTGGCTTATGAATATTTGTTTCATGAAGTACGTAAGATATCCTACGAAGAGATCAATGATTGGGGGCAGAGTGGGTCACGAGAGAAGGCCAATAATTCAAGGATAGAAACACATTTTTTGGCCTTTTTGGACCTCCGATAGGGCACAGGCATAATATAGATTCCATTTTGAGTGTACTGTGAGATTATTTTATTCTATCTATTATTGAACAAAGATATATAAATAACACAATTAATTATATACGTTTTTATATTGATTTTTTTTTCTTGTGTATATTATCGCTTAAGAAATTTTGAGCCGCTTCTTCTCAATGAGAAAAATGGGGAGAAAAACTACCTTTGCTCATAAAAGAACAACCTAACAATTTTCTCCTTTTATAACAAGCGAAGCATCAAATATTGTTGGATACATTTGGTGATAATAAGATTAATATATATAAGTGGGGATCCGTTTAAATCAAGAATAAGTCTTGGCATATTTGTTTTATCTAACAACTTTTTTAAGACGTGAAATTACATCTATCTAACTGTTAAATTTAAATTTCCTACTAAGTAAAGTTTCATATAATTTGAAAATGATTTGATAATTTATCATTTCATTTTTTTTAATGGATAATATATTTTTGAAAATATAAGTAAATATCCATTTATAGATTATATGACTATTATTGTCTAATTTTTTTGAAATTTGACATGCTTGATCATCAATATAATATAATATAAATCAACGATCAAATTGATTAAATTTAATGTGGATGAAGAGTTATAGAATGAATTAAGTGTGTAACACTTACTACTAGAATAAATAGATTTTCACTATATATAAAACTTAAATCCTCCACTATTGACTTATTTTTAGTGACTTAAAAGTTATTATCATCCTAATCACTATATATATATATATATATATATATCCCCTGCTATTGACTCATTTTCAGTGACTTGAAATTTATTATCATCCTAAATCATTATACAAGAAAGAAAACAATAATATTCATAATTTTTTTGTAAAATATATTTATGCCACCACTATTGACGCTTTAACGAAAATCTTTGAGCCATTTGTTAATTATTGAACTCAACTTTATTTATCACTTCACTTCTGATAAAACCGACATATTATATTGTTTAGCAAATTGATAATATATATATATATATATATATATATATATATATATATAGGGTGGAGATACGTTTATACCAGGTGTAAGACTCGATATACTTACACTTTTTAATAACTTTTTATAAGCATACAAAATTTTTATCAGTCATTGAATTCAAAATTCTTACTAAGTATATCAAATATATTAAATTTCATACATTTAAAAAATGACTTAATATTTTATCATGCTATTTTATTTTGATAGATATTATATTTTTGAAAATATAAATAAACATCAATCATAAGAATAATGTCTACTATTATCAATATAATATGATATAATTAAATAGTTGGGTTGATCAAATTCAATTTTTATAAAGCGATATTAAAGGAAATAATACTTATAGTGGGTGTAAACAGATCCTGCTATATATATATATATATATATATATATATATATATATATGAGAAAGTAAAAAATGTGTAATAAGTAATAACATCGGAGTACATAATAAATCTTAACAGACCATAATGCAAAAGGACTAAAGTTAATTTTGGGGGATAAGATAAGACATAAGACAATAGGAAAAGGAGAAGGGCGAGTGGAATGAATTGATGGATGGTGGGGCCCATTCAAGGTACTTAACTTAGGTGTCAACCGTTAAAAGGATCTAACTTTCTCTTCAAACTGACATCACGCGGTGTGGGCCAATGTGGCTCGTTAAAGCTCTGGTCAGTTGCCAACGGAATCTGGCAATTATAGAAGGCAAGCAGCCATCACACACAAATTTCATGTCCTATTATCACCGTACGTCACACCCTTCAATCGAAAGGGCTTGGTCTCCCAAGAATCAAGTATGTGATTTGATTTAACTACAAATACAAAGAGAAACATAACATAATCTAGCAATTGTTTTTGGACAAAAATAATAATTAAGGTGAAGTTCTTACTAAAGCGATGATTTTTATATTCTATATATGTGATATCCTAACATACCTGGGATGGGATTGGATTTCTAATAGAAGACACTAAACATGGGTAACAAACGACTGGATGGTCACCCCCAAAAAATATAAAACTAATTAAACAACTAGAATCAGATAAAACAATTACATTAGGATACCCTAAACCATTGACTAATAGCTAGACCAAAAAAAAGAAAAAACTCTATAACTCAGCAAGGGTAATAGTACATATACACAAATTACAACACTAGGTTGCAATGAAAGAACTTTGATGGTCTCAAGTAATCCCACCACACAAAGCAACAGAAGACCTATTTTTCATAACAGACCCATCATTCTATTGTTTAATTACTTTCACCCATAGAAGGCTAGGGGACACTGCCATAAAACAAAAACCCTCTTCAAATCCTGTATTACACTTTTTGCACACAACATAAGATCCAAACAATAGTTGTAATCCCTTGCCAATCTCATTATTCTATGAGAATTAGTATGACTTAACAAGATGTCAATAACAGAATTATTAGAGACCATTTAATACCATAAATCCAATGAGTTCCATTCAAAAGATTATCTCCCAACCAAATTCTAATAGGCTGCTGAAAAGAAATTCTTTAACTAATCCTTTCATTGCATAAGTGCAAACAAAAAACTAGGCAGGAAAACAGCCTTTCAACTAAAACTTATTTTTCTAATTTTTATTTAATTTTTTAAATAGAAAGAGATCCAAATATACATTAAAAAAGTCAAATTAAAATTAATGCTTTTAATACTTTTGAGAGTAGCAAGACCTTTTCTCGATTTTACCTATTTAAGTAATTAATGAGGACGTACAATTATTAGACTTGATTTCGATAAGAATTCAGCGTTGCTATACCCTCCTTGGTCATTGGTCAATTACCTGCTCTCTTCCCTTACCTATACGTGAGTGTGAGTTTATATTATGAAAAGGGAAACATTACACTTGGCATTTTTTTATTTGTAGAATTATCACTAAAGTTTTTACGTTTGCTAAAATTACATACCATTGATTTGTTAATTTAAGTACCAAAATAATGTAACAAGTAAATGATGGTTAATAACAAAATTATCGTATTTTTGCAATACATATATAGATAGATTAAATACCCGATTTTTATCATGTGAGAATGAAATCTATAATTATAACTTATGGCAAATAGGATATTCCGGTCAATCTATATATAAAATATTATCAAAATATTATGATTTTATCAATAAAAATCATATACATATAACATATATTTTTTTATCTCTTAAACTAATTAATCAGTAACTATAAGGGAGATCAATGTACTTCTAGCAAAATTTAGGGACCTTTGGAGATCATTTTGCAAATATAAAGGTGGTACTATTGCACTGCATCTTAGTGGATGCCAATAATGTAATTAAGACTATGAAAATTGTTGGTTTCTTATTTGGACCTTTTTTTTCTTTTCAGAATTTGATATTCATGCACGTGACAAGGTCAATTAGGAAGTGATGAAGGTAATATAAGTTACCCTATCCATTTCAAAATAAGTGCCATTTTTTTATTTTTTGCATATTTTAGAATATCTATATATTTATAATATCTATATAGCATTAATTTTTTTCTTTCATTTATACCCTTAGTATAAATGTATTAATTAAGTAGTTAATAGATTTATTAATATGAGTAATAATGACTATATAGAAATAATTTTATCAACTTATATAATTTTCTGTGTTTATCAAAATATTTTTTTTATTTTCTTAATATATTGTTTGATTTTTTATACTTATTCTAAAATGGAGAGATTAACTCCAATGGATAATAGTAACCATCAGAGCGATCAAAGAACCTGAAACAAATAAAGAAAAAGGGTGCGAGAAAATGTTGAATTTGCATCCCATAATTTCTTTACTATATGTGCATAGTACATTTTGATGTACATACACATACATGTAAATGCATTCAATACAAATGTGTCGCTTTCAAGGACCATTGCTTGTTCACAAAAGCGCCACGGGCTTGATGACTTTCCTCTCATTGTTGAGTTATCATGTTACTCAAATTAGTGAAATTCCTCCGATTGAAAGCGAAGGTTTTACCTTTAACAGCCTAATAATATTTTAATACTTCAGTTCCAAAATCCCGAAAGCCCCTAGCCCACTAATGTGATGATGATAAGGTAGTTGGCGTTTCTAAACTAATACCTCATTTGCACCAATGAAAGGAAAGAGTCACAAAATTCATAACTCATCCATCAAAGTTAATTTTTTTTTTTTTATTTCTATCTCATTCCTACAGTATGATATCCTAAATAAAATTAAACACCCTATAGGCTCGCATAGGATGGGACCCGAAATTTTTCGGAAAGGATTATAGCGAAGGATTGGTGTCATTATAACATGTAGAAAATGAAAAATGAAAAAAGAGAGATGATTTTTTATTTTATGTATTTATTTGCCATCAAACTAGGTGAGTTGAGCAAACATGTGTAATAAAACAAATTGTGCCAGTGCTTTCATCTAGTTAAGAATCAAGACGTGTAGGACTCAAATTGGTCGACTTTTTTAGAGGATTTATCATGTGCCATAAATGTAAACACCAAATGGATCAAAAGAGATACGTATATTGTATTTTTGGGCAAAATAAGAAAAAAGAGGATCAATGTTCTCTTGCCATGCCATTACGGCTTCAAAACGGAATGCATGAATCATGAAATGGGAAATGAATGAATGATGAATGAAGCAATAAATGATCACATATACAGACAAAACCATTGTATTTCTTGATTCAGTAGAAGAAATCCCACTCGAAAAAAGTGTTGTTTTTATAATATTCATTTCTCATGTATATCCCAATAAAGATTAAATCTAATCAGAAGCTTGATTTTCGATAGTATGTATAAAAAGAGTCTTGTGGTAAAAGGTAAAATCCACATTTATAAACTCTACACCTGAGAATTCATTATTACAAATTCATCAAAATAAATGAGATCATATGCTGTTTTTTCTTTTGTTAAAAAAAAAAAAAAAAAAAAAACTCTGTAGCCGACACTATGATTTTCTGTAGAAGTCGGCTAGCAAACTGGTGTTACATCTATTTTATTACGTCATATTCAAATATCAATGTGTTGGGGATAGCGTTCGCACGAGCTCTTCGTTCTCCCTTGACTTGTGTATTGACTACAAACTAAACACATCACATTTATTCATATAAAGCTTTGTCAATGTTGAGAAAATTAATTATCAGATGCTAGTCGATTATTCGGAGTGGATATCCGTTGCTCTCAGCCTTCAGATTAATGACGCAAAACACTCCCAAAGACATTCAATGTTTGAAATCTCAACACTCATAGGACAAATATTTATGGCGTTTTAGGTGAAAATGGTTGAATTTTTTTAATGTTTGACAATGAGTGATAGTGCCATGTTAGTCATACAAAGGGGAGAGAAGAACTACAGAGTCCTGATTTGTACAGGGTGCTTCATATTAGGTAGATGCAGATAAGTTTGTTAATACTTTCCATGTCAAAGCATGCGTGTGCACGTGTGTTCAAAGAAAGGGAAAGAGACAGAGAGATAATTTGAAGGATGGTAACTGTACAGTCCCCACATTCTAAAATTAAAATATGCAATTCAAATATTACCAGAATCAAGGTCATGCTCTAGCTAGCTGGACCGTACTGATTCAAACCCCAGAAAAAGCAAGATCAAACAATCTACGTTACCTAATGAGTAGTTTCATTCTAGTATATGATTTTTAATCCAAGCAGATACAAAATATAATTATGCTCATTCAAGCCACAAGCTTTTGCTTTCGTACTATGTCTCGAAGGACAAAACACCTAAATTTCACCAAATTACTTACATAACATGATACATTTCTTCAATACACCATATAGATGAAAATATTAAATTTGTACACGAGAAAACACCATCAAATCCCAAACAACATTAACTTGTACTGGAGGCTATTGTTTCACCCCTTCGTTTTATAAGATCAAGAGTTGGTTTTCTTTCCCAAATGGTACTTTATTTGAATTTTCTTCTTTTAGTAATTCCACAAACTTTCAAGGTCCACTGCTGCAGCAGAAACAGGAGGGTTGTGCTGACTGTCAAAGCACCCCCTCCCCATATCAAAATTTGATACCACCGGAGAGGTTGTTTCCACGTTCATCTCAGTGCTGAGGCATGTCTCCTGTGAGACACTGATCATTTCCCCTTCGGATTTGAATCCACTCGCCAAGTTTGATCCATACAAGTCCCTCAGGAATGTCGCCTGGTCCTGAACAGAAGAACCGGGCAATGACAAGTTCTGAACGCCTTGTTGGGTAGAGTAGAAGCAGGAACTCGAAAGTGGCATTCTTGGAAGAATGTCTAGTGTGTTTGAATTTGAAGAGACCCCATAAATGGAGTTAGTGAAGGAATCAAGGAATCCACCACCACCACAACCACCACCACCACCACCTTGGTTTCTTTGAACATCAATAGGATTGGAGAAGCAGGGCACGTAAGCCGATTCAGTGATTGCTTTGGTCTTGTTGTTACCAAAAGAAGAAGGTGAAGTATCTGTCAAGGGCGGTAAACCAGAAGAACCCAATTCAGTTCCAAAAGAGTCCAACCTCATGATCCCGGAGATATGAATCTTCTTCGCAGCTGAGCCCTTCTGAAAAACCCTGCAAATCACCCACTCGTTCTGCCAACACACACAGTATTAAAGAGAAAAAAAATCCATCATCAGCATGAGAGAGAAAGAAAGACTGTCACTTCTAAAAAGAGAGGAACCGGAGGAAATAGGGGAAAACAGGGGAGAGTTTACCTTTGCAGTTTTAGGGAGGTTGTGGACGGAGAATTTGCCGTCGAGCCTGTACTCATGCATGACCCAGTTGCTCTTCTCTCCTTTGGGTGCCCTTCCTTTGTAGAAAACCAGAGTTTTCTTCATTCCAACCAGCGATTTCCCTCTGAAAATCTCCTTGTCTTTTCCTGTCGCCTTCCAGTACCCAGCATCGGTGGCTCGGTTAGTCCTCAACCCAGTTGGGTACTTCCTGTCCCTCACGCAGAAAAAGTACCACTCCTTTTCTCCCATTTTGGCTTTCTCTACACACACAAAGACAAAGTTACCACATAAAGCACAAACGGATACACATCAAAGCAGCACAAAACAAAAGAACACAAAGTGGGTCTGAAAATAAAAAACTGATTGATTGTGTTTGACTTACTAGGCAAATCCCAAGGCTCGGATTTGTTGAGGTCGACCTCACCAATGGCCCTGGCTGTGAATTTGGTGTCAATGACCTTCTTGTAGAGGTAATGGCTTATGAGCTCTTCATCTGTTGGGTGGAACCGAAACCCAGGTGGCAAATCCATCTGCTCCTCTTCCTTGCACAACACTGAAACGTTTTCCATTTGAAAAGCCTCTTGCTTTCCTATCAGAACTCACAGCAAGGTGGAACTATCAAAAGGGTCAACCTTAGTTTTCAATATCAAGACCTCTCTAGAACCTTGAAGGGGTATCTTTCTTACTGGAATATCTTGGATAACTAATTAAGGAGTAGTGTGTTTTATTGTATACCAGACAAGCTGTTGTTGCTGAGGTTTAAAGGAGAACAGATCAAGAGAGAGTGGGAGAGGAAAAAGGGAAGGATAGGGATGATAACAAGGGGTGGCATATGGAACTGAAGATGAGAGATGTGAATATATGTGAAGAGATCAGACAAGGGGAGGAAAAGGAGCCCCTAAATACTGGTGTATTTTGGGGGAGAAAGAAACGTGGAATGTAAGGCAACTAGGTTGGTTGTTTGTAGCCTAAGCCCACTTCCTTCAACTTTATTATGAGATAATAATTTTATCATCTTAAGGCTAATTTGCTCTGACTCAATTCACTCAATGCCCAAATACCATGCATCTAGTTATGTTGGTGCTGAGCTTGTTACTTTGTAAGCTTACAGCTACTCGATCTGGTTCATTGTTGCACTGATGTAAATATTATCTATACAGACTTCGTGAATGCAACCAGTTACTTTATAGATAGAAATCCTTTGTCACCAATCAGTGTTCTATCATCTATCTTTCCAATTATTTACTAATATATAAAAGATATATATTGTATATTTTATAACTCATAAAATCTGTTTTATTTTTTATCTTTTCATATATCAATAAGTAATTAAAGGATAGAAAAGAAAATACTATTTAAGAATAGAAGATTTGCATGCATTAATTTAGTGGTATCAGGTAAATTTAGTCTATGCGATCTTCTGATGGATGATGTGATAATTTTCTATTTGAATTATTTATGTGATAAATATTCCAATGTAAGCCTATTGGGGATTTTTTTGAATAATAAAATGAATCATTAAGTGGTAAGGGGGCCAACAAGACTTTTAATGCAAATTGGTGCATCTCAACCCATCATGCATTATTTTAATAAGTTTCTCCTTTCACAATCACGGATATGAAACAATTATAATCAACTAGTTTTGTTAATTAATGTGTACTTTTGTCACCTAGAAATTAGACTTTCACACAAATAAAGAATCTCTACTTCTTTTTTTCTCTCTTAAAGAAAGGAAGGAAAACAAATAAAAAAAGGAGTAATGGGGAAGCTATTATTCTGTTACACTTTAAGTTAGCCCAGCTGTATGAATACAAAGAATAATAGACCATCCCAACTCGGTATGCATCTTCCTTTGGAAAATTAGTTATATCACTGTTTGAAATTACAAATATGGGCTTTAAGATTTATCAGGGGCAAAACGACGCAAAAAATAAAAAATGAAGAAGAGGTGAGCAAAATAACTGCCCTTTTCAAAAGGTTTCCGAAACCGACACAGCATAGACTTTTCAAGCTGAAATTCCGGGAAAGAAAAAACACTGCAAAATATTAATGAAGCAAAGCTGGTTTTTTAAAGTCACTTTATATATTTTGCGTTAAAGTTCTTTTTTTAAAAAATACATATTTTGCGTTAAAGTTGTAGCCTCGCAATACATAATCTTGAATTAAAAACGAAACTTTTGGTAAACAAGCAAAGATAAATGAAGAATCTGTAGCTAGATTTTGTATGAAATCCCAGAAAAACAAATTATTGTCATTCTAGCGCCATCTCAATCTTTGCCATAAAATCAGTACCTCCGAAAGAGACAGGATTCACTTGAGTTAGACTTGGACTCTGGCTTGTTATTAGATGCGGTGTTATTTGTATTTTGCTTTGTGGAACACCATGTTGACACACCCTATTCAATAGTAAATAGAAATGTGTCGGCACAGTAACTCACAAATTATGAATATAAATAACATTTCTTTGTTATTAGAGAGAATGAGATTTGAGGAAGGTATTTTAGAGTACTTTTTTAAAAAAATAAAAATTTACAACCTGTTTGGCTGTAGTTTTTAAAAACTGTTTTTGACTTTTAAAAACAAAAAAACCAAAAAACTTGTTTGGTGGAAAGTTTCCTCAACTCACATTTTAAAAACCAAAAAACAAAAATAAGATTTTAAAAATGGAAAATAGAAAACAATTTTGATGTGTTTTTTGAGTTTTAAAAATCAGTGATGACGCGGTGGCATTTTTGAAATTAAATCCAACTCTTGCTCTTTGCCATGTTTCGAATCTCACTTCAGACATTCCTGTGTCATTTTTTCTTGCATTTCTTTCTCCCCTTTCAGCCACTCACTCGCACAACCCACCCCTTTCACTTTCAGTTTTCACCCATAAAACAAAAGAGAGTTCACCAGACCAGTACTCCGGCGACCTGTGAAGCCTGGCGACCAGTGAAGCCCACCCGTGACCGGTGAAGCCCTAAGACCCAAAAGGCCGATCTCCACCCGTTCCGGTTGAGGCGTTGCATGACGAAAGACGGTGAGGGGCGGCGCCTAGCGTAAGGGAGAGGTGGCTTCCGATGGTGGTCGCGGTGGTTATGAAGGAGGCGATGGAAGGCAGATCTGGGGGTTGAAGGCCATGGCAGGTTGATGGTTGTGGATTGGGCCATGGTGATGATGATGGAAGGGAGGTTCACGGTTGAGAGGGGGAAGGAGAAACTGGCTACCCTGTGATGAGGAGGAGATCGCGGTGGTGGTGGGGGAAGAGATCAGATCTGGCCATGTGATGAAGAAGGAAAAGAGGTGTGTTGCCCGGTTTCTGCATAGCGCAAATGGCGAAGGTGATGACCACGGTGAGGCCAAATGGTGGTGGACCAGGGGTGGTGATGGCGGCGGTGAGGTCACCGCCAGCCCTCCCTCTACTCTTTCTTTTTCTTTTTTGTTTTTTTGATGATTTGTTATGATAAAAACTTGATCCTGGACTGTGGTTGAATTTATGGACTGTATGGACTAAATTTGTATTGACAAAAATTTGGTAAAAATTTGTATGATAAAATTTGGTATTGCATTTGTATTTGATTCATAGGTTGTTCAGTTTTTAGAAGAAGTGCTGTTGAATTTCAGTAGCTAAGTTAAGTTTGAAATTTATTTATAGTAATACAATTTGCCAAATAGTTTTTTGTTTTATTAGTTTTAAAAGTTATTTTTTAAAAAAATTATCCAAACAGATTTTCTATTTTTCATCATTATAAAACTATTTTTAAAGTTAAATTGCCAAACAAGTTTTTCTTTTTTTTTTTGTTTTTAAAAATTAAACTTAAACTTAGTTTATAAAACAATTTTTAAAAATAAAAATAAAAAACACTTCCAAACCTCCTCTTAATATTTTATTTCTTTATTCGGAAAAAAAGGCTACTCTTGGAAGTAATTAACAATTCATAAGAGATGAAAAAGAATGTATAGTAGTCATTGCATTTATGGAATCATAAATTCAATTTATACAAAGTTTTTTTCTTTTGTCGTCCACAAAGTATCTTTCTGAAAAATAAATGGTAGATAGTAACAACCTCACAAAAGTATTCTCAATCCTAAGTCCCAACACCAATCCAATCCACGGCTCTTTTCTCCATCAGTGTCACTACTATCACCCTAGCACTCTGCTACTTGCAGTCTTGCACCAATTCATCATGACTACTGCTATTGCTATTGCTATTATTTAAAGGAGTTAAAGTTAAAATAATAATAATAATAACAACAACAACAACAACAACAATAATAATAATTTTCTCATTCCTGTTAAATATCATCATTCGAGCAAGCTAAATGTTACCTTACGTAAAACATTTTTGCTGATGACAGTAATTGAACAGTATATCATTCGAATAACTAAAATGTTTAATTTTTTATAATTTGTTTGAACAATTTTCTAGAACGGTTGCCATTTTATTATTT
The DNA here is from genome assembly GCA_031216105.1 of Dalbergia cultrata. Taxonomy (NCBI): domain Eukaryota; kingdom Viridiplantae; phylum Streptophyta; class Magnoliopsida; order Fabales; family Fabaceae; genus Dalbergia; species Dalbergia cultrata. Next base: position 51,080,487 of record CM062347.1, on the reverse strand, counting down.
CGTACTTATTAATAGTACGTGAGAATGAATCAAACGGCAATAACGATTAAGATTAACCAAAGTAACATACAATATTGTTGATGTACAATGAATGTTGAGATAATACACATTTAGGTGGTTGCAAAATGATGGGCATATTCGTCGGTCTTTCATAAGCTAATTTGTCTAGTCTGTAAACCAAAAATGTGTAACAACTTGACCTGCCGTTTTTTTTTAGTGTTATAAAATTACCTTTTCCTCTTCTCAAGTATATTTTAATGAAGAAGTCGAAATAAGATGGGCGCCGTATTTCCCACAAAATATGATATAGTTATTAGTAAGAGTTGCAAAGTTGTATTCCTTGGCCCTCACGAACCTTCAGATTGGTTGAGCGTGTATGAACTTGAATTTTTCTTTTGTTGAATTCAAATTAATATATGATTAAGAATTCATGCCTTAGTTATAATTTTGATATAACTGTGGAGGTGATTGTTATATCATTGAATAATTTTTTTTTATTCGATTAATAATTTTTTTACCTTTTCATGGAATAATCCAGAGTCTCTAAAAATAACAATTTTGTTTTTATTAAAACTTCCGTTATGATTCTTGAATTTTACTGCATCGTTTGAGGTGTTGAGTTATTCTATATTTGAATGTTGACTCTATCCTTATCACATAATACTCTCGGAAAGTTTCAATTCATACATTACTTGTAAAATATCTTAAAAGAGTAATGATATCTACAATATTCTTATATACAATAAAAGTATAAAAATAAAGAAGATGGTGGGTCCATTTCAATTTCTTGGGCTTACCACTTTCTTTGTGAGAATGATGTTTAGGGCTTTGGATTTTGGAGTTATTGAAATAAGTTGTTTTTATAACTACCAGCATATTGTAAGAATGTTCTGCAATAATAATATTATACACATATTATTATTCATCTTAAAATTCACCCGCAAAGAGCTGCAAAAAAGTAATAATTTATGGAGGGACGAGATAGTATAGCGCAAGAATCAAAGGCAAGAGAACAGCTTGAAAGTGGTGGCACTTTTCATTTCCAGGTTATAAACGTGAACACAAACAAATATAATTACACGTTCATTCCCTCAATGAAAATAAAAGAAAACAGATAGGCTTATTTATACCAAGTTAGCGGTTAGCTGTGGCCTAATGCATGTGAACCAAATCAAATCAAAGTATATAATACTCAATATTTTGGATAAGCAAGCTTATTATTTAATCAAATTGTGTTGTAAGTATTTTATCAACAATAAGGTTTTTCTGTTGGCATATGTGTTTTTAGTGTGGCCCCAGAAGAAAGTAACTGATTAACTACTAGATATTCTCACTAAAATGGGTGCTAATTAATCAGAACACGGATTGCGTTGAGTGTTGGATCCTCTTCATGATTTACATCAACGACTTATTGTTGACTATGTGTAGCCTTAGATATATTCCCGTTTCTTGATTTTTTATTCTTGTATCCGTCGTACAGCAAAGCAAAATTTTTTCAAAAAGTTGTTCATTTATATGTATTTATGGCAAATTAAGATATGTTATCGACTTGTATTTGTAAAAAAGTGTAAAGTATTTTGAAAGAAGCAATCCTTGTGAAGGCTTCTTAACTGAAATTAATTTTAATATACTGATAGTGTAAAATTATTTTATACTATCATCCAATCAAAATATTTCATTTAGCTGACTTTTCAAATAATTGGTGTAAAAGTCAACTATCATAATTTATATAACAACATATAATTAGATGACTGTGTAAAAAAAATTTACACTATTAATGCATGATAATTAAATCCTTTTTAAGTACAACCACTATCTAAACAATTAGCTTCACATCATAATGATGTCTATAATGATACTCTTGTCGACAATTAAATTTTAAATTCACTTTCTTGTATGTACTAATGATTGCAAGCTAACGAGAATTTATTTTATTTTATTAATTTTTTAGGCGAGAAGGGTTTTGGGGGTTACATTTCTTTTCTTTTCTTTTTTTGTTCAACATTTTCCTTTCACTTTGAGGTAGGCACTAGGAAGTACCTAAAAATTTGAACAAGGTAATTCTTTTTCCTTGTTACTTACTTTTTAAAACATTACAATGAAGCATTTTCATGTGGTTCATGTAAATTCTAATTCAAATTATTGACGATAGATATGTGCTTTATAAAACAAACTTCATACGAACTACATATAATGTGAGTATTTTAAGTTACTTTTTGGCCCTAAAAAAATCATAGCTTAATATAAGTATAATTAACAGAGATGTTATACGATTAGATTTTTTTTTTTTATGCAAACGATTAGATGTTTGTTAACGATGGGAAAAAGGGAGAAAATCGAGAGTGATGAGTTAAATTCTCTTGTTTTGATACTTTAATTGGAGAATAAAAAAATGAGGATAATTAGTACTTATACAAAAACTTGTCCCTTAATTTTTTTTATCCATATCTTTTGATTCAATTTTTTTTAATAATGTTAACTAATAAATGGACTTTTAATTTAAAATAAAATAATTTCCTTATTTCTTTATATATTTGAAGAGAAATAATCCTAAAAACTTTATGCGGAGTAAGTATTTTTCCCCCTAAACAACAAGTATCCTCTCATTAGAGGTAATTCTATTCAAGTTGAGAAAAACCACTAAGGTGAAAAAACTCTTCCTTTCGAGTTTTAATGCTACTACATACCCAATGCGCGAACTCATCAAGACCTCTCATTAAAGATAGAACAATCTTTGCTTAGGTAATCGATGCACTAGTTGGTCTCTTTTATATCTTATAATGTACGAGTAAATTTTGCTGCATTTCAATTATATAAAAATCAATTTTGTATTAAAGTTTAATTTTCATACATTGACAGTGTAAAACTTTTTTACCCATTCAATCGTATATTGCCACGTTAGCAAGGTTCTGAAAAACATGACCGGACATCGAACCGATCAGGGCAAGAGTTCAAAGGTTTAGAGATTCAACCGGCTCAATAGGGGGTCCAACCGGAATATAACCGATATATAATAAAGCATGTATTTTTATAAATATATAATAATACAAAAATAAAATATATGTCATAAATAACTAAAAATTAATTTAGGTATCAATAAAACCCATATAATATAACATAATTTATCTTTTAATCAAAATAAACATTATACATATGGTTCAAATCTCTCAAATTATTAATTCTCATACCAGAAAAGAAAAAGAATTAGGAAAAATGAGATTTTAGGTTTTTTTTTAAAAAAAAACCGGTTTGGATTAGCCGGGCTGGTTTGCCTGGATTACTGGTTCCTGGCCGGTTCAAAGCTATTCTTGACCAGTTTTTTCCTGGCTGGATTTCGAGACCAACCCGGACTGGACAGTAGGCCGGTTTCCGGTTCAACCGGTTTCAAAACATTGCATTCTAGTGAAGGTGATTAAGTTTCGCACCAACTACTTGAAAAATCATATAAATAAGATGATTTGATTGGATGATAGTATCAATGCCTATCAAAATTAAACCCTTTGTATTATGGATCATGACTAAATATTATTATTCAATTTTACTGTAAAATAAAGTTGATTTAGTTATTCCTCAGTTTTAATACACCACTCATTAGGAAAAAAAAAAAATAGAATCACTATTATCTGTAAAAAAAAAAAATGGTTCTCATCTATATCGAACAAAACATGAAAATAAACTGCAATTCACTTTCGTTTTCGTTTCTTACAACCTCATTATTTCCTCCAAATAAACATGTCTTAAGAGTAACATTTTGACCAAAGTAGTCTTCCCAATTAAGGAAACATACCCTGTTATATGCTAACACGCGTCACAGGAATTTCATTCGTCCCGGAAACCTAAGGTTATGATTAAAATGAAAATCGAAGGAGTGGTAAAACTAAATTTAAGTGATTATTATTTAAAAATGATTTTAGATAAATGAGTGACATGATTAATAAGGGAAAATGTGTCATTCTCTTATAATTTAAAACTAATTTTTTTTTATTTTTAAAATTAAGGGATGAAAGAGAGAATAAATATAACATTTAAATAAAGGCATGATAAAATCTTTTTCACTTAACTCCTCAACTTCTACTTTTGTCGTCTCTAAAACTCATTAAAAGTCTTTGAGATGCCCAATCCAAATCGAGCAGGGAGAGCTTGCACAAGCACCATCCTGCTTGCTTTTAGTTTTTAAAAGAGCACTATCCTGCTTCCTAGTCAACGTCCATATCTGCTCGTATGCATCCAAAAGAAGGGAAAATAAGTGAAATTTTTATATAAATTTGGTGCACCATTCCTCTCCGTACAAGTATTTTCTTTTGAAGATTTTTACATGAATTAATGATATATTAAATAGATTCAAGCGTGAGTAGTGGATTTCTTTGACTAAATCATTCTTTTATTCTCCTTTTTAATTACTGTTATTTAAGTTCTTTTTAAAAAATAAAAAATTGAGATAGAGTTGAAAAAGGCCACTAATGTTTTCAAATAATTGATTTAAACAATATTTTTCAAAAAAAAAACCCATAAATGGACCAAATAAAATATATTTGAATTAGTGGTATTAAATTAGAATTTATTTTCTATGCACCAATATATAATATAATAATTTTACATAATCAACAAATAAAATTTCATTAAAGTAACAAATTATATATAAAAAAAAAAACTATCTACATATCATTATAATCATTCACTATGATTTACCATTTAATAAAATTCCATTGGTCAATAGTATAACACTATTGTACACCGTCACATAAAATTTAAACTTATTAAATTAATAAATTATTAATGTAAGGCTAGTAATTATGATAAGAAATTACTATATAAAATTAATGATGTACTTGCTAATTTAGTACATTTAATTTGAGTCAATTAAGTAGTGCATATGCATAAGTTTCACAAAAGAGCAAAATTGGCAGTGCCGTCTGCCGCCACACCCGTCACATATCACCCCCACTTGGGGATCCAACATTGGTTAGATTAGATTATGGTTATCACTAATCAACGCCAATCCATTGTTTTTGACAATTTGATTAGACGACACAGTGGGTTTTGAGGTGAGGGCACTGTTGTGGGCCCTGTTTCACCTGTTCCGACATGAGGTAACGAAATAGAAGCCCATGTGGAACACTGCTATTGCTCCAAAACTTGTTGTCCATTCTAAGAGTTAGGCAAGTGTCATTTGAGATTTGATGGATGAGCGTGTTATGTGGAAATCTTGGATTTGCAGCTTCATCTTTCAAAACTCTTGAACTAATAATGATTGACCATTTCATTGGGCTTTTACAACTTTGGGAGGTAACGATGGCAATGTGAAAATTATATTATAAAGATGAATTCGAATATTAATAAATTAATCGGGACCCAATAGCTTGAGTCCTTATGGTGATGCATCATACTGTTATTAGAACATTCATTAAGGGCTCACAACTTGCCCCGGTTTTCGTAATCTTTTTTATTTTTTATTTTTTGGGTGGTTGACCGGACGCAAGAATGTTCCCCTTCCCGTTGTATCTCGATTACTACTTATTACAAGAAATACACAATTTTCATTTTTTGCCTTTTTTATATGTAGGCTTATTCTATGACACACTTGTAGCTCAATCGGAGGTTTCTATTTTTTTTTTTTTTTTTTTTATTGTTCAAGGGTATCCCTTGGTCGGCAGCCAAGGACTAATCCCTTCGAGGCATGAAGATCATCGAAGTGGGTTTTGCCTCTCTCAACAAAGCCCTTTTCAATACACATGACAGGAGTCGAACCCCGGACACATGCTTAAAGAATCCAGTCATCTTACCAATTGTGTTAGGCTTTGTTGGTGAGGTTTCTAGTTTCTTATTCATTCATTTGACAAAAGCCAATTGGATACAGCTCACCTAATTAGTCACTTAATGTTCACGACATACCTGCTAATTAATGTATAAAAATACTGCTTTAGTTCTCTAATAAGTATTTGTCACGACCCACCTACGGAGTGTGACCGGCACGTGAGGATTTGGGTCCCCTACTAAGCCTCTCCGTAACGTGAATCGACTAATATGCATAAATAATCCAAATTTATTCAAAATATCTCAAGTTCAACTAAAATTTCAATAATATGAAATTGTTCTCAAAACATAAATTTTGAACATAAATTTGCATAAAATCCATATTCTAGGCCAAAGCCAAACATAACAAAACAATTAACAGAAATTCTGAAAATATATCATGCATGTCCGGGGATCCTGCCTACACAATTTATTGGAGCACTACTAGACTGACATAATTGACAATAAGCTCCACTCCAAAGCGAAGCTCACCAAGGAAGCTGTAGCACAACTATTGAGGATCCTGTGGTACAATTGAAACTGTAGCTGTATCTGTAGGGAAAGGAAAAGAGAGGGGTGAGTTCATCAAAACTCAGTGAGCGAGCCTCCACTCACAACCCACACGGGACAATAACAAAATACATAACATATACATGCAACTGATGTGAAATATATTACATATATAATTACATATAAATTAACTGAATCTATGGCAATAACTAGTAGAAAAACATGAATTATTCTGTACATAATTATTTGAGTTGAATAGTTAAATCTGAGCCAATGGCTAATCTGATGGGCACCTAACTAGGTCCCATAAATGGACACCTCACTAGGTTCCTTATTGTGGGTGAGCTAATCCTCTAGCGGACCACTTGGTACCAAGGTTAACGATCAATCCTGCAGCCGTTAATTCGCTGATCTGTTTCTCACTAATTAATATAAAATAATTTGTTCATAAACCAATTAAATATAAAAGCTCTGAATTCATATAATTCTAACAATTTGACTGTAGCATAACTGAGATCCTAAAATCATGCCTAAGGGATCACCAGCTTGTAGACATAGTGATTTCAGTAATCCATAGAATATGTATCTGACAATTGTTATGAATTATACTTTATTCAATACTTTCAATAAATCATATCTAATATTCTAAAATCTTCATAGGAAATACTTAGTCTGAAAACATGATAATCAATATTTCTACTGTAAACATTAAACTGAGGTCTCACAATTTCATAAACTAGGAAAAAGATATTCTATAACACGCAAGGTATCAATTATGGTCCCATGAGTTTTTCTAAAATGGTTAATTTTCATGATAACTGTAAAAGTAATAATATTTCTAAAACAGACATAATCATAACAATATATTCTCTTGACATAAATCATTCTGAAATTTCATAAATAATTTATATAATATGGAAAAATATTAATAATGACCAAAAGTATGATTATGAGCTTAATCTCACTCACCGTTGGTAGTCGTGAGTGTGCTTCTACTAATAACTTTACTCTGAAGTATTGAAATGGTACAAATAACCAATCTCACAGATTAAAAGAAAGGAGCATCACAACGTCCCAAGAGAGGATTAGCTAGGCTCACTGAAGCTCGGCCATGAAGATCCTGAGCTTGACAAGAGATGAGTTCGGTCAAGAAGAGGTTTGGTTTAGAGAATGTGTGACTTAGAGGAGTTGGAAGCAAAACTTAGCAAAATGAAACTAAACATTTCTTACACATACACACTCCTACACTCATATATTTATACACAAATATAATAATCATGAATAATATTAGTGCTATTTTTCTACACTTAATAATAATAATAAATATTATTAATGCTTACTACACTTAGTAATTATAATGTTAAATAATAATAATGCTAACTACACTTAGTAATAATAATTATAATGCTAGCTACACTTAGTAATTATAATGTTAAATAATAATAATGCTAGGTACACTTAATAATAATAATGCTAATGCTAGCTACACTTAGTAATAATAATGTTAAATAATAATAATGTTAGGTACACTTAATAATAATAATTATAATGCTAGTTACACTTAGTAATTATAATGTTAAATAATAATAATGCTAGGTACACTTAATAATAATAATGCTAATGCTAATGCTAGCTACACTTAGTAATAATAATTAATAATAATAATAATAATTCATAATAATTATAATTTCTTTATTTGGGATATCACAGTATTTATCTATAAAAATTTATTTTTCTACTATTATCTGTCCTTCTAGAAATTGTAGATAATATTAATTTTTTTTCTTGATACCCTTATAACAGAGAGAGCTAGTTAATAAATTAAATATGAAAGACAAATGTTAAAATAGGTGACAGGGATAATGTTGTAAAGTATATTTAAATTTATCTAACTTCAAATTTATCTAATCATTTCCTTAATATGTGTATATAAGTGAAAATGGATATTTATTAAAGAACGGAGGTGATAATAATAGTCAAATTGCAATGTGAAGTGTTTGTTTCTTTTGAGATATTCACAAGTTAAACATATATTGAATTCATTAATAGATATACTAAATCACATAGATACTTAGAAGAAATGATTACTCCATCTATCCTTGAATAATTATTCATTTTTAAAAAATTCTCTAGAAATAATTGTTTATTTAAAAGTTTAAATAGTATTAATTATTTATTTTCAATAATACCTTCATTAAATACTATTGAAATATGAGAGAAATATAGTGGAGAGGAGAGAAAAAGTTTGAGCATTAAGTAAACTATTTTTAACTTTTTCTAACTTTAATATTTTCCTAATTACTTTCTTAATTTCAATGCTTTAACTGGATAATTATTAAATAATGGAAAGAGTAATCTTCTATAGCGTGTTTATAACAGCTGACAGTTTGTGAATTAACTGCGGTCTCTAGTCATGGATCCAGGTGTCTTACAAACCAAAACTTTGTTGTTTGGATAGTTTAAAAATTGATTCAATTTGAAAATACTATTTTATTTTTATTGTATACAAATGGAATTTACTCAAATTTGATTCTAGATTGAATCCTACGATTATCATTTCCATTTTTATTAGTTAATTGATTTATTCTATTTTAAGTAGGGGTAAAAAATAGATTATAAATATGAAATTAATCCATTTTTTCAAAATGACATAAGAATCTATTTATAAACAAGTTCAATTGCAAATATAATTTTATAATACATTTTAAACTTAAAATTGAATCACAAAATAATTCAATTCAGATAAAATCATATCTAATTGTTAATAATTTCAAACACATCAAACACCACATTATGAAAATATATAAAATAAGGGAGTGGCAGCGCACCCAAGTAAACAAAACAAGAAAGGATAAGGAATATCCCTACTTGATCCGATTGGTTTGTGTGTGTTGTCTCCTTGATTACATGGCACCTGTTGTGGATCTCTTTTAACATCACTATATATATCAGATTCGCATCAATAATTAATAAATATATCACCAATACGATGATGACTTTTGCGTTCACCCCTTAATGTATATGTACATGTTACTTTTCACATCGATAGAATAATGGGTGCTTTAGCGATAAGACTCTGAGTAGAGCTTTCGATCGAATACGCTAGAGACCCTAGCGTTTCAAATGGAGGAGCAGGAGGGGCGTAATATGACAAAGATGATAAGGTGCAAAGGGGAGACTGGAAAATGGGGTTGGGAACCATCAATCTTTGCATTTGAGGGACGAAAAATGATAGAGTTTTAACTTTTAAGCCTTTTTCTTCAATATATATATATATATATATATATATATATGTGTGTTTTACTCAATTGCACACACTTTGTAAATTTGATTTTAATATATTATTGGGATAAAGTTACAATGACATCCAAATATATATTTTCATATCATTAAAAATATTTAACTCTTACAGCTACCGTCTCAAAACCCTTATATATAGTGACGTATGGATATAATTGGATGACAATTATAATTAATCTCGCTCATAATTTATTTTTCATGTTAAATTTTTTTGGTTGTGTTGCTAGTATTTTTTGCTCCGTTCAATTTAGCTCGTGGATATGATTTCTGGAACCTAGAAAGATGGAATTAAACTGTTAAGTGTTAACCAGAGAATAATAATAATAAAAAAAGACGGAATCAAAATCCTGTTTGGGATGATTTTGGTTTTTAGTTTTAAGACTTTGTCTTCAAAATTTAGGTGATATAAACCGTGTTTCAGAACGTAACTTAAAAAAAAAAAAGATAAAAAAAATCTTTGGATCAATAATTTTTTAAATACATTTAAAACATAAAATTATAAGAATTTTATTTCATTAAATTGTTAGTATGAAAAAAAAAACAGATATTTAATCACATAGGGTGAGTTTGGTATGCCATATTAATCATGATAGGATAAGCTAATACTATATATTATATTATTATCTGTTATTTGGTGCAGATATTGTGTTATATAAGCTTAGTCATCATGACCCCTTATACATTAAAATAATGTATAACTTAATTATGCCTAAGAAAATCGTATTAGGCTTGATTAGCCTTAACATATAAGGATATTTTTATTTTTAAATAATAAATAAAATAAAATGATAAATATCTATAAAAAATAAATATTTGAATAAATAATAATAAATAAGATAATAATTATTTAATAACAATTAAATATTTTAAATAAATAATATAAAGTATCAAAGTCAATTATAAATTATAAATCATTAACTACTAAAATAAATTATAAATAAGTAATAAATCATATATAATATGTAAAAATAAGGATTAGTAATTAAAATATTTAATTTAATATTAATTTTAAATTTAAATAAAAATTATGATTAAAATATAAAACATATAAAAGAGAGTGTTTTATATTCTATACTTAATGAAATAATAAATAATTATAAAATATTGAAATAGATAATAACATTTAATATAAATTAAAATCTTAATTAATAAATATTGAATAATTAAAATTATTGGTAAATAAATGATAATATTATAGAATATTAAATATAATATCTTATATAATACTTCATCAAATACTACATAGTATGAAAATTTATAAGGCTTCTACTATCAAGTCTTATTTTATTAGACGTGCCAAACAGACCCATATTGTTTATATAAGTAAAAGTATTTGACTCGATACAGTATAAACTTTTTACATCAATAATACATTAAAATTAGTCTTAAATTATAATTGTATGGGAAATTTTTTTTTTCCTTTGATCAATACTCCATCCATTTCAGAATAATTATCATTTTTTGACTTTTTATGTCACAATATCTATCCATTTATAATATTCAAATAATATTAATTTTTTATTTATACTATTAATATAAATATGTTAGTTAAGTAATCAATATATTTATCAAAATAAGTAATAGGGACTATAAAATGATAGTTTTGTCAATTCATATAATTTTCTATATTTGTCAATATATATGTTTTTTTTGTTTTCTTTGATATGTGTATTGTTTGGTTTATAATAACTATTCTGAAATGGAGAGACTATATAGGTTTATCCTACTATATGTTCACCCAACATCGATTATTGATTTGAGTAACTGTTACAATTTATTATGCACACTACAAGAAAAATGAGTATTTTTAACAGCATTTTCAACGATTATAGTTAATAAAAATGTTGTAAAAAAAAATTTCAATATAAAGTGACCGTTAAAAATACTTATAAACTTTTATCGATAATTAGTACATGTTGAAAATACCTAAAAGGTATATTTTTAACATGTACTAATTGTTGATAAAAATTTATAAGTATTTTTAATTGTTATTTTATATTGAAATTACTTTTTTTTACTGTACTTTTATCTACCCTTTGATTGTCGAGAACGTTAAAAATACTCATTTTTCTTGTAGTGATAGGCGCTTACTTTGAAACAAACAGCAAATAAAATTCTGCCATTGATCCCATTAACATTTTGTTTATCCTAACAACAGGTGGAGACTTACTCTCAATTATATCGTTACATGTTGTCTTTATATATAGCAGATTAGTTGATCATTGCGCTATATATTCAACGTAGTTATTATGATATATATGATTTTGAGAGGTAAAATAAAAAATGTAGTAGTAGTTTTGTCGCCGTGAAAATTGACTTGGCAGGAGAGGGCTGGTGGAGGAGACCGTGAGAATTACGGAAGAGGATGATGAGAGCTAGCTGGCTTGAAGGTGGCGATTATTAGATTGTGTGTCAAACGGAGATTATTTGGGCAAGATTAATGTCAAGGAGACGATGTATGTTCGTATTTGTCAATGAAGAATATAAATGAGGCTTTGACCGTTTTCTTACATTATGATATTCACTAATAAATAAAGTGTTTTACAAGTTTCTGACACAAAAATAATTAAGACAGGAAGTTAAATTTGTTCTCTTTTTCTTTCATATTTTAAACTTATGTCTTTGAGAAACATTTTAGAAACTGATTATGTAAACCTACAGTGGTAATTTTTGAAAACTCAAACCTACCGGCTACAGTAGCTATTTGTCGTGAAAGATTATGTATCAAGCCGTTCATGAAAATTATAATATGTTTCAACGTTTTTTTTCCCTTGATTAAAAATATGTTTCAATGTTTGCAATATGTACCTATCCCTTTATTTTACGTGTAACAATTAGTAAGTTTCAGCATTATTAAAAATTGACTAATAATCAATTACGATTTAATTGATTGAATTTCTTTTCAGTGCAATCAATCAGTTTTATTTGATTTTGGACAGCCGAAAACTGAGTTTGCGTTATCAAATTGTAAAATCTATATATTATAAGTTTCAATGAACTATTTAGGCCAGTTGAGTCAAATAATAATAATAACAATTTTTTTAAAGGAAAAAAACTACATACAGAATGAGTTCTTACTTGCAGCTGCTAGTGGAAAAAGCTACCGGGATCACATAAGATAATATACAAAATAAGAGAAAAAGTTTTACATATTTGGTAAAGATACGTAACCATTCCTCCCTGGTAATAAAGACTTTCTTATTATTGTTGTAGGTAACATATGAAGATCTCATAATAAATCGCAGAAATAGTTGACATATTAAAATTACAAAATATCTGCATCGCGTTGTATTTGTTTTATTGATTTTGATGATGAATCAAGCTTATTACATATCTGCAACTGAAAATCAGCACTATGAGACAAAGAATGTTAGGTGTTGAAAGTCTGAGTCAAAAGTGAATCTTGGAACATTGCAATCAGTTCCCCAGAGAAAAACACTAACATACAATTAATTAATATTTCATTAAACAACCTAGTTGATGGTGTTAAGATATATAAGCATTTTGCTCAGCTAGCCTTTGTCATTTTCACCAGAAAGGCCAAGCCACCTTGCAAATTGATTGGTTTACAGGCTCGGGTTAGGCACATTGGCTAGCATGCTATTTTTTAAAAAATTAATTTCGCAACCCTCCACTTGTGTACATGCATGCACTACAGTGAAATGCCGGCAGAAGATATGCCACAAGCCCGCAGCAACTTCTGTTCAGTGACCATCACCCATTCAAACCAATTTATTACTCACTCTATCCACTTATACGTGTGCTCTTGGGAATCAACAATATTTTAGTACATTGAAAACTCTATATGTCTGGACACAAATAAGTGGACGGGATAGTCTATATATATATATATGTCTATGAACATGAGTTATTGGATAATTCATGTCACCTAGGGATTAAACAAATCCAAAATCATTTATTATCCATCTAGAGTCTTTCTATACACTTTTTGATGGATTTCAAATCTTGAAAACTTGAAAATCACACTTCACAATAAAAAAACTCAACTCCGGTAGCCTAAGGCACTGGTTAAAAAAAACCTATCAATTAATAACATTTTAATCTAAATTTGTTCTAGTTTTTTGAGGTCGATACTGGTTTCTATTGGATAAGCTTAAGATTTAAGGTAACATTCCCTAAAAATTGGTGAAGGGTAGGGTGTCATTATGTGACTTTGCAGACATGAAAGCGACAAGGGGCTAAGGGCATTTTGTAGGAGCCAGTATAGTATTGGGGATTCATTTTACACCTAATCTTAAAACAGTAGAGATTGGTGATGATTCATTGGCTTCCAGCCCAACCGCAATTGACATTTGACATTAATATATTCAAAACGAATAACATATGAAAAGAGTGGTCCAATGCATTCATCATAGTTTATCTCGGATTCCGGATTGCTTTTAGCAGTGACCTGAAGTGTATTTGTTTTTTCCTTTCATTGAAGAATAGGGGCTAATAATAGGCTTAGGCTATGCCATTGTGGAGCACTATCAATAATTGATAGTAGCATTGATCTCTCAACAGCACAGCAAAAAGTGTGAGAAATTAAAACTTGAAGATAATGTTATTTATTCATAGAGAATAAGGGTCAAGCCCTTGTTCTTTTGTGTTTTGGTCAGGGTCAAGCCCTTGTTTGGGCTACATGGAGTGTGAGCCTTTTAAATAGTTTGGGCTTCTTATTAGGGCCAATTCCCCTCTGGCTCAGACTATCTAGCAGATAAATAAATATAATTGTCCAACCCAACAAAACGCAGCAGCTGTTGTCATAAAGTTAAAATCTAGTTCGAAGGACAATAAAATTGCCTTCGGTAATCCTCATAGGTTAGTTTCTTTGTATACAAATGCATCGAATTTGAACAAATTTATGTTTAACTATGCCAAGATGCAGTTTAACACAAGAAGCCAAATTCATAAGTTACGAAAATATTCCCGTTACTATTAGTAGCATGGGAAATCTTGTGCCATCTATTCCACTGAAGAATAAATTGTCAAGTGTAAAATGCGAAAGGGGAGAGCCGAAAAGCAAATGGAAGTGAAATAGTCCACAAGGGTTGAAAAAATGTGAACGTGAAGCTGAAAATTAAAAAAATGAGAATTAAAAGGCAACACTGGCCCATGCAGGTCTCGAACCTGCGACCTTCGCGTTATTAGCACGACGCTCTAACCAACTGAGCTAATAGGCCAATTGAAATTTGATGTTCTGGAGGCCCGTCTTTATTGCGGAGTAGATGACAAGCGAAACCTGCTTGGGATCTTAATATTGATGCAATAAAGAATTATTATAATCGGAGGTATCCTCATGTTTGATGGGTTTACGTTCTCATTTGTCAACAATTGCAAAAGAATGTGGCATTATTATGATCATTGGATTTAACATAGTCACAAGGTTACTGTGAGAAGGGCAATTGAAGCCATCAGACTTTCTGAGTTATGTTTCAATGGCTGTTATGAGCTTAGCTTGAGTTGAGTGTAACAATTCATGGTGACTACTGGCTATGGAGGGTCCACTTTTGGGGCGTTGGCGGCAAAGGGTGATTTGGTGGATTTGTTGAATTGTGTTTGTGGTAGAAGTTTGGTGGTTAAAATGAGCTTGTGTGCTTGTGGGGGCTTGATAGATAGTGTATAGATGGTCCAACACTTTAAGTGGGGCAACTTAAGAGTGGAACAATTTGCCTCACTACCGTGGGTGTGGAATGACAGAGAGGAGGAAGTAGACGATGTTGGCATGTCTCAGCGGACTTCTTTTAATATAACATGGGTTCTGTCCCCACATATCTAGCATTTAGCCACATTCGAGCATTCAGAAGTGTGGGAAATAAGTATACCATACTTTGTAGTAAATAACTAAATATGGCCAAATACATTGGTATTAGTCACTTTTTAACTTCTTGAGGCTTTTAGCCACATTCATTGAATGTGGTTAAATAATGCTGAAAACTATTCCCCATTTCGGTTCCTTGGAAATATATATGTCACCTAACATATTTCAGGATTCAAAATGAAAATTTACTTAACAATATATTATAATCAAATATTTACTTAACAATATATTATAATCAAATACTTTTTGAGTGCATAAGGTAGGAAAATGAGGAAAGAAATCAATTTAATCAATTTTGCCATTTGGAAGGAAGCTTAAGAGCAATAAATAGTGTACAACTTATTTTCTTTCTGTGTAGAATCCCCTACATTTTTTCGTTTGTGTATAACCCAGTATATTTTTTTTGCCTAAAACACTTAAGGAAAAAGAAATTCAAAGCCTCCCACTCAATGGTTGCTTAATATATTATCTTTTTCTTCTATTTTCTTTTCTCTCATCTATCCTCGTATTATTTTTCTGCACCAAAACTTGGCGTAAGTGCTTTATTTTCTAGCTACTTTTATTTTTAACTTCTTGACATGTGCTATAACTTTGAATCACATTGACAAAATACCAAACTTGAATAGCATAAAACCAAGAATTTATTTTATCAATTACTACCTATTGATAGACATTATTCAGTAAGTAAAATTCAACAAATAACAGGAGCTACGGCTTCCTTTCCTCTTAGGTTAAAAACGCATTGAACTTACCATTAATTTCCATGGGGCATTCTTTCTTCTTGTACCAAGCAACAAAATTTCAAACGGTAGTGAAAGGGGTGAGTTGAACAACGGTTAGTTCATGATTTAATAAGTTACAATGAGCTGTTTCAGAGAGGATGAGCCACATATTACAAGCCTTCATTGATACCAATATAGTGATTTTTTTTCATAAGATGCTCTTGGAGCCCAACTGTGTTCAGGCTTCAACAAAAGCAGCTTTCAAATCTCCGTTCTTAGTCACAATCATCAGGCTTGGATCAGATAGATATCGGCTCCATCTTTTTTTCTCTCACAGCAGCTATTGGTAATTTCTTTCAGTAGCTTCTTTTTCTCTCCCAAGTTACTTTAATCACTGCATATTTGAATAAGTTGCACATCATTTACTTGCAATATACTAGCATTGCTTAGCAAACATATGCCTCGAATTTACAATGGATTTTTACTGCAGTGGATATAACATGTCCCCAAATTGAGTCCATTTCCTTGTTTCACACTTCAAGGTAGAAACATTCGTGCCTGTGCCCATCTCACCACCACCGCAAAGACATCCAAAATGTTTGGAGGCAACCACAACAAATTTATCTACCAAAAGCAGACTTCTCATAAAAGGATAAATAGTGGCTATATGAGCAGGATAAGAACACATGCTGATCAAATATCACAACAGAAATACGATATGTTCAGAACAAGGTATGGCCTCAGAGGTAGTGACAATTAAGATATCATCAGAAACACATCTGATAATACGTGCAATATAATACATCATTGGCCAAACATCCACTGAAACATACAAATTATATCACCTCAGCAGGTCAAATATAATCTGAAAATTGCTTTTCAACATTCGGTTCTTCAAGAATAACAAGCAAACAATAAACAAAAAGGCAACAAAACTCATGTTGACATCAGAGTCGTAGAATAATTAGAAATCATCAGAGATATTAATACACAAACAAGAAAAATCTCACATAATTCTCAAGAAATGAGTGTTTTTTTATTTGGTTTCATACATTGGTTTAAAGCCCTTAACAATGAGAGTTATGTGGTTTCTGAAAAGTGACCTTTCTGTGCATGCATCAATCGCACATGGTACACTAAAAGATGGGTTCAAAAACCCACGAATATCCTTCCAGAAAGATTTGGTATGAACGCATCATAAACTATGTGAATCAAATATGCCTAAGGAAATGACACACAATGGCTAAAATGAAACAATAATAGATAATAAGAGAAAGATTTGGTATGAACGCATCAGAGAGATTCCCATTTTAGACGAAGTCATCAATCTCCTTTGGAGTGCTGATGTCCCTGTCTATGTTGTCATCACTTGCGCATAAAAATTAGAAAGTGCTTTTGCAAGCTACAGTTATAGGTTTTCAAGCAGGGAAAAACACAAATAAGGGCTAGGCAGCATAAGTTACACAAGGGATTATAGTTGCACTACTAAAGATCCAGAGATTGCAATTTAGAATTCAAGCAACAAAGGAAGGAAAAAAGAACAAACAAAATCGGATCTTAACATGTAGCATATAAATTTCAAACATTTTATGCCATATTACATGCATCAATAATTAAATTCTAATGCATGGGTTTCCAATCAAGCTGAAGCAAAAACCCTTGAGATTATTCAAAAACAACAAAAAAAAGGCGGAAGAAAGAGTGGGTGCCTCAGATCAAGGTTGATATCATAGAAATAAATCTCGGAGTATATTTAAAGCCATCATAGGCACATCACATGTGAAGCGATACAAAACCATGATAAAAAATCGAACTTCTGTGTCGTTGTGAAAATAATCTTCAAGCTTCGGCGAATAAGAGTTAAACGCAGAAAAAAAAGAGGGGAATAAAAGAGCACGAGAGGAATCGCTAGTGAACCTCATCGGAATTGGAGAAAAGAAAACTCTTTGACGGCTTTGGATTCAGCTGTGGAGGTTTAGGGTTTGCAGACTGTCAAATTTATAGAGAGGGGAGAGAGAGAGAGAGAGAGAGAGACGAACGATTGGAGAAACTAGGTTAGAGGGGAGGGCTTGTTCTCTTATGACCGTTAATCTGTGGACCCTAGATTTAAGTTCAGCCCAAATTTCTCTTTTTGTTGGTCTGGATTTGGCCCAAATGGGAGTAGATATTGGGTTATCAATTATTTGAGCATATTATGAATATACTACTCAGTGGATCAGGTCCAGGATCATTCGAATGCAGTTCAATTTTCATTTTTTCAGACTATCAATGGTCAGACCCAAAATATAAAAATTTCAATGTCCATCTGTGAATTTGTCGAAACACAAGCCTACCCAATATTTTTAAAATTAAAATACCAATCCTTTCTTTCACTGAAAATATTAGACAGTAAGAAATTTTAACAACGCTTTGTATTTAGAATGACGTGTCATAGTTGTTAACTTTTAGAAGGATTACTGGATTATATCATTTTATTTTACCTAATAATTATCATAATTGCTATTAAAGATTATGTGTTTGTGTAATATTACTCTTCTTTCACCTTTCCTTAAAAGCAAAGATGCTTTCACTTCTTCTGCCACTGCATTGAGGCAATATTTAAATCAGCTTCTTCTTTACAATTTCTATTACTTTCGTCCCATTCATTGAGCCTTTAATTGAGTTTGATCGAAAATCGAACAACATATTTAACTGGATTTGCTAAAAATTCAAGCTTCCAATCTGGAAGTGTGGTCGAGCGATAGGAGCTCGTTTACCCTTAACCAAGGGTTAGGGATTTAATCCTTGCCTTTGGGAATGAAGAAGTTTTTTCGAACCAGCTATCACACCCTTTGAGGTGTCTACACAAACTGACGAAGGGATTAGTCACCGTTACTGATTGTAGATACCCTTGGAAGACATAAAAAAAAAAAAAAATTCAAGCTTCCTATTGAGGTTTGGCCAACCAAATTGATTCAGAACTTATAACTAATACCACGGTCGGTTATGCAGCTAATAATCAGTGAAAACTCATTTATTTTTTTGAAAGATGCATCTTATTAATGGGGAAAAAACACTATTAAATATAATCATTTATGCTTGCTTGTCATATTTCATATAGATAAAAAAAAATTTAAGAACATTAAACTGATTTGATAACAATAATTGATAGGAGTTATAATTGCGGGACACGCACACATATGTACCGGTATCGACATGTCTTTATGCGAAGGAGCTGACAATATTTACGTACATATATTTTGATACGGATGATGACATGCAAAACTTTAGCATTCACTCACTATGATAATCATGCCACTGTTTGTGACGTTTATTGACAAGAAACTGAGTAATTGTTGCTATTTTGTTATCAACTTCCACACTAGTGCCTGCTAGTTGCCAACTATTCTGTAATTGTTCATAAAGTGGGACAAGGGTAGCTTTCAAAGTTTGATTTGCCAATTTTTGTTGATAATAAAAAAATCTCGAAAGAGAACAACCATGGCAAGGAACTGCAGTACTACCCCCAAGCATGCAATTATTAAGGGGGCTGTACGAGCAATGTGACAATTAGAAGAGAAAAACCAAAAACCAATGATGAAGAATCTGCATATTAGTCTATTTTGTTGATTGCAGATAGATTGAGACCGACTCATGCCTTTTTTTAAAAAAAATGTATGTGCGTGAGTGTTAGTTTCAACCTCCTGTTCTCTTTTTATTTTGTTTTGAAATAATTTTTTTTTTCAAGATTAAAGGTGTGTTTGTTCTAGATTGTAGAAAAAGTATTTATGGAAGTTAAATCTTAAGGGCGTTTGGATGTGATTTTCAGTGATAATTAAAAAATATTTTTTTCATCCAAAAAATTTCAGTTTCTCATCCTTTCTATAAAAGTAAAAAAGAATAGTTTATGAGAAAAAAAAAATCAGTTTTTAATTTTTTTAAGTTGTATATAAGATATGTTTATTTATGATTTTTAAAAAAGTGATTAGAAAACTTAAATTTGATATTTAATTGAAAAAAAAATAAAAATTGATTTCTTTTAGAAGCGACATTTTTTAGCTTCTATAAAAATAAAACTGATTTTTCGGAAAAGCTATTTAAATATACAAATATTGTTTCTTTGAGTGAAAAAATGATTGACCTAAAAAAAGCTTAAACAACTTACTCACAATTAAAAATGATTGAGCTAAACCTCAAACCCTAAATTCTAAACATTTATAATTTAAGAAGAATCACTTTTAAAATTTGAAACAAAGACATCCCTTTTATATATATAATATAAAAAGTTGAAAGTTGATTTTTTTTCAAAAGACATTTTTTAGCTTTTATAAAAGAACAAAAAAGTGCATCATTTTTAGATTTTAATTATTTGTAAAAATTATCTAAATATATAAAAAAAATGACATTTTGAGGGGAAAAAGTTATTTTTCACTCTAAAAGTCCCAAACACATGCTCCTAAATTCCACGCTCTCTCTCCTAGGTAATATCAACCTTTTTAAATTTCACTTCTACCCGTTTATACTATAGTTCAAATAAAATTTAAACTTCTATACGCATCCGCGAGCTGAGCCACTGTGTGAGTGTCACTGCTAGTATTGTACAAGTACTACATAGTGTAGAT
This sequence comes from Dalbergia cultrata, assembly GCA_031216105.1. Taxonomy (NCBI): domain Eukaryota; kingdom Viridiplantae; phylum Streptophyta; class Magnoliopsida; order Fabales; family Fabaceae; genus Dalbergia; species Dalbergia cultrata. The sequence goes on along the minus strand of CM062347.1, from coordinate 51,059,740 downwards.
GTTAGGCTGTGTTTGTCTGTGTTCGGTAAGAATAAAACAAGCAGCACCGCTAGCTCTAGAGACTAGAGAGCTCTTAGCCAGCTTTAGCAAAGATATGGGCCCGACCGAAAACCGTATTTAGTCTATTAAGGTATTTGTGTTATGCTATTTCACCTTTCAAAGAAAAGAAATTAATCTTATGAGTCTTTAAAATTGAAAATAATAGACACATGAATCCTTTTATTGGTTCTTCATTAATAGACTTATATATGTGGCATAATACAATGATGACATACCATTAAAATATTAGAAGCAAACTAAATGAAGTTATTTTGGAATATATTATGCTTATTTGGTATTTAAAACTACATAAAATAAGTTATTTTATGACTTATAATATAGATTTAATTATTTATTTTATGAATTTTAACCACTAAAATAAGTCATTTTAAACTCTATTTCATTTAAAATGACATATGCATCACTTAATATCATGTTAGTAGATCAATGTGTAATTTCATTAGTGTTTAAAAAATTAAATATATATAGAAGAACTAATATATCATATTATTAAAATCTTGAGGGAGCGTGGTTGAATTTTAACTTTTAAAGGACTAAATAGTCTTATAAGTTTTTTTTAAGGAGTATATGAGTTATTTACTCTATAATCACATGTAAATGACGATTCTATTCTTCTATAGCCAAAGTAAAGTAAAAGACACGTACTATGCATTGTTGGTGTGTTTCAGATAAGATGATTCGCCAAAGTAAAACAATAAAGAGGTGCTTGATCTTAAAGAATTGAGGTAAGTGACGGTGGAGATCTACTCAATTGATCGCCAAAGTAAAACACTGTTGGTGTGTTTCAGACAAGATGATTCTATGTTGGCGATCGTGCATAAAATTAGAAAAAAAAAAAAAGGGTCGTCAAATGTCAAGCTATCCATCTATGCACACTTTCTAATAGATAACTGTTATTTCAACACATATAAATAAGTATCTTTTTAAGACATTTATTTTTTTTATAATTGAATGTAATAGATAACTAGGAAAAGTAGTGACCACAATTACATATAATGATAAGAGAAATAATAATTATATTCATAAAGTATGAGATATCGTGTCGACTTACATATTATTTACTATTGAATGAGGTGTTGATTCTACTTGAATGAAACCTAATTTCATCCAATAATAAATGAAATGTGAATTGATACTGCATCCCATATTCAATGGGTATAAATAATACTAATCTAATAATAAAAAAAATAGATGTTTCAAGTGCCAATGATTTTTAGGGTCTAGATGTTTTAAGCGACGGTCATTTTTCATGTATTAAAATAATATTTTTATTTTATACCACGTTAACGTCGTAGCTAACTGACTTGCCTTTTATGCTTATCTGCTAGCTGTCAACTATACGATGCGTGTAAATCAGCCAATGTACTACTACAATTTTAAAATGAAAAGGTTAGTAGAAACGGCCAGTGATTAATAATAAAAAAGTAAATAAAAGATGTGGCGAAGAACTTATTTCAATCTGAGAATTACATGCCCCATACCTTGGATTTTATTATAATTTACATCTGATGTAACATTTTTGTATCGTAGTCTATATTAACCGTTTTCAGCTCCGAAGGAGCAAAACGTGGCGGCGATTACAGGAGTCATTTTCTGTATTTTGTGTATAATTTACACGAACTGACGGGGGGGATGTAGCTCAGATGGTAGAGCGCTCGCTTAGCATGCGAGAGGTACGGGGATCGATACCCCGCATCTCCATTTTTTAATTGATACTTTCAGAACTATGCCATCGCTTTCTTCTGTAAACCCGAGGACGGTAGCCACCAAGTTATATTATCTTATTTATGCAAGAGACAATATACACAGATATATTTTATGTAGGTCACTTGAATAATCCTTAACAAAAAAAAATGCATAAACATTTCATACTTATATAATTGTCCATTTCAAAACTAGTGGCATTGATTATTTATTTTTAATAATATCACAATTAAATACTTAAAAGAGGAGAAAGATATAGTGGAGAGGAGGAGAGAAAGTTGCAATATTAGAAAAAAAAATAGAGACAATTTAGTAAATTACTTTTAATAATTTTTTACTGTGATATTTTTTCAATTATTTTCTTAATTTCAGTATGCATTTAAAATTAGATAATTATTCAATAAATGAGAAAGTATAAATTATATTTTTTGATATAATATTATAAACTGCATAAAATTAACCAGAAAATACCATTCTAATGGGTAAGGGTTGTTTTTGCTTTTTGAATGGTGAATAACATAATAAACTAGTTGCAAATATTTCCCACTTGACATTGCAGTTTTAAGTTTAACACTCCTGGTTTGTAATTTCAGCTTTTCAAAGTTACAATTACCATTAAATTATATGGAATGTGAGTAATAAATGAGACTGGGATGTTCTTGGTCGTCTCAATTTAACTTCATGGCATGATCGTATCAACAACCGACTCACCCTCAACCACCTGCTGCGCCACCCTTTCTCACTTGATCTCCACCTCCTTTTTTTTTTCCCACTTGTTTTTTCAATTTAATGTCTTAAAGCATGATAGTCCTAGTACTATTCTAGGAGTAATTTGTGAGCTTCCTACCTACCAGTGCCATGCTTTAATATACATATCATTGATTGATATGTGAGGAGCTGTTTGTGGTTTCCTGTGTGTCCACCTCAAGCATAATGTACGTAATGATAAATATGAATCAAATTCAGTCAGATGTTGCTACTTGCTGTAGTAATAACAGAATGTGAATGTGGATGAGCAAACTAGAAGCTGCCTAGTTTGAATTGAAACTTTGGATATGCTTTTGGACGGAGCATTGTTTGGTAAGAGGCATTAATTGTTGCTTTTATGCCACAATCAAATTAATATGCATATACTTCACTTTGACCTCTCCTAGCATACGGTAAACAATGGATGTCCATGTTCAATAACATTAGATAAACCAGATTACTAAAGTGTCAGTTATTACTGAACTGAAAACACTAAAATTAACCCATGCAATCTATGCATTCTATTATTGCCAGATACTTTGGGATCACACAGTATGGTGCTCAAATAGTCTCACAATTTTTCAGAAAAGGAGTTCGAACTCACTCACTTTGGTAACAATTTGACCAAATTTAGCAAGTGAGAACAAAACAAAATGAAGCACTAGGGCCTAGTTGACACTGGAGTCGCAACAACACTACAAACAAAGCAGTGTGTGAGGGAAATTTTGTCCATCTTGGCTCGCGACCCTTCTTGAGGCAATGACAGTTTCCACTAGCACATCGGCAAACTCAAACTCTATTTGAGTTTTAGGTACAAACAAAACAAGGAAAAGGCACAAAACCACGTGGTTTCAAGAAAAAAGTGACCTGTCGCTGCATCAGAACGGAACATCTACACTTGGCAGTTTAGAGTCCCCCACACTTCGCACAGTGGCGTCATACTCACTGTTTTCAACACCCAAATTTTTAGACATTTTAGAAAGCCTTCTCATCTTACTTTTTATTCTTCACTTATTCTCTCTCATCTGCAATGCTGTTGTCATTGGGGTGCCCATCACTTTTTGGCTGTTGTTGGCTACCCTGCAGCATCTATTTATTCCCCCACGCATGCAATGCTGCTTTTCCTCACAGCATCTCTAGTAGTTCTCTTTCTTTCTCCCTCTCTCTCTATCTCTATTAAGGTGTTACTGTGTAATTGAACTTGTGAGGTAGTAATTGTACTGCACTAGTTTCTGCATGAAAGATGGCGCTCTTGGGGCTTCTCTTGGTGGGGTTTCTTATGGTGGGAGCAGGTGTTTATGCGGATGGTGATGGTTGGATGGATGCTCATGCAACATTCTATGGAGGGGGTGATGCCTCTGGCACAATGGGTATGTGACAGTTTACTGTTAGTGTATGTTTATTGTTATGGCACACGATAAATAGGTTTAAGGTTGACCAATTAACTTGCTAAACAATTTAGTCTTTCACATGCTTTTCTTTATTCCCTTTTATGATATTGTTTGTAAGAACTGGCCTAACTCAATAAATCATAATATAAAATCAACAGAGTGTAGAATTTAAACTACCAGTGTGTATAGTAGTCAATTGGAGGCGCAGCACCACTACTTAATAATTTAATTTTAAATATACCGTACTTTTCAATAAGCAACAGGATTGTTTCAGTGTAGATTGTAGAATAACTTTGAAAAATCAAAAGGAAAATTAATATTGTATAGTGTAAACATATTGAACATATATTTGCTCTCCCTCAAATATTTTTCTCAATATTACACAGTGGTCCCTGCTTAGAGCCCGACACATAATTAGTGCCATGCAGAAAAGTCAAATTGCATGAGAATAACAACATAAATCTTCATGTTTTTTCTTTTCTTACAGGTGGAGCTTGCGGATATGGAAACCTGTACGGCCAAGGCTATGGGACAGACACGGCTGCTTTAAGCACGGCCTTGTTCAACAATGGTATGAGCTGTGGAGCATGTTTCGAGATTAAGTGTGTGAATGACCAAAGGCGGTGCCTCCCGGGCTCAGTTGTGGTCACTGCCACCAATTTCTGCCCTCCAAACAATGCCCTCCCAAATGATGCAGGTGGCTGGTGCAACCCTCCCCTTCAACACTTTGATCTCTCTCAGCCTGTCTTCCAACATATAGCTCAATACAGTGCTGGCATAGTACCTGTAGCTTACAGAAGGTAGCTGTTTTTATTTTAACTTTTCCATTATCAGTCATAAATGGTTATATAATACACAGTCCGAAAAAATATTGCCAGAACTTTTTACAGAAAGCATGGGAATTGGATGAAATAAATTCAGAGTCAATAACTTGTTACATTTACATTATTCTGATTAGTAAATTCGTGTAAAGTTTTTGAATTTGTAGCATTTTTCGTACTTGCCAAACTGATTTTCTCGTGGATTGTCGGAATCTATGCTTGTGGCAAGAGAACCACACCTGTTTTAGAATTTTGTATTTAGAATAATCTGACTCTTTAGATGAATTGGTGGGTCATATCAATTTATTTCATTCAACAATCATTGTGATTTCTGTCAAATATTCTGCATATGTATCATCTCTTCATTTTGATAACTTAGTATGCCATTTGACCTTGTTTTGACCAAGCATTTTGGTTCTCTTTTTAATTTTGTGATAAGCAGGGTCCCATGTCAAAAGAAAGGAGGCATCAGATTCACCATCAATGGCCATTCTTACTTCAACCTGGTCCTGATCACCAACGTTGGGGGTGCTGGTGATGTCTGTGCGGTTTCCATCAAAGGCTCAAGAACTGATTGGCAACCAATGTCCAGGAACTGGGGTCAGAACTGGCAAAGCAACGCTTACCTCAATGGACAAAGCCTCTCCTTCAAGGTTTCAACCAGTGATGGGCGCACCGTGGTCTGTAACGATGTTGTTCCTGCTGACTGGTCCTTTGGTCAGACCTACACAGGCCAACAATTCCCTTAGGAGACAGAAAGAACATATATAAATCCCTTCCCAATTGGTGGTTGGAAGGGTTAATTAGCACTTAATGTATTTGTTATTTATTATGGTTTTACTGGTACAATACTAGAGTAGAGTATAATGGAAGAGTGGCATAATATTATAGGAGTGAGTCAGTAAGAGGAAAATGAGATTTGAGAGGGCTTATTTTAAGATGGCTCTTTTCATTTGAATTGTGTTGTGAGGAATTCTGTCCTGCTCTCTATTGGGAAGAGAAAAAAAAAGGGCAAGGACAGTTTAGAAATGGCAGTGGTGGGAATTGTTTCTCACTTTATTGTGAGGTTGGTAAACTTTTAATTGTGTAACGGAGCATGGTATTTTGTAGCTCAGTAGAAAACAATAAAAGAAAATGAAGAATATAATAAGGAGCAGTTTTGCTTCATAAGTGTCTCTCTACCTTAACCAGTTACATTGTGTTCTGTGTGTCTTTTTTTTCTCTTTGGGCTGTTGAAGCTGCCTCCTTCTTGTTATTGTTGCAGCCTTGCAGACGAGCATTATTGTCGGCATATTCCCAACAATAGCCTGAGCATGGACAGGGTATTGCCGGACCTAAAACAAGCATGCTTTCAATTTTCAAAGGGAAATGCAATTGCATCAGGGATCCAAAGGAGTGTAACCATTATTATATTCATAAGACTTGTCTTACAAAAGATTAAGTCTCATATTAGATAAACTAATCAAAAAATTGGTGATCAGCACCACAATTTTCTCATATCCTTTCTTTTTCGCAAAATTTAAAATAGACGAAATGCAGAATGATGTTCTTTAAAAGGATTTGTACAAACAACGTTGTTCAAGGAGTTAAAAAAGAAAATTTTCATGTCGGGTCGGATGAGATTTTACATTTTCAGAATATAAAACCCATTAAAAACTTTTGTAAGTTACTTTCTTTGATATCTTTAACTGGCTATTCTGCCCGAATTCTAGTCTCAATACTTCAAGGCTCCTACACCTCCAAGAACAGAGAAGGAAGGAAAGTGATAGTGGTTTAAATAACAATCTTATCATTTATATATTAATGTTAAACACGAAATGCCATATCTCTCGGATTAACATACGGTTATCTCCATTTTGCACCGACTAGAAGAGCAGAAAATTGCCAATGGTAAATGTTTCATTCTCCCTGCTCCATCTAAACTGCACATGGTTTTTTATTTCTGACTTTGAGCTAACCTCGTGTGTTTGTAACTTTATATTATGTCTAATGTACATAGAGAGACTGCAATGTTTGGCAAACGGTCAGTTGACAACCTCTTGTAGCATCCTTAGAGCTCAACACCATTGTCCAAACATTGTAGCAATTTTGTGAAAACTAAGGACTTGATCGATCACCTGCGTACGTTTTCGTCTTAAAAGGAACTAAAATGGATCTATGCTGAAAAATTAGACCACTGCTTAGCAATTAGACCATTATACTTCCAAGAAGCAATTTTCTAATAGAACTGCACCCGAGTACCAAAGTATGTAAAATTAATTTCATTTTCTAAAATATGCACATTTACAGCTTGGATCACCATATCAACTCCAAAAATCTACTAGTGAACAAGTGAAGATAACTGAAACATTTGTCTGTGAACAAACTGCACCCTATTAGTCATACAATATATACAAGCTAACATAATGCACCCTTATGAGGTTCCTTGACCTCATAGGTGGAGAGGCAACCTAATCTGTTTTTTGTGGAGATATTCATTTGTGAGCATTGGTAAGTTAACATCCTTCTTAATTGAAAAAAGCTAGCAAGGGTGGTAGAGCCAACCAGTTACTGCAAAAAGAAGGGGGAAAAAAAGGATAGTAGTTAGAAGCTAATCATAGCCAACTTGCTTGCTATGAAATTACAGAAACAAAGGCCACCCTAAATAACTAGAACATGGTGAATATCACCAATTAAGTGCTCCCAGCGCCCCTTTTGAGCAATTCTAGCAACTTCAAAATCTATTCTGGACAATGAACTAATCAAACAGAAAAGGACTGCTTACCCTATGGTAGCCATTATCATTATACATGGCAACCCCACAGGGACCAGAAGCAGGATTCCAGAACTGATGTCCATTTTCAAACATTGATCTTGGCAAATCAAAGCTGTTGTGAACTTGGTAGTCCGCCGTACTTAGTTTACTGTTCATTGTTGGGTGATGTTTCACTTCCTCATTATCTGGTGGGGGAGGAGGGTATGCAAATTGCTCACAACGTTGTACATTTAAGCAAGCAGTTCCATTCAACTCGTTCAAGGCACCACCTCCCTGACCCATATTAGTGACTTGGGGAGAGCCATCAAGTTTGCTATTACCAATATAACCAGAATATCCTGGGAGTGAAACATCAGTGGAGCACTTGCCATCTCTATTGGTATTATCACTGCATGTTATACAATGAAGTCAGTAATCAGTATGCAAAATGAAGCACAAGGCAGCCGTATCAACTAAACATAGAAAATTTGATAAATCATTAGTGGAATGAAATACGTTAAACAGAAAGCATGTATAATAGCAAGTTAAAATCTAAAGCTTTCTCAGAAAGAATGCCATCCAACTTCTGTAAGCACAGAAGTGGCCCAAAGCTCATTAGAATTAAGAGTGCAAGACTAGTATAGCAGTTAACCCACCTAAAGGGCAGAAATTTTGGTTCACTTGGTAGCATCAATTGTTGGTTATCATTATTCAAAAGCCAAGAGAGCGGTTGGTTTTCTTGCAGACCAGCAATCATCAAGGGTAAATTCATCCCTTCCTGTAACTAAAAAGCAACACTATCCCAAATAAGATTTGTTCTGAAGAAAAGGAAAGATATTCACATATTTTTTTGTTTGTGTTTTTTTGTTTTTTTGTGTGTTGTGGTTTTTGTTTTTTTTTTTGTTGTGTGTTTGGGGGGGGGGGGGGGGGGGAAGTAGCATCTACTACCTGGTTAGCAGTGCATTCAAGTGACATTAGTTGGTGCTTTCCTAAATTTTCCTGCCAATGAAAACAATTTATCAATATACAGTCCAGTACAACAAGAAGGATGCTCTACGGCTTGTGCACATGCTAAAATAACAACCTATTTCAGGAGTTATTTAAGGGGCCAATACAGCGAGGCAATTGAAGATGACAGAGTGATATGGCCGGTCTACATGAAACAAGATCTCACCTTCTGTATACACACTCGATTGATTGATTCCCTGAGTGAATCTTCCATTTGCCTAAGGTGTTCTAAGTGATTGATCTTGTCAACATTACTCCAATAGCTGAAAATTTGCAAATGCAAAACAATTAATCTATGACAGGCACTCAAAATTTTATCAGCCCAAGTACATGCATGAGCTTTATATAGTATTATGGGTGTTTATGATCATGTTAATGCCAGTTGCCACAATACCCTTGGGGCAGGTTGCAACATAGCAGGTTACAAAGGATGTTGTGCAACTTAAATAACTCTGGCCAATGCAAAGTCAGGGTAGAGGCATAGAGCTAGAGAGACATTGAATGCACAGGAAATAATCAAATATATAAAGCTAGCTCCTGTCCAATGGCTAAGGGAACTGTTCCTACAACAGTGAAAACTTGAACATTCAAGAAAAGCCCACTAGTATGACACTTTACATATGCTTTGAAATCCTAAATAGAGTATAAGTTGTAACAAAAACTAATGTGTTTCATGATCAGTAGAAAATGTGATACAGATGGACTTTGGGTGGATTTTTATCAACCATCACTTAAAAGCCACGTAGAAAATAAGGCATAGAATGATTATAATCACAGCTCCCTCCCAATTGCACTGGCTTAGAAATAACTAAATGATCACAATGAATTAAGCCTAAAAGGCTGAGGCCAAATGAATAATAGTTCAACAAAACAGCAATAAGATAACACCAAAAAGAAAAAAGAAATACTTTAACAACCAAAAGCTCCAAAGTTGCACCTCAGTCTCTGATGCATTTCTGTAAGCTGAGTTTGTAGAACCCTCACTTGATGAGTTAATTCCTGCATGTGGCAATTCAGCTCAGTACATTTTGGTTGTTTAACTTCCAACTTAGATTTACTGAAGTATTTATAAATCATGATCATTGTCATGTTTATGAAGAATTTGTACCTCCACTGTTTGACTGCTGCAAGATGAAAAAGAAGCAAACTCAGACCCTTTAAAAGATCTTACCAAAAAAGTTGACAATTTAACGGTTACAATCACTTACCTTGAACCCAAGAAATCTTGTATTTTTACATCATGATCCAACTTCTTGAAGGTTTTCCTCAGTGCCTATATTTTAAACAGAACCAGAATGTTAAGCATCACCAAAAGTTGAGACGACATGGACTTGATGCAACAAAGGCAGTATATGTAAAAGAAATAGATGAGAAGAGAAGAGCCATCTTACTTCAAGACTTTCCAATTTCCTACCCAAATTAAAAAAAAAAAAAAGATTACTTCGTTTATAATCATTAAATGAAAAATAAAAACCACAAAACTTCAGCAGAAATTTTGGCAAACCTTTTGGCCCTTTCTTGTGGGGTAAGCTGAGCGAATTTTGCAATGACCTCCTCAATATTGCTGTAAATCATACCAGTATGCAGAATCATTAAAAACATGATGTGGATATATCCCTTTTCTTTTGAATTTTAAACAATACAAAGATGTATTTATAATAATATCCTACAAACACACAAGATTCCTAGGAGTCAGCCTCTTCCACATAAATGACAAAAATCAATACATCCGTTCCAACTTCCAAAATTGGCTCTGACTTGAAAGTAAAAATTTGATTAGGAACATGAAAATTAAATTTGAATGTAGGGGTGTTGAAAAAAAAATAACAAAACAAACAAGGTATAGCATAAACATGGTTCAGTTTTTTTGTTCCATTTAATGAGATTAAGGTGAACTACACCGTGTATAAACAGATTTCACATATAAACTGTTTAAATGCATGAGTGATACTTATAAATAGGTGCTATAACATTGTCAAAAGTTATTGACCGTACAAATTTACGGCCACAAATTCATTCTCTGTAAACCTATAGCATTGCAATTAAGAATATAACAATGAAGATTTAATATAACACTCTAGCTTTGAGCTATTCCAACACCTTAAATGACCTAACAATCAAATTCAATCCAACTAAGCATTAAGAGGAAGAATTGTGGACTGACTATAATGTTGTTCTAAACTAAATTATCATAATTGAAACAAAATGTACTTTCATGTTCTTCAATCTCAAAACTTCAAAAATGACTCTCCTTACAATATTCACTGGCCTGTTAAAAAAATGCAGTTACAGATGGACTCAAATCTGGAGGATGTTAAACTGATAGTTTCGTCTATCCCTTTTTTGGACCCTACATGTTCACTTCATTGATTATCATATTGAAGTTACAAGTAAGCAAGTCACATAAGATTTTGCTTGTGAGGAGACTTCCTTGTTCCTGATACCACACCTAAATAGAATCCCATGCACAGATCATGAGAGATGTAAAAATGCAATATCTCATTACCTGTTAGGAATATTTCCCAGTTTGGGCAAGTTTATTCCAGGAGGAACAGAATTGGGCCTCTTATTAGGCCGGAAATGGCAATGCAGCAATAACTACTGGTGGTTAAGTGAATAAAATGAGAGGGAGTGTTAGTTAGAGAGGGGATAGAAGAGTATAAATAGGAGAGGAATAAAGGTAGTTAGTATGGATTTCATTCATTTGTAACTAGTTCTGAGATTGAGAAATTCTCCTTCTCTCTAGGGTGGTTCTTGTACAAACACATTTGGATGAGATTTCCCAGGTCCAGTAATCAATAAAGCTTACCTATTTCTGTTGTTATTCAAATATCAGCCTCATCATTATCACGCTAACAGATGACTTTCACCCACAGCAAAGATTGTCTATAATTCTTGACCAAACAATAAAAGCCTTCTCCACGCCATAATTCCAGTATAAATCATTAAAGTTGGCCATATGTGAACCAATGATGTGCAGTGTCAATCATCATTGTCTCACAGAAATGCATGCACATGATAATACGATTTCTGATTTTTACTTCCCCTAAGGCATAAAGTTCGACTGACTACCAACAATTTCCCTATCAATACAACACAAGAGCACTCAATCATTATTGTTACCTGCGCTCTCCTTGTAGCAATGTAGGCTTTCCTGTTGGAGAAAACATGAGAAGGACAATATCTATATCACATAGTATTGACAGTTCCTTTGCTTTCTTCAGAATTCCACTTTTCCGCTTCGAATAAGTCACTTGTCGGTTGCTTGTGCTCTCCAATTTCTTTATCTTTAGTTTAACTCTTCCCATCCTGCACATTTAGGAGCAAAAACACATTTTAAGCATATCATATAAATCACCCTATTGTCCACAAACAATGAATGGAAAAATGATTCAATTAACTGCATTCTGGTGAAACCATTTCATATCAACTCACTTAAATGATCACAAATAACCAACCCAGAAAATAAAACTCTTTTAAAAACCACAAAAAGAGCAAGTATGTTTAAAAGCAGTATTCAAATCTAGGAAATCACAAGTTTATCGCTGATACACATGAATGGAGTTTCTCAACTGCTACATGACGTGGTATCAAACCAGATGGTTCCTTATATAGGATCAGAGCCTCATAACCAAACGGTAAAAGGCTTGATCCTTGTTACCCCATTATGATCAATAGTCCGCGCTTCAAGCCACTAGAGCCATTCGAGCGCGGGGGCATATTAGAGTACAAAATTCATTCACGTGCCTAGCTTAAAATGGTTTGATGGCACTAGAGAGAACGATGAGCAGGGGAAAATATATTATACCCAGAATACCATATTCAAGGATTTAGATATAAAAAAAAAATGGAAATGGAAATTGCAAGAGACCCAGTTGCAAAATACGAACCTTGTTGAGAAGGCGGAGAAGATGTATAGAGAGAATTAAGGTGAGGTAATTGAAGGGAAATATTGAAAAGAGGAGGAGGGGGGTGTGAGGTAACTGAAGAAATGAAATGAAGCGAATGAATGTATGTATGCGTGTTTGAGGGATCGAAGGGAGTGGAAAAGAGGTGGATATGATTGGTGTTGTGGTGATATTGTATCTAAGAGGTAACGAGATTGGGAGGAAGAAGGGTGCAGCTGTGATTTCGGTGGGGGAACCAGCCACGAGCCAGACAACCTCAAATATTTGTTTTTGTTTTCCGATGGTTTCAAAATGGACGGTCAGATCCCTCACCCCCCCCCCCCCCAAATGATTGGCTTGCCATGCAAACCTCTGCAACGACAACACCAACTTCTTCCTTCTCTTCTACCAACAAACAAACACACACACAAACACACACGTTCTCTCTCTCTCTCTCTCTCTCTCTCTCTCTCTCTCTCTGTTGTTCCACTCGGCACCTAGTTGCCACGTCTTGTATAGACACAAGACCTGTCATCTCTATTTCTTTACTTTTGAGCGGTGGAATGAAAGGGGTAATGAAAAATAGTTTATTTGACCTTTATAGAAAATAAAGAATAATTTATTTAAATAAATAAATAAAATGTAAATGTGTTATTTTATTTTATATATGATTTTGGATAATATAATGTATATGAGGTTGAAAAAATCATGATAGATAGCTTTTAATTAAAATAAAGGATCTATTTTATGAGAATTTTACACATTTTGAAAGTTAAAATTATTGAATAATGAAAGAAAATAAATGGATGATTTTACACTATTATGAGTCATTTATAGAGATAACCGTGGATATCTATCAGAGAGGAAGCAGGCACCCCGCCCCTCATTCAAGTTTAAAATTTTGCCTTATATCTCCTTCTCTGTCACAGTTTCTCATTCCTTATTCTTTATGGAGATTTAAATCCCTATGAATATTCACAGATTAGTCAGAAAAATTCTAAAAATAGAAAAATTTCAAAATAACTTTGAAATTTGAAACACAAATATCTCTAATAACAATACTGCTAATGCAATATAATCCAAATAAAAAATAAAAAATATGCACATAACACAAATCCAATATATATATGTGTGTGTGTGTGTGTGTAAGTGGATGTTTAAAAAAATTATATAAATGGGAAATTGGAAAGTCTTTATGGGATAAAGACCTCATTCTCCATCCCTACCTCGTTTAACAAAAGGGAACTCCGTCCCCTGTCGACCATCCTCATGAAGATCAAATGTTTCCTCATTTTCATTCACATTGCGGGTAATCTTTGTGAGTATCCATTTCAGTAGGCCTTTTTTGTTATCCCAAGTCATTTATGTCTTTTTAGTAAATTGTAGTATTTAATTTATAAAGACATAAAAATATGTTTTGTAGTTAATAAATTTAATTTATGTGATTTCAATTACACCTCCTTTTCTTAGACATCTTTTTAGTAAATTAAAATATCAATTTTAAAATATAAGTTATAATTAATGTGTTATAATTATTAAAAAAATTATATAATTCTAATTTATATTATCTTAATTATTAGAGTAGTGCATCAATTATATAATTATGGAATAAATCCAAAATTTAGAAATTGATAATGGAATATACCATAGCATCAAAGAACATTTAGTTCGAAGAAACTATCAAAAGAAAAATAGGTGAAAAAATTAGCTCGAATAATAAAATATTTATTTGAAAAAACTTTAAAAAAATAAAAAAAATAACAAAGAAGAAGAATAAGCACAAAAAACAGAGAAAGCAAAGCAAAACACACAAAATAAAAGAGGATTGAAGATGCTTAATTTGGATCAAAATTATTTGCTCTTGATTTGCTAATTTAAAATTTGAATCAAGATTGTAAAGCCCGATTCCATTTTTCACCTTTAACTACTATTGTTATATTAATTTTTTTAATCCTGGAATTAATTAATTTGAATTTAATTTCACAATTTTGTTGTCTCAAGTTTGAGTAAAATTTTATAGATGAATTTTGTGCTCTAATTGAATACAATGTTTTTATGTGTGGATGAGAAGATGGCTTTTTTAGAGGAGAGAAAGGAAGAGTGCGATGAAAGTGGATGGAGTGATAGTGGAGAGCAAGAGGGTAATGGCAGCTCTGAAAGCATTTGGAAAGAGAAGCTAGATAGGGGTTAGCCACATTATTTTTTCATTTAACTATATTTTTAAAACGTAGTTAAATGTCAACTTCACCATAGATATTGACCAACAATATCACTAAAGCTATGATTGAGAATGTAAAATTTTGGGGAGCGGGATGAAATAAGAGTGAAGGGACATGTTAATTAGTATTTGGAAGTGATTTAAATGAAAGGAGGGACAAGCACATGAAGGGTCTCCAATGCCCCTCCAAGCCATTGCAATAGTAAGTTTTAGTGACCCCCAAATTCCGAGGTCAATGAGGGACTAACTTTCTCTTTCCATATTTAATTGTTTTATTATATTTTTTAATCTTTTATATGAAAAAATCACACATAATTATACATAATTCAATTTCACTAATTTAAATTATAAACTTCCAAATAGTAAAATAAAATGATCTCGTATAGTCTACCCCTTATTTTTCTTCTTTACTCTGTTAACAACCCTTTTCTTCCATCCTTTTTAAAACCCCCCCACCATAGCCTAAGAGAAATCACCTTATTATTTAGCTTATCCAACGCCAAATCGAATTCGAAACTCGAAGAGCCAATGAGTCGTTCTCCTTCTTCTTCGAGTGGCAGAGACGAAAGTATCAGAAGAAGAGGCAGAAGAAGCCCCACCTCACCGCTCAGGGACCGGTCCAAAACCACTTCCTCCAAGCTCTCTTCTTCTTCTTCTCGTTCATCCCCCACGCGCTCTGCGACTCTCCTCCACGACGACGACCTCCTTGTTGCTGACTTCGAAGGCCTCCAAATCTCTCAGGACCCTAACCCAAACCCTAGGAGCTTCCCTCACAGCGTGAAGCAACAATGCTGGGAAAAGGCCGAGAAGATCAAAGGACGAGACCCTAACCGCTGGCGCAGGGACGCCCTCGGCAACATCGTCTTTCGCAAGCTCGTCGGTTGCCCTGGCTGTCTCTGCCATGATTACGACCACATTCTCCCTTACTCCAAGGTCTCTTACTTCATTCCCACTCCCCCCCCCCCTCTCTTCTTTATTCTTTTCTTTTCTTATTTATTTATTTATTTATTTTTTATTATTATCATTTGGCTTCTTAAATTCGGTGTTGTACATGTGGTGGGAGATACATTGCTTGTTTCTGTATAAACATTAATGTGTTTTTAGTTGACAATTGTGTAAAAACTCAGATTTCAGCCAACTGCTGTGCCGGAATTTTGTTACTCCAATTTTCTCTTCTAATTGCTAGGAAAGACGTTTCAGTGGCGTATGATTATTTGTGAATGGATGGTATATTAGAATATACAAATGCATGGATTTAGGGCGAGTAGAAGATATTAATGAAGGTGCTTGCTCAGCTGATAACCTCTTTTCGGTGAATGCATGGACCTAGGATCAAATCCTGGCTTCAACCCTCCCCTGTCTGCAGAAGAAAAAAAAAAAAGAAAGGAAAAAAAAAAAACCACAAACACAGAGAAACTTGCCTTGACATTTTATATTGGTGTAAGACAATTCAGTGTAACCATTCCCTCTATGTTACCAGTTTATTATTCATTTCACTTTGGCTGTCTGAAATCTGATTTATTTTTCCCGTGAATAAGTTTTGTGAAATTGTACGTAACATTGCACTGAAAAGCAGTGAAAATAAAACTGAAACTTATATGTACAAATATGCAATAATGCAGACAAGCAAAAGTAAAACTCGAAATAAAATGTGAAGTTCACCTTGTCTGTGATCTATCTCCAGGAAAGAGTTGTTAAAAATACTGTTTGTGTATTATCATTCCAAAAGTTGGTTTTCGTGAAGTCCATTTTGAATTCTTCCTTTCCTTTCGTTCATTTTTCTGGCCATAATGTGGCAGAGGAGAGATGCAAGAGACAAGTTTGAACTATGGCCAAACTGTGCTAGGAGAAACATGACTTGCACTTTGATCTGCATGAATAACAATAGCTGACCTTGTTGAGGATATGCTACATTTTGAGGTTCCATCATTTAGATGGGAGTAGATTTTAACAGAGATCTGCATCTGCATTTATTAAACTATCATCTTATTTGTAAGTCTATTAGAAGGAGAAGACAGTGAAGGGTTTTTGTGTGATCCACCCCTGGCTTTACCTATTCATTTTTATAAACATTTTAAAGGTCAATCAATCTTGGAGGATTATAAATTGATAACCGTCCAAACAAAAATAAAGGGAAATCATTACTCCCCCCCCCCTCCCCCCAAAAAAAACAACAGGAAAAAAAAACACACACAACAACAACAACAACAACAACAACAACCACCAAAAGTTTCATTCCCTTTTCCTTTGATTTCATGCCATCCTAGCCAAATACCTGCATGCCAGCAAGAGACCACCATAACATTACTGATTTACCGAGTCATCTACTGATCTGGTTTTTTATTTTCCGTTAGCTTATTCTTCATTTGGGTGTTTTGTGAACTACAGGGTGGGAAAAGCACACTGGAAAATTGTCAAGTGTTACAGGTAAGCTTTCTTAGTTCTTACTTTCGCTCAATTTTTTTGTATACATCTGTTAAAAGATTCAGTCAAGAGTGGTAGGGAACTCTTGTAATACGTTTATTTGATAATGTGTTTTACAAGGGAACTGTCGTAGTACGTTGATTTGATAATATGTGTTTTACAAGGGAACTCTTGTAATACATTTATTTAATAATCCAATAAGCATCATTCATTAAATGCAAACATATTTCAACCAAGAACCGTATCCTGTAATACTCTGGTGATGCCAGTAAACTTGTTATAACCATTTTCTTCAGTGGTATGCAGATAATTAGGCCCATGTTAATGGAATCATTCTTTAGCATCTTCTCTTACTCTTTTGTATGGTATCTAATTAGAGTTGGCAAATGAAGTTCGCTATTATAACCACCTATATAAGTGATGTGTCTAGGCCCAAGGGATTTTATTAACATACAACAAATCAGAAACTTGGACACCTTTACAGAAATGGTGCAAAACAGACTTCTTGCACTGTTTGATACTAGCATTTAAATATCTCAGATAATCTGACCTTTTTTTCTCTGTCTCTTCCATTACACTTCTTTCATTCTTTCTAGCCATCTTGGGATGAGTTAATATAGGGCGCTTCTCTCTTCCAATTGACTTGTTCGATGGCAGCTTCTATGTAGTTTAGTTTTGCTACTAAGTCACTCCTAGTTCCAATAAGATTCCGATGCAATTATGACGTGAGTTCTATTCTATTTCCTGAACAAAAATAATGAGTTAGTTAATCAATTTCCTTATTTGAATTGCATTGCATTCATTTGATAAAATCTTCCTTCCATTGTGTTTTTCGTTACCAAAAATAATGAGTTGGTTAATCTGTTTCCTTACTTGATTTGCATTGCATTCATTTGATGACAGTTTCTTTCCATTGTGTTTTTCAGGCAACAGTTAATCGATCCAAGGGTAATCGAACGGATATATCCAAATCTGAACTTATTCAGAAGAGTTCTTATTGCAGGGTTTCAGGTAACGAGACTATAAAGATAATATATATCACATACATTAGTTCCGATGATCATGTAAATTAGCTTCAGTTAGTAGTTGGAACTTTGTTGATGGAGCATTGGATGCATTGCAGGTCGTGATATGGATCTTTTGGAGCTGTCAGCCTATGGCAATGTCCGGCGTGGACCAGATTCTGGGGGTTGTAGAATCCAATGAACATTTTTATCCATACTAACTTGTTATATGGTTGATTCCCACATGGGGGGTTAAATGATGACCTTGCAGCCATTCATTCTTAAAAATCTTGAGGTTCCATTTGTGCACTGGCAAATTGAAACTGCAATGAAAGCGATGATCTCTCCAAAGCATGTTGATGCATTGAAGAGTCGGTATTGTATTTATCATTGATTGAAAATATATTTTAATATGACGTCTAGCGTCTTGTATAGAACATGTATTTTATAATTAATAGTTTGATAGAAAAAATAATTGACTTCTAATAAAAAAGTGTCGTTGAAGTTAAAATATTTCGGTGTTCCACATTCTTAGTGTCAAGTTCAAAAATTATCTTGAGTGCACGCGACTAGAGAGCAGCAAATAAAATGAAATTTCAATTTCTGACCGATCGTTTGGAAACTTGTATCCATTTAGCACTGTCATGGTTCATTGGGCAATTTCACGGTTCAGTGTTATTATTTGAATTGAATCTTAGAGGTTCCTGGTCAGGAATTTTCCTGTAGTCCTAATTAGCATTGTGGGGAACATCCCTAGGTAACATCTTACAACGTACCCAACCGTTTATTTCCCTATGTTATGTCTCTTTTCATTCAACATTGCTTCGCTTTACAGTTGTATTTGAACTAGTCGGGAATCCATGTTATGCATAGTTGATTAGATTGCAAATTTCCTAACAAACATTCCGGTCCTTCCCGAAGGAAACACATCTCAGACGCATTCGAATTATGTGCATCCTTGACCAAAAATAAAATAAAATTATGTGCATCCAAAAAATGAAAAGACACAATTTTCTTATATGCAAATACAATCAATGAAAAGTGCATACACAAACTTAATACCCATTCATAAGATTGTTTGTTGAACACATCCCACAAAATAGATAAGGTCTTCAAAACAAAAGCATATGGTATTAGGTCCAAACATTTTAAACCGCACCGCCATAATATATACTACCACTTAACCATAAAAGAGTTAAGCACAACAAAAACAGCACACTAATTCAACATCACACTGCCGCACGCCTGATCCACCGCTATCCTGAAAAACAAACAAATTCAATAAATGAGGGCATTGTAATTATCAACATAATCAATAACCCAACACGTTGAAATTCAAATATCATATGGAATTATTAAAGATTCAAATGATACTTACCTTTCCGAAGTGCAAATCACAAAATATGACCAACAAATAAGATGTCATAACTACAATGTAACACGGTCAGTGGAAAGTAGTTAACATTTCATATATTAATAAATTACTAACCTCCTCATTTCCATCAATCCCCAGAGTAAATGATCCGACTCATTGTAGAGAAAGCCTATCAAGTCGTCAGTTGCTAGATTTTGCTATCTGAAAATTTTGTACCAACCCAATCCAATATCACACTGATGCTTCCTACCTAGGGGCCATTTTAATGCCCACACATGCCTCTTAGCTGCTTCATCATAGACAATAATCTAGGACTGCAAAGGAGCGATTAACTTGCTAAGAACTCATTATAGACAATATTTAGTTATTTTTTGCTGCATTGCGTCAACGTGGGTCTGCTGCTTTTGTCTTATTTGAACAAAATCAGTCTTATGTAGGGAAAAAGGTTACCACACAAAATCCGGCAAGTACACTACAATTCAAGTTCTTGCCGTCCATTGGACAAAAAGCAACCAGAGCTGTTGACTTTTTCAGTACTAATAATTAAATAAATCGTTATTCTTTTTTTTTTTCAAAAAAAAAAAAAAAAAAGATATCATTGGATGTTACGGACCAGGAACCTTAACAAACTTGGGCAGTTCTCAGATGAAGCTATGAAAATCACTTCATCAACAAATTTGTGAGCTGGTCCTCACAATACACAACACGTGTCTGTAAAATTTTGAAATTAGAAAGGAATCTACAGGTTGGTTATCGAGATAGTGACACATGACACATTTTATGATGAGCCCTATCATGTTTGGTGCAGTAGTGATACTCCAACCATGTATGAACCAAGCTAAAATTTTCCAATTCTTTCCCAAATGCTAACTGTACTCTAAATGTTCTGTTCGGCTGTTCCTCATCCAACTTAACCTTTTGCCCTCCACTTCTATATTTTGAATTCACACATTCATAAACAATTGAAGATTAATTTTAACAAATTCACAAGAAATTGTTGGTTGCTATGAGGATCGACCACGATGTGATCGAGATCGAACCGAAGAACGCATTGGCTGAAGTTCAACATTGATGGCCTAACCCAAGGTTCAGACTCAGCGTCGACCATGAGCTTTGCATACCTGAACGCAAAAATCTCACCAAAACATCCACTAAGAAAATCCAAATGAGTTTTGTGATTCTGAACACAAGTTTCATGCGTAATGAAGCCACTAGATCCAAATCCCCAACTTTTATCCCTTACACATGCTCACAAAGCTATCAAGTTCCTCCATAACCACAAAGGCATAATATCTTTCATACTCCTCATTGAATAGAGGCATTGCAGATGGATGAATTCCCAAGTCATGAACATGTATTTTTTTTTTTTTTTTTAGTTTTTGGGTAATGAGTTATGAAAAAGAATAATACTTTTTTCTAATAACTAATACGAGCGATTAACCTCGTCTTATGGTTTAATCATGTATGTTGCTGCTCATTAGTTGTGGATTCCATAAATACAAGTGTCTTCAGTTCATTTATTACACCTAACACGCGTCGCGAATGAGGTGCTGGTGAACAGCTTCACGAAATTAATCTACAGTTTCGCAATAGTATGCATCTAATAGTTTTTTTATCTTATCTTGGACTGAGATGTTCTACTGAAAAAAAAAATGTTGTAATTCTAAAACTAAGATTTTTATGAATAGGGGACTAATTCTGATTTGGATATGGATAATAATCAGGCTCGGATTTATATTGAAAATGTCGGGGCGAATACCCCTGTCAAAATTTGAAAATTTTCTTTGCAGTATGATGGGCATATTTATATTTTTCTTCCATTATTTTATTAAATATGTTCTTATTATTTAAATCATCTTGATCCATCACTTATGACAATGCACTTGAAATTGAGTTTTCACCCTTAAATTGAGTTTCAACATTTGGTTATTTTTAACTGTGAAGTTAACACAATGGACACGAAGAACAACATTGGATTTAAATGATAATCTGGGTGCTTCACTATATTTTATCTTCAATAACACTTTAGGAACTAGATTATTAAGTGATAGTTGAGGGTGGAAAGTTGGTCAGAGTCCACTAAGGTTGACATCGGATTAGTTTAGGGTTTATTTAAGAACCTACCCATTATATTTCTGGTGGTAAGTCAACTTTATAAGTGGCTACACTTCCTGAAACCGCGTCCTGACCAAAGTGACTTAGGGTCTGTAGCTTACTGTATCACTTGCTCTTTTTCATGATAATTATAATGCAGGTGATGAAAAGGGAGGTGAAAATGGTTGACTAACTTCATTTTTCAGCAAATCTAATGCTAAAGAGTGTTAAGCACTTTAAGCCAACAGCACTCGATGGACCAATTGCACTGTACCATTTGCAAATGGGTGGCCTAAAGCGCAAAGCACTTTCTTCATGGCAAGCAATTTTGCCATAATTTGTCAAGCATGATCCAATTGCATGTGATAAAGGCAAAGCATCCTATCATCGTTTCCCATTTTTTCTTTCTTTTTGAAAACTCACTTTGACGTGTTAACCTGGCTAAAACGCATTGTTAGTAAACTAAAATTTTGGAAATGGAATTTGGCATCTTTGGCTGACCTCTATCTTGGTTGTTTATTGCTAATTTGGTGATATCAGTAAGCAATGTGTGGCTGTTGGTTGCCAAAAATTTAGGGGATTGAGATACAATCAACAAATATCAATCAATACAAATTAAGGGTCTTTTTCAAATCACGGTCACAAAAAAAAAAGGTAAATGAATTTTGCAGAATACCCTTAAAATGTGGGTACTAGTAGTTAGGAATTGAGGAGGGTAGGGATCATGGAAGTTGCATCAAGCCATTTTTATTAGTCCTGGCTAGAAATTGATGATGATGCTTACATCCAACGAATTATCTTTATTGTTTTGGTTCCCATAATAATTGAAACATGGCGTTGGCACGGGCATGTGGAGGAAAAGAAATGAGCCGTTGCTTTCTTTTAGCACAGGGAAAAGGGCAAAAAGGAGGAAAAGTCAAAAATAGGGTGCCAAGAGGAAGAGGATATCAGTCTGTCATTTTATAGCATTTTAGGGGTCCCATCACAACTCATTTGATATATCTTATACACTAAGTGTGGCTTGTATTTGATTAGATTAGATTAGATTAGATTGAAGCAAAGCAAAGAAAATATCTGACTGTTTTCTTGTGCGTGATTGATGAGGACACATGTCGGGCCAATTTTGATGTATCCCCCAAATTGCTGCATAAGAAAAATTGGAAGACAACTTTTAATTATTTAATTTAAAAATAATTTGGATGATTTCATTAATTGACTATTTGATTTTTAAATAAGATAAACATATTGAGTTAGTTTGAAGTATTATTTTTCTGAAAAATAAACAATTGAATAAGAGCAAAAGGCAAGAGAAAAATATCAATGCTAGCGGTCCAGCTTCAGTGCAAGTTGAAAATTGTTTGTCATTAGGTGGAGTCAAGGAAAGCCGTTTTTTTTTTTTTGTTTTTGAGTGAACAAAGTTTTAAACTGAGGGCAAAGCTTGCCTCAGTTCAAGATCAGGATATATTTTCGAATTTATCAAGTATTTATAGAGGTAATTACTAGTCACTTGCTACTTAAACCTGAATGTAATATCTTCAAATTTCACATCAGAAAATAAAAAATAAAAAAATTCCTATCTTCAATTCTTCTTTTGCCCCAACGTGTCCCCCTTCCAGTGTCAAGCCATTGCATTTTCGTACGTGAGAATTACTTTACATATTACAGGATATAACAAGGACAAAAAATTATTACTTTTTCCTTTTAAAAAATTCAGAATCTTACTGATGCTTTGGCATTATATCAAAGAACATGACATGAATGAGCATCACACTGGTACCCACTATCCACTGCTTTGTTGTCGTATTTTTTGTGGTTATCTTCCTAGTTTTGTACTCTTATCAACCGGCTCTTTTTAAGAAAAAGCAGATACCCCTTCTGAGTTGTTCAGAATTCAGATAGAGTAATTGAGAAAAGAGGAGGAGAAGCAAGTCACATAGAAAAGTTGTCCATTTTTCTACCAAGTACCATGGTACAACAATATAGTAAGACCCATGTTGTTTCATAGGATAGGAAAATACAGCAACTCTGCATTTTTTTTATACATGGTAAATATATCTTTTACATCTCCAGCCAGTATTTCACATATATTTTATATATGTACATGAACTCAAACTCAGCAAACTAAGCACATGAAAAGGCACCTATTCATAGTGTCAAATGAAAAAAGAAAGACAAAATTAGTTCCCATCTCATCAAAAACTTCTCACCCTCTTGGATTAGTTTTGTCCCCCTTATACAGAGTAAATCAAAGACTTATAACCCTTGGCTCCTGTACAAAGGTCAATGAAGCCACAATCAGCGCCCCATCACTTGTGGGTCAAAGGGCGCTAATTCACGAGTTCTCATGAAAATTAAGGGATCTAGACAATGCTGCAGGGTTAGCCCGCAACACAGGAGAGGCTTCAACATGATTCTTTTCTTCTTTGGTTGATTGGAAGGCCTTAAACATGCCTCCCTCGCTGGCTGATTCATTCTTGATTCCTAGAGTTGCCCATATAGAACTCTTTGCAGCTTCACGTGGATCATCAATTCTCAACGTTTTGGGAACCAAAACACACCCGTTTCTTTGCTTTGGTGGCTCCTCTTTGCTCAGAGAGTCCTGGTTAACCATGTCACCATCCCTGGAGTGCTTCCCCAAAGTGGGAGAATTCGGACCGGAGCTCGGCGACAGTGGGTTTGAAGAAGAGGAATGTGAGGAAAACCATGGAACATTCCAATTTCCTGGCATGCTGCAGTTCCAAAAAGCAGGAGGATAGAATGAAAGTGGAAATCCTGAAGGACACATAGCTGGTGAGGGAACTGGAGTATTCCATGGATAAGGCCAAGGAACACCAGCAAGGCATGGAACTTGAGGAAGGAAACCATTTTTTGGCGGTAGTACCAGTTCTGGGAAGGTGCTTTTGTTACTTTCTGCTGTTGAATTTGGAACCGTAATGGAAGATGAAGTTGTGCAATCGTCACCCTTTTCCCCACTTTTGCATGGAACGTTTATTCTTTGGTCATCAAAGCCATGATGGAACCCATTTCTTGTGCCATTAAGAACCTTTTTGTCTCCAAGGTTGAGGACAGATGCCATGGAATCACAAATTGGTGCATCTAGTCCAAAGCTGAGAACTCTACCATTGGTTTTCAACGCAGGGAGATGAGTCCCATTAGGAGCATCAATCCTAGCTGCTTGAAGAGCCTCAGAGATCATGATGTTGCGATAATGGGAGGTAGAGTTCTTGTTCTTCCGTCGTCCTGCCCCAACTGGCACATTCCTCATGGTGCCACCAGCAGTCCAGTATCTTTGACAAGCTTTGCAGAAATAACGTGGCTGGTTGATGTTGTAGTTGTTGTAGTAACAAAATTTAGTGTCCATGCTATTGCAGCGGGGGCATGGAAGCACCTTGTCTGGCTTCTTCAGTGGTTTCTGATCTTGTGAGTTGGATGCATCACCTTGTTCCTTCTCCAACTCGTCATTTTTTGATTTTGCAGCTTCTTCTTCTATGGCAGATGTCTTTGGGTTCACCATGGCCTCAGATGATATGGCTGAGTTCTTAGTGTCTTCTGCATTAGGAGGAGGATCACCCTCTAGTTCTTTCTCAGTAGCATTTTCCGCTGCTGGATCCTAATAATTTGACAAAAATGTTCGGCTTAATCAATTTCATGATAGCGCATAAATAAAACCAAGATACATATTAAGTTATGCAATTTTATGAGTCGATGACATTATAATACTAAGAACATTAGCAACGGCCAAGCAGGACTGCAGGAAGGTGGGAGAATTTTTTTTTAAACCGTGCATCAGTTTTATATATGTATATATACATATATTAGCACCTATGCTGAGTGTATATATTATCTCAATTGATGAAATGAAAGCTATGCTATTCTATCAAGCCCAGTAAAAGCCACCAATTGAAATTTGAAACATTTTCACTCCATTCCGCAGTATAAACATAAACTTCAACACAGTACCAGTACAGGAAAAGACTTAGGGCCTGTTTGTTTTAATTCTTCTGAACGAAAAAGGAAGAAATTGGCTTCCGAGCCACTCTGAGTACAAGCAACTTAAGAGCTTCTATCAAAAGTGCTTCACCAAATTCTTCCTTTTATCGGTTGGGAAGAATTTAAGCCAAACAAATAATCATTCTAGAATACAAGACTCCCAAGGGTAAAGGAAATTTGGTAGCAAATACATAAAAATGACAATAAGATCCTTCTAGCCGCATAGTAAACCATTTACAGAGATTTGGGTAGGAGTAGGACTGTGCCAACATAAAGTACTGGCCTCAAGCAGGACAAGACAGTTTATGAGTACTGCAAGTTGAAAAGCTAAAATGAATTGGTAGAAAAATAGTCAATTTCATGTTTCCTCGGACAGAATGGACTTAAACTGTTCAGTACGTAGTAGTTGAAATCAGTACTAAACAAAAATCAATCACAAATCATTAAAATCAGAAACTGAGAAAACTTTACTGTCAGTGAAAGGTGGAACTAAAGTTTTGCTCCGATTCCTTAGCAAGGGATGGAAGGAGCTTGGGGGGAAATTTTCAACTCTCTGATTCTCAAAGTACCAAACACTGAAACTGATGGATTAGCCAATGAAGTCCTAAATCGAAACAACTACCAATCCTAGATCGAAATAACACTTTCTTATTCAATTTTGAAAAAAGAGAAATTAAAGTAAAATTGAGAAACAGAAAAAATAAACACCACATCCTATTATTCTTACCCACAACAACAACAACAACCGTACCTTGTGACCTTGGTCTTCTTCTGTCTCTTCTTCTTCTTCTTCTACATCATCATCATCTTCTTCTTCTTCCTCCTCTTCATGTAGCTCTCCTTCTTCTTCTTCTTCTTCTTCATGCTCCATAGCCGCCGGCGAGTGAGAGTAATCGGCGGAAGGAATCTCGGGTTCTCCGGGCAAGGGAATCTTCTGCCCAAAGAGCTTAATTGCAGGGTCTCCAATACTTTCCCGCATTTTTTTATTCCTTTTTTTCTGGGGATCGAAAGGGGAACGAACGAAATAAGAAAAGGCGCGCTGTTGAGGATGATGGTGTGTGTTTGTGTGACTTTGTTACTTACAATTGTTGTTGTAAGTCAGGTTTTATGATCTGAACTCTGGACAGTGTGTTTGTTTTGTTGTGTCGCGCGTGAGAGTGGAGGGAGTTATCAGGACGAACCGGATTTTGATCCGTTTAAACCAGGAGAGAGAGTCTGTCGCCTGCCACGTCAGATTTGGGGGGGTTTCAATTCCTGGCCACAAGTTCTTGTGGCTTCCATTGGATTTTCTCTCCTTTTCCTTTTCCTTTTCCTTCTCTTTTTTTCTATGCTCTTCTTTTGATTCGAGATCCGCTTGCTTGCTTGATGCCGCACTCCCTTGCCTCTACCTCTTCCTTTTTACCAGTAACAGTACTCATTCAGAAAATCTTAGAATCACATTCATTATTCGTTACTCTAAAAACTCGTGCAAATAAAGAAGAAAAAAATTAATTAAATAATTGTATAAATAATTTTACAATTACTGTACTAAAATTACACTTTGGTGTCTTTTTGGTGCCGTGGTAAAAATATAGGACAAAATTTTCATCCAATTTTATATAAGACTAAGTATACAATTTTGTACAAGTGAGTCCACAGTTTAGTAGCAAACTTCTACATATCTCAATTAATGAAGGGAGATTACAAATTCGATTCTCATTCTCACCCCCTATTTCCTAGTATCCTAATAAAAAAAAAATATACCCTCTCATTGAAGTTACCCTAAAAATAGTAAATGTCAATCCATTTCAACTATGCTAAGCCTTGGTCTGTTTTCCCACACCAGCACTTTTCCGTTTGGGTTTCAAGTAAAAGTCTCCCCTTGGCAAGTGGCAACTTCGTCGCTGCATCGTGGGAATCATAAAAAATAACGTGCGCAATGGTGATGACGTGGCGCGAGGTGACTGACAGCAGTATTGCTAAATGGACGGACGGCTTTTCCTCGACCCCAAAATCTCTCGAAGGGCAGTGCTATACCGTTTTTTGTTTGGCTACTTTTGCTTCAAACCAGAAAAAAAGCTGGTAAGGGAAAAAGAATAATTCTTTAAAATGTAAATACTATAATGAAAAGATGTGCCCTTTGGAATCTGTTTTTTGCGCTTTTATTTTAACTTTTTCAGTCACTGTTCATATATTTTATGTTTAAATTGGTAAATGATTAAAATATTAGGAGTGAATATGCACTTTAATCTTTGAGGTTTTATATAGGTAAACACACTTGGTCCATTAAAGTACGAAATTAACAATTCAATTCTAAAAGTTATAAAATGTAAATTCTCAAGTTGTAAAGTGAATCAAGATTAGTCCTTATAACCCACTTGCTGCGTATTCAATTGCTCATCGTAATATGTTCAGATTCTTAAAATAGTGTAATCATGCATCCGTTGGTCGTTAAAAGGTAATTATACATCAATTTATTCTCTGAAAATTTTTAGATTATTACATAAAAAATCCATAAAGATTAAGATATGACACCAAATTAGTCATTTAAAGTTTTTGACAAATATAATATTATTTTAGTATCTAAAAAATACATATGACATTAGCTAGATCTTCCATTTCAATAAAATATAAGTTTTCATATAATTATTTGATGCCACATCCATTTTCTAGGGAGCAAAGTGCTATGCATTTAACTCTTAGGACATAGTTGATGTCAAAAATATTCAAGAATTAATTTGATGTCATATTTTAATTTAATGATTTTCTTGGTTAGAGAAAAAATAATATGTTAATTTGTGCATAAAACTCATCCATAAAAATTTACACCTTATTTTTACTTTTAAACCAAACATATTCTTCGAGACTTATTTGATGCCCAAAGATTATTATAGACTAATGATAGTTCATGACTAAAATTTTCTTACATGTTAAAAAGAGAAAGATTTTATCAATATATTAAGCAGTGTACATTATTATTCAAATCTTTTTATTAAGCAGTCAGTATACATATTGATTAATCAAATCTGTTCATTAATTTGAACAATATTAACATATATGGCCTTTATATCTTTTTCTTTATTTATTTTGGAGGCATTTCTTTCTATTTCTTTTTAAATCTTTTAATTTCTCCTCTTATATCTGAAGGAAACTGGTCTGTCGTTTAAAAGCTCAAATTGACTCTCATTAAATCGCAGACCTGTGTTTAGGAAGCAGATAAATGAGATGATGGATGTGTTTGGGAACAAGAAAAAGGCAAACGGGACATTGATGCAAAGTTGAAAAAACAAATAGGAAAGCAAATATTATGGCTAAACTAAAAGCAAATGGAAAATGGTAATGCTAATCTAAAGAGAAAAGTGAAAGGAGCCAACAGAAAAGGATTGATGTGTCTCCTCAAACGCATCAGCTCCATGCATTTTTACAGCTGCCTTCCTTTCTAATCGAGTTTATGAAAGTCGAGCACAGTATTTAACTATTAAAATATGTTATCAATTTCGCACGTGGTAGGACACGTGTCAGATCCTACAACCCTTTGTCAAATTTTTGACACATGTTGACCTCCCTCGCACCTCACTTGGCTCAACTATCAAGAAACTGCCCGTGATAAACAAAACAAGTGTCCTGCTTAGTGGGGAATTTTAATATTAAAAAGTTGTTATTGATAGTACATGTAGTAATGAAGGAGCAAACAATAAGCTGAGAAAGGATTAAACTAAGATTAATCAACACTAATGCTTTTGCTTCTGATTTTGATAATGCAAGGGGCGGCCAGATGGGCGGTTGAGGATCAGGGTCACTTAAAACCACTTTCTTAATGCTAATAATCTGCCAAAACTTTGATTATGACTCACATTGAATCAGAAATTAGTAATGGCTAGTATGCACTTAATTATTATTGGAAGCGTAAAACAAGAGCAACGTGACAAGCAAAGGCAACGTTCAAATATAGGACCAAAGTTATTACCCAAAAAAAATATAAGACCTAAGTATTTAACAACGGTGATTTCTCTGGTGTTGTCGATGGTGAAAGCACGTGGTGTGGTTGATTAGGTGGAACTTGTGTCATATAAAAGCTCTTGCATTTACCCTCGCTTTACAAGTGTGGATAAATGAAAACAAAAGTGTAGCTAAGTAAAAATATTGCTCTCAGCCTCAGTCTCCGTCCCTCACTCCCGTTCTCAGCAGCACCCACGGTATTGAAACTGGCTGGGCGATCGGTTGAACTGAAAAATCAGTGAACGGGTCAGAATCAGTGTTTAGATTAGTCGCACGTCGAAATTGGTAAGACCCGGATCGACTCGATCTGGTTTTTATCAAAGTCGATAACTTGGTTGGTTTTCAAGAACTGGACCCGATTTTTTTTTTTTCCGCTAAGCAATGTTTATTTTTTAAAACCTTAAAAAATTTCTAATCTAATTTATGAAAAATGCGGTAACTATGTTTGTATTATGACTTATAAGTTTATTATGTAAAACTTTATGAGTTTACCTATACAATTATATTTTGAATTTATTAATTGTGATTTATGATTATGAAATGTAAATCATTGTTAAAAATTTATGTTATTTATTTATATTTTTATATTTAGATCTCTTAAAAAGTATCAAATTATTAATTAGTTGTCATTTTATTATATTTTGACTAGTTGAACTAGTGGTTGAATGACCTAATATCTCGACTGAGTCCTGAAAACAATGGCAGCACCTCTCTCTCCTCCCATTGGCACATTAGCACTCTTTCCCCTTTTGTTTTCTTAGGTAGGCGCCCTGACAAGTAAGAAAACATGTAATCAAAATAAGGAAACCTAAAACCATTTCCACTTGTAATAAGATTATGGAACTTTAACAGGAATGATAATGGAAATCCATATAGACAGCCTAAAACTTGAAATTGCAACAAATGATTTTGTCTAAGTTCCTTTCGTTGGATCCTTTTTTCTTTCAATTATGAGACACTCACAACTCACAATTCACGATTTTTTGAAGCTACCAACTGTAAAGTAGTTGTCCTGGTTGAGAGATTTGAATGAGAAAAAAAATTATTATTTTTTTCATCTGTTGATTAAGTGACCCATTTACGTAATTGGCTTATTTATGTGAAAAAGACCATTTTTTTTTTAAAAAAAAAGTAGCCATTGCTCCTTTTGAAATCCTTCCCTCTATTAAATGTCAATAGTGTTCAGGATGGAAAAGTAATGATGCAACCATTACTTGATTCAAGCCAGATCGGTTCTTCACCTTCAGTTCTAGTTCTTCTCCAGCTTCGTTTAGTCTCCCGGCAAGGTTCGGCAACATCACTCCCGTTTTCCGGCGAGTCTCGACTTTGCCGGGGACGTTTACAGATCCGGCGAGGTTGGGAGCAAATTTTTCATTTAGCAACACTATTTTTCATTTAACAACCTTTGTAAAACGTCGTTAAATGAAACCGCTTTTGTGTAACGTGTGGCGCAGATAGAGTTCCACCTACGCAATCACATCACACGCTTTGACCACTACAACACCAGAGAAATCACCTTTAACATCGCCTATGGGAATTCTATTAAAAAAATGAGAGTCATTTTATGAAAAGTATTATAAGTATTTTTTTTATAGAGTTTTAGGGTATACGTGTCATTCATATAATGATTTAGATCCACTTTTTAAAACACTTATGTTTACAAAAAATTTTACTTAATTTATAATTAAATTATTAATTATTAATAAAATTAAATATACTATCATTAAAGATTACGTGAATCAATAAAATTAGAATCACTAAGATATATTCATGAGATTACAAATCATTAAAATTACGATTTACAATTATAATTAATAATCATTAAGAATAGAAAACAAATATAGAATTAAGAATCATTGAAAAATGGATTAGATATAAATGTATTGGGGTGATTAAAATATTAATGGGGTCATTATAACAAAAAATCGTGTGATATGAAAAAAAAGGGAATGCCTTAATCAAATAAATAAAAAATTATCTATTACAACAAAAAATCATGTGATATAAAAAAGGGAGGGAGTGCCTTGATCAAATCAACAAAAAGGTATCTTATTTGCCATGCGATTATGGCGTGAAGGATCTTTTAGAGGCAAATCTTTCTGTTTTATATTTTATCCATTATTATTATATTTGATTTTGTTATACCCATGAGATTCCTTGATCTGTCATGTAACTATAACATCAGATAAAGCAATACATGACCACTATTATTGCTGACTGAATCCCTCTATATATTTAATCACCGATTTAGGTATAAAGTAAAAAAAATTTAATTGCATTTGGATCACACTACTAATAATTAACAAATCTAACAAACTAACAAACAGATTTATTTGGCTAAAATAAAAGGTAGTGAACTAATTCGTGATTATCTATTCTAATTTGTCTGATACTTAATGAAAGATTTTGTTAAGCTGATCATAGAAAAGAGATGAATTTGTCTTAGAATTTTATAGAGGAGCATTTTTTTTTATCAATCTATTTCGTATTGAAATGAAAGCAAGCATTTATTATTTCTAAAATTAAACAAAGTAAACAGTCACTTCTAAAAATACAAGGCGTCCTTTGTGACTTTCATATCTGTAAAAATAACAAACTCAGTCTTTTATTATTTTTTTTAGAGCGAGACATTCATTTATACAATAATATCAATTGAAAAATATATACAATATTATATATTATATGCAAATTATATTATTATTATTATTATTATTATTATATTATTGTTATTATTGTTATAATTATATATTATAAATCTAGTATACTAATATTTCATATTCATTTCATACAAACTATTACACGTGTCATTCATATAGTGATTTAGTGTAATACCCCAAATATAAAATTTATTAGTGTCTAAATTATCATTATCATTACTTATTTTTACTATTATTATTATTATATAAAACATATACGGGTTCAGAGTTGTTAACATTATTGTTGATATTATTATATTATATATGATTGGAAACATGTTATTAATAATAATATTATTATGATATTAATACTATTATTATATTATATAGAAGCAACCCATGCTGCACGAGGCTCATGGGATTGCATTATGAATAATATTATTAATATTATATATATATATATATAGGGGCAATCACGTGTTGCACCATTGTTACATATTATAATCTATAAAAATATTATTATATATATGTGTGCAATCATGCATTGCGGGGTTATCACATATTAGAATATATATATATATATATATATATATAAATGATTAGAGCGTGTTGCATGCTTTATATTTTAATATGATTATTGTTATGTATATATAAATGTTAGAATTCATCACTTGCAGCGTGAAAGCTTAGGAACTTAATCTAATCAGGTTGTGTGGAGTGTATCACCATGTGTGTACCTTGTCTCACTTGTGTTCTTATTTTATACTATTAGTGTATTTAAGGCACATCATAATACTTCTAAATATTTTTCTAATAACGTTAGCCGCCAAAGGAATTTTCCTAGAAAGAGAAATATGATCTCTCTCAAATTAATCTCTTCCGGTAAGTGATCTTCATAGAATTTAGCCAATTCCTCCATTTTTATCTAATTTGTAAATTTGGATACTGTCAGGCATAGTTTTCTCTCAACATTTTTCCTCCCTACCATTTCAAACTCAGTTTGGGTAATAAAATCAATTTGTTTATATTTTTTTCTATATTGTTTGACAGCTATTGATGTCATTCCAGTTTTTCAGAGTTAAGTTATTAGTGGAAGTACACTTTCGACTACCAACAGTACCATACTTTTGGTCATTATTAGTATATTTCCATATTATATAAATTATTTATGAAATTTTAGAATGTTTTATGTCAAGCGAATATGCTATTATGAATTATGTCAATTTTAGAAATATTATTGCTTTTACAATTATCATAAAAATTAGTCATTTTAGAAAACTCATGGGACCATACTTGTTGTATGTATAATTTAGATTTATTTATCAGTTATAAAGTATTACAAATCTCAATTTTGTATGAAATTATTATTATTAGTGTTTAGCCAATAAATAGTGAGAAACAGATTAGTGAGTTAACGGCTGCTTGATTGATTGTTAACCTTGGTACCAAGTGGTCCGCTAGAGGACTAGCTCACCCACAGTAAGGAATCTAGAGAGATGTCCATTTATGGGAACTAGTTAAGTGCACATCAGATTAACCATTGGCTCAAATTAGCTATTCAGCTCAGATATTTATTCCTGTTTCTCTACTAGTTATTGCCATGAAATTATTATAGTACAGTCATATATAATTATATATATAGTATATTTCATATCAGCTGCATATATAAATTATGTATTTTGTTGATGTCCCATGTGGGTTGTGAGTGAAGGCTCACTCACTGAGTTTTGATGAACTCACCCCTCTCTTTTCCTTCTCCTACAGATATAGCTACAGGTTCAATTGTACCACAGGATTCTCCGCAGTAGTGCTACAATTTCCTTGGTGAGCTTCGCTTTGGAGTGGAGCTTGTTGTCAATTATGTCAGTTTAGTAGTGCTCCAATAATTGTGCAGATAGGATCCCGGACATGCATTATATTGTTTTGTTTATTTTCAGAATTTCTGTTATTTGTTTAAGTACGTTTGGCTATGGCTCAGATTATGAATTTTATGTTCATAATTTATGTTTTGAGAACCTTTTCAGATTGATGAAATCTAGTTAAAATTGAAATATTTTGAATATATATATTCAATTTATTTATGCATATTAATTAGTCATGTGATAAGAGGCTTCCGTGGGGATCCAATTCCTCATGTGCAGGTCACGCTCTGTAGAAGGGTTGTGACATTTAGACACCACATTTCTTAATCTTAATGTCTAAAGATTTTTTTAAAACTTAGTTTACAATTTACTTATTAATTATTTTTATATGAAACAAAATCATATATTACAATCATTAAAAATTACAATTTACACTAAGAAAGAACTCATATCAATATAATTACGATTTACAATTGAATTAAGAACCCTTAATAGCATCACATTATGAATTTAATATAAAAAATTATAAAGAAAATATTTTCAAAATAAATAAGCTTTAAAATTAGCATTTTTTCTAAAAAAAATGAGCAGGTCAATTTGTTAATGAATTACTAGTTGATTAATGTTGATATGATAATAATTCAAAATTCAATTTCTACCAAATTTATTCTTAATCAAATATTTAAAACTCATTATAATACAAATATGATAATTTATTTTTAATCAAATATGATAACAATTGATATAATACTAATATTTAAGACTCATTACATAAAAAATTTTCCATGTGTTATTCATAGAAAAATTATACCCCATTATTTCATAATATTAATACTTAAAGTAAGTTTTTGAATTTAATTTACCTTCTAATTATCAATTATTTTTTCCAATAATACCTTTATATCTCTCTACTATTAACAAAAGTAATATAAAAAATAACATAAATAAATTTATAATTCAATATATTATTACCATAAAAATTACATATATAATTATAGTATTAATAATAATAAAGCTATTATATTTATGTTGCATTAGTAGTACTTGTTATTATGGATATTTATATTTTAAAGTTCAAAGTATTTTTCATTTTTTAAACAAACCTATAAATATCAACAAGGATTCAAATCTTCACATGGAATGAGGAATAGAGACCCATGATGGGGATGTGGATGAGAGTATAGGTAAAATTCTAAATGAGGATGGGATTAGAGAAAAATTTTCTAACTTCAAATTGATCACTTTTGGAAATCATAATAAAAAAATTATCTATCTACCTCTGTCATTATATTTTATTTAATTTTTTACAACTTGCATATTCCAATCTATTAATTCCATAATTTTTTCATCCTAATTTTTTTGAAAAACACACCTTTAATTTTTCAACACTAAAATATTTAAAAAAATTAATTCCACAATTTACACTTCTTTGATAATGATACTAAATATTTATTAATTTTAAAAATTAAATAATTATACTACTTTTTTATTCATAATAATATTATAATTGATATACTACTCTAATAATTGAGATTATATTAATTAGAATTATATTTTTTTTCTAATTATTATACATCAATTATAACATATATTTTAAAATTGATATTTTAATTTATCAAAAATATGTACAAAGAAAAGACGTGTAATTGAAATCGTATAAATTAAATTTATTCATTATTTTTTAATTATAAAATATATTTTTATAAATTAAATATTTTAATTTACTGAAAAGATATAAATGACTAGGGATGATAAAAAAAATTGAAAGTGGATACATGCGGGAGTTACCCACAATGAAAAAAGGAGTTGAAACATATTTTGTCTTCATGGAGACAATTGATGGTGCCAAGTCCCCGTTTGTTAAACAAGATAGCGATGGGGATAACACACCTTCATTTTTTTAATTATTTTTATTATATTTACATTATGTATGCATTTTAATTTTAATTTAGATTATGTTTCATTAATAGTATTTATTATTATAGATATTTATTTTTCAAATTAAAAAATATTTTTAAAGTTTTTCTCATTTTGAAATTTGTTAATAAACCCCTGAATATCATAGGAGTTCAAAATTCCTATAGGAAATAGGAAATAGGGACCCATAACGGGGATGAGGATAAAGATGAGAGGCAAAATTCCAAACAGTGATGGGAGGCATGGGACATGTCCCTTTTCTTATGGATATTCATTGTCCTCCCAATAAGTGACTTATGATATAGTAAAATTATTCATTTATTATCTTTCTTTATTCAACAATTTCAACTTTTGAAATGCACAAAATTTTTATAAACTAAGCTTTTTATTGTTAGTTGTAGGTCATTTATCGAGATTTTTTCAACCTTATAAACATGATATTCAAAATAAGATATAAAATAGAATGACATATTTGTATCTTATCTACTTATTTAATTATTTAAATATTAAATTACTTTTAAGATAAATTCATATACTCAATTTTCAATAAGATATATTTAAATAAATTATCATTGATTTTCAATAATGATCAATAAACTATTTTTTATTATTTCTCCATGCATCGCACGGGTCCAATAACTAGTAAAAATAAAAAACACATCGCCTATGGGAATCAAATCCAAGCCAAATATCTTTTTGCCTTTGACTCATTCTTCCCTTTGGGTCTCCTCTAAGATAAGAGCTGAAAACGCCGTGTTTTATATGACTTATGGGATGGGATGTGGGATTATACGCTGTTTATCATCCCCAACAAAACAAATGAGAGAAAAGTTCATTAGTAATTTGTGAGGTCGCTTACGCCCATGATTAGTAATATCTTTTATTTTCTTATATAGTTTTTTAAAAATTATTTTAAGAAACATTTAATTTTAAGTTATTTTGAACTCAAAATAATCAGATTTTTTGCATGTAAAGTATCCTTAATTTTTTTTAATAATATTATGCTATGTAGCATAGAGACACTGACATAAGCATAGAACACGACACAATTTGGACACGATGGACACATTAAAGTTAAAAATTATAGAATATGGACACAATATATATATAACTAAAAATTTAGATAAAATGATACAATATTTAAAATGTCATTTATATAAATTGTACTTATATTTTATTTTCTTATAAAATTAAAAAGTTATGTAATATTTTTTTTTTATAATTGTGTTTATATTATATTTTTCTAAATTAGAGTAAGAAAAAAATAAATTTTAAATCAAATATATAAAAATATATTTCATTGGTATGTCATACAAATTTAACACATACGTATATCTGACAAGTAGACACTGCTTCCAAAGTATATGCTTGTTTATGACTAAGAGAATATTTTAATAATTGTCTTCTTCAGAGTTTAAACCTTAATTTTCTCTTCAGGAATGCAGCTTGCTTGCTGTTACATTACTTTTGGTGGTAAAATAACTAATCTAAATATTCCTTAAGGTTCGTAAAATTGATTAATTTATGTGAGTTGATCTGTCATAGGCAGGGTAAAAGTTAAATAGATTTTCTTTTGGTCTTTTCTTTTTGGTCGAGAGTATTTTTGTCTTTAAGTCTGTTGTTTGTTTTATCAATTTTATTTTTGTGTGGTCTTTATTTGTTTTTGTTTCATTATTTTGGTGTGGTCCAAAAGACTGAAAGATTTTCAGTTGTAAGGGCCACCTTAACTATTAACTACCTACCCAGGACACAAGCTTCGGTAAAGGCTCTGTTATGGCCTTATGGTAGAAAGCCCAAACAACATTACATAAATTGTACTGTAAGACCAACTTCTATCGACAAAATAAACATGCTGTGATAACAAAACAAATTTCCTATCAACCCAATCGGCTAATATTAACTACGCGTTTGGAAACTTTTAATGAAATGAAATAGAATTGAATTTCATTAAGAATTGAATTTTGTTAGAAATTAAATTGAATTCTTATGTTTGGAATGATTTTAAAAATAAATTAATTTGATTATTTTTACTATTTTATCCTTCAATAATACGTTAGGAATAAAACATTACATTTAACTAAGGTTATTTTGGTATTTTCATTTGTTGGAATTCAATTTCCACACCAAATCACATCCCTTTGAGTCTTATTTCAATTCCTTAATTTTATTGGATTTCAATTCTCGTAGGATTTCAATTCTTTTACTTAAGTTGCTTCCAAACTATGAAATTCAATTCAATTTCTTGATAGGATTAAATTTCAGGAGTTTCCAAACACTCTTTAAAAAAAACTTCTTATTTTGTCTATTCTGTTTCATTTTGTCAGATATCTAGCATAAGAGGCAATTTCACAACCAAAAGAAGAAGAAAAAAAAAAAAAGGCACAAGAGGCAGTTTAGAGAAGAGTTAATAAAGAGTGACCGCCAATTGGGGCAGAAGAGCTCACAATTTCTTAAGGATGCCAAGTAAATGAATGCTACAACTTTAGTCAAATCATACTACAAATCAACGAAAAGAGCAAATAATTTTATATTACCCACAAATTAAATTAACATGGTATACTTTGTTCTTTAAGATTCTTTTTTACTAACCTTAAGAAACTTAAGTGTAAACAACTTTTGGAGTGCCAACGTGACCTCACACGCATTTTTTAAATAAAAAATTCGGCATTCACTATGAAATATAAAGTTTGGATGTTTGACTTTAAAATTAAAGTTCCATCACATGGTGGATCAGCATTGGTTAATTTGATTTTTATGCTGAATAATGTCATTTAATAAACCAGAAAAGGCACAAATGTTCAACAAAAGTCATATCCCAGAAAAGGAATCACCCTAAAATTAAACGACGGTAATGAAAATGGTATAAAGGCATTTGGAATCGTGGATTGAAACTGAATAGCCAAATGCTCCCGCCAAAGGCTGAAAGTAAAAATAGCCAAATGCTCCCAAGTCCCAAAGGCAAATAAAGTTAAATAATGATACATGTAAGAATAAGCCTAATTAAACTAAATAGTACTACCGTATTGATTGGGGGAAAAAACAAAAACCTAAATACTACCGTTTTATTGCTTTATTTATGCAAAACACAAGCGATGCATATATAGTCAACTTCCAGC
This sequence comes from Dalbergia cultrata, assembly GCA_031216105.1. Lineage (NCBI taxonomy): Eukaryota > Viridiplantae > Streptophyta > Magnoliopsida > Fabales > Fabaceae > Dalbergia > Dalbergia cultrata. The sequence continues at coordinate 51,020,774 of CM062347.1, read as the reverse complement.
AAAGTCTTGGTGAACATTGTGAGCAGAGAACATCGTGATACTTAACTAGAATCAAGAATGAGTGACTTAATTTATACATACCAAATAGTATCAAGTATCAACTCAAAGATTTTATATTCGATTTTGTTTTATAAATCTTTTAAGTAAATAACAAAGCGACAGCCTCTCCCTACTATTTATTAACTTTCTCCGACCAAAAGAGGACAAATAGAATTTGCTCACATTCACACTGGCTTTAACAAAAGGAGAGGGGAGGGGGAACACTACAGCGTTAAACAAGGCTGCAAATTTAACAACGACCGAATGATTATTTGCTTGCTTGCTGCTTTTTCTTTGGGTCTCCACCACTTAGCATTACTTACGCGCCTACACTACAAGAAAATTGCCATATACCCACGGCAAAAAACTGTAGGTAAAAGTATAAAAATCGTGGGTATAGCCTCAAAAAACTTATACCCACAGACGTCTATTTCTGTCATTTTTAATATGCCTTTACCTACGATTTTTTTGCCGTCAGTATAACATATAGTGACGGTACACATACTGTCACAAAATATCTTTACTTATACCTACAGATTCATTGTGTCACTATAGGTAATTACCCACAAAAACAATTGTCATTGTATACTTCAAAGCAAAGCTCTTTTTTCCATGGGTATAGCCTATAATCACACTTTTATTTTATTTTTTTGTACAAAAAATTAAAATTTAGAATTCAACTTATGTATTTAAATTTATATATGTAAAAATAAGAATCATATAAAAAAAAGGTACTTCAATGATATTAAAAGTAAAATAAGCCTTAAAGTAATAGGTATTAATATTACAAAGAAACAGAATCATATCAATCTAAAGAATTACATATGTTGTGCTCCCCTAAAGTGAATATAGTGCATACAAAATACAATTTCAAAATATAATATCTCTTGGATACTTAGTTGTGCGGCAGGGAGCTTGAAACTCAGCCTTGCTATTTTTCCCGATAATCCCACCCAACATAAGCAGAGATGTAACAAGGGTCCATATCATAACTATAACAATAGTCTGTTCTCCAGTTGACAATAAAAGGAAGTCGCTGAAAATTCCCTCTTTTGAACTTTGACATGGGGTCCTATAATTTCTGGTGAACTTTTACCAACACCAAGTGCGAAATATAAGAACCACATTTGCAAGACCAATCAGAAAATTAATATATGTATTGTAGAAGGCTATAAATTCCAAGGTTAAGCCAATAGAGCATGAATAACAGATCATAAACAAATGCTTGTAGTTAGCAAATATAATAAATTAATAATTTGATAATGGAACAAGCAACGAGAGATCCAAGTTCTTTTCTATGTTCACGTTGATTATTGAGTGGAGTTTACTTTACCTTATGAGAAGGCTCAAAAGTTGTCTTAAATGTCAAGTTTCTGACATGCTATCTTTGTTAGTGCTGAAATATCAAACCGAGGATTCCTCAGACTAAGTTTTCAACACAAAGGAACTTTATTCTTTCAGAACATTGGTTTCTTATCACATCAATGTTATTTAAACAGATTTTATATTATTAGAGGACAATTTTTTTATTCATTATATTGACTTCAGTAAAATCTTATATCAGATACTGATTGACACAGGGTAAGCTAAAGATAATAGCACCGTTCAAGGGATTGCATAGGTGGCAACCGACTATATATCTCTTAATATATGATTAGAAGTTCAGAACTCACAGTCACAGGTCGAAAAGGGAATGAAAATAGACTATCTTATTGCACATTTCAATTAATGATGGATTAACCGTGCTCTAGTTGGATTCACATTCCTGCAATGTTTTAAGCTAGCAAATTTATGGAACTCTTAGCTTGGCAAAAGAATGTACAAACTAGGATAGAACAAATCCAGCCAATCCCAAACGTGTGCAGAGAAGGTTGACCAAAATTATGTCAAAAGCAGCCGATTATGGTAAATTTTTCAACCAACTTCTTCGAGTTTTTTCTGCTATTGTTCAGCAATCCCAATTGCACTTGATTATTATGGAGGATAAGTACAGAAGTAACCAATATGAAACGAAAAAATATATTTTTCTCTTCGAGTTGTTTCTCCTAAGTCTAGAAAATCAAGAAAAACTTCCAGGGAAGTTTTAGAAAAACCGATGGCTATTGTTATCAATGGAGTGTGATTCATCCATATTCCAGATTGAAGCATGACAATAATCACCAAACGAAGCATTAAATTATAGATAAAAAGAAGTTTTCAATGGAATCTATTTCTCTCTGCCCAACATAAGATTGGCAACAAGCAAACGTGTCTACACCTAATCTAGGGACAAAACAAGGCATCAAGAAATGTAAACATGCCATACCAATTACTCGAGACATTCGCAAGTATGCCTTTTGAAGATTTTGAGCCGCTTAAACACCTGCTCTCCAAAACAAAACACAACACCCGCTTAAACGCCATCGGTAGCAACCTGAGTGAGCAGGAGCAAAACAAAACGAAAAAATGAAAAACCTAACGATATTTCGAAAAAGGAACATCCAGATCCAAATCCAATCCAGTCCAATATCCAAAGTGAAAGGATCAAATAGCTGGGGAAGCCCCCATGGAGAGGGAAGAAACAGAGAGAGAGAGAGAGAGAGATCGAAGGGCAGAGAGTTGTGAACCTCTGTGCAAAGCTGAAGAATCGGCGTCAGATTCACCATCGGCGGCGTGGTGTCGATTCGATGAATCTCCGTGCAAACTTGAAGAATCGACGTGAGATTCACCGTCGAAGGAGAAGAAGCTCCGCAGTTGAGGACCTCACGCGAACGAACCTCATCTCCATGTGCAAACCAATGAACCTCCACCGAGATGGAGTTGCTCGCAATGGTGAACGGAGGCGGTGAATGGGGCTGCTCGCGCAATGGGAAGCAGGTGGCTGCGAAATGGTGAAGGTGAAGGCAAAACCAGGGCAAGAGTGAGCGGAGAGGTGGAAGCAACGATGGAATCCCTCTCTTTGTGTGGAGTCAGCTGTGGGAAAAAGAAAAATGAAAAAATGAGAGGGAACATAAAAAGTTCTTAGAGGGAATTTTATTTATTTTCATATCAGCATTAATATTGGTAAAAGGAAAAAGAAAATTGGCTCAACAAAAATAACAAACACTATTGTAATAATAAAATGGATGTAAGTATAAATCATTAATATCTATGGTGAACATATTTTATAGCGACAGCAAAATATGAGTGTGGGTGTAAATATTTTATACCCATGGTTAAAAAAAAGCTATAGTGACAGTAAATTAAGAGTGTAGGTATATATTACTTATACCCACAGTCAACAAAATTTATAGTGACAGTAAAATATAAATGTAGGTATACATGTATAATACACATGGTATTAATATTTGTCCCTAAAATTTATAGTGACGGTATCATATATCTGTGGCTATATACTACCTATACCTATGCTTTGTATTTGTGTAGCTAAAAACTACCGTGGGTATATGGCAATTTTCTTGTAGTGCTAATTTGTTGACGGCATTCCGAGTTCCTATTGAACATAATCAATACAAGTTCGACTCAATTTTCAAAGGAATTTGGGAAAAACTAATATTCTGCAATTGTATAGAGGACTCGCAAATGAGAATGGATCATCTTATATCAAAATTTCACATGATAAGATTATATATAATCTCTCACTTTACATCTTTTATGTCACTCACATGTCTTATCTTAATCCTATCTTTGGAATTAATGATGAGAGATCACACATAAGACATAACCTTATCATGTTGAATTTTGATATGGGAGAATCCATTTCCATCGCCCAACACCAACACTAACTGTGAGGTTGCTATATGTTGTCATTTTGAAATTGATACTTTGTTATGTTTTAGTGTAAAAGAAGGAAGGAAAAAACAAGCAAAAAAGTATGAGGAGCATTTGCAGTTTAGCTATTTTAACATTAAAAATATTTGGTGTTTCGAAAACAAGAAAATGTATTTGTTCTGTTTTATTTAATAAACGACACATCAATTTTGTAGGTTATTGTTGTTTCTCTTTTTTCATATATATTTAATGCAATAGCTGATATATCATTTATTAAATAAAACATAGCAAATATTTTTTTGTTACCTAAGAGCATCCAATAATTTCTTTTAACACAAACATTAGCAAAAAAAAAATATCATTTGTACTATTTTTAGAAATACTTGTAGGAGACTCTCTTAAATGCATCCTAAACATTGATTATCACTTTGTTTGGTTACATGTTGGAAGGATGCAAAATCAATTTTAAGGCTTGAAAATCGATTGGGTGTTTTTCAACATGTTTGGAAACAAGTTTTGGCCCAATTTTAAAATCAATTTTGGCTCCAGAATTGATTGCAGTAAAAGTGGTAAATTATTGTTTCTAGATTTTTATTCTATAAATTTTAATTACAGTTATTTTTCATATTAAACTATCAAATATAAATTACTTTACCACAAAATCAATTCTATAAACAAACACACACTTAGAGTTGATCTCGGTTTCATTTGTCTCACCTATGGAATCTTTTAAAACGTGCCTTAAAAAATGGTACAAATATATTTCATAACTTCTTTGACAGTAGCTCCCAATTCTTTGCTTGGAGTGTTATGAAATTATTTATCCTAAAGTTTAAACAGATGGTTAGAGACGTATCAATGATTTTTATTACTCTAACATGGAGTTTTGCGGTATGCAGCAGAGAGCAAGTTGGCAATAAAGTAAGATATTTAGTAGACAAAATTGTTTTTCTCACTGGCCCCTAGCAGTAACATATACATGACTGCTGAGAACATTAGAGATTTTTCAGTTGTTGGATATGATGACCTCCACTACCAGCAATCAATGTCATGCACTAGGCAGATAGAGGCAAAACAACCAACAATTTTGAATCTCGCAATCGCAGTGTAAATCATCAGACTTAGGCCTACAATATATATAAACAACTGAAAATCAACCACACTGAACATGGAGAAATAGAGAATCAGTGAGGTATCATTTTTTCTTATTCTTTATTTCATATATAACTGTGGAGTTGAGGTGCAAATGTGAATTGCTGCAGCTGTATTAAGTGAAATTCTTGCAAGTCTAATATCATGACTGCTTCCATATGCTATGTATTATTTTCTCCGATTCCCAATAAGAGTCAATTTTTGACTTTTTTATGTTTCAAAATATATGTTTAATTTACATACAATATATAATTAGTATTTTTTTTTGTTTATACCCTTATTATAAATATATTAGTTGTGTAATTAATAAATTTACCAAGATGAATAATAATAATTAAAGAAAAATAATTTGATTAACTCATATAATTTTCTATATTTATCAAGAATTTTTTTATTTAATTTTTCTTGATATATGTTTTGCTTGTTTGGTTCTTTACGGTTATTGGGAAACGGCGGTAACTTACAGCCCACAGGATGTCTTTAATTTTTAATGGCATTAGTTTCCACTGCACTATACTTTGACTTCTATTAGTGTACCAGCTGAGGTTTTGCCACACACTGACATTTCCGTGTCATCTTTCCACTTTGATCGTGTGCTCTACATTGACTTAAAAATATGCTTTGTGTTTTCACACACGAAACTACATTCAAGGCGATGAATATGAAATTAAAGCTTTGCAAAGAATCAAGAGTGGAAACACGCTGCTCCCCAAAGAAATAATGGGGTTGCTATCACCTTTTTGACTTTATCAATACCTACAGGTACAATTGCTCGTCCATCAATCACCAGGTCTCCAAGTTCCACGCGCGCTCAAGGTCATCCACAAGAAATCTCGTGTATAAATTGAGAACAAGCTAGCACATAGGAAAGCAAGCAATGCAAGCCACAGGCTAGAGCTTGTTGAAGTCTTAATAACAAGTCACAATGATGGCAGCTGGCACTCTCTTTCGCATGTTCCTGATTCTTCTAGCCCTTTCTCATCATCTTATTATATGCTTGAAAGCAGTCCCAATTACAAGTAAATTTTATTTTTACTGCCACATTTTTCAATTCTCTATTTGTAGATTTCTAGTTCTACCTCCTTCATCTTCTTCATTACTCTTCCAACAAATGGCTTGCTTAATTGTTTGTATGCATATAAGCAGGAACTGAAAGCCTCATGCAAGCTTCCCAAGTTCACCAAATTAATCTGGAAAATAACCTCAAGGTACACTATATTATACATCATTCCCAAGTGCTAAGATACGTGATGCATTTCTTAACCATGCACATATCAATTAGTTAATTCTAAATTATGTGTGTTCCATTATTCCACAAATTCACATATAGGTTGTGAATGACAAAAGCTGGCATTGGAAGGAGTCAACCTCAGCCAAGAGTGATCATGATGATGGGAGGATGGATTTGGAACTGCAGGACTACTCACCACCAGTGGCTAATGGTCGTCACACTCCAAGAGCACCATAATCTGTGAAATTAATGCTAGCTGTGTTGTTTGTTAGTTCCTAGCCCTAGCTTGCTACTTGCTAGCTAGCTGGCGCTCTCTAAGTAGTGCAATCTTAAGTGGACATATATCAATTAGTGCAATCTTCAGCAAAATTATGTTTGGTGAGAGAAAAAGGACCAGTTAAATAGTGTAAGTTTGTTTGTATCCACATTCCACATACACTATGGGAACTCAGGTCTTGTGTTTATGCATATATAACACTGGAATTTATATATTGACCGAAATAACATTTAATATGGATAACCTTCAATGGCCAAAGAATTATGATCAGTTGATATAGTTAGGTAGGAAAAACGATTAAACAGGACGATCTTTTACCTTCTATCAAATTTATAAGTTAACAAAAACTTAACATAGTCTGCAACACTTGCTAGGAGAGTTGCTATTTCTTGTAAGGCACACACAACATGACTTCCGTAGGCAAACACAAGAGAGAGTCAAGCCCCTTGTGGGTTGATGTTAGTTAATATATATGGAAAAAAACTAACGTATCCAGAGAAGTCGTATTCCTCGTGGAGCACAACACCACCTCTTTCGCCAAATATAGTGAGAACTGCGTTTATCGGGGATTAATGATGTTAGTTAATAATGTAAAGAAAAAAAAGCTTCTGAATCCAAAATGATGTGTTGACCTTAGATCAATTAATGAGTTATACTATTCTATTTTATCTAACAATCATTATAATTTTTATTAAAGATCAGATATATATATATATATAATATTGTAAATGTGTAACATTAGTCATAGTTATGCTATTTGGATCGAAACATTTTCGTGAAAATATGTACGAAAAAACCAATCAACCAAGAACGCACAGGTTAAGACAAAACTCAAGCTTCGTAATCAATCACAATCATTTATAAACCAATGCGAATTTCGTTCTAGCACTATTCATTATTTCTCTTATTCAAATGTAAGACTAACATAGCTCATATCTAATCCTTGTTAAAATATAAAAAATATAGAAATGACATTTTCACTTCTTTTTTTTTTTGTAATTATGATTGTTATTTTAGTGTAAATAATAAAATTATATAGATAAACTCTTCATTCTCTCTCTTATCTCTTTTATTTCTCAAATATGAGTAAGGTTAAATTTTCTATTCCCTCTCCTCAGTTCTCTTACATTTCATTTCCTCTTATATCTCCCATTTCATCTCCTTCCCAACTCTTAATTAAACACATCCCTAGCTAGTGCTTGTAAAGGAATGTCCTTCAAAAAAAAAAAAAAACGCATGGATAAACCAAATTAGCCACTAATATACCTATGCGGAAAAGAAAACCTAACAGCCATGCATGGATTTACCTATTTTCGTTTTTGGCAAAACATTATAATATATACATGCACAATTGCACATAATTAAAGCAGCTACCAGAAGCAGAGAAATGGGTCGTCCATGTGCCAAAGTTGTTCCCTCTCCACGTTTATCAATCGTTGAATAAACAAAGAAAGTAAATACAATTGCTTGTTAGGTGGGGATGCATTTGGCATTAAACCGACAAGTAACCTTTCTTTTCAGTTCCCTTTTTGTCCCAAAAAACAAAGATATGGAGATACAATATTGAACCATTGTCCACCCACAGCAAGTTGATAGGTGTTGCATAACCATAATTTAATTTCTTGGAAACTTAACAAGGACCTAATCCAAAGTGTTCATTTATTTTATATAATCAAGTTAGTGGCCACTAAGTAGGCCTTAAAAAAAATCTCATAGCATATGTAGTAGTTATTTGTTCTGTGTTCAGTGGAGAAAGCTATCCATAATGTTGTTGGAACATATTTTTGTTTACCACTGTCCTATGCGCCTTTTTCTTGGAGGAGTTTGAGGCCAACAAAATAACATTCATTGCAGCATATGAAGTTAGTGGAATTCCTAGTAGTACATATCACAGGTAAAAATATTAGAAACTCATATTTGCATATTGCACATAAGTTATGGTGGACTATTAATTTTAAAATGCTTGAGATACATAAAGTAATGCGTGCGTAAAATTACTTTGCCCTGTACACAGCTAGCCTACAGGTGTAAGTCTGTAGCTACATACAGAGATCTTATCTAATAATTTAGATACACAATCTCCTTACATTCATATATACACCATATGGATTAATAAAGAAATAGGTCCACGTTGAAGTTGTGAAATTATTCCTCTAATTGTAAACTAGAGCGTTGTATTTTTTTAAGGCCATATAGCTGTACTATATGGAACAAAAGCTACAGCAGATTAGTTTCAAACTTTTCAATTAAACATGCCAGTATGTCACGTTCTGCAGAACTAAAAATTTGCCTATAAGTCTAGAACCTAGAACCTCTTGGCCTTAGAAGGGGCCATCCTATGTTTCCACGTGTTCAAACTAAGAGTTTAGGGACCCTGCCCACATAAGTGTGAAGTGAGGACGTTACGCCAAATGGAATATGGAATTATTAATGAAAGTTTATTGGGCCTCAATATCTGTTTGGTACTTTGGCTAACCTAAGCTAATATGAAAAATATGTGTCTACATATATGCTTGAAAATCATAGATTCACCATTAAGATACTGAAAGTCTGAAGTAATTGATGACATAAGGGTAACACATTAGCATCAGGTAAATACACTGGCATCATTAACTCATTAGCATCAGGTAAATCTTCCTTATTACTGATCAATTGATCATTGGAAGCCTATTTCAAAGCTTCTATATCAGGTAAGCTTTGGACTCCCTCCACTAATTCAATTCTCAGCCAATGCCTCTTTGGTAAACATGGCTTATGTTAGGCTATGTTTGTGTCTTTGGATTTTAAAGAGAAATGGAAAGGAGAAGAACACTTGTAGTATAATTTTATATTACAAAGTCCTATCATCTCTCCTCTGTTCCCTTTTAAAATCTAAACTCACAAATATATCCTTAGTATTTGTGGAAAGAATTGAAATGATTGTTTCTATTGATACTGTATATTACAATATATAATGCACGAATACTTCAAAATAATTGACGTACTCGTACTGGATATATATTATATTGGATACTTTATAATACTTCTAGTTATATTTTATATGTTTTTAAGTTTGATTTATACCCATATTTATATCATACTCGTGTCGTACTAGATACTCACATTAGTATCCATGCAACAAGTTACAATAGTTTTGAAGGATCGAGGTAGCTTTTCCGTGACTAACATGAATGTGACATGCTAAAGACTATTTTTATTGGTAGTCTTCCACCGCTTCATAATGGCGGTAAAAGCACACAGACATGGATAGTTGTGATGTCTTTGTTGAGTTATGTCCATTTATTTATTATTTTGTAATCAATATATCTAAGTAACATGTTATGTAAAATAGTGTTATCTTGGGCCTCCTTTGTCTATAAAAGGGAAATTCTATGTTGTTATGAGAACTTTGCAATAATAAGAGCTATTGACAGAGGACAAACCTCTGCCATTTGAGACTATGCATGCACCACCACCAACCCTCCATGTGAAGAGTCCATTTTTTTGACTATTTTTGCAAGTTGTTTGAATTTTGTTGTTCTACTTCATTGCATCCTTATCATTCCAGCTTGTATTCTCATCCTGTTTGGTTCCTAAAATCACTATAAATAGGGCCAAATACCTCATGTATTAGCATCCTTGAGTTAAAGAATAAATTGAGAGTTTGAGTTTGTGAGAGTTTTCTCTCTTGTTTCTGAGCCATTTTGGTATTCAGAGCAAGGTTTCTATCTCGGAGTTGAGTTTTGAGTGAAGAAATCAACGGAAAGCTTAAGTTTTTGGGTGGTGTTTTAAGTGCACCAAGGTTGCCCCCTCCAAAACTCCACTTTACGGCCATTTTTTCGCAAAACTAACGCCGCCATTGTGTCCGGAAGGTCGAAAAACCTTTGGGTAGCAAGTTTCAAGGCCAACGGAGCCTCCACGCGCCACCACGGTCTTCGCCGGAGTTGCAGAACCATCGTGAGCCACCACCGGACCACTGTGAGCCGTCGTCGGAATTGTCACCGGAAAATCAAAGGTAGAAGACAACCACGTCATCTGCCACGTCAACCTGCTGTGTCCAGTCAGCGACACATCAGCCACTCAACTTCTGCCACGTGTCACCAAGCGCCACGTCAGCAGCCCAGTCACCAAAGATTCAGAAAATTGCAATTTAGACCTTTAACTTTTAATAATTTCAATTTAGTCCCTGAACTTTTGAAAATTATAATTTTGCCCCTCAACTTTTTAAAATTACCTTTTTACCCTTAATTCTCATAAAATTACCATTTTACCCCTAACTTCTAGAATTTTACCTAGCCTTCCAAAATTACATTTTTTGCCCTCCAAAGTTCATAAATTGTAATTTTGGCTCCATACCTATTTGTAAAGTACCAAATTCCTATAAATTCCAAGTATGCTTTGTGGTTGCAGTTTTATTTGATCTTCCACATCAGAAAAGAATTTGTTATTGGTAAAGAAATTGTGGGATTGTAAAAGGCACATTTCAGGAAAGATCTGGCTAAGGAAAGACTTGGTTTTTAAGGACGCTTAGCGCCACCTCTCTTTCCTCGGAACTTCCCTGGTGTTCTAATTACAAAACTATAATCTCCAATCCAGTAACCTGGTACTTCACAAATTTTTTCCCTACATCCAAAATGCCCCCAAGAAGACAAAATGAAACAACTCTCCGAGAAATTCAAATGGAAGAAATGAGGAGACAAATCCAACAACTACAGGAAACAGTAGACGCACAGCAAGCTCTGTTAGAAGCACATCACATGCGATCAGACAATGATGAATCTAGTAGTGATGCATCATCGTTTAGAAGCCATCGTCCACAAAGACAACCTTTTAGACATGATGACATCAAAGTAGAGATTCCAGATTTTGAAAGGAAACTTCAACCCGATGAGTTTGTTGATTGGCTTCAAACTGTTGAGCGAGTATTTGAGTACAAGGAGATACCAGAAGAAAAGAAAGTGAAGATCATTGCTGTAAAGTTAAAGAAGCACGCTTCCATTTGGTGGGAGAATCTTAAAAAGAAGCGTGAACGAGAAGGAAAAAGCAAGATCAAGACATGGGAGAAATTGCGTCGAGAACTAACTCAAAAGTTCTTGCCTTCTCATTACTATCAAGATAATTTCATTCAACTACAGAATCTTCGACAGAAGAACTTGTCTGTAGAAGAATACACCAGAGAATTTGAGAAGTTGATGATGAAGTGTGACATCCAAGAAAGGGAGAAGCAAATAATAGCTCGTTATCTGGGAGGACTAAATACTGACATTGCCCATCCAGTTCAGCTCCAACAATATTGGTCCTTAGACGATGTTATCCGTTTAGCCATAAGAGTGGAGAAACAAATACCCAAAAGATCTTCTTACAGAACTTTTTCCTCCACTGAAAATCCTTCCTATACCCGCAAAACACCAACAGATCAACCCAGCACTTCAGACAAACCTCCATCCAAACCCATGACCACTGAAAACAAAACCAAGGCTGTCAAATGTTTCAAATGCCAAGGTTTTGGTCATATAGCCTCCAATTGTCCAACCAGGAGAACCATAACCATCATCAAAGGAGAAGCTTATGAAGTGCATGAAGAAGAAGAAACCCCAGAAGAACCTGAAGAGGAGATTGAGCCTGTATATGATGAAGAATATGTTCCTGCAGACCATGGAGAGTCATTAGTAATCAGACGAAGCTTACATACAACACCAGCAAAAGAAGAACCATGGCTAAGGCATAATATCTTCCATACTCGTTGCACTTCACAAGGAAAGGTTTGTGATGTTATCATTGATAGTGGAAGCTGTGAAAATGTAGTGTCTAACTATATGGTGGAGAAATTGAAAATGCCAAAACAAAACCATCCCCATCCATACAATTTACAATGGCTCAACAAAGGAAATGAAGTGAAGGTTTCTCAACGTTGCCTTGTAACCTTTTCCATCGGTCAAAAGTACCAGGATCAAGCATGGTGTGATGTTATTCCTATGGATGCATGTCACCTTCTCCTTGGAAGACCTTGGCAATATGATCGTCGTGCCTTGTATGACGGTTATACCAACACTTATTCCTTCATCAAGGATGGAGTCAAAGTCAAGTTAACTCCTTTACCACCAAGTGAAGTTAATGAAAGCAAGAAGGAATCAAGACCACTGGTGACCTTGGTAACAAAAGAACAATTCAAGGTGACAGCAGAGGAAGCCCAGAACATGAGATTTGTTCTACTATTTGAATCAAATGAAGATACCATTCTTCCAGTAGAAATTGAACACATGCTAGCTGAATTCCCTGATGTTGTGCCCAAAGAAATTCCGCATGGACTACCACCAATGCGAGACATCCAACATGCCACTGACTTTATTCCTGGAGCAGTCATTCCCAATAGACCAGCTTACAGAATGAGTCCTCAGGAGCATGCTGAAATCCAACGTCAAGTCGAAGAACTTTTGAAGAAAGGGTTGATACGAGAAAGCGTTAGCCCTTGTGCTGTTCCTGCAATTTTAGTACCCAAGAAGGATGGAAGTTGGAGAATGTGTGTCGATAGTCGAGCTGTTAACAAGATTACCATCAAGTATCAATTTTCGATACCAAGACTTGATGATCTGCTAGATCAGCTGCATGGTGCCGATATTTTTTCCAAAATTGACCTTCGTAGCGGTACCATCAGATCAGGATCAAGCCAGGAGATGAATGGAAGACTACTTTCAAAACTAGAGATGGTCTATATGAATGGACTGTGATGCCCTTTGGTTTATCCAATGCCCCGAGTACATTCATGTGCCTGATGAATCAAGTACTTCGACCATTCATTGGAAAATTTGTAGTTGTCTACTTTGACGACATTTTGATCTATAGCAAAGGCAAAAAGGAGCATTTAGAGCACCTTCAACAAGTGCTACAAACATTACGTAAACAAAAACTCTATGTCAATCTACAGAAATGTTCTTTCTTAACCTATGAAGTGACTTTTCTGGGTTACATCATCACTGCTGAAGGCATTCGAGTTGATCCAAGCAAGGTTGAAGCCATCAACAGTTGGCCAATCCATGATGTGAGGAGTTTCCATGGATTAGCTTCATTTTATAGAAGGTTTTTAAAAGGTTTTAGCTCCGTTGCTGCCCCACTAACAGATTGCATAAAAGTAGACAAGTTTCAATGGACAGAGCAAGCGCAGAAAAGTTTTCAGGAGTTGAAGAAATGTTTGACTGAAGCACCTGTGTTAGCCCTTCCGAACTTTGATCAAGTGTTCGAAGTCAGTTGTGACGCTTCCAACACTGGAATTGGTGCTGTCTTAAGCCAAGAAGGCCATCTTATAACCTTCTTCAGTGAAAAGCTCAGCAATGGTAAACTCAAGTACTCCACTTATGACAAGGAGTTCTATGCCATTGTCCGTGCCCTGCAACATTGGAGTCATTATCTGCTGTACAAAGAATTTATTCTCTATTCTGATCATGAAGCCCTCAAGCATTTGAATTCTCAACAGAAGATCAATCGCAGACATGCTGCTTGGAGTGAATTCCTCTGACCTTATCCATTCTTACTTAAACATAAGGCGAGTTCAAAATCTTTGTGCAGATGCTCTCGATGAGCGTCACACACTACTATCTACTCTCTAAATAAAGGTAGTTGGCTTTGATACTATCAAGGAGCTATACCAGGATGATCCTGATTTCCAAAAGTTTTGGAACCTAACAGAATCACAATCCTTCCAAGACTACTACAGGCATGAAGGATTTTTGTTCAAAGGGAAGGCCTTGTGCATTCCTCAGTGCTCACTACGGGAATCCATTATTTGGGAAGCCCACGATGGAGGTTTAGCAGGACATTTTGGAAGAGATAAAACTGTGGCTTTAGTAAAAGAAAGTTTCTATTGGCCGAGGCTTGAAAGAGATGTCAACAGACATATTCAACGATGTAGAATCTGCCACTTGGCAAAGGCCAAGAGTCAAAATACGGGATTATATATCCCACTTCCTATTCTAGAAGCACTTTGGGAAGATGTTAGCATGGACTTTGTCCTTAGATTACCTCGAACTCAGCGACAAAAGGATTCCATAATGGTAGTTGTGGACAGATTTTCAAAGATGGCCCACTTTATTCCATGTCAGAAGACCAATGATGCTGTTAAAGTTGTTGACTTGTATTTCAAAGAAATTATGCGTCTTCATGGAATTCCTAAAACCATCACTTCCGATCGAGACGTGAAATTCTTAAGTCACTTTTGGAGAACCTTATGGAAGAAGATGGGTACTAAGCTCCAGTTCAGTAGTGCCAGTCATCCACAAACAGATGGACAAACAGAAGCAATCAACCGACTTTTGGAAAATCTACTTCGAAGTTTTGTCGGTAAAAATTTAAAACAGTGGGATATCATTCTGGCCCAAGTTGAATTTGCTTACAACAATTCAACTAATCAAGCCACTGGAAAATGTCCATTTGAAGTAGTCTATGGCACTCGTCCACATAGTCCGCTAGATTTGACACCCTCGTCTGACAAGCAACAATATAGTTCAGATGCAGATAGCCGAGCAAAAGAAATCAAAAAGTTGCATGAGCAAGTCCGAGAGCGGATCAACAAACAAAATTCAAGGTATAAAGTTCAGTGTGATAAGCATCGAAAGCGACAAATTTTTAAAGTTGGAGATCTGGTATGGATACATCTACGAAAGGAACGATTTCCAAATCAAGCAAATGCTAAGTTGTCCCCTAGAGCTGATGAACCGTTCAAAGTCGTGTAGAAAATCAATGACAATGCTTACAAAGTCGAACTACCAGGAACATATGGTGTCTCTGCAACTTTTAATGTCACTGATCTTTCACCATATTTTGATGATGAGATAGAACTAAACTCGAGGGCGAGTTCTCTCCAACCCGTGGAGTATGACAGAGGACAAACCTCTGCCATTTGAGACTATGCATGCACCACCACCAACCACCACCAACCCTCCATGTGAAGAGTCCATTTTTTTGACTATTTTTGCAAGTTGTTTGAATTTTGTTGTTCTACTTCATTACATCCTTATCATTCCAGCTTGTATTCTCATCCTGTTTGGTTCCTAAAATCACCATAAATAGAGCCAAATACCTCATGTATTAGCATCCTTGAGTTAAAGAATAAATTGAGAGTTTGAGTTTGTGAGAGTTTTCTCTCTTGTTTCTGAGCCAGCTATGGCCAATTACTTACCTACCAATCTCGATGCTTATAGATACTTACTTTGCTAATGTGCAGCACTTATTTTAACGACTGCTTTGCACTTCGTATAGCTTCCAACTCGCGGTTTACTCCGAATTCTGAGAAGGTTCAGCTTAACTCTTCAGCTTTTATTAATAGTTTTGTACAATCATATTTTCCTCTTTCTTCAATTCGTCTTGTCTACTGAGCAACAATAGGTATGTCATTATGTTGAACCTTATCAGTTATCCCTGTCTAAATAAAATGTACTTGCACAGTCCTTTGCACGGTGAAATTTACGAGGTGAGGTGAGCCAATTATTATTGTCAATTAACGTTTGTGCACTTCCATCTCTTGCAGTTAAAGAGATTAAGATATATCGGGAGGATCTGGTATATTTTCCCTTCATAAAATTGCATCTTAGTGCTATTAATTTTTGGTATAAGACATGTAGCATTACATCCATATCAGGAGTAATTTAGGACTCAATTGATCTGTTAAATTTCCAGAAGGCAACATTGAAGTGAATGACTGCTAGGCTTAAGAGAGAAGGTACACTTCAACAAAACCAATTTGTCAAAGGAATTGAACAAGACATTCCAGTATTTCACACTCAACTGGTAGGTTACATGTGGGATAGAAATATCCGATTTTTTTTCTTCTTATTATAATGACAAGAAGGCATTATTTAACTCACCAGTAAGACACACATACACGCTCAAACCATGAAAACAAGTTATGTATACCTAACCGGTCATGGAGCAGAAAAATACATGCTTCACCAAATGCCAAGCAGTAACCGGATTAGGCAAGATAACCTTGATGCATCATTGGTCATCTGGAGATGGAGCAACAGCAGGTGCTGGTTTAGGAGCATACGTTGGATCAAAAGGCATAAACCCAAATTTCTTGATGAGCTCGTTTGCAACTAGCTCATTTGCACTGTCACTAGGGTGGTACTCATCCCAGAACACATATTTGCTTCTATCTGCGCATAATGTTGATGCAGGTACACATGTAAGGGCAGGTCGAATTCTCCCAAAGGAACAACAGGGCGAGTCTGAGTTTATGAATCCTACAAAGAAGATGCGAATAATGTATGTAAGTAACTCTCAGCAATCAGCACACAATCAAGCTATAACATATATACTTTGTAAATTTTTATTTACTAATTAATCATGCATGTGTAAAATGTTGGCAACACTAAATGTTATCAGGTTCATTTAGATAATAGCAAGTGGTGTATGCATCCAACTGGTGAGGGAAGTAACATATTTACTTACCATACTTCATTGGATTGCTAATCAAATCATAAACAACATCATATGCATCTCCAAATCTATAGCTTGAATTCGGAAGCTGCTCCACCAAATCATCTATTAACTTGCTTGCAGCTTTATTGAAGCTAAGAGCAAGTTCGTTTGCCTTTTCTCTACATCTACCTGTTGCACTAAGCACCCTTTGAAGGGGAATGCAGCCCATTGGGCCCAGCCCAAAAACCATCAGTTCCCTTGCTCCTAAGCTGTGTAGTAGCTAAAAAAAACACAGCATAATTGAAAAGATTTTTATTATTATTAGAGGTCAAAAATTTAAAGAAAGAAAGAAATAGTTGCGCTAGAGTAAAATGAGTAAACCTTAAGTTGGTCTCTTAGTGTTCCTATCAAGTAGTCCATGAATGTGTCATCATTGTATGTCCATGAATCAGTGTAAACAGGCATCAAGTAGTTGTTGATGAAGTCATTGCTCCCTAAAGCAACAACATAACGAGCTTCTTGGTAAAACTTTTGTGCTGCCCTTCTTCCAATTTTGCGTCTAATTAGATCTTGTGTCCCCTGAAACATCTCGATTTGCCTGTAGAGAGAAAGCCTTTGGATCTGCAAAAGGCACAATTTTTAGTGCAAAATATATCATTGTCTTGCTATGATTGCTAATTAAATGGCTATAAGAATAAGACACATAGTAATATGGAAGTTGAGAGTTGCAAAACTCACAAAATAGGTGCCAGTTTCATTCAAAATCCCACCACCCCCAGAAGCAAAGCTCACTCCGTTTTCTAGTATAACGTCTGCAGTTATAGATGGGTCCAGGAATGCAGGAGGCCTAGGGAGGCCCATATTGTCACCTGAAAGTGTATAAGATTAAGAACAGCATGCTTAATTACAGCCGTGTGAAACAATAGAACAAGGCTCGTATTCATCAAAGTATGTAATTGAAATTTCTATCTATTTGTACATGACTTTTCAAATATCCCAATAATATCTACCAAACTGATGTGCCAATAACAATGAGTTTAATTCTTGATAAACTTGAAATGTAAAACTTGAATTACCTATTATATCCGAAACTGTGCGACCATTAGTGAACCTTCCATTAGGTAAACCGTTACCGAAATCTATACCATACCAAGGCAGGCTTGCCTTAGCAAGGCTTCTGGAAAGGTGCATGTTATTTCCAACATCCGAGAGGGAGTCACCAAAAATGAACTGCACAATCTTGCAATGACATCCTTCAAGCCCAATTCCCAAAATGGTGGCTAGTAAAATAACTACTTGTGCCAGATTGAACCTCATGTTAATTTTGTGTAGCAAAGTTATTACACCTCTAAGCTCTCTAGGCTCCTTCCACTGCCATAAGCAATTGGATATCTTGGTTTATATATAATAGCCAGGAGCCTTAAGATCATAATTAATCATAGAATGAATGTGTGGTAATATTGTAATGTAGAGAAGAAATCTCTTGGGCATGCAATAGCGGGAAGTAAATCGTTTGCTATACCAACTATGTTGCTTATTCAAACCTAATGCAACTACCCGTATATTTTGCTATAACGAGGTAAGTATAAGATCACGAATTTTTGCTGGATTTAAGAGTTTGTTCATGTTGCAACTTTAAATTCCATAGCATGGAATTGGAATTGCATAATACAGGGGTGACCCTTCAAATTGAATTCTCAACAAACACGTTGGAATTGGATTTCCTTGGAGTAGTGATGGATTGTTCTGCACCCTCTGGTAAGTCCACCAAACTGGAAAATTCACCTTCATTCGAAACTCTCCCAAAACCAAAAGTCAACACCCTAGATTCTCAAGTACGTAATCTAAGAGCAACGGAAATTCGTTATTGAGTATGTATCAATTTACCTAAGTAAAGTATCTTTAGATCTTTTATTTTAATTGTATTTACTAATACTATGAACGATATAGATATATACAAAATAAAGAATAGCGTATTGCCTTAAAGCTTTCACGTATTACTAGCTTCAGCTTAATTGGAGGTTATGAGTACGTATTTGAATTGGTCAAATATAATTTAAACAATTATACGCTAATAAATATTTCTGGAACAGAACTATCCACGCTAATGAACGGGATTTTCCATAGCCTTCTCTAAATTGAGTATTCTTCCATTTTATCACAAATTCACAATGCCCCTTTAGCTAGCTGCCTCTGCCATATTTTATTTATTAAAAATTCTTTGTTTCTTTCACTTAGTCACCTCCTCCATCACGAGGTACCAGCTGGTTTTGTGTTTGTTAGAAATAAAAAAAAAATTGAGAAAGGAGATTTTTCCAAGATGTGTAGGAATTTTGTTTGTTCGGTAAATTCGATTAGTCTTCGTAGTTTACCCCCAAGAAGAGCTGTACTGAAGCATTAAGTTTCAGAAGCATTATTAATAACCAAGTGATAACTTAACTCTACTACTGAGTTATCCTTCTTGGGTTGTTTTAAAAAGAATTAGTGCACGTCGTACCCAAGTCAAGATTATTTTTCCCCATTTGTCATAGATTTTCATGTTTTGTTCCTTCATCGGCTTTTACTTGATTTTATCTCTCTTTTTTGTTGTTGTTTTTATTAGGTACAATGGAGTAGGGGACATAGAGAAACGCACTAGAACCTAAGCTGAAATCTAACCGTGCAAGCATGCTAACGGAATGCTTGCACGCTAGGCAGAATGCAACTGCTAACGGAAGAGAGCCCCCAATGCAAGCACGCTAGCTACAGCTTACTTGCAGATGGCAATTTTAGGCATTGAGAAATAGGATTTTGGAAGACGTGAACTAATGCTTAAGTAAGGGAGAGCACTCTCTATCCGTTACGTCTCCTCCTCTTAATTTGCTTTATTTCTTTTATTTTCTGCTTTCTTCTTGTCGTTATGAACTAAAACCCTTTTACTAGGGTGAAGATGTAGTCAATTCTTGATGATGTTGCCAATGCTTGGTTGTTATTCAATTTTCCTTTTTATTTTGATCAAGTGTTTGTGCTTGTTCTTTATGTATATCACTGCCCACATGGTTTTGTTAATTTTATACTTGAGAAAAAGTTAAAATCATTAATCTGTCACACTCACTGTAGGTCAAATGAAACTTTGAGATAAGTAAGCATGACTTGTGTGGTTATTTGTTTATGGAATCCATTGAACCAAAACCTCTTATTTCTTGTAGTTTACATTATGAGATTAGATAATTACAATGGATGAGAGAGAATTATGATAATTGCATTCATCCATTTTATTTTATTTTATTTCAATTCAACGACTATATTTGTTTTATTTAAATTTTTCTCGATTCCGTTCAAGCTTTTTTTTTTTAATTCAAATTATCTCCAAACTAATTAATCTTGGTAATTGATGAGCAATCCTCATGGGACACAATACTTTTTTTTCTTACCACTGTATTATTTGTGTAACCCAGTATATCTGCTGGTTCAAGTCACCAAGTTCTTGTTCTCCCCATAGAGAGAAAGGTTCATGGGAAGCTTTGATTGTGGGTATGAATGACAATTTGAGTAAATAACTTATTAAATCACTTATGCAAATTTAATGGTCATAAAATAAGTTATGAATAATTTATTTTATATTTAAATATACAATGATAAAAGTGCTTGTTTTGAGTGCTTGCAAATGTATTTCTTAGAAAGTTTGATGTTTTAATTTTTGAAAATATCCAAAATAAAATTTTCAGAATTAGTAAATTATATTACCAAACAGGAAAAAAACTAAAATTTAACTCTAAACTAAAGTTAAAAAAGCCATGTTATCAAAACAAATCCGGTGTGCCCATATATAAATATAATTAAGCAGATAAATAAGTGTGTAATATAGTTTACTGAAAATTACTTTTGAAATTGCTCAAGAACACTTACGTAATAAAATAAATAAAATATTAAAATGAGCTTAATTTTTCTTTAGATATAACATATAATAATTTTATATTATCATTAAAAGAAATACAAAAATTTATCATGTGATGCACGTGTTTCACTTTTTTTAAAGTTACGTAACAACGACCCCTGATCACATAGTTTATTGCATTTTTATTGAATAACATTGTAAAATATTTATTATATGCACCAACTTATTTCTTTCGCTTTACTCTATTTGACAAATTTTTGAGATTTGTATGTTTTAAAATATTTTTCTATTTATTATATCAAATATGCATTATTTTTTTATTAATATTATCCTTAATGTAATTGACTGCTTTCACTAATATTAATGAATTATATTTATTTACTTTTTTATTTTTTCAATATGAATAATCTTATTTATACAACTCTATACTATTACCTAGATTCATATATATATATATATATATATTGAGTTTTCTCTTATACTCTTGTAAAATTTAATGGTATTGATACCTTTTAATTATTTATAGGTAAGAATAAATGTTCCAGTAACTTAAATTTTGTAAATCTATCAAATTAAAGGTAAAATTACAACTGTTAATATATATCACAAGATCAATTACTGAATAACATCATGTGTATTATTGAAGTTGGAATGAGTTTATATAAAAGTGCATATATATTGTGAATAACTAAATTTTCTGTCGGGTAATTAACAACTACGTGAAGCATGAGGCTTAAGGGTAGAATTCTCTTCCCAGTATATTTTGAGTTTGCTAAAATACTGATTGATGGTAGAAGAACGTTGGGAAAGACTCACCATAGCCTTCTTCAATTGAAACAATATTGGGCCATTTGCTTGACCAAAGCGTTCTTTTAGATCTTTCCATAATGTGACGGCTGAATCAACATAGATTGTGTTTTCAGCAATTTCTTTTGAGACACAATTCAAAATCCAAGAGAAAATCATATCATTGTTGCACTCCCAAGCAGCATTAACTCAGGGCTGCAACCTTCACTTGGTCGAGGAATGGAACCATCAATGAAGCCCAATTTGCACTTCCCATTCAAAACCTTCTTCATGGCTCTTGACCAAGAATTGTAATTCATCTGTGTGAGTGGCTGAGTAACAAGAACCAGCCCTGGATGATCAAATGAATGAAGAAATATGGATCTAGAGGTTGACCCATTAAGAACCAAAAGCAAGAACAATGAACAAGAAATTAAAGAGATAACAAAATAAGAGCAGAAGCAGAGAACTCGATTAGTCTCCTCATACCATATCACAAAATCAATTATTCAATAACATCATGTGTATTACGGAAGTTGGAATGAGTTTATATACATGTGCATGTTTATTGTGAATAACTAACTTTTCTGCCAAGTAAGTAACTAACTCTAATAATGATTACTAGCTAACTATACTCTAATAGTGAATGACATAAGGGTACTAGAAGAAAAGTATTTTTATTTTTGACTAAACGCCTAAACAAGTCCGTTAGATTTGTATTGAAGGACAAGTTAGTCTCTCAGGTTTTGAAAATCTCAAATAAGTCCTTCATATTTCAAAAAAAGAAAACAAATTATTCCTCCATACAGTTATGTATAGTGTATGGAGGGATTAATTTATCCTTTTTTTGAAATGTGAAAATTCAATTTAGAATTTTTAAAATTTAAGGGACTAACTTGTTCTCTAATATAAACATGAGAGACCTATTTATGAATTTAATCTTTATTTTTTCAATGATTGTATTTTTTTACTTTTTTATTTTTTGAGTAGATAGAGTGAAACGAAGATAGTGGTGCTGCGCGCATTAGCATGCTGCATGATCAAGCCGACACCTATTTAAGAGGGTATTTATATCTTTAAATTTTAGGTGGGTAAGGCACCCAAAAAATCACCCCCACAGGCCCACACAATATCACAGTTTAGAGCAAGAGTGTACCACTCATCAACGCCCACTTCCTGCACGTGACATTCACATTAGTAAATCTCGCGAGATATGTTACCAGTTCAGCGGTTTACATGTGACGTAGAAGATGACATGTCAAGGCACCATTGGATGCATGTGGAGCAACTGACACGAACATTAAATTCAAAGTAGAAGCTTACACAACGTGGCACCATGTCAGCCACTCAAAAACTCAACTGAAAGAATCACCCCCTCCCCAAAGTACACAAACACCATCCCAAAAATCTCCCTTCATTATCCACATAAAATCCTCACCCTCAATCCCACCCATCCAACGGCCACAAACCCCACCAAATCCCAAACTATATCCACCAACAAAACAAGAGAAATCGAACAACATTTTCCACTGTCACACTCTTACCACCACACTTTCCACACTCCCACCATCAACATGAACTCCATGGCCCTCAAATCCTTCGTTGGACTCCGGCAAACCTCGCTGGAAACCCCCCACTTCGCTGTCCAACAAAAGCCTGCCAGCACCACCCCCCTCCCCAGGAAGCTCAAGGTCATCGCAGGAAAAACCAGCCCCAAGATCCAGGGCCGCAACCTCCGCGTCGCCGTCGTGGGCGGAGGCCCCGCCGGTGGCTCCGCTGCAGAGACCTTAGCAAAGGGTGGCATCGAAACGTTCCTGATCGAACGGAAACTCGATAACTGCAAGCCATGCGGCGGAGCCATACCGCTGTGCATGGTTGGAGAGTTCGACCTCCCATTGGACATCATAGACCGCCGCGTCACTAAGATGAAGATGATATCGCCGTCGAACGTGGCGGTGGACATTGGAAGGACCCTTAAGCCCCACGAGTATATTGGCATGGTGAGGCGTGAGGTTTTGGACGCTTATCTTAGGGATAGGGCCAAGGAAAATGGAGCAAACATCATAAACGGGTTGTTCTTGAAGATGGATAGTCCCAAGGATAAGGGCTCCCCTTACGTGCTGCATTACTCTGGGTATGATGGGAAAACCGGTGGGGTCGGTGAGAAGCGCACTTTGGAGGTTGATGCCGTGATTGGAGCTGATGGGGCTAATTCTAGAGTCGCCAAAGCTATTGATGCTGGTGAATATGACTACGCCATTGCGTTTCAGGTATGTTCTTGAAAATTTTTTATGATCTATTTTTCTTCCGAATTTCTCGATTTTTGCTTATGATGTATATTTGGATCTTATGATTCACTGCATCGCGCACGGATGGTCGCTTATATATTTAGAGTTTAATTTCTATGTATTGTCATTTCTGCAAAAATAGTTATGTCTCACCTCCACTGCTTCTCAAATAATGCAAATGTGATGATTTGATTGGATGACACTCAATGCATAGCAATTAAACTCAGTTTTATTGTACTTTCCTTTAATTTGATGGGTATGTGTATGTTTCTCTCTGTATTCTTAGGATTTAGGACGGTTCATTTGGATCTAGCTTCCATGTGTTCCAAAGTGGTGTATTTTCTGTGTGAGAATTCTGTTATTGTTCACAATTACATATTTCATTTTGGTTTGGTGGCATGGTTTTTTTCAGGAGAGGATAAAAATCCCGGATGATAAAATGATTTACTACGAGAATCTTGCGGAGATGTACGTGGGCGATGATGTTTCTCCGGATTTCTATGGTTGGGTGTTTCCAAAATGTGACCATGTGGCTGTTGGCACTGGCACGGTAACACACAAGGGAGACATCAAGAAGTTCCAACTAGCAACAAGGAAGAGAGCCGAGGACAAGATTTTAGGAGGCAAAATCATCCGCGTCGAGGCACACCCAATACCGGAACACCCCAGGCCGCGGAGATTATCTGGGAGAGTGGCCCTAGTTGGTGATGCTGCCGGCTATGTGACCAAGTGCTCCGGAGAAGGAATCTATTTTGCAGCCAAGAGTGGGAGGATGTGTGCTGAGGCAATAGTTGAAGGGTCAGAGAATGGGAAGAGGATGGTTGAAGAAGGGGACTTGAGGAAGTACCTGGAGAAGTGGGACAAGACTTATTGGCCAACCTACAAGGTCTTGGATGTGCTTCAGAAGGTGTTCTATAGGTCCAACCCAGCCAGGGAAGCGTTTGTGGAGATGTGTGCTGATGAGTATGTGCAGAAGATGACATTTGATAGCTACTTGTACAAGACAGTGGTGCCTGGGAATCCTTTGGAGGATCTCAAGTTGGCTATTAACACCATTGGGAGCTTAGTGAGGGCTAATGCAATCAGGAGGGAGATGAACAAACTCAATGTATGAGTATGACTATAGTCATTATATATCTGCCTGGATATGAGATTTATCATTCATTTTTTGCGTTGTGTATTTTCCTTGCTGACATGATCTTCTTATATATATATTCTAAGTGATAACTATATATTAAGCAAACGGATTAAGGTTTCATGCAACCCCATAGTGGTTCTTGGGCATTGAGGTTTCCTCCTTGAATAACAACGTCAATTGAAGCAGGCTGGGCTTGACTGAAATGAGAATGCACTCTCTAGACGCCGGACACTTTTGGGCTTTGGATTTTGTAATTAGCAGGACTAAGTGGATTTGTGCTCTCGAATTGGGCGCATAAATGGCTCTGTAATTTAATGGATGAACTATTCCAAATTGAATTTAAATATGAGATTGTTTAATTGTATGATAATGTAAAATAATTTTAAAATATCAATTTATAAAAATTAAACTCTATAACTATTTACTATGTACGCATGATGCTAGCCTTTAGTCTCTCAATATGTGTGTGGATAACCCTCTAGCCATGGGAAATATAGAGGGATTGAAAGAACGGGGGCTTGTGATTATCGAGTTATGTGTGATGATGGTTTTTAATTGATTAGCCCACAGTCTTATCTTAGAAAAGGAAATTAATTGAGAGAAACTGAATTGATGTCCGATGGCGTGCGAATGATGTCATGAATGTTAACAGCTGCATGCGCTTAAAGCTTGCTTCTTAATTCTAATATGATTCGGAAGGTACCTCTTGGTTGTATTCAAGAGACAAGGTAATGTATAGTTTGGAAGGTCAGTACCATTGACCACACAATCCATATTATTTTAAAACCATGGCCATGTGATTTTCTATCCTTTACTTATCGCTAAGATGGCCTCAGAAAATTTCGGTCCCGTTTTACTGCTGTAATTTGTTGTTGCGTGTTCAGTAGGGTGTTTGTAATGCAGTAATATAACTTAGTAAAAGTGAAGCGGAAGAAGCGATGAAAAGGTTGAAAAAGAAGATGAAGTAAACTTGCAGGCTCAGGAATCACCAAGTACATGTTTTGTTTAAACAATTTGGGGAGACATAAATGTCATGGGTCCATATCCTCGCCATCGGGATTTGGCAAAGTTAATGACAATTTTGCAAAATATTGTAGAGTGTAATTTTACCAAAATTCAAGATAGTTCAGTATAAGTTACTCAATTTTTTTTTATTTGTATGCTAGTATTTTTATATTTTTGTTGATATGTGTTGTTACTGACATGGCCCCAATCAAGCAGGGCCAAGATCGGAATGATGACGGAATGAGATAGAATCAGCGGACGCCGGGAATTCCGGAGCCCATCAAGCAGGAAGTACAGATCGCCAAGCGGAATGAAGTACAGACAGGTCGGACCCCTCTACACCTCGGATACATAACGAGGGAAACCTAGACTACATTCGTCCGTGTCAGGGGTTCCGAGTTCCGATGGGAAGCCTCCGAACTCCTAACGTCCGCATCAGACGCCGCATGGACGATTTGCCTTCCGGGCCAGACAAAGATGTACCATCAAGACGATTGGAATGCCCTCCGTACGGTACACCTCAAATTTCTAAAAACGGGTATAAGAACATGCAAGGGGG
The DNA here is from genome assembly GCA_031216105.1 of Dalbergia cultrata. Classification (NCBI taxonomy): domain Eukaryota; kingdom Viridiplantae; phylum Streptophyta; class Magnoliopsida; order Fabales; family Fabaceae; genus Dalbergia; species Dalbergia cultrata. The sequence goes on along the minus strand of CM062347.1, from coordinate 50,994,280 downwards.
ACGAAACCAGGTATGTGATTCTTCCACCTTCTACAGTATCCCACACATCCTGACTTGGGCGTTGGAGTGCTTTTTGCAGGCACCCCCACCGCCGGATCTTGAAGCCAGTCACCGTGAATAACCCCGGAACCTGGAGTTATCTCATCCGAGGTAACATTGGCGCCGTTGCCGGGGACCTTAACCGCTATACGACGGCTATACACCACACAAACCCAATCACCAGCCTCCCCAATATTCAACTCTATACCTATCACGAAGCAATAACTCCTCCCCTCAACCATATCAAAACCCACCCCAACCGCCGCTATCACAACCATACCCCATCAAACTTCCTCAGATCAACGATGGCGGGACCAAAACAAGCGGCGGATCGTCAGAGAAGGCGGCGGACCTCCCATCTCGGCGGGCCCTCGGCCCACCTTTGTCCCAGCCTCAGGATGGCCTCACCGCATCGGCCTTAGGTTCGCCACCGAGAATCGTAACAAAGGTCGTGAAAAGCCCTCCAGAACCGTAAGGGAGCACAAAGACCCGCTTGTTGTCCACCATTCGGATCCCCAAGGACAAAGAACCTCCCTTATCGTGAAATATTAAGCACGCCGCGATCAAGAAGCAAGGATGATGAGCCTCGAGCAAGAACTAGAACGAACAAAAAGACATGAAGAGAGGCGGCGGAGGGACTATGTGCTTGGCCGATTTAAATGGACAGGAGGTTAAGAAGGCGAGACGAAAAAATCTGGGAGCTTGAAGAAAGGTTGCGTGCAGCACAAGAAGACCAATCTCGGAGGGAGACGAACCCCGCTTATTGCCGGAGAGAAGACTCCTATGACCCAGGGGCCGAAATGTCACGTCGGAAAATGAGGATCGAAGAATCCCAACCTCACTCCCCACGACCTCCAATCTGAATCACGAGAATAAAGCTGAAAGCGCGGCGGTCCCCGAAGCGTCTGATGGTTCGGAAACGCCTCTGGATGACATGATCATGAGGTACCCGGTCCCGGCTACTTTCCGACTACCCACAGACATCAAGCAGTATGACGGGACCACTGACCCCCAAGAGCATCTTGATGCATTCCGGACAAGGATGCTTTTGGATGGAACAGCGGATCCCATCCGGTGTAAAGCCTTTCCATTGACGCTGCAGAAGTCCGCCCTCACATGGTTCACCCAGCTCCCACCAAGGTCGATCCACCAATTCTCCGACCTTAGTTCTCGTTTCTTGGCCCAGTTCACCACAAGTCGGACGAAAGTCAAATCCGTAACCAGCCTCCTCGGCTTCCGTCAACTTTCAGGAGAAACCCTGCGCGGTTACTTGGAGCGCTTCAACCAAGAAGCTATCCAGATCAGGGACCTCACACCCCAGACGGCCCTCATAACCCTGGTCGGAGGACTTAATCCCGGAGACTTTCAGCGTTCGTTAGCAAAAAGAGCCCAGACCCTGCAGGAGCTGCAAACCAGAGCCGAAAAATACATCAACCTAGAAGAGGCGCTGAGGCTGACAAGCAGACGCGATCATTCAAGGGTAAGCCCGAAAAGAGATGAAAAGCCGCGCAAAGACCATAGGGCTCCGAAAGGAGGTCGCTACCTAGAATACACTCCGCTCAGGGTTTCATTGGCCCAGATCTTCCGAGAAGTAAACGCCACGGGAAGCCTGGCGCGTCCTGCACCCCTCAAGGAAACCCATGGTACAGACAGAACCACCTACTGCGAGTACCATCGCAGTCACGGACACCGCACGGAGGACTGTCGAGATCTGAGGGACGCAATCGAAGAACTTATCAGAGCAGGGAGGCTAGCAAAATACGTGGCCACCCAAAGAAGCCCCAGAAACGGCGCCATCCCCTGACTCGAGAATCGGTCGGAAGGCCAAAGGACCAGCCAGGCGACCACATAATCCCGAGCCCCGAAGAGAATCAAGGACGGAGCCAGCAACGCGCACTATTCACACCATCGCAGGAGGTTTCGCCGAAGGTGGCCTCTCCAAGACTTCCCATAAAGAGCCTTAAAAGAGGTCATGAGAGTTGTGGGCGAGCGGACCAAGACCCCACGCTTCAAGCCAATCTCCTTCTCGGAAGAAGACCACCCCGACATAATACGGGCCACGATGACCCAATGGTCATCTCCATCATGGCGCCAATCTTTGAAATCGAAGGGTATTGGTTGACCAAGGTAGCTCCATGGACATCCTTTTCGGCCAGCATTCGACGAGTTAGGTTTAACCGACGCCGACTTGAAGGCCTATCCAAGACCTTGTCGGATTCAGCGGGGAAAGGGCGCGACCAGATGGTTATGTAACTCTGCATGTAACGGTTGGCGTGTCTCCACTGCCAAGATCGTCCCAGAGACTTCCTGGTCCTCAGAAACCATCAAAGATACAACGTCATAATGGGTCGGCCGTCAATTAACAAGCTTGAGCCATTGTCTCCACAGTTCATTTAGTGATGAAGTTCCACAACAAGACCAGGACAAATTGTAACCATCATAGGCAGCCAGAAACAATAGAAGATGCTACAACGCGAGCCTAGACGTTGGCAGAAGCACGGGAGAACATCGCAAGGTCTCTGTCATCGACCTCGATGTCCGAAACCATGGTGACGGAAGAAGACCAGAACCCGAGGGGGACCTCGTAGAGATACAAATTGGAGGAGAAGGGCAGGTCACCAAGATAAGCGGAGATCTCCCACCGGCAGTCAAGTCCGAACTAACTGCTTTCCTCCAAAAAAATTCTGATGACTTCGCATGGATGACCTCCGAGATTCCCGCGGTGAATCCGAGAACCGTTTGCCATCAACTTTCGGTATATCCTGGTTCGAAGCCCGTCGCACAGAAAAAGAGAAGGATGGCTCCCGACAAGGAAAATGAAGTGATCAGACAAACCGACGAGCTATTGGCTGCTGGTTTCATCCGAGAAGTACAATACCCCACCTGGCTCTCCAACGTCGTCATGGTTCCGAAAGCGAATGGGACGCTTCGGATGTGCGTCGACTACACCAACCTCAACAAAGCATGCCCCAAGGACCCATATCCGCTTCCAAGCATAGATGGACTAGTTGACTCAGCCTCCGGATTCCAACTCATCTTTCATGGACGCTTACTCCGGATACAATCAGATCCCCATGCACCCAGAGGATGAAGAGAAGACCGCATTCATCACGCCCAGGGCGAACTACTGCTACAAAGTGATGCCCTTCGGCTTCAAAAACGCCGGCTCTACATACCAGCGCCTCATGAACAAAGTCTTCAATGACCACATCGGAAGAACCTTGGAAGTCTATATTGATGACATGCTCGTCAAAACGCTTCACACAGGGCGGCTGCTTCCAGATCTCGGGGCCATCTTCCAATGCCTCAGGAAGCACGGAATGCGCCTTAATCCGGCTAAGTGCGCTTTCGCCGTAGGTGCAGGTAAATTCCTTGGCTTCATGCTGACTCACCGAGGAATCGAAGCCAACCCCGACAAATGCCAAGCTATCATTGACATGAGAAGACCCACTTGCAAGAAAGAAGTTCAAAAGCTGACTGGCCGCCTCGCCGCCTTATCCCGTTTCCTCTCCCAATTAGCCCTCAGGTCCTTACCACTATTTGAGTTGTTGAAAAAGGATTCCGAGTTCGTTTGGACCAAGCAATGTGAAGATGCTTTTCAGCACTTCAAAGAATATCTAGCCACCCCGCCCGTCCTCTCTAAACCCGCAAACGGAGAAGAGCTTATCTTGTACCTATCCGTCGGAGACCACGCCGTGGGAGCAGCGCTACTACGGGAAGACAACGGAACCCAGACCCCTATCTATTTCACCAGCAAGGCACTACGGGACTCAGAGCTGCGTTACCAGAAGTTGGAAAAAGTCGCCTTCGCACTTGTCCTAGCAGCAAGAAGAAGGCTCGACAAGATTTCCAAGCCCACCCCATCCGAGTGAGAACCACCGCGCCAATCCGACAAATCTTGCAAAAGCCCGACCTTGCAGGAAGAATGATCTCTTGGTCGGTGGAATTGTCCGAGTTTGACCTCCAGTATGAACCTCGAACAGCTATCAAGGGACAAGCGCTGGCTGACTTCGTCCAGGAATGGACCACCTGCAAGGACGATACGGGCAGCGAACAATGGAAGCTCTACGTAGACGGATCGTCCAATCAAAAAGGGAGTGGAGCAGGAGTTATGTTGGAAAAGGAAGGAGGTACAATGGTAGAAATGTCCATCACCTTCGAGTTCCCTACCTCTAACAACCAAGCCGAGTATGAAGCCCTCCTCGCCGGGCTATGTCTGGCCCAAGAAATGAACATACAAAAGCTCCAAGTTTTCACCGACTCACAGATCGTAGCCTCTCACGTTTCGGGAGACTATGTCGCCAAAGAACCACGCCTTAAGAAGTACCTGGAGCTCGTCAAAGAACGGATCGCAGAAATAGGGACGGTCGAGGTACTGCACATTCCACGAGAAAAAAATTCCAGGGCCGACGTCCTGTCCAAACTGGCCAGCACAAAGCCTGGAGGAAATAACCGCAGCCTCATCATAACAAACCTCGCAGTTCCGACCATCGCGAAGGGACGGGTGCAAACAATCGACGATGGGGCAGATTGGACCTCGGACATAAAATGTTTTCTCGAACACGGAACATTGCCGGAAAATACACAGAAATCAGCCAAAATCCGGCATGAAGCTCCTTACTACACCTTGATGGACGGGGTCCTCTACAGAAGAAGCCATTCCCAACCAATGCTCAAATGTTTGGGCCCAACCCAGAGCACGTATGTTCTTCGGGAAATCCATGAGGGCATCGAAGTCAAGATCTGGGAGGACAATCGCCAAGGCTCAAGACTCTCCGAAAGGTGGTATTATTGGCCAACAATAAAGAAGGACGCCAAGGAATTCGCCAAGAAATGTGACAAGTGCCAGAAGAATGCAAAGTTCCATATTGCCCCAGCCGAAAGAATGTCTGCAATCACCGCCCCATGGCCCTTTGACCAATGGGGACTTGACATCCTCGGCCCTTTCCCGACAGCTCCGGGGCAGCTCAAATTCCTTATAGTCGGGATCGACTATTTCACGAAGTGGATAGAAGCAGAACCACTCGCTTCCATCACTTCAGCACAATGCCGAAAGTTCGTATGGAGAAACATCTTCACCCGATTTGGAGTTCCTCGGAAAGTTATTACGGACAACGGCACTCAATTTACCGACAGCAAGTTCAGACAGTTGTTAGAAAACTTCGAGGTCTCTCATCACTTCACCTCGGTTGAACACCCCCAAACAAATGGACAAGCCGAGGCAGCGAACAAGGTCATACTTCAGGGCCTAAGGAGAAGACTGGACCAAGCCAAGGGACTGTAATGACGAGTTGGGGAGCATTCTATGGGCATCACGAACAACGCCACACTCTTCTACGGGGGAAACCCCATTCCGACTGTCATATGGGTCAGAAGCCGTCATCCCGGTAGAAATAGGAGAACCGACACTCCGGACCATCCTCTACTCAAAAGATGACAATCCCCAGCGGAGAAGGGAAGAACTCGACCTTCTTCCCGAAGTCCGAGAAAGCGCCCACATCCACGAGATGGAACTAAAAAGACGAATCGCCCGGAGATATGACGGGAGCGTTCGACAGCGAAGATTTGATCAGGGAGACCTAGTACTCAGGAGAGCCAATATCGGACCTCCAAAGCCGGGACAAGGGAAGCTCGCTCCAAATTGGGAAGGACCATACAAAGTAGTTCAGGTCCTCTAAAAGGGGCATACAAGCTATGCACTTTAGAACAAAAAGCCCCCTGAACATGGAACGCTATCAACCTTCGCAAATACTTTGTATAATCATGTAACCAAAATCCACGTCGAGGTACTCTTTTTCCTTACCCGGGTGTTTCCCAATGGGTTTTTCCGGGAAGGTTTTAACAAGGCCCGGCCACGTGGACCAGCTGGACAAATAGCCACCGGACTCTATCAATACAAATGTTCTCAATTTTCAAAATCCCTAATATTTCATTATTTGCAACGGGCTCCTCGCCCGATAACCGAGGAAAGCCGCACCCGAGCTCCCTCCGGTCTTAAAAGCCTTCGTAGGCTTCATAGGCCTACGCGTAAGCGCAGCATTTCATTATAACCGAGGAAAGCCGCACCCGAGATCCCTCCGGTTTTAAAATGCTTCATAAGCTTCATAGGCCTACGCCAGAAGCGCGACCATTGCCCCTACAATAACATCCTGCATAACCGCGGACTCTTACTCAAACGCCTCGCATAATGCTCGTTATCCAACCCGTTTTGGGGGCAACAACACATGGCGGAATGAAAAGAAACACGAATTCATGGTTAGTTTATCCGAATTCGAAAACTGACTCTCACACGAAAAACAACCAAAGAAGCAAGAAAGCAAAATTTCACCAAAGCAAAATAAAATACACCATTAAAGAAAAGTACAAGAGGGGCCCCGAGGGGACTTACAAAAAGGTAAGAGAAAAATACTAAAAAGACTAATCCGAGTCCTCCTCGGGGATATCTTCTATGCGCCCATCAACCACATGGCGGAAGATTCCGACTTGGGAAAGGTCAACGTCTGGTCCGATCAACACCCGGACTTGGGCCAGCACGTTCGAGAAGATATTGGAAGAGCTAGCAGTCCAGGCCTTAACCACAGTAGCCCGGTCGGTCTCAGACTCCTTTAACATCTTCTCAAACTTAGCCTTACCAGCAGCCAAGGTAGTCTTCTCCTCTTCCAGGGCCTTCACCTTCCCTTCCAGCTCCTGCACCTTCCCTTTAAGAACAGAAACCTCGTCCCCGAGCTCCTTCTCCTTGGTCCTCAAGGTCTCCTCCAAACCTTTCTTCTCGGACTCCAGGGCGTCGACCTGGCTTCGAAGGGCCGGAGCCTCTGCTATGTTTTCCTGATAGCAATGAAGGAAGCCGGCAGCCTTCACCAAGTCTTCCTCAAGGCGGGAAAGGTACTCGGAAGGATCCCTCTGACGGACATGTCGCCGGAAGGACATATTGCAGATGCCCGCCATGAACTCCTTAAATCGAAAGTTGGGAGCAAGGAGGGAAAGGGAAGGAAAACCTCCCCAGGATCTAACCCCAGCAACTTCAGCCCCCGGAACCTCTACGACGTCATGGGGAGGGTCTTGCGACACGAGTTCCGGATCTTCGGATGCCTTGCGTTTCTTCCCCTTAGCACCCGAGGAACCAGGCTCCACGAGGTTAGGCTCGGGCTCCTCCACGGCGGGCTCCGTGATAGTCAATGCCGCCTTTGTTAAGGAGCGAAGAAGCGCCAGGTTCTTTTTGGAAGACATCTCTGCAAAAGCATAGCACACATTAGTAAGAAAAACAAGAGCAATCAAAGAAACAGCAAAAAGTACGAAAGCCCTGAAAAGACCTATATAGGATTTGGCATCCTTCAGAGGAACGTCAATAATAAATCGCAAGTTCAGGAAGTTAGATTTCTGGCCCCAAGTATCAACAAAGAACTTCACGATCGAGGCTTCTACCGGGGTCAGATTCCTGGAACGATAGGTCGGGGAAGAATAGGAGCACTGCCAATACAAAGGAAACCGCGGAGCACCATCTGAAGACGTAAAGAAGGGGGAAGATCCCGGCTTGGCCCTCACTTTGAAATATTGAGTCTTAAAATTATGATAAGACTCCTCATATGTGCCAAAACACTTCCTATTAACTACTGCTCGGAGGGACACCATTGCCGGTTTCTTGTCTTTCCCTTGATAAGTCATCAACATAAAGAGAGAAAAGAATACCCGCTGAGACAGGGGGATTCCCAAAAAATCGCAAACCAACTCGAAGCCCCGGAGCGAAGCCCATGAGTTCGGATGCAGCTGCGAAGGCGCCACGTTCATCCTATTGAAAATAGCAACCTCAAACTCCGAGAAAGGGAGAGGAACCCTCAACCGTGATAACACAAAGGTCGCACATCCACAGAAGTCCCTTTCCCTCTTGGGGTCTCCCACAAATCCTCTCCTCCCTCCCCGGGAGTACGATCTCGTGGCGATTGGCTAGCTCAGCGACAGGAAACATAGGAGACTCCCCGTACCGCTCCAGCATCCTCTCATTCATAACGCTCCGAACTCCTACCACCTCTAAGAGAAGTGAGCCACGAGATCACTGTCTAAAGAGTCCGGGATCACAAACCTAGTCTCCATTAAAGATCCTACAAGGGAACCACCACGGAAAAATCCTAAGAGCTTAAGCGCGAAAAATTCAAAATAAAGAGGGAAGAACAAAATTCAGGGTGGTCCCCTACTATAGGGATATGGGGCGGCACCGCCCCTAGGGCAGCATGAAGGGCGCCTAAAAACGTCCCTCACCGCTCCTGCAAGCATGGCCAAAAGAAAATCATGGCACTAAAAGGAGAGAGCATAAGGCTTACCTGTTGAAGAAACAAGGAAGCGGCAGTATCAGAGAAAGCGCAGCGCAAAACTCGCAAAGTAAGGAAGAGCAGGAGGCAGAGTCGGTGAGGGAAAAGTGTCAGAAGAAAGACGAAGAAGTGGGGAGAAGGCTCCAGAAAAAGCCTTTTAAAGCCTAGAGTAACCGACAGGAGCCACGTTGCCTCGGTAACCGTCTAAAAGGCTACGTGGCGCGCCCCTAGCCACGGGATGCCAAGCGACCCGACGCTTGGATGCCCAAACTAAAAAAAAAAAAAAAAAAAGAGAATAAAAGTGCTAAGGTCCCTTCACATCGGAACAATCTCGGAGGAGCTTAAGAAGACGGAAACCCCTAGGCGGTAAAACGACATCGCCCCATGGTAAGGGCACCATCCAGAAACCCCGGGATAAGGAGAAAAAGCTGAGAGCAAGGTCGGTCGGAACTCGGACGATGACATCAACGCCATCCCCCAAGTTGGGGGCAACTGTTACCGACATGGCCCCAATCAAGCAGGGCCAAGATCGGAATGATGACGGAATGAGATAGAATCAGCGGACGCTGGGAATTCCGGAGCCCATCAAGCAGGAAGTACAGATCGCCAAGCGGAATGAAGTACGCATGTGCCTGACCTCTACACCTCGGATACATAACGAGGGAAACCTAGACTACATTCGTCCGTGTCAGGGGTTCCGAGTTCCGATTGGAAGCCTCCGAACTCCTAACGTCCGTACCGTACTGCTGCATGGACGATTTGCCTTCCGTCGTACAGTACAGCTCATCAAGACGATTGGAATGCCCTCCGTACGGTACACCTCAGCCCTAAAAACGGGTATAAGAACATGCAAGGGGGACGAAACCAGGTATGTGATTCTTCCACCTTCTACAGTATCCCACACATCCTGACTTGGGCGTTGGAGTGCTTTTTGCAGGCACCCCCACCGCCGGATCCTGAAGCCAGTCACCGTGAATAACCCCGGAACCTGGAGTTATCTCATCCGAGGTAACATGTGTCAAAGTGTATTGTAATGAGAGTTACACTAAAATAAATAACAAGGGAGAATATTGTAACGTGGCAAGTTCTCACGTGTAGTTTCATGTGAACCTCAGAAGATGGTTGGGGGAAATCTAGTTCTAGGGAGTCGTCCGAGTGTAAAACTGGTAAGAATGGTATTATTATTTAGGAAAATTTTAGAGGTATACTATATCAATTCACTTTTCATTTATTATTCAATAAAAATATGAACTCTACTTAAATATGGTATATAATCTATCTAATAATAAATAAAAAATAAGTATGCATGATATTCCATATTAAATGAGTGCAAATAATATAATTATATTATTTATTACATCACACTTTACCCTCCGCTGGAAATTAATGATAAATAGAATGGCAAGTGGAGAAAAGAAAAAGGGATGATGAGTGCGGGAATTAGGAGAGGTAAAAAGAAAGGTGGAGAAATCAAGACCGTTGAAGGGACGAAGGGTGAAGATTTGGGAGGGCAAAAGAGAAGAAGAATCTTCGGGGGTTGATTCTTCCGTTGGTGCTGGTGCTGGTGTCTGTCGTGGTTGGTGTTGTGCCAAGTGAAAGCGGTGTACTATATAAATAAATTAGCAGTAATCGGCAGCAGCAAGCATTAAGCATTCGTCCAAGACCCATAAGGCGGAGATTCCAAACCCAAAGGAAAACCCCTTCCTTAAATTCAAATCAACCCTCACTCATTCTCTCCCTATCCTTCTCTTCTCTCAAGCTCCACTTCCCAGGTACGCTGCCTTCCTAACCCTTTTTTTCTGTTTCATTGCTCTTTGATTCTTTCATTTCCCCTACCCCCATGTCTCTGTCCTCAACCCCTTGCTTCATTTCATTCGCATCATTTTTTTTCCCGTTTTCTTTTAATAATAATAATAATAATAATCGGACCGTTGTGATTCCAGATCTGTTATACACTCCTCGTCATTCAATTGTTCTACTCTTTGTTGTTTTTTTTTTCCCTTCTCAATTGTATTTCTTGATTCCAATTTTTAAGTTGCAATTTTAGATGAAACTGTTATGCTTAGATCATCTAACCTAGCTGTAAGAGTGCATCGCTGATTAGACTTTTTCTCCCGTTTTAATCTTAAATTTCTTATATTTTTTTAAATCTGCCTAGAATTGTTTCACGTTGAAAGTTTCTCTCTTTCTGGATATATATATATATATATATATATATATATATACACACACACACAATCAAATCATCTTGATTAGATCACACACTCTCTGTGATGTAATCAAATCATCTTGTGTGCATGACTTTTCAATTAGTGGTGGGTGTGATACTTAACCGCATTTGGTAAAGTGATAATACATGATTGGATAATTGTGTGCAGAAATTAAACTCATATATATTTGCTTATGTTGTGATTGTATTTATGGACTAAAGCTGGTGCCTTTTGTATGTAACAGAGACGTTGAGATGGCGGCAGCATCAGCAGCTACCTTCACAGTTGGAATCTCCGCTTCCCTTGGCCAAATAGGGACCTCACTTCCTCAATCAAAGCCTCTTGGGCTGAAATTCAGCTCCCACAATCATCTCAAGAGCTTCTGTGGCCTCAACGCCTCATTGTCTCTGAGATTTGACACAGAATTATCCTTCTCCGGCAAGGAAACCAGTGCTGCACTGAGGGCATCTTTTGAATCCAAGGCCCAAAAGGAAAACCGAACCATCCAATACAGCTTGCAGCCTCAGGCATCCTACAGAGTGGCAGTTCTCGGTGCTGCCGGAGGCATCGGCCAGCCTCTGGCACTGCTCATCAAGATGTCGCCGCTGGTTTCTGACCTGCATCTCTATGATATTGCGAATGTGAAAGGAGTGGCTGCTGATCTCAGTCATTGCAACACCCCCTCACAAGTCAGGGATTTCACAGGAGCTTCTGAGTTGGGCAATTGCTTGAAAGGTGTGGATGTCGTTGTTATACCTGCGGGAGTTCCAAGGAAGCCAGGAATGACTCGTGATGACCTTTTCAACATCAATGCTGGCATTGTCCGGGACTTGGTTTCAGCTGTCGCGGATAACTGCCCTGGTGCTTTCATTCACATCATCAGTAACCCGGTGAACTCCACGGTGCCTATTGCAGCAGAAGTTCTGAAGCAGAAGGGTGTTTATGATCCTAAGAAGCTCTTTGGTGTTACTACGTTGGATGTTGTGAGGGCAAACACGTTTGTTGCTCAGAGGAAGAACCTGAAGCTGATTGATGTTGATGTCCCTGTTGTTGGGGGCCATGCTGGGATCACCATACTTCCTCTGTTGTCTAAGACGAGACCCTCAGTGAACTTCACTGATGAAGAGGTTGAAGAGTTAACTGTCAGGATTCAGAATGCTGGAACGGAAGTTGTTGAAGCAAAGGCTGGTGCAGGGTCTGCTACTTTGTCAATGGCATATGCTGCAGCTAGATTTGTTGAGTCATCTCTTCGTGCGCTTGATGGAGATGGGGATGTGTACGAGTGCTCATTTGTACAATCAGACCTGACTGAGCTTCCATACTTTGCTTCGAGGGTGAAACTTGGTAGGAAAGGATTGGAGGCTTTGATTCCATCTGACCTCCAAGGATTGACTGAATATGAGCAGAAGGCTTTGGAAGCACTTAAGCCAGAGCTTAAGGCTAGCATTGAGAAGGGGATTGCTTTTGCTCAGAAGCAAGCAGTTGCTGCTTAACTTTCTCTTTTATCAAATCATTTAGTCTCAGTTGTTGTAAGAAGAGAATATCAAAAGGGTGGCTTCTTAAGTTACTAGGGGTTTATTTGAGGATAAATACTTCTGAGAGAAGTTAGGTTACGGATTTATTGTAGCATCATACTGCATTCAGGGCTTAGGATGCAAATTTTCCATAGTATCATTTCTGATTCCAGTTTTGTTTTGTAGAATTGGAGTGAGCTTTCATTTCTGTTCTCTATATCTAGCTTTATTTTTGGTCAGAAATCTCACAATATGTGACTGTCATATCATGTAGAATCGGAGGATGTAAACTTTTTAATTAATGTATGAATAACAGGGCCCTTGTACCTCTTTGGAATCTCGGAATCTATATACGTTGCTTTTGCATACATAGATAGACTTCGGTCAGTTATGAAGGCCTCATTGAACTTGAAATCTGCAACATCAACGCCAGATCAATGAAAATTTTAATATAGACTGCTCAAATTATCTCTAGTTTATTTGGATTTCGGAATCAATCAATCAGATTACAATACCGTATATTTGTGCCTTTCCCATCACGAAATTAAGATAGTGTAGCCAAAAGAGTGAAAATGACCCAAAAACGAAAAAGGCCAATAGATGCTGTTCTCTACACCAAATGCGTATAATATCATTTGGCAATATTACAATGCCTTATTGCTGTTTTCGTTTTTGTATATATACCAGTAAATTGGTAGGCTTTACATTTTTTCAAAAGAAATTAAAATGTATTTATTTATTTATTATTTTTTTAAAATTTATTACTTTTTAAAAACTTTTTATAACCTCCTTCAATTGTTTTAACTTCCTTTAACTTTTATATCATGGACATTTTGAAAAATTTAAAATCTGAACACCAAAAGAGAGAAATTCGTTATATATATATAGAACTCCTCGAAACATCATATGGGAGTTAGCAGATGGTCAATGGCAAAAGAATTCCCATGAGCACTGATGAGACTGATATTTGAAGGATAACCAAAACAGGTAAACTTTATTGATTACGGGACCTGGAAAATCTTCAAGAATCCAAATGAGTTTGTACAAAAAAACCCTAGCAAGAAAGAGAGTTCCTCAATCTCAGAACTAGTCACAAATGAATGAATTCCACACTAACTACCTTTACTCCTATCCTATTTATACTCTCCTATCTTTTCTCTAATTACATTCCTTCTCATTTATTCTCTTATCCAGCTGTAGTTACTGCTGCATTTTACTTTTCTGGCCCAATAACAGGCCCAATTCTGTTCCTCCTGGAACAAACTTGCCCAAACCGGGAAGTATTCCTAACAAGTACTGCAGGGCAAACCTCGCTTGCCTGATGTCAAATGACACTTGACCGTTATTTTCACGCTAGTCCAAAAATATATCACCAAGCAATATACTGGCGAGCCTTCGTCATATTTCGCCCCAAGGCCTTGGCTTTCGAAGACTTGAATAAAGCCACTGCGAGCTAGCCTTAGCCCACCCGGTTGGAATGCAGTTTCAAACCTCCTTAGTAAGAGTCATTATATGGATGTTGGGATGAAATTTTGTTCTACAATAAACCAGCTACAAGTATAGCTAGCTTTTCATTTGCAGCAGCTCTTGACAGAAGTCAATTCACCAACTCAGTGCTCGATTCGACACCTCTCTCACCAGCCCAAGACATCCCTACCAATAATCGTTACAGGAGCAGCGCCCTCCACGGAAGTAGTGAAACCGATTATGGTCCCTAAGCACCACATCACGGTTGTAAACCCGGGAAAAAGTTTTCAGAAAGTTGTGGCAATCAACACATATGCGGAGATTGTTGGCCACTCTGAGTGCTGTGCCTGGTGGAGTAGCAAGAACCCCAAAAGCAATAGCCAATTTTTCACTGTGATAAGAGAGCACATACCCCTTTTCTTTGTTATCCATCTTATGTAACTCAGACGAAGGTTCAACAACATAACCTGCAATCTTCAGCTGCTTATTAATCTCGTCCATTGTCTCATAAATCTCACCCTTCCTCGGATGTGAAATATCATCGACAACAAACTCATGTACCATTCCTTTTAATTCAATGGTGCTACAACCGGGTGTGGTTTGGATTGATTTTTCTTTCATTAGTTTTCTCACTTCTGCTACCTTGTCCCAGTGACCAGCTGAAGAATAAATATTTAGGAGCAAAACATAATCCCCAGCTTCTTGAGCTTTCATTTCAATCAAGTGTTCAATTACTCGTTCCCCAAGTGTAAGACGACCATAAATTCTGCAAGCTCCAAGCAAGGTCCTCCATATTGTCGAATCCGGCTTCACCTCCATTGTGGTAATAAGCTGATAGGCCTTATCCAGTAAACCAGCACGACCCAAGAGATCGACCATGCATCCATAATGATGGATGTTGGGAGTTATTCCAAACTCTCTGCTCATACGGTCAAAAAAAGACATTCCCTCATTAACCAATCCAGTATGACTGCAAGCAGAAAGGACTCCAGTGAATGTCTGATCATCAGGCCTAATCCCCATTCTCTGCATCTCTTCAAATGCTTCAATAGCTTCTCTCCCATATCCATTCACTGCCAAACCAGAGATCATTGCACTCCATGAAACCACACTTTTATTACGCGTTCCCTTGAACACGTCATAAGCCTTATCCAAACAACCACACTTTGAATACATAGATATGAGAGAATTAGAGAGATTGATAGCACCCCCATAACCGCGTTCCATGATATATCCGTGAATTCGTTCACCAAATTCCAAGGCATTCAAATGAACACAAGCTTGAAGGAGAAGCAAACAAGTAACATCATCAGGCTCACACTTATGATATCTTGAACTCTGCATGACATCAAACAAACTCAAAGCATCCCGATTCCGTTTATTACGAATAAGGCAAGAGATCATCACATTCCAAGCAATGGTATCCCTCTGGGGCATCTCATCAAACACCTTGCACGCATCATCATATTGCTGACACTGTGAATACAAGTCCATGACAGCAGTGAGCAAGAAAGTATCTGTTTGGTGCCCATCTTTGAAGACGTTGCAATGAACCTGCACCCCTCCAAGAAGACACAAAAACCTTATACATGACTTGATAGCGGAGGAAGAAGATAAAGGGTCTGCAGAAACACCTCGTCTCCTCATATCCCTATACAAAAAGAGACCTTTCTGGGGTGAATCACTCATGGAATAGGCCCTGATCATGATGTTGTAATGAGAAACCAAAGGGTAACTAATTTTCTCAAAGAAACGGTGGGAATAGCTATGGTCCTGCAAGGGGCCAGAGAGAGCAACGCGGTACAAGAACTGAAGAGAAACTGCAGGGTGTTCAACAAGGGCTGTGCGGAGAATGTGAGCATGGATTTGACGCAAATGGGTCTTATGGGGAGCAGATTTTATAGAAGAAATCACCAATTCTTTGTGGGGTGGAGAGAAAATTTCGATGGGTGTTGGTTGGTTTTGTTTATAGTGCTCAAAAGGTGCTAACTTGGTGTGAGGTTCCGTTGGGTGGTGTAGCAGGGAACCGGTGTTATGATGAAGAAGGTGAATGCCAAGGGTGGCGGTGAAACAAGAGAAGGAAAGAGATGGAGGTAGGAGATTTGGCGCACCGAGGAACAAACGGTTGTGTGAGAACCAAACTAGCGCCATTTGGTGTGTCCAACGTTGGAGGTTTGCGAAGTGTAACCATAACAGTTAAAAACACGAAAACTTAAGTCTATGGCGAAGACGGTGGGGTGGAGTGACAGTTTTGCTACTTTATGTGTGTATTACAGAATTGACCGAAAGGGGGGCATATGGTGGTATCAATATAATAGCATGGAAGCAAAGCATGAATATGCTCGAACAGCAATGACTTCAAGTTCTGGACCGGCCTCTGGGTTGCATGACCAGTAAATCACGAGCTACTACGGAAATATTCCCCTCCTGAGAGTTATGTATAGCTATACCTAAAATTCACCTCATGGCCATTGATAGGAAAATAACACACAAAGCTCGGAAAATCTATTCCCATGTCCCCCGTTCAACCAACCATAGCCTTAATATTGGTTTTAATCCCTCAAATTTTATATTACACTCCCTTTAGTTTAGTTTCTGAAATTTTTAATCTGAATTAAATTTATATAAATAAATTAAGTTTGTTTCTAAAAATAATAATTTTTACTCAAATTAATCCAACAATTTATTAATGTTTGTCTGCTGGAACTAACATGACACACATTTACAAAATCTAAACTAATTAATGATTTTAAACTTTAAAAATCAAAATAACTTATTTATATAATTTCAAGAATAAAAATAAACATTAACTCAAATACAAAATGTTATTCACGACAACAAATAAAAAGTAAGAGTGACAACTCGTATAAATTCTAATCACTTTATCTGATTATAAATATAACTATATTACAACTTTCAATCATATTCTTCTTTTTATATAATCTTTTAAACAATGGGATAAAAGTCATATTTGATTACTTAAAGCCTCTAAAATTGGTTTAATTGTGAGGGATTTAAATCAAATATATGAGATTTTAGATTTAAATTTCACTATAATCAATATAATTTCCAAAGAGCACAAAAAAAAGTTACTTAAATTGCAATGGAGGACTATATATGACAATACAAATCATCAATCAAAATTATAAATCTTAAAATTAAAAGAGGAGAAATGGATTAAAAATAAATAACTTCACTTCGATATTTTGATTTTGATATTTCAATCATGTGGTGAAATTTTCATTTTGTTACATCCCATACTGATTATATGTATTAACCTGATTACTAATTTCATAGAAGCTTCAGTTTGTAAAACTCAGGTAATTCTTGGCCAAAGCCAAATATGTGAACAAAATCTAGTCTATTCAGGGAAAAGAAACCACCGCATGACCCAGAGAAGAAAAAGAAGAAAGTGTGTGGCTGCAACGTACGCAAGACTTCAGTTAATTCGAAATTTGAGCATCCTTCAAAAATCCGGATTTAAGCTTGGATTTTCATTTTTTCCATGTAAACCCCAATAAAATTATAGAACTCAAAATTAACATCGTTGACGGAGCTGTTTTAGCACATAGTTCATGTCTAGATCTTATCATCAACAAAAAAGACATATTTTCACTAGAGTATGTCCATATATTCCTGGGTTAAATACATTCCAGAAACAGATTGAACACAAGTTAACTTTTCTCTTCTTTTTTTTTCAAATAAAAAAGAAGGAAAAAAAAAAAAACCACCATCCCACAAAACTCCCGAAGTTCTATTACAAAACTAGCTAGATCATCATGTTGCAAGATGCACTCGGGTCAGAAAACACAGATTTAATATCTCGTTCTTCTTCTTCATCAAAACTGAAATCATCACTCTTTGTGCTAATATTTCTTGCGCAGCCACTGAGAGAACAAGACTGTGATTCCATTGAACCCATGAGCTTCCTTTTCTTGTAATTGGCCTTAAAGCATGCTTGTCTAAGCCTTTTAGTATTGTCTTCTAGTTGCATGTCAGGCATTTCCTCCAGAAGCTTCTTTTCCTTCTCCAATATCTCAATTGCATTCCTTAGCTTCTCTTCACTCTCTGGCCCTTCCTCCTTCCCTAGCTCCTACAATAACCCCTGCCCAATTAGAACAATATAATAAATAAAATAAAAAATTAAAAGACATAAAAATAGTCTCATGCTTGTCATCATAAATCATATGTGAAACTCATTCATGAAATTTTTATCCAAAATAAACACACCCTAGTTAGCACATGTGTGTGTGTTGGCAAATTAAACAATGAGAACGGACCTGCACATTATTTATTAGTGTTTGAAGGCTCATGAGTTTCCTATGGGGCCACCTTTGAATTCCCAATTCCCTGCACCTTTTCTTCAAAAGTGTTAGGCCCACATCAAGCT
This sequence comes from Dalbergia cultrata, assembly GCA_031216105.1. NCBI lineage: Eukaryota > Viridiplantae > Streptophyta > Magnoliopsida > Fabales > Fabaceae > Dalbergia > Dalbergia cultrata. The sequence goes on along the minus strand of CM062347.1, from coordinate 50,976,357 downwards.
CTTTGGCTGCTTGTGTTATGGGCATGTAGAAGTACTGAGATATGGTCTTCCTTGACAACATTTTGGTGCTGCTACTACTCTTCTCTTCTCTGACGCGCTTCAACTTCCTATTTCCCATCATCATTTCCTTTCCACTTTCTTCATGCTTCTTGCAGATCGAAACAACTTTCTCTGAATCAAAACCCGCATCAACTTCGTTCCAGACAGAAAACCCTTTCTTAATATCATAAAAGTCGTAGTCTGCAGTAACAATGAGAAGATAACCAATATCTAAATAAGAATAAAGCACAAAGTAGTAATAGAAGTATACATAAAGACTTTTGGGAAACTCATATACTCTAGTGATGACCTTGAACGGTTGGCGTTGGTTCAATGGCTAGAGTTTCACATAAAGGATCAGAAGGGTAACAGTAATCCATAACAGGTACAGGTTCAAGATGGCTATCTTGTATTACTGGAAATTCGTGTGGCCAGTCCAATGCATGATACTCATAGAAGTTTCCACTGAGAGAGAAAAAAAAAATATATATATTACAATGACAAATTCAAAACCATGGTCTTATTAGTATCAATATTTTGTGGCATGATGAAGAAAAAAAAATATATAGACATGATTTACCTGTAATATTGATCATATGAAGAAAATTGGCACGAAAGTGGAAATGGATTTTCATGTACTTCATAGTTAGAGTTCCAACCCATAAGTGGCTGAGTATCAAAGATCATGATCCACAAAGAGAGAAATACAAGAAGAGAATAATAGAAGTAGTTGTGCAGAGAGTGAAGCTGCTTAGTGTGGGATACGAAAAGAGAAGTTGGCAATATATATGAGGTAGAGTGCCAATGTATAAGGATGACAATGAATCATTGTAACTAAAGGAGGTAATTTACTTGGAGAATGTGCGCGCCGCCTTCCAAGCGTGAATGCGTTTTAATTGTTTAACGTGTGTGCGCTTGTGAGAGTTACAAGATCAATTTAATTGCAAGGATATCTCTAAGGGCCCTGTTTAATCTCAGCCGTTGGATATTCAAGCATGAAAGCAATTTTGCCATTTTCTTTTCTGTTCATTTTATCACTTTCTTATATTTCACTAAAGAGTTGATATTGGAACACCAAAAAGAGTTGATTTTGATCTTCTGCAAAGCATCGGATTAGGACCCGTTGATCCGTTTGTCACCTATTGGATAAGCAAGAAGATTAGGTCTACTAACCTATAATTTGTAGCCCATCATAGAACTGTGCTACCTATGCCTGCTTAGACTTCTCATGAATTTGGTTATTCTTTTATTTGTTAGTACATGCTCAACAAATCATGTATAGAAAATTCAAGTATCCATTATATCCATATACTGTCATTGTTATTGTTCTGCTTTTATATACCTATTATTTAACTTTAATAACTTTTGTGCAGATATTATGTTTCACATTAGAATTTTGATTTCAGTCGGTGTTCACTAGCTAGATGGTTTAAAATAACCCAATATATTCAGTTGTTCTCTCATTAAGTCAACAAAGAGCGGCACAATCAGCCTTTGATTGATTTTGTTCATTTTTAGGTTGTATCAAAGAGATAAAGTTCAAGAGAGAGAATGTGAGAGACATGTTTGGATACTTTTGAGATTAGAAAGAAAAAAAAAAGATATAAGTAATTTTCTCTGAGAATTAATTATTTTTAATTTTATTTTTTTGAGAAATTAATTCAAATAGGCTACACAAAATTTTATAAAAAAAAAAGTTAATAGGATAATATTTTTGTAGTGAAAATAAATAAATAAAGAAATGGCAATGCACCATAAATTGATTAGTGATTACTTGCAATAGGTTAAATAAAATGAAACGCAGATCCTCATTATGATGTTTAGGAAATGCCTCCATCAATCATGAATTCCAGTTGGCTTCATCCAATTTAATTGGGAATGAGAATGTAATACCACATGCCCACGTATTTTTTGTTAAGCATAGCAGCCTTTGGGTATCTCGAAAACTCCCGATATGTCAGAAACTATGTTGCTGCTAAAGCTGCAATGTTATGCAGAACAATCTCCCTGCAACTAGAAATCCTCGCTGCAGTGAGGACCTTCAATGTCAGGACAATATAAAATGATACAGTTTTATTTAAATAGAATCCTACCCTATATTAAACCCTTTCCAGTCATGTTCTTCACCCCAAACCCAAAAACCCTTGCTCCCAACTCCCTCTTCCACCCTCCACTTTCAACCACACTCAATATTACCTCCTTCAAGTTTTAAGGTACCAGATTATTGCTAGATTATGCCCTCTTTCTCTCTATTTGCCTATGTTCTTGGATTGGATGTTATTATTTCTCAATATTGTCAAGTGGAGATATTTTTCCAATGTTCTTTAGAGTTATTTTATTTTAGATATTGGTGTCATTCTCACTCCCTAGAGCTCTCTAAGTGTTGGTATTCCACATTTCACTCTTCCAGGTAAGTGGGTTTGATCCTATGATTTTATTTTAGTCATTAAATATATATTTTAGCATTCTTGAGCATTCATAAAAATTAGAACGTGAGTTTTGATATGATATGGAGTTATATGCATTTTTACAAGAACTAAAAATTATATTTGAAAGCTCTCATGAAAATTATTGTTACAAGAAATGCATGGCACCATGTATCCTTTGATTCAAATCATTATTATATGATTTATTCCATGATTTTAGACTTAATTATGGTGGTGAGAATTAATTATGGATGATGAAAAGAAATACGAAGCATTATGTTTATTTACGAGAATTAAGAGTTGGTGAACGTAGAGTCATAGAACTCCTCTTTATGACTATAGTATGATTTTATAATAAGGAATTACCAAGAGAAATAGAGTTGTGAGTTAACAATAGTCAAATTATTAACCTTAGTATACCAAGAGCCCACAAGGCGCAAATTATGCTTACTCAAATCAATCCATGAGGGACGCGACTCGTGAGGGCCTAATAAAATCTAAAAGAAGTACTTTTGTTTGTGAGGGACTGAGCACCACTTTATAGTTAATAGTTAGTATGTACTTTTATAATTCCTTAGCAAAGTAAATATGTTCTTTTTGTTACTTACAAACCAGTGTTATCACGATTTTTACATATTATATATGTAAATAATGTTTGAGCCTACATTGTTAATTATGTAAATCTCCTTGTTTATTCCATGCACGGTTGTGGTGAGGGTCCACTCCCTGAATTTAAGATAAAACTCATCTCTCCTCTTCTTTTCCCCTTACAAATATAGTTGTTGCATTAGATCCTCCACAGTCTACTCCCCAGTAGCTATAGTTATTCGACTTGGTGAGCTTCAATTCATATTGAAGCATTAATATGTTTTTATAGAGTGCTCCAGTGGCAGGCAGGCAGGGTCCAGACCATATAGATATACTTTTGCATTTTAATTACCATGATTCATTATATATTTAATAACTTTCATAGTTCTTTATATAGAGCAACTCAATATATTTTGTATGACAATTGTAGATTTAGCCTTGATTTATACAAAAAGTTATTCATGTTATTTATGGTTTCAGAAATGCAAGTTAAATTATATTTAGAAGTGCATTTTATGATTTAATTGTGCATATGAAATGACTCAGCGATCACGAGATTTACGTGAGGATGAAATTCATCACGTGCCGATCACGTTTTCAAATAGGGTTATGACTGAGAATGACTGATAAGCATGCTATGATATCCACTGGCTAATGTTGATCATCATGGTCAGGTAAATCAATTTACAAAATAGAGGGCTTCTTGAGCATGCATGCATCATGGATGGGTGCTACTACACGTTACTGTTTCTTTCAAGCAAAAGCAATAGATCTGAACGCATTTGAGCACAGGCGTAAGACTGCAACGAATTATAATGCAATAAATCACAATCATTAGCCTCTCTGCCATCTTCCTGAACTATAATTATTATGGGGCTAAATAGCCAAGAGAATGCTATTTGTTTCTTTTATTTGATTAATTTTTTCGTTTGAGCTTTTAATCGCTCGAAGGCGAAGGAAATGACGTCAACTCACCTCCATGGAGTTGTAACCGACTCATCAAAAAACCTAATAATTTTTGTTTCAGTTATGAAGTGAACTTGATGGTTGATGGTGGGAGTTACACTAATCCATAATTGATTGTGTTGCACTTGTAAAAATTTATTATCTCTTTATTACGAAGAGAAGAGGGCAGTTAAAATCACCATTTTACTATTACTGGCTTTGCGAGGATAATCATAAGAGTTTGCCAATGAATAGCCACATTAAGTGTTCCCAGTTGAGACTCGTAACAATTCTAAACAGAATAAGTATAGTTTAGTGTAATGGCTCGTGCAATCCAATTTAGTTCAAGGATAAAATGTCATTATATTCATTTTGATAAAATATCTTCCCTTTCCAAAAAGAAATAGTTAACATGTTTTCCCATTTCTTTTGACCCGAAGGTTTTTAAACAAATAACCGGATTTTTCTTGCCAATTTGTAATATTTTAAGGCTACGTTTGGTTATGTGATAAAAAAGAGATGAAAATTCTACAAATAAATTTCAAATGTAAAATTATACAGAGTTCATCTGTGAAAATTTTCATCATAATTTTACCTTCCAACCAAACACACTTTAAGTGATCAAAACAAGGACACTGCTTGGGTCAAAGATGAGCACTGAGCAGATTGTATGGTGGCCATTAGCATGAACTACATTGTATTTAGTACCGGAGCAAATTATTATCTTATAGCGATGTATTTTGCTCAAGATAAAGCATGATTGTTCCTTCTCTTTTTTGAGCTATGAGGCCATTAGCATGAACTACATTGTATTTAGTATCTACCCTGAACTGCATTCATGCTCGATATTTAGCCATCTCTGCTTGTCAAATATGAAGTAAATATGGTAAGCAGGTATCTAGAGTCAGAGAAAACTGCATAACCACAGAGGCCCAAGACAACAGAAAGAAACTATTCCAATTTTCAAACCAACCAGAGCTCTCAACATTTTAGTATGATACAAAATGAGAGTTTCCCTCTTACAACCAAAAATGAAATGAGAGTTGCCCGTAAGCAAACCAAAATTGGTGGAACTGGGATGAAGTAAGGAGTCATTTTACAAAGGATCAGGACAGAAACATAGCCGCATGTATGCAATACAGAGTCAAAATCTGGATTATACAGATACAGGAAACATAAAATAACCTGGTCAATTACAGAGAGTACAATTTAGATCTCAGAAGTCAGAAAACAGCCAAGAAGAACAGTCACCTTCACCTTCCCCTACGATCACGGTCATGACGCCGTTCTCTGCCACCACGTCCTCTTCCTCCTTGACGCTTCCCCCGTAGTTGATGGGCAGCGCCAGCATTTGGCTGCATCTCTTCAGGCAAGGGAAGAATATGCTCCACACATTTGCGGAAGCTAAAATCTTCGACAGATTCATCCTCCCTGATGAAGAAGAACCACCTAGTTTGCCACATAGGGTGCTTGCGGACTTGGAAAGCACGGATTCCTCCACCAAACTCCTCATCATGATCTATGTCGCCCTTCTTCAGCAATTCCAACAGCATTACATGTTCATACTGAATCATACACACAAACAAAAACAACCCATAACGGAATTCAGTAAGGACTGTTTTAAACCCCCCAATTTAAAACAAACATTTGATGGCAATGATGAATTTACATGCAGTTCAATCAATCCTGAAATGTTAGACCCTAGAGATCAATCAGTCATACTGAATTATCATATCAATTTTATTTTTCTTGGTGACTAATTGTCTTATTGTCACTTGACATTTTGAGGGCACTGAGAACCATTTCGTATGATGCAAGGACATTTCAGAATAGTGAACGTAATCATACCAGATACTTTACTGATCATACACATACTCATAATTATATTTTACTGATTTAAGTATCTCCATATCATAATTTATGTCGTACTACAAGTATCCGTGCAACATAGACCATTTCATAAACCCACGCATGATAATTTACCCAGTTTATCCTAATGCACCTCTGGAATCTTTTTTTTTTTTCAAGAAAAATGGGAAACATGATATAATTTCAGTGAAATTAAACATTAAACCCAATGTGTATGCAAAATCATAAATAAAGATGCATAGACATGATTTATTGTTATTTTAGTGGCAAGAAAGGGGTTTGGTTTGAGAATTGAACCTTGTTAACATTGAGATTAAGGGGCCAGGTATGAAGAAACTTGAAGAAGTAATCGAACATCCCCACCGAAGACTCAAAAGTTTTGTATCCCAATTTTAGTGGACCTGATGGTTTCTTCTCTCCTTCTTCCTCTTCTTCTGATTCTACTTCTTCTACTGCTTCTTGCTCTTTATTCTCCTTTTCTTCTTGCTCCTTCTCCTCTTCTACCTTCTGCTTCTTGGAAGCAGCGTTATCGTCCTGGGGCTCGTCGTCTTCGTCGTCCTCGTCCTCTTCTCGACCACGCTTCTGCTTCTTGGAAGCAACGTTGACGTTCCGAGGCTCCTCCTCCTCCTCTCGAGGTCGCTTTTGCTTGGACGGGGCGTCCGGTGCGGCGGGCTCAGCGCTCTCGACAACCATGTCTTCGGCGGCGTCGGTGGTGTTGGGGTTGTCGGAGACTTGTTCTTCCGGTGCGGTGGTTTCCGCCATTGATGAGGGAGGAGGTTTAACTAAACCCTAGCTTCCGATTTTGATCGCGATTTCGTAGCGGGATTGTCCTTTTTTGTCTTTCTCTTCTTTTTTTTTCTTTTCACTTTTTCAGACACCAACTGTTCCGAACGATGCGTTTAAGCAGAGGTCAACATTTTGGTTAAGGACACGCTTTTTTTGTTTTTGGTCAAAGATTCCCTTTTATTTTTATTTTTATATTTTTGGTCTGGTCAATATTTGGGTCATTTTTTTTTATATTGGTTTTGAAGTTATAATATGCCTTTGTATAGGTTTAAGAATGAATTTATACATAGTGTGATGTCAGTAAAATCTTACAACTTCCAATTTTTCCAAAACCTGTAAAAGAAAAATCTCGCCACTCCTATTTTTTCAAAACTGGAAAAGGAATTTAAAAAAAAATCTCGCCACACCCTATATATAATAGTGGTAGTGGCGAGATTTTAGTCTGTTATTTCTACATGACAATGAGCGTGGGACCCGCTTAAAGAATCTCGCCACATCCAAGATTTTAGAGGGAATCTTGCCAGTGGCGAGATTTCAGTGAGAATCTTATTAGTGACCAGATTTAAAAACATATTAAAATATTAGAATATGTCTATATTAAGCCTCTTTCGTCCCTTCTTGTCTCATTTCATTCAGTAGTTGGCTTTTAAAATCTGAAAGAGAGTTGTCTGTATTTTTACATAGAGTGAGGTAGAGTAAAAAAAAAAGGGTACAATGTATATGAAAATTAGGTAGCTCATTCTCTTCTTTCTTTTAATTATTTCAGTTTGCGATTTCAGTTTATATTTTTTATTTCTAATCTCAAAAGAAATTTTATTTGGGTCACAATTGGTCACCTATTCCTTCTTCTCCACCCAGCTGTTTATGATGTGTTACTGAGTTTTCTGTGTCGGTGAGTTCTCCATGTTGGTAAACCTATAACAGAAACAAGCTACAGTATCTGTGTGTGTAAAAAAAAAAAGTGTTCTGTGCTAGAGAAAAAAAGTGTTCTGTGAGAGAAAAAAATATTAAAAGAGTAGAGTAAGAAAAATTGATAAAAATGGATGGTACGGCAAATATAATAGTATATTTCAATGGGAATATTGTTACAAATACGAGTGAAGGTGTCACATTTGTATGTGAGAATCCAACATGTTTTTTTATTCCTTGCACTATGTCATTTAAGGAGTTAGAGAATGGTCTTAAACAAAGTATAGATCCTGAAACTCCAAAAACAAGGGAGAAAATAACATACAGGTGTCCGGTATCAATTTTTGGCGAGTTCACTCAGTATCAAGCAATTGCAATCAGCAATGATGACCACATGTAACAAATGTTTCAAATATATCACCAGCATCGAGCAAAAATATCGGCTATTGAGTTGTATGTTGATTTCAAAGAAATGGGTCCTATCTTTTACCATCAAGTTGACAATGAAGAGGAAGAGGCTCACCCGAACACATTTCCAGAAGGAGAAGCATAATGGGAAGGAAACAATAGTAAAAGTGATGAGGGGGAATTTGCAGAAGAGTATGAAAATAGTGATAGCGGTGCTGATGATATGGAACTAGATGATGAAGCAGATAGTGAGAATGTATCAAATACAGTTGCTATTCAACATCCGTTCAGGGAGCCATCCTTCATGCGTTCTTTAGATCTCGGAGCTATGAATGCACCCGAGTTTCCAGAGTATGCCGGTATGTAGATATTTATGGTGATTCATCATAATAGATATCTTTAGAAAAAGATTATATTTGATGCATGTTTATTATTATATTACTATTATATTATTTTCACTTTTTGTAATTCAAGTTATTATTATAGTGTTTTGTTGTATTTATTAATTTTATGTTTGATTAATTTAATTTAATTTTAATTTGGTGGAACGTTATTCTTTTTCATAAGGCTTGTATATTTTTTATTTTGTCCTATGTTATATATATTAAATACACGTATAGTTCACTGTTTTGTTGCTGTTATTTTATTTCTGCTTATTGTTTACTTTTTATTTACTTTCTTTTTAACTTATTAGTTGTTTTTTTATTTCATATTGTGTTTCGTAGGTGCCCCTCCTGTTAGTAATGGTGAATTTTGTATTGGAATGCAATTTAGTGATAGAGAGGCTGTTATACGAGCAATTAAAAAGTATAGTATTTCTAAATGAGTGGATTATAAAATGTATGAGTCAGAACCTTTGACGTTTTATGCTAAATGCACTCGGTATGGGGCGGGTTGTCAATGGCTTATTAGGGCTAGCTTCAGGAAGAATAAATACTTTTAGGAAATCAGGAAGTACAATGGCCCATACACATGAAATGGTGGGTGCTGTGGGAATGGCTGGTATAGTGGGAATAGCGGGCACTGTGGTAATGGATGGTACAGTGGGAATGGCGGGTTATGATATGGGAATGGCTGCTCGTAAGGGAACGGTCGGTGCTCATGGTGTGGCGGATCATGGTGTGGTACCTCATGGTGTGGTGGCTCATAGTGGTAGGGAATTGGATGGTGCTCGGGAATTAACTGGTGTTGGGGGATTGGCTGCTGGTGTATATGGAGGGACAACCATAACCAATTTATTGCGTATTGTATATACCAATTATGATATTCATTTGAAGGAACATATTGATTAGTGGGTTGTCTCTGTAGTAGACATTGATAACGGGTCTCCCACAATGTGATCCACTCATGATGAGTTGGTTTTCTTCCTTACAAATCTTTATTATGTGATTGCCCCATATTACAAGGTGGAAGAGGAATCTGCTGATCAAGTCCAAATTGGCGCATCACACGATCAGAAGCATGCCACTCTATGACCTCAAAACATATAAGTGGGTTCATAGTTGACCATATCATACGCTCAACCTGCACATCATCTGGAATATAAGCATCAATCACTGGATCCATATATGGTTGCTACACAAACTGCATTAATAAAAAATTACATGAGTTCCAAATAATATTTAATTTGATGGTAACAGAAATTCTTTGATATATTAATGTTTAGCTTATGAAATTCCATTTGATCTAATGCAAGTCTAATGGTAGGGATATTATTGTATGGCACAGCGAGGCATGATCTAATCCTTGATAAAGCACAGCGAGGCATGCCAAGCCCCAACTGTACCATCTAATTTCATCCAAATTTTGAATAAGTTGCAAGAACTTCCCGTGAACCATGCTTGTACTTTTATTTGGCATTAAGAAATGCCCCAATAAAGCTAATATATAACTACGAACATTAAATGCTATTTGCTCATCAGAATTTGTTTCAAGCCTATTTATATGATACGAAAGCCAATCAAATTTTATTTCTCTTGCCACAACATTGGTCACATCTGGACGACCACCAAGCAGTTGTTCGCACATATTCCGAAGAACTGTGGTCGTGCCATTAGTAAATCTTATGACCGGTAAACCATCTATGCGAAGTCTTAGTAAAATGGCAACATCCTCCAATGTCACCAAGCACTCCCCAACTGGAAGGTGAAATGTGTAAGTTTCTGGTTGTCACCTTTCTACCAAAGTACTTATTAAAGGTCTATCTATCTCTATTTCAGAAATCTAATAAACGCGGTAGAGACCAGCTTGTCGTAAATGCTCGTGTATCTTCACTTTTGGTAACTTTATGTATAAGTGACAAGGCCGCAATAATTCTCTTTCCTGTTACAAATAATAAATTTTTCACTCATTAGGAATAAAGTATTATTTATAATATTTATTATCTTTTTTATGGGCATGTTACCCATTACATGAAAGTAAAATATGAATAACAATTAAATTTAAATCTTTTAATAAAAAAGGAATACTACAATAGAAATTGCAAATAAAAAAATTAAATAATATTTTTACTAAAGCTTAATAATTACTATAATAGAAATTGTAGATAAAAAATAAAATTAAATAATATTTTTACTAAAACTTAAGCATTACTGTAATAGAAATTGTAAATTAAAAATAAATTTAAATAATATTTTTACTAAAACTTAAGCATTACCGTAATAGAATTTGCAAATAAAAAATAAAATAAGATAATATTTTTACTAAAACTTAAGCATTACTTTAATAGAAATTGTAAATAAAAACTAAAATCAAATCATGTTTTTACTAAAACTTAATCATTACTATAATAGAATTTGCAAATAAAAAAAATTAAATAATATTTTTACTAAAACTTAAACATTACTGTAATAGAAATTACAAATAAAAAATAAAACAAGATAATATTTTTACTAAAACTTAAGCATTACTGTAATAGAAATTGAAAATAAAAAATATTAAATAATATTTTTACTAAAACTTAAGCATTACTGTAATAGAAATTGCAAATAAAAAATAAAATTAAATAACATTTTTACTAAAACTTAAGCATTACTGTGATATAAATTGCAAATAAAAATAAAATTAAATAATATTTTTATTAAAACTTAAACATTACTGTAATAGAAATTACAAATAAAAAAATAAAATTAAACAATATTTTTCTAAAACTTAAGCATTACTGTAATAGAAATTGCAAATAAAAAATAAAATAAAATAATATTTTTCTAAAACTTAAGCATTACTGTAATAGAAATTGTAAATAAAAAATAAAATTAAATAAAATTTGTCTAAAACTTAAGCATAAAACATAAATACTGTAATGGAAATTACAAATAAAAATAAGAATAAATAATATTTTTATTAAAATTTAAGTATAAAACACTTACAATATTTTGACGAATTTGCTCAGATAAATGCTCATTCGAAATCACCGTTCTATCATATGCTATTTTTTTTAACACTATAAATAAATAAAAAAATTTGCTCTCGACACAGAAGCTCTCAATTGAACAAAAGCCCTTCAAACACTCACATACAATGCTTCCAACTCGCTTGCTTGGACTCCTCTTTCCCATCTTCTAAATTTATAGATGTAATGCTGCTTCCCGACATGAGAAGATGGAGTTGCAGGGGCTGAAATGTCGCCACCCACGCTATTCCCTCTGAAATCTCGGCTCTCACGAGATTTTGATTATGCTCTCCCCCTGCTTGACACGTGCTTGGCGGGGTTGACTCCTGATGGACAGACACGACATCTGCTTGCTCTCCATTGTCCGCTTTGCACTGTTGCTTCATGTGGTCCTTCTCACCATTGTCTGCACGCTCTTTTGCTTTGCTCCACGTGAAACAATTGTGAAGAATTATTATTGCCAGTGGTCTACTTCTCTCCATTTGTGAAAGAATTGCTTTTTCCACTATTGGTTCATGTCAAAGTAATCTCGTGGACCACGAGATTTTTTTTTTCTGACATGTAAATCACGCCTTGGGCGTGATTTGTAGTCCACATTTTGGTAATATTTACTCAAAATCAATATCAATGAAAATAATTAACTCAGTGTCCATATAAAAACTAATTTCCCTCAATATTTTGGTTTAGAGCGCTGAGACGCCAATTATTTTCCTATAATAACTGCCTTGTTGGGATTATACAGGTTTAGGCCCATTTAACAACCACCTTGGGCCTATGATTTTTGCTTGATTCAATGGTTAAATAACAAGGAAAAAAGACGCATTAAAAATTGACAAAATCTTGACCCAAAAATAATAATAATAATAATAAATAAAGAACAGTTATTGACCAAAAAAAAAAAAAATCAAAGAGATTTAGGGGCATTTGGTTTGGATTCTTTGAAGTGAAAGTTATTTTTTTCTACCAAAAGAATCACTTTATATATATTTAGATAATTTCTAAAATACAATCAGAAAGTTTTTGAATTCATTGAAAAACTTTTCTTTTTGCCTTATTACTTACTTATTGATACCCATTATGTCTTTATATTTGAATTATTAAATTGATATTAAGTACATTTCTCCTTCCATTTCAGAATAGCAGTCAAAAGCCAAATAACACATTTAAAAAAAATAAAAAAATATCTTGATAAATGAAAAAATTATATAAATTGACAAAACTATTCTTATATATTCATTATTACTTATCTTTGTAAATATATTGATTAATTAACTAATTTATTTATATTAAGGATATAAAAGGAAGAAAAAATAATTAATACTATTTAGATATCATAAATAGACAAATATTCTGAAATACAAAAAAGTGAAAAAATGATAGTTATTCTCAAACGGACGGAGTAATTTGGTATAACTCCTATGCAAATGTTAGTATCTTCTAGTTGGCAACAGACATAATATTTTGCTATGGACATCCCAAGGTCTCAAAGCGGCTAATGGAAAACAAGGAATATTTTGATACTTACTTATCTTCCAAGAGATTATTTGAACCTTCAACCATTGCCATGCCCGTAAAAGTTTTCATAGTGACATGCTTGATCTATCAATGAGGCATGCAGCATGGTAGATGGCGGTGCTTCCAAGTTCCAAATCTCTCAATACTAGCAGCTGCATTTGGAGAACTTTCTTTTCTGATACTAGCTGCTATTGGTATACTTCATGTTTTACTCTCTAGAAATATCACTTTTGCTCACCTATTCATGAATTACAAACCATGCTCTGCGTTTATTTACTTATTTGATCGTCTTATTTACCCTTTTGGAGTTGTATCAAATCTATTGGTATTACTTCTATGTATACAGTTTTTATCTTTTAATTTGCTGTGAGTATGGACTGCATTACTGCACTTTAGCTCTATTTCCTCTTTGTCATACTTAAGACTGTACGCTCATGCACAATAGGCAATTCACATCTGCATGAGAGGAAGGTTGATCTTCTTTCATGCAAGCAGTTCATCTTTTGAGTGTTCAGTCCTTCCATAACATCAAGATATTCAAGTACAATGTATAAAATTTAGCTAGTGGGAGATCTTTACCCTTTTTTGTTGATTAATCATTGTAGTCAATATCATTGTAAGAGGAGACAACAATGGGGACCAGGACCACTATAACAGATTGTAGGTTGTAGCAATGAAGAGAAAACTGGACCAGGCATCAAACTGGTCAAAGTATTAGTTCAGAAGTTTAGAGATCCAACTAGTTTAATCGGGATTTAACCGAAATATAATAAAAAATATATGCATATGATTAATTAGAATTTTAAAAAAATTAAATCATTAACACTAACATAATCAATATTAAAAAAAGGTATATTCATAGGTCTATAAAAATTAACATAATTCATTTAAAATTTCTCTAGTCTCAGTTTTATAACATGGTCACAAAGTATTTGAAAACAATATTTGTTGGTAACCAATTAGGCCTATGGTGAACAGCCTGTGAATGATAGAGAGAAAAGAATAATAACCCAATAATTTTATTAGTGCCCTTCTTTACTTCTATTTTTTTCATTTTGGCTCTATACTTACCTTAAAATATCAGTATTTAAACTTTGAAAAAAACAAAAGTTCAAAACCGATTTAACCGGTCTAGTTCACCGATTTTCCCGACTTTTCCCGATTTTCCTTCGTTCTTAACCGGTTTTGACTTCCCCTAATTTTTGAAACTTAACCGGACCGATTAGGTATCCGGTTCCCTGTTGGACTGGTTGGTCCGGTCCAGTTTTCTCGTCCATGGGTTGTGCCATTAACTAGTGCTTTTCCCTTACCAATTTGAGCTTGATTCTTCTTGCTTTTGTGGGTCAAAACAAGTATATCGGGAGTTGACTATGAACTTAGAACAAGCTATGTCAGTATGCCACATCCCTCTCTAATTATGTTTCCTTGTTTTTTGATCATGACACGATGAAACTTATGAATTCACTTGTCCATTGGATTTGGATCCAAAAATGTATAAGATTGAAAAAGAAAAAAAAAAAGATAGAAAAAGGAGATGTACGAGGATCCACGCTAGAAAAGAGTTGAGGGTGGTTATCATGGATAAGCTACAAAAAAAGATTAAATAAAGGAATAAGATGGCCACTTTTGGAGGTTAAGAAACATTTTCTTTAAATTTGAATGGAGGATTTGGGAGCTACGCGATCCATAGAGAGGTAAGAAAAAAGCCTAAAAGGAATTCCATTGAGCACAAGAAACCGAGACTTACAATTTTCGTTTGCATGGAGTGAAGAGCTTGGAATTCTAAAGAGAGTTTTGCATGAAGAAAGTGCTGGGAACATAAAAGACAGTTATTGGTTTTTTTTTTTTTTTCTCCTGGGAATGGAACAATGTTGCCCTTCATGTCCCTTTCTCCACAATAAAACCTGATAATATAAGAGACATTGATGTAATGTAACCGGAATAAAATAAACCCGGAAAGCTGCTGGTTCAATGAAGCAATATGCATAGAATGTCTTCAAGATATGACACATGGACATGTCAGCAAGTTAAGATGACGTGGCGGATAATAAAGTGATCAAGACACTCAGTTCAGTTTTTGTTTGATAAAAAAGGAGCAAGGCAAACGACTAGGGGATGTAGGGAAACAGAATGAAAAGACACTTGGCTTCCCAAGGGTATTGTTCCAACTAACTTTTATTCGAACCACTCGTTATCTTCTAAAACAGGCTTATATATATTTGCTTCTATAGCATGCTTATGATTGAGGTGAATCTAGAACTTCCCTACATTTTCTGAGCTTCTCATGCTTTATGCTTTTACTCTTCCAAGTCCTATACAGAAGATAACTTGCAGGTGTGAGTAAAAGGAATAGAGGAGCTACAATAGCAGATACATTACCTATCTCTATCTGCTATTCTTTGCTTCAAATATAGAAGTTTCTGTTATTCTAAGCTTTCCGCAGCAGAAAAAAGAACATAGTCTATTGACTCTTAGAGGGTTCCTTGTTTTAGTTTGTGTTGGGATTTTAGCTTCAAAGTCATTTAAGGTTTCTGGCCTAAGAAGCAAAGATCTTGTTCTGAGGTGGGACAAGGGACACTTGCCATTTGTTGTTGTTAGAAGCTTTCGTATCCTAAAGGCTGTTTCAATGGAGGATTTGCAATCAAGGCTGGATGTGGCTTCTTCTCCTTCAGTGTTCTTTGATCCTAACCAATCAAACAAGAGGACAGTTAGAAAAGGATCAGACCCAATTCACAACAGATGTTGATGACGTGCTTCGGCTATGTCTATGTCCTTTACTATGCTGAGAAATGACAAGAGAATTTCCGATGGAAAGACAAAAATAGTGGTTCTTTGCTTCCTGAATCATTCTTAATGAGGTTGGCTGCTTTTCTACGTATTTACTATGCTGAAGCTCATATTTGAGCCAGCAGTTTCTAAGGGTAGAGAAATCGTAGGAATTGACCAATAGCTGGATGGTTGAAGATCTTGTTAGTTCATTTGAATATAGTTCATTTGAATTTTTTTCGCCATATGAACAGATCGAATATATATTATGGATTTTGTTCTGTTGATACTTGTGCTTGTTCTCCCAGCATTATAGAACAAATTGTTATTTGTTATGAGAAATACACATTCAATCAAAACATTGCATGTGGCACACCAATCAAATATATATAATCAGATTAACTTTATAAACTTCGAAGTAAGATTTAATTATTAGATATATTACTGTCAAAGTAAGAGAATTTCTTAGTTTGGTGATTCTTGTTCCTGTATAGTCAGTTGCCACTTCCTATGGACGGTCATCACAATGTCTTGGCCCATTTCACTCCTTTGCTTATTCCATGCTTGCATTAATTAACAAAATTAAGGTGCCGTTCCCACTTGAAAACCATAAATTTCTGCACATTTCCAATCCATACGGCCATGGACATTTAACAAAATTGCACGTTGATGGTAATTAAACACAAGGCAAAGCATGGATAATGCATATAATGCTCAACAATAAAATCGTTATACACTTAAAAAGCACTAAGTTTTGTGAATAAAATTAGAAGAGTAACCCCTTTGTTGTGTTATATTTATCTAGTTGCTGGTACTTGTGACTGATTATTGTTTTGAGTCTCCATACAAATTCTAATGGATGAAAATGCATGGGTACAATATGGTAGGTATGCTTGCTCTTTTCGACTATCTTCTTTTCATCAAGAAGATAAAAGTGATTCAGTGAAAATAGTGAAAAGAGAGAGGAGGAAGCTTGTTATATCAAACCAGGTCCCGGTCTCTTCCTCCTGATGTGCTGAATAAGACCAAGGTCAATAGACACCACCAACAAACCATGAGGTGTGGCGTGGTGGTAGCTCACCTTGTCCCTTAACCATGTGGTCCAAGGTTCGATCTTTGCCCATGGGAATGGAGACACATTTCATGGCCAGCCGTTTACCTCTTCGGAGAGCTCCTGCGGCGAGGGGGATTAGTCACTGTTAACGGCGGTGGATACCCTGATTTCGATTAAAAAAAAAATAGACACCACCAACTTAACAAAATCTATCTTTATCAATCTGTAATGCCTGGTGTACATGTGTCAGTAGATAAGTTCCGGGTGATCCTAAGGTCTCCCGAGACACACCCATGTTATCGGGTTTGGGTTTTTGCTAAGTTTGGAACCCTACACCTCAATGGAGGGCTATATGTTAGAGTCATTTTCTTGGGATCAAAAGTCTCGGTAATTGCTCTCTAGATGGATATGAATTGAAGAGTGATTTTTAATAAATTTTAGAAAACCTCTAGATGTTTCATTTCTAACCCCCAAGTTTAAAAAATTTCCGGACTTCCGGATTTTGAACTAAAACTCAAAAATGAGATTTTGATTGGTTAGGTTTTTGATTTTTTTGATATTTTATTTGAATCCAAATGGGGGGTATTTCCTTATTTACATTTATGTTTTATATTTCCTTATTTAACTTAAAGTAAATAAATGTAAATAACCATGACAGTAATGTGTCTAGTGTTATATTAGAATCAAACATATCAGAAAAATGTTACTGATATGAGCTGAAGCCATGACAGCAACGTGCTGCTGTCCACGGCTGGGTTTCATGCAAGCAAAACTATTGGTTTTGCTGTCCACGGCTGGAGTTTCATAGAGGTTGCATGTGCTGTTGGACCTTGTTGTCCACGGCTGTTAGGCTTTGCTGTCCATAGCTGGTGTTGCTGCCCACAGCTAGTTTTGTTGCCCACAGCTGGCTAATTTGCTATCCACGGCTAGAGAGTTTGCTGTCCACGGCTAGGAAAATTTAGAGAAATAGTGCTAGTACATGATGACAGCAAAATGACAGCAAAATGACAGCAAAGTGCTTGATGACAATAGTATTTTGCTGTCATAGAGTTCTTTTCACAGCTGTGAAGGAGTTTCCACAGCTGTGAAGGAGTTCCCACAGCTGGGAAAGAGTTCCCACAGCTGGGAATGACTTCCCACAGCTGGGAATGACTTCCCACAGCTGGGAATGACTTCCCACAGCAGAGAAGGAGTTCTCACAGCTGAGAATGAGTTATCACAGCTGAGGATGAGTTTCCACAGCTGAGCATAAGCTTCCACAGCTAGGAATGAGTTTCTCACAACTGAGGATAAGTTTCCACCACTGGGAATATAATTCCACAGCTGTAACAAGTTTGTCACAGCTGAGGCCATAAGTGCACAGTACCCCCTAAGTGCACAGTACCCCCATATTAAAAACGCGAATGAAGGGTTAAAACCTTTCCCCCTCATTTTCCTTCCATTTTCCTTCAAACCAGAAACCATCCCCTCTCTTTTTCTTCTTCAACCCCATTCCTACCTAGCTCCCATAAGTCATCAAGGTGAGTATATATTATAAGATCCTGTCTCCATTTTTGTCATTTTTGCATATTCTCGAAATGAGCATTTTTATTTCTCTCTTTTTGTCAAGTGGGGGTGCTCCCCCAATATGGTTAGGGCTATATTAGAGTTATTTAGATGTTGATAAATTTTAATACTGAGTTTATTGGTTATTTTAGTCGACGTGATGCCTCTCCCTGCTCCCCGAAGCTCAGTTAGAGTTGACGTAGTGTCTCCCTCCCTTCCAGGTGAGTGGGTTCAGATCCTATGACCCTTATATTGGTAATTAGAGTTAGTCTCTTTAGTCTCTTTAAATCATAACATGATTTTCTTGATTTTGGATAATAACTTAAGAGATTTGAGTTTATGATTGGTTATCGAAATTATTGGAAGAGCTTTTTTTCAACATGAGCATGAAATATTTATTTTAATATAAATTCATGGGACCATTATTGATGAAAATGATTTTATCAAAAAGCTAGAATATGAGTGTAACTTGATTTAGAGACTTTATAAATTTTCCCCATTAATGCTAAGATTTATTTAATTATATATTATGAAGTTTTATGCTTAGAGAAAAGCTTAAAGCAGAGATTTAGAGAAAATAACATATTTTATAAATTAGATACCAAACGATAACTACAGAAAAATAGACAGTGAGTTAACGGCTGAGTCGATCGTTAACCTTGGTACTAAGTTGTCCAAAAGGACAATCTCACAGAGCAAAGAATGGAACCTAGTTAGGTGTCCAATTTGGATCCCAGAGATTAGAGAAATTGTTATGTCATGGTTGACATGCATAACCAGAGAAATTATATTTTGTTATGCAAGGCATAACCAGAGATTTTTGTTGCTCTAATAGATTTTTGTTATTTATGTTTTACCAAAGAAATTCTACTTTTATTTCCTTTATGACATCATGTATATGAAAATGATTAGAGTTAACGTACTAACCAGTTTTGATGATTTTTTTGTGTATATATATATATTTATCCTTGTTGTTATCCCATGAAGGGGTTATGGGTGGGGACCTACTCACTGAGTTTTAGATGAAACTCACCCCTCTCCCTTTTCCATTTCAGATACATTAGCTGTTGCGGGTCCTTCTCAGCCACCTCCTCCCTAGCAATAGAGTTTTCAGTTGGTGAGCTTCACTCGGAATGAAGTATCTTTTGCATTTTGTATAGTGACAGAGTGCTCTAGTATATATTGCGGGCAGGGTCCCGGACCATAGAGATATTTGCATTGATTCATTATTATTATTTTGTATTCACATGATTATGGCTCATAGATTTATTGTATAGAGAGCAACTCTTACATTTTGTATTACAGAGATATATTTAGAGTTTTAAATATTTTATGTTGTTGATAAAGAACACGATTTCAAAGAGTTAAAGTTTTATCAGAGACGAAATGATAATTATTATTTGGAATTTATTATTAAATTATGCATATAGAAAGACTCAGAGGTCACGAGGCTTATGTGGGGATGAGATTCCTCACGTGCCGATCACGTTCCCAAGTCGGGTCGTGACACAGTCATAACAAGAAGCTGAGATCTCTGCTATCTATTCTTTTTGGGACTTTACTAAAAGGTCTTACATGTAGGCTCCTTCCATGGAATGACTTAATTTTATCCAGGGAAAAAGACGATTAAAAACTCTTATTATAATCACCGAACTTTAGTACCTGTTTCCCAAAATCTAATCCTGGTCATAAGCCTGATTTTGGGTAGAGTAGCATAAAATGAAACTGTAGGTGAAATAATGTTCAGTTTCAAGGACATTTGAGTCCTCCACGCTCGGTCTTCAATTGTTGTAGCAGTGGCACACGGCCTTGTTCCATAGAAGCCAGGAGGAACACACAGGCACTTGGTACAACATTTTTAGCAACAGAACATGCATGGCCTGTGGTACTGTGTCTTGCTACATCTTCTCGAGCACTCACATGGGCACTCTGATAATAGTCAATTTCATAAATGAAAACTACTTAGATTGTTTGATCATTAGCTCCAACAACTTTTAAGATCCATGATGAACAATACAATACATCTTGGTGTGCACAATGGAGATATGATTAGCGTCATAGCTCTTTAGACTCCCAGGTCCATGATTGCCCTGAACATTAATCTAAAACATAACCAAGTTTAAATTCTATGGAATAAAGAGCAATGATATTTACGCATATAACATTTGTGGAACACACGCTCTCCATCCACTGATAGATGGGAGTATATCGGCACAATATCTCATAAATGTTAAATGTTATGTACAAACAACATTTCTTAATCTGGAGTACCCTGAAACTGAGTGGGAGGAGCTAAAAACAAAGGAGAAGGAACTCACACCGTCTAAATGACACTGAGCAGTATCTTCTACCATAACCTACAAATATAGAAAGTAAAAAGCTTAAAGCAATGTTTTTCTTCAGTGCATTAATAATTCGCCAATGGTTCATACATGTTAGGAGAGGACTAACCTGGGTTGTGATCATGGAAATGCCAAGGAGTGCCACAAGCAGAACATGGACAATGTTGGCCATCGTTGCTTTTGGTTTGCTTCAGATGCAGGAGTTTGTAATTCAGTATAATTCTATGATGGGCTATAAATATATGCAGTTGAATTCGAAGGAATCAGATTGGATAAATGGAGTTTCGGATTCTGCAATGTATCATACAATAACATAATGTTTGTTTCCATCATAAGGTGTCCTTTTGCACTTATACGTGCACCCTTCAAGAATCTTCGTTATCTATGGTTCACGTTTTTCTGAATGCAATTCAGAGAAAGGAAAGGAAATAAACTATCTCATAGTTGGCTAAGCATGCATAAGATCGTGTTAAAAGGCAAAAATAGGCCTACAGTTGAATATAACGGATACAGACAGGGCAGAGTTACTCTTTGCTTGTTTCAAGAGGAGGAAAAATAAAAAAGAATAAAGAAAAGGACATAGCGAAGAAAGAAAAAAGAGGAGGCAGGACCCATAAAAAACTCTCTCCATAAGAGGCGATAAAAACTGATTTGAGGGAGAGATTATTGGAAAAATTTCTGTTATATCCTCTTTCTAAGCCATGCACGTTCACCCCTTCTGTTCTTCAAACCTTTTATATTAGTATTTCACATTTACAATCACCAACCCGTGTATATTTTTTTTTTTCTTAAGAAAAAAAAAGGATTTTCATCTTATGCTGGAAAAGTATTTCATCTTATCCTGAAAAGGTTAGAGGCTGTCTTTTGAGGGAAAAAGAAACTAAAACAATAATATATTTTATCAGCTGTTGAACTTTATTATTTAACTGTACATAATATTTAAATTTATATGATTATTTAATTTTGAGTCATCTTGATCCCAACTTGATCATTAATTAGGTCATAATAAAATTGAGTTTGCATGAAAAAAGAATTGCCTAATTAAAATACAACGTCAAAATTGGATAGTTTGATTTTTGTCTGAAAAATGGAGAGGTTAAACTTCATTCATGAACATCCTTAGTGGAGTTTATGGGACTTATTAACTTGATGAACTTGAAAATTCAACCCGAATCATTGACTTGTATAAGACTAAATATATTCAAGCTTCTTAAAAATTTTATCCATTTAATAATATATATGTGATTTATAATATTAAATACTTTACAAATCACAATTAATAGTGAAATTTTGTAAAGCCAATGTTCTCCATCACATTTTAATCCGGCATAAGCTGTCGCTACTTTTTGTCCTTTCA
Organism: Dalbergia cultrata; assembly: GCA_031216105.1. Taxonomy (NCBI): domain Eukaryota; kingdom Viridiplantae; phylum Streptophyta; class Magnoliopsida; order Fabales; family Fabaceae; genus Dalbergia; species Dalbergia cultrata. Next base: position 50,954,417 of record CM062347.1, on the reverse strand, counting down.
AGGCATAACGATAATAAGGCGACAGCTGGTCCTGGCTGGCTGGGCAGATTGCGCCGTCGTGCTCTGTGCTGCTACCATCCGACAGCGTGGCCCGTACCGCCCAAAAATTGATAGGCCCATATAACCTTCGTAATATGTTGTATGAGTTTTTATGTTCATCTGATCCAAGTAAAGGTTACCAACAGCCATACAAAGGCGACAATTGTGACTCAGACCCAAAAAAGAAAAATAATTTATAACAAAAATAAAAATTGACTAGTATGAGTCAGACCATTAAAAAAGATATAATATTAATAAAAATAGAATAAAATATCATTTCGGTCGTTATATACACGTGACATAATTTTCAATTAGGTATTTGCAAAAAAAAAAAAAAAAAAAAACTGCTTTTAAAGCAATCTTTGTATATATGCAGCTTCTTTTCAAACAAGTTTCTATCTTTCATGATAGTATATCATTTATTACATAATAATTAATTAAATAAGTAAAATAGTTATATAATATTTTATTAAGAATAATTACAGTCACCTCTCCTGAGATTCATGAAAACTACACTTATCCCCCTTAAGATTTTAAAATTACACCAACCTCCCTTCAACCTTAACAGGACTTAACACCACTGATTGAAATCACATTTCTAACCTCCAATACTCAAAGAAACACAAATGTTCTTGTTCGCACCTCAACCTGACCCAGCCTTCATCCTAAACCCATTGCGTCTAACTCCGTTGCCTTCATCATTATGATGCCTCTGCCATTACAATCACAACAACCACTGCTGTCGTCTGCTGCAAATAACTACAAGCCACTGTTGTCTCAGCCGTTAGCCACCTTGCATGGCCTTCCATCTCAGCCAACCGCCATGAACCTACCTCCATCATCGTGCCCCACGTCGATGCCACATAGCCCCACGACAACACCAGGCAAAGCACCTTTGTCAAGTTGAGGTGCGAACAAGCACGACAAAGCAAAGCGACCACAATACTCTGCTGTCAACCCCTCGTCGGAAATCACCTACTCCACTGCTTTCCAACTCGTTAAAGCTCCAGATCTAGAAGCTCAGCTACCTCTTCTGGAATGCCTGCATAGACATCTCCAACATCGCTGCCATTGTCCACTTCTCCTCCGCCATTACCATCGCTTCCAAAAAAATCGTGCTGAACTCTGGCACACCGTTGTGGACCTCCTCTCCATCTCCAACAACATTGCTAGCATGCCCTTTCCAACGATCAAGATTCCGTTGTTCTACCACAAAACTAGCCTAATCCAGCATAATCTCTACAGGTTTGATCTCGCCTTCGAATCTTTAGTGATGAAGTGAGAAATTAGGGGAAAGAATAGATATGTTTCTTTGAATATTGTGGGGTAGAAATGTCATTTCAATTAATGGCGTTAAGTTCTATTACGGTTGAAGGGAGGTTAGTGTAATTTTAAAATCTAGAACGGGGTGAACGTAATTTTCATGGACTTCGAGGGAGGTAGATGTCACTACAAGATACACGCGAGTTATCGACGAAAAACGAGAAATCAAAGAAATTGTTTTTTTTAGTCATTATCGATGAAAAATCCATTGGTAAATTTCGCGCCAAATTGCAGGGAATATGGCATGCGCATTACTGAAGGATTTTCCATCAGTAATGAACTTGAATTTTTTTTTTTGCAAAAATAAATTTGACTAGTGGAAAATCCGTCAATAATTATTCACAACAGTTTATTTAAAAATAATTTTACCGAATGATTTTTCATTGGTAACCAACTTGAATTATTTTTTTGTAAAAAATTAATTTTATCGAAGGAAAATCCGTTGGTAATAATTTACAACAATTTATTTAAAAGTAATTTTATAAAAATTGATTTTACCAACAGATTTTTTGTCGGTAACCAACTTGAATTATTTTTTTCAAAAATTGATTTTACCGATGTAAAATTTGTCAATAATTATTTTTAAATTTTTTTTAACAAATTTATTTTACCAACGGATTTATTATTTTTAAAAAAATTTCCAAAATTTATGTTATTAAAATTTATTTTCCAAAACTAATGTTACCCACGGATTTACCGACTCTCTCTCTCTATTGTGATCTCCACCTACAACAGCCATCGCCCGCCCAGCGCCGTGGCCAAGGAGGAAGCGGCTGTGAGCCAAACTAATCGCCACCCTGGAGGAACCATGCCGTGCCACCATCACTCTCTCCTCTGTGTTTGCATTAATGAGCATGCTTCAACATGTTTTCTATTCTGATTTGTGAAAAACTAAAACTAAAATGGAAACATTGTGTCCTTCTTTCTTCCTCACTATATGCCAAGTTCCCTAATTCACTTTCAGTTCAAGGTTGCATTTCCCTTTTTCTCTCTGCTTACATAAGTTTCTTCTCCATTTTTTTAATGTATTTGTGTATTTTTTAATTCATTGTTCGCTTTTGTTGAATCAATTTGTATCCTTTCATTGCTTTTCCATACTCATGTTCGGGATTTAATGTAAAAAAAAAAAAGAAGAAAAAATATCCATTATTTATTTTTCAAAATCAAGTTCCACTTTTTATATCTTCGGGTTTGAATCTGAAGTACGTGTGGTGGATCGGAAACTTTGTGGCAAAGGAATTGAATCCTATGGCGTACAAGATTGAATCTCTTTCCCAAAATTGACAACCCCCATGTTGCACAGCTTAAGAGAGGTGCTATTTGATTTGCATCTCATTGGTTGAAATGCTATGTTACTATGATTGATTTATAACATCTTAGTATATAACAAGATTTAACTAGCCAATGCAATATGTAGCCTCATTGACTGAAGAATGAGAGAACAGAGCAATCTTATAACAACATCTTTGTGATTTACCATATGGTTTTGCAAGCTATCTTTATTTTTTTTTTTTTGCATTTTGATGGGTTAGCACATATATTAAAGAGGCAGTCAACGAATCTAATTGCATCTTGTACTCTAATTTTACTGTACATACCATCGCTACTTTCCATGGATGTTATCATTGCCATGATCTGTTTTGTTGGATTCAAAAATCTTTGTGCTACTTTTATGCCTTTTGCGATTATGTGCTTTCATCTGTGCTAAAGTTCTTTTTTTTTTTTTTTTTGGTTTTGACTTTTCAATGGGCTTGTAGTTTTGATCTCCTTTGATTGCTCATGTCAAGATAAATTCAAACACACCCATCTTTAGCGTTACTCGTGTCATGTGTACAAGCTAGAGGATAGGATTTAGGAATAGTATTTTCTTAGTGTTGTGTTGACAATCCAAATCGAATTCCAGATTTCAGAGTGAGTTTCTAATTATGAGCCAGGGTCTGATTATGCGGTGACTAAGTGCAATGTAAGTAGTTAGTGCTATGTTTAATTGATTGTGTTTTTCTTTAAATTTTTAGAATTAGGTGCTAACTAACTAGTAGCTTGCAAAGCATGCTTTGATATACATAATATAGATTGCTGCCATCTGTGTTTGATTTTGACTATCATTAATCATGGCTTTTCTACTTGCTAGTTGCTAGTTGTCAGTCAGACTTAGAGGTGGCTGAGGAGACCAATTAAGAAGTGAGGGATATTGGCATTGTTGGGGATGATGTTCAAGATTTTGGTGATGGGACCTTCCCTTCTGCTCAGGAATTGATACAATCTGTGTATTTCCAAAGATTAAGTTAACTTAATTATATGCAAGAGAAGGACGTGGAGACCCAACGCTAGTTGTAGGAGATGGAAAATGAAGATGGAGGACAAGGATGAAGTTGGAAGGCTCTTCTGAGCTATGCAATCAGACTATTCCAAACAACCAAACACCTATGATGATGATGGTGGCGATGGTGATACTATGATGATGATGATGCAAGCTTCTCTTGATTTTAGTTACTATTTTTTTGTTATTTGTCATATGTTGACTTGTTTATGTTTATGCTTGCAGACATTGTTGCATTTATATTTATTTTACATTTTGAATTTAAATTTGTTGTGTTTACTATTTATTGGGTATTTTTTTTATAATTTGTCATTATTAAATATATTTATATATTTATAATTAGCCTTAAATTAAAAAATAAGCTCTTAAATAATCAAGTAATATATAAATTGCTAAATATTTATTAAAAAAAATTAATTACCAACAGATTTTCTATCGATAAAATGTAAAAAGAAAATTAAAAATTTTACACTTTACACATGGATTTTCCTTTGGTAAATAAAAAATAAAATTTAAAATAATAAATATTGTCGACGGACTTTTCATCAATAAAATAAAGAAGAAAAAATTAAATATTGTTGATGGATTTTCCATCGGTAATATAAAATAGAATAAAATTTAAAATTTTTCAATTCTTAATTAATGACGGGTTCCGTTAGTAAAATATTTTAAAAAAATAAAAAGTGACAAATTATTGATGAAATTTCTATCAATAAATTTAAAAAAGCAAAAATTAAATTACTGGCGATTATTTTAAGCTCATTGCCAATGGAATTTGTCACTAAAATCCATCGGTAAATTCGTTGGAAAAATTTATTGATGGATTTTTTCCATCGGCAATACTTTCCATTGACGTTATTACCAATTGTCAAAATCTGTCAATAATAAAATTTCCATCGGTAATACCAAAAATTTGTCAATAATAACAATTTTTCTGGTAGTGTGTAATTACCCCTTTTATTAATCACGTCAGATAATTCACTAATAAAGTTATAACTCTAACCGGCACTTCTTCATTGATTATTATATGATAAACAATAAAGTAGGTAAGGACTTATTTATAAAATATTACACATGTATAGGGACTTTTTTTTTTTTTTTAATAGAAACAATTCTTAACTAGCAGCATGTATAATAAACGCCAAAATTATATTTAATTATTTTGAAAAAAAGATGTGATCAATACTACCTTTTAACAAAAAAGCACTCCGCCGGAACATATCTGTCTCTGACTTGGTACAAACACAAACGGACCTTCAATTACGGAAGAATACAGATTTTTCTTTTGGGTTCTGTCTTCTGGTTCACAAGAAACGATCCTAAGGAATCTTTGGAGTTAAAATTGGGCCCCTGAAATTTTGTAAAAATTGTAGAGAGGTGGATCATAAACGCTTCAATACACATATAGAGTCATAGAGGTAGATCATACACAAGACTACGCATCATTATCCCGATAAATTTAAATGGACCACCTATCTGATACAATCATGTGCAATTGTAAATGCAACTACTGTTACCTAATAAAGAATGCATGTGCATGTGATAAATATGTTACCTAATATTAATTAAAAAATGATCCTAAAAAATTATTAAAAAAATAAATTTATCATGTGTTAATTATGTAATTGGTTATGGGCTTTAGTGTGATTTCTCGTTCATTTAGATTAGATATATACATGAATTCAACTTTAATATATTATCAGTGTAAAATTTTTCACACATACACATATTGTCATCTCATTGAGGGTGTTTCGTTTAATAATAACAACTTAAAAAGTTATATATATATATATTACATTGTTAATAATTTAATTATATTATATATTATAGATATCAAATTAAATTAATTAATATTGATATGTATATATACATGAAAATTATATATCGATACTACAAATCAAAGCCACTTTTATACAGTTGAATAATTTATTAGACAAAGCCTTGACAAAACTATCTCTTAGATTACAATTATTTAATGTTTGTAAAATTTTATATATTAAAATTTTCAATCATTATAAAAATATACAAAATTAATTACTCTCAGTTAGAACATAATATTCGATCAATCTGTTTAAAAAAATGGACATAAATAATTTGTATAATAAATAATTATGATTTAACAATAACATGATAAAAGATATATTTCATTAAATATCATTAAGTAAGTATACTAGGTCTTATTGGGATATAAGTTATCCTCTACTGCGTATCACTAAAATAACCGGTCCTTTTCCTCAGTGGGCTCTATTTGCTAATAATTAAAGAAAGAATAAACCTTTTCATTTGGTCCTTGATTCAAAAAAATTGTCAGACAAAATATTCCATAAAAAGAAATTAATTTTTATGGTCTCTCATAATTAAAATAAAATAAATTAATCTTTAACACTTTATAAAAATATATCAAATTAGTTCCTAATAAAAGGAGTATTTATTGTCACTCCCTTAATATTCATTGACACACTCTTTTTGTGATTTTTCATTCAATTTTTCTAAAATGTCCTTGACCTATAATTATTCTATTTTGTTTGTCTATTGCCACACCTCTTTGTATTCTCAACAAAATTTCAATTGTTCCATCAGAGCTATCAAAAACTTGATAAAGAGAGGTTTTTTTAACAGATTTGCAAGCATCGTGAAAGGTGAGTTTAAAGCAAAAGGAAAAATTTTCAACTTTTTTTTTTCTTGATAATGTGTCTCCTTTTTTTTTTCTTCAACCCCTTTTTTGTAAATCCTTACTTTACTCACCTACCAAAGAACCGCCTTATTGTCTTTTCTTCGTTTACGGGTGACTTGGTTTGTGGAATGATTAGATTATAAATTCATCTTCATCTGAACCCTCAATGAGCATACTGCTCCTATTTATATGTGGGACGATTTATATTTGAGCAATGAGCATATTCCTTTGACAAATCATGAGTGGTTTATATATATATATAGGGGAGCTATACAATTGGGGCGGTCTGAGGTTTATTTATTAAAAAAACAAAAAGTGTTTCATTTTTAAGATCAATGGAAAATGACTGCAGAAATTTTGTAGGTTTGCTCATATTTTCAGTTTTTTTTTCTGAAGTATATTAGTTTTATTGTTTCTTTTATTGTCTCACCTTTTTAAAGAAATTAACTGCTGAAAATTTGTAGGTTCGCTCATATATTCAGTTTTTTGTAATAGTATATAATTTTTGTTTTTTTATTTTTATCATCTTACTTTTTTAAAGGATGAAAAATCCAATTGAGGAGAAAAATAATACTTTGAATAACTTTGAAGGGGCATGGCAAAAAAAATAGAATAATTATAGTTCATTCGCATTTTAGAAATATTCAATAAAAAGCTAATAAAAGAGTGGCAATAGACTTAGAGGGTATGTCCATAGCCACTTCCCCAAACAAAATGCAAATAAAATTAATAAATTCATCAAATTTTTTAGGAAAGAATCTATTTCGTCTGGTATTTTTAATTACGATTAACCACCAAATATATTTTTTCTCGAAGGATCATTTTATCTCATTCAATTTTTGCGGATGACTAGGTAGGAAATTTACTCTTTAGATTGTATTTAGTTATAAATAAGTTACATTATAAAATTACTAGAAAAATTTCCATCTCATTCACATTCCAGTCAAACACACTCTCAAAAGAAAACTTATGATGATTTGGCTAATAAGTGGACCAGGCATATGGGTTTGATTTGGACTGTCACAATGATAGCTCTATGGCATGGCAGCCTTTGCTACTTTTAGATGGACTAAATGGATACTGCAGCCTACAGTGACTGATTCTTGGCCGTTAACTTTGCTGGCATTATGATCAAAATATCATATGGTAATAATGGGATCTCCGTACAGCAGCAGCTGATGTGGGGAACGAACAAAATTGGTTGAAACACTCCACAAAGGGAATGAGACATATCCAACGTAGCTGGACTGGCCTATATAATGCCAAACCCCAAACATACAGAGCATGGCCCCATCTATCGGCACTTGCGTGAGCTCCAAGCCTCCTTCAAGGTTGAAACCAAAAAAAAAAAGAACCTCCTTCAAGTCAACACAATATTAGCAAATTTACTTGTATAATCCACGTAGCATACATGCCTGTATTAATTATCATCACATGTGATTGCCGCGTGTTAATAGAATTTATCTCAGTAAAGATTCACTTTGATCCTTGAAATTATATGCATAATTTATTTTAGCCCCTAAAATTAAAAAAGTATCACCTTAGTCCTTAGAATTTTAATTAGTCCTTTTGATAATTCAAATTAGTTCTTGGAAACAGTAGTATAAGAACTAATTTGAATAACTTTTTGAAATTTCAGGGACTAAGGTGATATTTTCTTAATTTTTGGGATTAAAGTAAATTACACATATAATTTCAAAGACCAAAGTCAACTGCTACTCAAATTTCTTTCTTTATGAAATTAGGCTATATATGTAATTAACAAACTCTTCAATGGCTCATTTAAGTCTTCTATTCCAATTTTTTCCCTTACCATTTAAATTTTGTCTCAATAGTGTTATTTTACTCAAGGGCTAAGAAGCACGGACACACCGACTTGGTGATGTGCCTGTGTGTCGAACACTTGTCGGTATATTAGACACGTGTAGGTGTTTGACACCCACACGACGTGTGTTAGATACGCGTTTGTATGCGTCCAATTAAAAAAATAATTTTTTTGAGCTGGGACACTTACCAAACACAGCTGGACACTGTTCTAATTCACTGTGGATGTGGTTTGGATACTCTGTGGACACACCTGAGTTAGTTTCTTTATTTATTTTTTTTACCTGTGCCGTTGGGTTATTTTATTTTGAAAATTCTTCAATTGATCACAAAAAAAGAAGAAGAATTAGTTAGATAAAAAAAAGTATACAAACACGAAAAAAGAAATTCAGACCAAAAAAAGGCAAAAAAATCATACAATAAAATAAAAAAATTATATATATATGTCATGTCTATATCGTGTAATTTTTTTAGTGTAATGTGTTTCTTTGTCGTGTCCCGTGTTCATGTCAGTGTATGTGTTTCATAGCTCGAGGGTAAACATGTTGATTTGAATTCAACTTAAGTGAAAAATAAATTTGATCCCATCAAAGATTGGTTTAGTTTGGTTAAATTTTTATTTTTTTAAAAAAATCAAAATAAAACAAATCTTAATCAAGACTGGGTTTAGGGATATATAAAGGATGGGTTGGGCCAAACTCGAACCCGTCAACTGACCTAATTAGGTTAATTTTTAAAACCCGAATCTGACTGATAATGACCTGACTAATGACTAGGTCAATCGAATATTCAAATAACATTTGAGGATTTAGACATTATATTATGCATAGTAAATTTATAAAATTTTACAAGAAATAAAATTTAAAATATATTTTGCAATATATGTTTCAAAATAAACAATATCAATATAAAAATAATATCAAATTATGTAAAATATATTAATTGAACAATAAAATCTTATATCTTTTCAATAATTATTATAAAAAAAAATTTCTAAAAAAATTATTTGACTTTGGATAGAGTCGGTCCAACTGAAAATATGATCCGAACTTGGCCCAAAAAGTGTACCATATCAAATTTCAAAAGCTGAACCCTATCCAATATTCTTCGGGCCGGGCCAGGTTATGAAATCACTAATTGGGTTGGGTTGATTTGGATCATTGGGTTTCAAAGTAAAAAATAAAGAATAATAATTTTAAAATATGATTATGATGTACTAATAATAGTGTCAATAAGAAAAACAAAGATGATAACAAATGAATCTATTATTAAAAACTTAAGTGCAAGACTTTAAAATTTTAGAAATAAAAGAAAATGATTGTGTGATAGGGTCAGATGTCTGAATATTCATGTTGAAAATTTATAAATCTTAAACCAAACTAATAATAATTAGTTTGGATTGATTTCAACTCAAAATAAATTGGCTATGACCAAACTAAATCAAACCATTGAGTGTGATCTCATTTAACTTGAATTATTGAATTTATTAGGCTAATCTGATTTGCTTACACCCCTATTTACATTTGCATGTCTCTTAACTCTTGGGCTTCAAGAACCATTGAGTGTGATGAGTTTGGAAGATAAAGTATTAAAAATATAACATCAATGTTCAGTTCTCATTGGCTAGCTAGCTAGTTCGGTTAGGCGAATAACTAGACAACAAACAATATTTGTAGGTATTCTGAGAGTGTTCTGAGTATTATTGCGTCAATCTCAACATTAATTACAGTGAGTACAAAATATACATTTACAGAGATTAAGCAGTGCTAACAAACTCTCTGCGAGGTACGTGATTAACTTCAGTAACAAAAAGTGCAACAGCAAACTTAACAACTCGTTTTTCTCTAACAAAACTTTAACTAACAGGATGGGATGAGTGCTTTTCCTTTCCACATTAAATTCTTCACTTGCTTATAGACGAAATCAGAAACATATATCAAATTATATTATTGAATTTTATTAAAAAATCTCGTTTTTAACAAATTCATCTGCAATTAATAACGAACCGGGTTTGATAATTTGTACAAAAGTTTTCGCGGTTCTTCTTTTATATATATATATATATATATATATATATATATAGTCGGATACGCTAATTTATTCTATCTACTTTATGGAGAGGAGCTTTTATCTTCTCCAAACAAATGATTTGATGTATAAAGTAATAAAATGATACGACTGGACTCAATGACTTGTGGTTGTCATTATTTCTTCTATGATGAAACATATATTTTAGACAAATCTGGTGGACATGGTAGAGCATAAATCCACATACGGATTTTTATGTTTTTCATGAGAGATTGCAGCATTGAAGAATATTCACTAGATATAAAGAGGATCGATGAGCAAGGCATACACACTACTCTTATCTATCCCGGCCCACACAGAGCATAGACACATATATTTGAACTTTGAAGGCAAGCCAACCATCTATACCGAATTATGGGCTCAGATGCATGATTCAATCCTTTCTCTTTTCCACACTCGACTGTCCCTACGACACCAATCCGAAGCTTGTACAGCGACTAAGTGATTGACAATGTCTGCCATCCAGTTGTCTACTTCAGAATATTTTTTTTCTTTTTATAAACAAAAATTATTGCACCATTTAATTTGAATTATACGTTCTTAATAATAATTAAATTATTGAAATTGAGCAACAACAAAAAATTGAAACATGAAAAAATATTTTTCAATCAAAATTCTTTTGATTGACAATGTACGTTGCCCATAAAAATCTTAATAATATCTTGCACTTGTTACGCAGCAAATCAATTAACTTCTTTGACCTTTCGAGACAATGTTTCCCAACAAAATACTAGCTAGAATCCATGAGTTTTTTACGCAAATAAAATAGAAAAGGAAAAATGTTTTGTGCTTCTCCTGTTTTTCTGTTTGTTACATAAATGCCCTGTTTTGTTTAAATAGAAGTCGATTTGAATCGACTTCCATTGAGATCCATTTTTCTAGGTGAAAATGACATAGAAGTCGACTAGAATCGACTTATTTTATTGGATCTTTGCAGGCTCACATCATCTCAAGTCAAATCATGTCAGGGGAGCGAAAAATAGTCAAAAGTTGACTAGAATCGACTTTAGAAGTCGATTAGACTGATTCTAGGAACATGTCAGAAGTTATCAGTAACAATACCAAGTCGACTTCTGAGTATTACAGAAGTTGATTCCAGCCGACTTGGCATTGTTACTGATAACTTCTGACATGTTCCTAGAATCAGTCTAATCGACTTCTAAAGTCGATTCTAGTCCACTTTTGACTATTTTTCGCTCCCCTGACATGATTTGACTTGAAATGACGTGAGCCTGCAAAGATCCAATAAAATAAGTCGATTCTAGTCGATTTCTATGTCATTTTCGCGTAAAAAAATGGATCTTAATGGAAGTCGATTCAAATCGACTTCTATTTAAACAAAACAGGACATTTATGTAACAAACGGAGAAACAGGAAAAACACGTAACATCTCTCCTTTTCTATTTTATTTGCATAAAAAAGTCAAAATCCATGCAACAAGTTAATTGATATCTTTTAATATAAGAAGCTATGCATGATATAAAGAATGTTTTCAGAACTTTTATGATATAAAGAAGCGATACATGTGTCTTTTTTTTTTAAACAACCTCTCTCAAAAATTTAAGTTAATCAGTAGAGTTATACGAATAATTTTATATTCAATACTTTATTTATATAATTTTCCTATAGATTATAATCTAGTTAGCTATTAGAACAATCAAAATATTTCAGAACTTTGAGGGATGAGGCAGAAAATTAAAAGAATGCAGTTTAAACAAGTTGATAAATTATATATAGGCTTATTCAAAGACAAGAAGCCTGTAATCCCCAAAAAAAAAATAAAAAATACACACACGCACACACAAAGGACAATAAGCACGTATATCCTTCGTTCATTAATATCATACTAAACAAAGGGAGAGCTCACATCACAAGCAAAAGATGAAAAAGTGCAACTCCACTAACAACTAAAAATGCTGGTCACTTGATCTCCACAACAAAATCAAATATATATATATATATATATATATATATGTATTTGGTGCTTAACATTTGGCCAGCTTTAATTAATATAACGTTTTCAGTGTTATAACTCTTTAACACATTAATTATTGGTCAATTCATTTTTTCCTTTATTTTTTATTTAAAATTTTTAATATAAATATGGGAAAATATTTCATAACAAAATTAAAAAATATAAGTAGTATTTTTACATTGAATTGCATGTGTTAAATATAAAATCATTCATATGTCTTTATCCATTATTTTAATCTTTTATAAGAGATTAACTGTGACATGATATCATAACCTCCAAATATAACTAAGTGGTCAAATATTCATCAATTCATTGTTATATTTTATTCTTATAAATTGTTCTACATCAAGTCCCAAAAGATACATTATAAAAGAACGTGTTAGATATAAAATTATTCATATGGTTTTATATATAAATATATATATATATATATATATATATATATATATATAGCAGGGAGAGCAAAGGTGCCGGATTGTTATGTACATATAACATCACTCATTAGAGAGATGTTCTTTTGCCTAAAATCACAGCATCAGATGGGATAGCTTAAATGAAATGATTTTTGGACATAAAGCTTTAGTTAGGTTATATTCTTTGAGAATAAGTGTTCTATTTGATGTCCCATAAATCAGCTCATGTAAAAACCTGCAATTCATACAACCTTCTAAACATATGGATCGACATATGTGCATCGCAATTTACGTAAGTATTGATCTCAATTGTGTAAGTGTGAAACGCATTGTTAACTATGAATTTAGTCTGAAGATAAAGATAAAATGCTGAATCCATAACTAAAATCTACATAGTTATTGGGCGCATGTATGTATAAATGACCACACTGATTAAATTTGCTACCCCTCTAACTGCTAAATTAATCGGATTAACTGTCTCTTGGGAATGGAGATGAAGCACAGAAAGAATGAATCATAGTAGTTGTATGGACAAGAATTAGCAATTAATTGAGCAAGTACTTTAACCAATTGATATAATGATTGTTTCTTGCATAGAAACAGTATGTCAGTTTCAGTCCTTCTGTCAATCTATGGCTCTATGCCGAGATTGGCCAAGTGTGATTGCACAGCTAAAACTGTATGTAACATTTCAAATCATGGGACCAACATAGTTGGTAGCTAGTTGGGCTTCTTAAGTATCTAGTCAAAGATTTGATTTTTGGCAGTGTGTATGGAGAAGATTTCATGGCCAGAGGCAAGACCCATATATATGAGCTCTACATCTCGAGAGGATTAGTTGTTATTTTTTACGGTGGATATCTTTTGTTCATCAAAAAATGATATGTAACATTTCACCAAAGATCATAAGTGGAAATGGACTTAGCACACTAAGTCAATACAGTAACCAATACAAGAAAGCATTTATACTCAACCAATGAAAATATATCTATGGAGCATGAATATTTTAAAATGGTTGTCATACCAATACTTGATACAGGTACTTATTGGGTACTCTAGGTACTTGTTGGGTACTCTGGGTATTTGTTAATTAACAACTTCAATAAATAAATGTTACTTAAATATAAATTAGTCTTTATAAAACATCAAATTTGATAATTAAATGAATTAAAGCATTATTTTATTCTTTTAAATCTTGTGTTTCTTTAATGTTTTACTTGAGCATCATAAAAAATAATCTATTTTATAATATAATTATTTTATCCATTATAATTTTATATTTTCATAAAATATATATTCTCGTATCCTAGTTTTAGAAAATTTTCATACCCCGTACCTTTATCTATATCTTGTACATACCTTGTACCCTTATCTGTATCCCGTACATATGGGTACCATAGTTGTACCTATGCTACTTAGAAATATATGAGTAACCTATACAACAATTAAAATAGAAAATAGGATATTCAGGCTATTTGAAATTTACTAGACCCCAACTAAAAGTTGAACTTTATTTAAGAGTGTAAAGGATCAAATTGTTGGCCATTTTCTCGTTAAGGCTCTGATATTAACTCGGTGATTAACTATTGTAAAAGTTAATTCAGGCCTTCGGTTGAAAAAAGTTAAGATTTTTATAGCAAAAAACAATACGTAGTTTCGAATTCAGTTCCTGGTCTAAGTACTTCATAATCCCTTCCTCATCATTCGGCCTTAATTCCTCATGATTTAATATTGTCTGAGGAGGTTCCCACAATCCCACTTGCTTTTAGATGAATGAGGAAAAGCATTGCAGAATGATAAAGTAGCCTACTAGGCTTAATGTGACATTTCACCTGAGATCCCCACCAAGTTTGTTTTTCTAGAATTCTTTAATCCATGATAAGAAATCTCATATTGAGCCCACCTTCCGACCTCAAACGTTTAGCCTAATTAGACCCCTCTCTCACGAAGATAAACAGACAAAAAAAGAAAGAAGCAAAAAGAAAAGAGAACAATTGGACAATAAATAATTAACATCTCAAGATCAGAAATCCGGAAGTTTAAAGGACAATCATCGACGCTTGCAAATTTAATCAGCTAATTCGATAATCAAATTTTGCAATCAATATATATATTTTTTTCTCATCTTTTTCAAGGACTGAAGGTACTGCTAGTACAATACAACTCACCCAGTACCCCGAGTTTAATTTGCACTGTTCACTTGCCTTCTGTGGAAGTTTCTGTGGCAGCCACAAGCCGCACATGTGAGCGCCCCACTTGTTCCCTCCCCCGAGCTAGCCATGAACTCCCTGCACCCATCCACAGCGTACCCTCCGCTATTAGCAGCATGATTCTTCAGGCACTCCACATATTGAACATTGTTTCTCACCTCTGAAGCTGAAGCGTTGCTAATAACCTCTCTTCTCACCACCACTTGCTTCTTTTTCATGCTTGCAAAATCTTCCTCTCTGATCTCTCTCTCTCTCTCTATATATATATTTGGTAGCTGTTTGATAGTACCTGATTTGGGTTCTCTTCAGTTCTTCGTTTCATTAAAAACGAAGCCCAGCAAATAATAAGATAGCTAGCTGTAGATGACGATAAGGTAGATATGTATGTAGACTTAGTCGGTGCTGGTAGATAACCCTAACCCTAGCATGTAGATGTATAAATGGCTAGTAGGGGTAAAGCACTGGCTGCGATTAAGAGATGAAAAATAAGATCACAATTCATGAGGAATTGAGAAGTCTCTTGTTGTACCTACTTTCTGTTGCTCATCATATATTTCAACGGGAGTAAAGACTATATGGGCTTTGGACACGCACACAGGAATGCCTAGTCAGCAAGGATGAATTACAATGATAACATTTGAAGGTGTAAAAGTATGCACCAAAATAAAAAAATAAAGGTGTAAAAGTGAGTGCCTGTCACATCCATTAAATTCAGAGAGATTTTCATATGAACACAATTCTAACACATTGTATATATTTAGGTATATCCATAATAAAAGTGTAATCTATCAATTCTATTCAATATATATTTACTCTTTCATGGATCTTATTTACTTTTTTGTGAGTGCGTCAAATAATAAATTCTTAGAATTGAGTCCATATAAGAAATTTTCTTAAATCCAAGGGTGAAGAGGATGGATGAAAAGGATGAGTGATGGTTATAATTTTATCCAATTGTTAGAGATGTTTGTGTCCTGTATTGTATATACAAATAACATTAATCTGTAAAGAAAAAAAAGAGAATTGGGGCCATCCTATTCATTTTAGACATAAACCACTTTTATTGTACAATTACATGGTACCACTTGTATATTGGCAATATAAAAGCAAAAGTTTAGACTACAGTTGCCTCCTTCTATTAGGAAGAAGAATTTCAATTTTAGAAAAGTCTCAATTTCTATGATGTATTAATTAATTAGTGCTTATACGACTTAAAACCAGAGTCAAAATTAAGATTTAGAATATTGGATTAACATTAGAGATGATTTGAAAATATGTTATGAGATAAAAACGAAGGTAAAAAATTTGATGTATAAACCTCATGTGTAACTTATTTTATTTCCATACCAAATATAGTAAGAAAAAAGTATTAATTTCTTCTTCTCCATAGTTTACCACACTTTAATTTTATGTGCTATTTTTTTATTTTCCCACTTTTGTTTCATCTTTTATGCAATACTTGATGTGTAGTGTTATAAACAGAATATGGGATAAATTACATTCATCTTTTTAAGATTTGGTTAAATTTATTCCACCCTCTCTTTATGTGTTTGGGTGGCGTTAACCTCCTCTAGGTACATTATTCGTTGTGTAATAAAAGAGGGATAATGTAATGATTTTATAAACTCAAAAGAGGTCAGCGTAATAATTTTATAAATTCTTTAGGAATCTTTTAAATAAGTTTTATAAATAGAGGGTAAATAGGGTAAATTTCCTCATTAATATAATTTACATATAATACCTATATATGCCTTTTTCCTTACCCCTAAAACGTATGCGAAATATTTTGACAAAAGTATTAATTAGTATTGTTTTATCAGCCAATGAAAGGGAAACAGATCATCAAGATAGGGTGAGCGTTCGGTCCCTTTAATTGGTTATGATGCAAGAGATAGACCAACGAAGTCGGGTTACACAAAGATCATGTGTTTCTTTCGGCAGTACGATAAGTAAAGGCAAGTTTCAGTACAGCCATGTGGCGGCCTCTAATTGGGAGCCGGACAAAACTTAAAATGGGAGGGAATGCTTGTCCTTTCACTGGCCATACAACCCTGGAATTGTCTTCGAGAAATTGATGGCTCACCTATCTCAAAAAGCCTTCTTAAAAAAGAAATGGAAATTGGATAAAAGAAGCTTAGCTATAAATGCAGCCCGTGGTTATTTATACATAAAAAGAGTATTATACTAATTTTACACTTTCTAGTTTAGGCAAAAGAATAGAATCGGAGTACTTTCTACTCGTGCCACCCCACCAAATATCACCCCAATTGATTCAAAGACCACCAAATTTTTCATTTTCCTAGCAGCAGCAATGGAGCCCGCATGGACAGCGATCAACAACAGTGGCAAACCGGGCCTTCTCATTTGTTAGCAACTGCTGCAGCATCACCAGAATTCCCACCGCAGATTAGACCCTCGCAAGGTTAGCTGCAGAAAAATAGTTTCACATATAAACTATTTATCTCAAGAACTTAAACTGATGGACAAAAAGTTACATGAATAGTTTTATATTCTACACTACCGTCTCATGAGACCCGCCCTCCTGACCCTTAAGAATTTTTCTTTTTTAATCTTTCCATTTAGCTTCAAATGATTAATCTCCCTAATCTTCTCCTCTTATTTTTTCTTTTTTGTAAGCATGTATAAATTGTTGGAGTTTCGAGCATCATGTTGAGTAAGAATAAATTAAATGATTAGTATGTAATATGAAAAAATTCATGGATTCATTGTCTTAAGGTTTTTAGTTAAGATATATAATATAATGTATGATCTGTGCTTATATGGTAGTCTCTGTTACTTATGTCCACCACCTCCCCTCCTTTAGAAAGTCCATACTAAACCATGACTTTACTGTTGAAGTGAAAGAAGGGATAAAAAAAAAAAAAAAAGGAAAGCCAAATTAGGAACTCATCGCTGGTCTGGGTCAGTCAAACTTACAAATGGACGAAACTTCCCATGGTATCGTACTCCAGAAGATTGAAATGGTTCTAGATGACTATTAGATTGGCTCAAAGCCTTGGCAAAAATACAAATATATATATTACAGTGTGTGCCAATGTATATGATGAGAACGAATTAATTTTTCTTCGATAATTATAGATCTGCTAGACTCTCACGGAGAGTAACAAGGAAATACATGTCAGGAGAGTGAAACAAAAGATAAACGATAAGTCTCTAATTAAGCACTCAAAGATAACAGCAAAAGAGGCCAAAAAGAAAAAAAACACCAAAAAGACATATATAACATATATTCAGTTAAGTTTGTGCCAATATATATGAGGAGAACGAATTACCAAACTCGTTATTTAAGTTTTTTTATGATGATTCAGCCGCTAATTTTCTATCCGCATTGGAGTGGGTCCAATTTGATACTCTAAAGGTGGAGGGCCGTGGCCCTTGAAACTGTGACAACAACTCTTGTATGATTCTAATAATTATAAGACCATTCCACTCCGCTCTTATATGAATGACGACCCTTCTTTCATTTGAATTAAATCAAGCACAATCATATCATAACTTTACAAAATTTCAACATTTTATGCTCGCTTCAACATAACAATCTATTGGTATATCATTATCATCATCAAAACCAGGTAAAACAATCTTGATGTGTATAACGAGTAGAGAAATAAATGGCTCAAACAAAACTTCCGACCGTACATATGTCCCTCTCGGAATATGTAGAATCTGACACAGTCTTCAGTTTTCACAGCATGGCTTTGCAAATATAGGAGGAACAAAAAATATAGAACCATGACAAAAAAGTGGCAGGTTTTGGACAAGATCTGAATAATTAGGATCTTGAAACAACATTATTCTTATTGGGCCGGAGAATGGGTGGGGAAGAATTATAGTAAATGCACCATAGTCAGACATGTTTGGTAAGAAGTATGGATACTCCAAAACCTGTCGAACACTTTGGTAACACCAACACTTCTGCAACATCAATATTTTGGTGATACTCAAGCACTCGTGTCCAAGAGGTATTCTGTTGTGCCACTTTATCTCTCGATCTCGAAAGCCCCAAACACAATTATAACGTAAGCAAATATGGTAACAAACTTCATTTTCATTATGCAAACATTTGTTCATTATTTTTTATGAACAAAAAACTTATCTAGATTTTTTTATTCTTATAATTTTTTTTGGTCAATTTTTAATTATGAGGTATTTTTAAGCTATAAGAATGCTTAAATTTAGATTTTTTCATCATATCATATTATTTTTATATTTTATTATATAATGTATTCTAACCGTGTTATATCCAATGTTTTGTAAAAATCACCGTATTCCTTATCTATATCGTGTCCTATTCATATCGCGTGTCGTATCGGTGTTTGCTTGCATGTTTGATGTTGAAAGGTAATGATCAGGATTCTTCAATTATGGCGTGAGCCCATGAGCAGACAATGTCAAGCAGGCATTAGTAGCCTCCACCAACGCCATATCGAAGTAAAGAACCAGAGAGAGGACAAGCCCACAAATGGGGTGTAGTAACATGTGCACATTTTAGAAAAATGACAAAAGACAAGACACATGTGCTTGTCAATCAGACATGGACATGGACATAGTTTGCTTCATATATATATAATTAAAAATATAAGATAGATTGGAAATTCTTCTTTCGTTTGATCTCGACTTGAATAACATTAAATATTAATGATATCTTAATTTGAACGGGAAAATTGCCTTTATTTCAGTAGAGGCCGCTCCATCACATGTTGATTAATTTTTGTGAGATATAAGAACCAAAGTTGCTGGAAGACTCGAACTTCTAGAAGACATCAAAAAACAATTTATATTGCATTGCTGAATATATTATTAGCATTACAAAAACGACTCGAATTGCAATAAACTTGTTATGTTAACAGTGAAGGGGAAGAGCTTTTTGCAAGACAATGGCATAAGTTTGCCAGCGTTGAGAGGGCGAATCTTGTAGAGCTTTATAGCAGCAGAACTTATGGAGGCCTTGAAATAATGTGCTGTGACGCCTGGCTGTATAGTTTCCAATCTGTCCTTTTGGCTAAGGTCAAGTACTGGTGCCAGATGGACTTGCGTGTGGCTGTTTTGTACCATTGGTGTTTTGGGTGTAGGGGTCACTTCTCCCACATTGCTCTTCAACAATCCACATAACCAAATTAGCCCATATCTTCATGTCCTGCAGAAGCCAAAATTTGTAGTCCTAGCTGTAAGGTATCAGAACCAAGGATGGAGTGTGCACAAGTGCAAAGAGAAATGAGAGAGTTTGAGATCGAAGAGTAACTGAATAAAGCTGATTGTATTGAATGAATCACATTGTACATGCTTTTGGTCTTTTATACATGAGAGAGGATGACTAACAAACTAACTGTAACTGTAACTAACAATAACTAACTACTTACCAATCTAGCCTCTATCTCACAGCCCCCTTCAAAGTCAAGGCTCGAGCATCTTCAAGCTTGAGTTTGCTCCGAAACTGATGAAACAAAGTTTATGAGATAGGCTTTGTGAGAATATCAGCCACTTGAGCCGAGGCAGGAATGTGGCTAACTTTCACTCTCCCTTTGGCAAGATGATCTCTTACAAAATGTAAATCCAATTCAAAGTGCTTTAACTTTGAATGCAGAATTGGGTTAGCAGCAAGTAGCACTGCTGAGAGATTGTCACAATACAACATTGGGACATCAGTCAGTGGATGCTGAATTTTTGCCATGAGATTTCTTATCCAAAATACTTCTGCGACTAATGCAGCAAGACTTCTATATTCAGCCTCAGTGCTTGACTTGGACATTGCATGTTGTTTCTTAGAGGACCATGAGATTAAGTTTGGTCCCATGTAGACACAAAAACCACTGGTTGACTTCCTGTCATCTGGATTACTTCCCCAATCACTGTCACTGTAACAAGTGATGTAAAGACTAGTAGGCCTCTGAATATGCAAGCCAAAAGTGGAGGTACCATTCAGGTACCTTAGGATTTGTTTGACTACATGCCAATGTGAATCCAAAGGATTTTGCATAAATTGGCAAACTCTATTTACACAGTATGCTATTTTAGGCCTTGTGACAGTTAGATATTGTAGGCTCCTAACAACAGATCTATAGAAGCTAGGATCGTGAAATGGTGCTCCATCAGAAGCTGAAAGCTTGACAGAGGAAGGCAAGTGAGTTGGATAAGGTTTGCAACCTTGCATACTAGCTTTCTGCAATAGATCCTGAATGTATTTGGACTGTGAGAGCAAAAGACCTCTTGCAGCAGTCTTTGTAACCTCTATGCCCAGAAAATAATGTAGAGACCCCGTATCTTTTAAGGCAAAGGAATTGTTGAGATTCTGAATTAAGTTAGAGATGTAGGTAGAGGAGCTGCTGGTGATGATGATATCATCAACATAGATTAGAATATATGTTGTGCCGGAGGATATAATTATGATGAATAAGGACACATCAGACTGAGTTGGTTTAAAACCAAATCCCATGAGAGCACTAGCCAACTTTTGATACCAGGCTCTAGGTGCCTGTTTTAGGCCATAAAGGGCTTTAGTGAGCTTGCACACCAAAGCTCCATCACCAACTTGATACCCTTGAGGTTACTTCATATACACATCTTCCTCAAGTTCTCTATTTAAAAAGGCATTGTTAACATCCAATTGCCTTATGCTCCAGCCTTTGCAAACAGCTATGGACAAAATTAGTCGAATTGATGTTGGTTTGACAACTGGAGTAAAGGTCTTTGTGAAGTCAAAACCAGTTTTTTGATTGAATCCTTGAGTTACCAACCTAGCTTTGTATTTCTGAATTGATCCATCAGGATTAAATTTTACCCTGTAAACCCATTTGCTGCCAATAGCAATCCTACCTATAGGTAGAGGTACTAACTCCCATGTTTTATTCCTCATGAGAGCACTATACTCATCATCCATTGCTTGCTTCCAGTAGGGAATTTGTAGAGCCTGTTTTGCACTATTAGGTTCTAGTTTTGCATGAAACACCTTTGGTTTAAATATTCCATCCTTGGCCCTGGTACTCATTGCATGAGTATTTGCATTGGTTGGTACAATTCCAGTAATGGCTGGAACTTGAACTAAAAAATCTGAGTTCCTTGGAGGGTGTAATTGGGCTGATGCCAATGGTTGGGCTACTGGGACAAGTTCAGAAGCAGTGGTAGTGGGAGATGTATTCTCATATTCAGGTCTGACTGAGATAGCAGAAGGAGGGGAGCCAGTGCTAGTGTCACTGGTTTGGTGATGTGGTTGAGTTGGTGGCTGTAGTTGTGAAACTAAGGGAATTGAGGGACTAAGAGAGTGATGTGGTGCAGTAGAGGAATTATGTGGGTTCTGAGGCTTAAAAAAGATTGAGTTGGGATCTTTGTAAGGGAAAACTGACTCATCAAACACTACATGTCTACTGACAATTATTTTTCTTGATGGTGTAAGGCATAGATAACCTTTATGTTTTATGGCATAACCAAGAAAGACACTTGGAACAAACCTGAATTCGAGTTTGTAATGGTTGTAAGGCCTAGTATGGGGCAAACACAGGCAACCAAAAACTCTGAATGCTTTGTATGGTGGAGGTTTGTGAAACAATTTCTCTATTGGTGATGAGAATTATAATAAGGGAGTAGGAAGGTTGTTGATCAGTTGAACAACAGTCAAGAAAGCTTCTCCCCAGTATTTTAGGGGTAAAGATGCTGTTGCTAGCAGTGTTAACCCCATCTCTACTACATGCCTATGCTTCCTTTCAGCTACACCATTCTGCTGGTGTGTGTGTGGGCAAGCAAACCTGTGAATTATTCCTTGTTCCTACAGCATCTTAGACAAACTCACATATTCAAGTGCATTGTCACTTTGAAATGTTTTGATTTTAGCACCAAGTTGCAATTCAGACATCTTTTGGAAATGAATAAAAACTTATTTGAGTTGTGATCTAGATTGCACAAGATAAATCCAAGTATACCTAGAAAATGCATCAATAAAGTGTATATAGTAACTTGAACCATTTATTGAGGGAAAGGGTGCTGGACCCCAAATGTTAGAGTAAACAAGTTCTAGGGGAGAAGTGTACACTGAAGTGGAGTTTGAAAATGGTAAATTGTGGGATTTGCCAATACAACAAGCAGTACAAGTGGTGTTATTCATAGTAAATGGAATATGGCAAGACTTAAGAACCCTAGATACAATGTTCGAAGAAGGATGTCCAAGTCTTGCATGCTAGAGATTGAAATCTGAAGTATCAACAGAGGAAACAAGAGCATGGGGAAAGGAAGTAAATTGCTGTTTGAAGTTAGGAAATCTGTAAAGGCCATTCTTGGCATTGCCTTGAAGCAAAATCCTCTTTGAATCCTGACATTTAACATTGCAACTATCAGGATGAAATTCAAGAAAACAATTGTTATCTTTAGTGAACTTAGATACACTTAACAAATTCTTAGTAATACTTGGAACATGCAATATGTTATTCAACTGAAACTTGTTATTGCTCAAATTAGTTTTAAATATAGATTTTCAATTTGTTGAATTTGCAAACCTGAGCCATTGCCGATGACAACTTGATCAGTGCCTGAGTATGTATTCCTCTCCATGAGATTTGTTGAATCTGGTGTCGTATGGTGAATGGCACCCGAATCAGGGTACCAATTGTTGTCATGAATGGTGGAAAGCATAGCAATCTCATTGCTCATTGCCAGATTAGCTCTAGGTTTTGGATCAGAGGATCCATAGTTCGAATCAAACCTTTGTCAACAAATGAGTGCTATGTGACCAGGTTTGCCACACACCTAACACGATAGTCGTGAAGAGAACCTTCCACCACAGCCAGATCTGCTTCCTCGACCTCTGAAGTTGTTGGATCTACCACCATTTTGAGTTCGAGGTTGAGTATCATTCTGGAGCTGAGGATGATACTGAGCTTGTGCTACATTGGCTTGAACAAAGGTGGAGTTTCTCTTGAATCTTTCAAAAATCTCCTCTTATGCCATGAGCAAAGCCTCGAGCTCACCAATTACAATTGGTTCAGATATTAAAATCATTATGGTGATGAAGGCACTATATTCCTCTGTAAGGCCATTCAATATAGCTTCTACATGATCTGAGTCTTTGAAATCAACTCCAACAGATATGAGTGCATCAATTGTAATACCCCAAATTTAAATAAAAGTGTTAGGAAATTTTTTCGAACTGAAAAGGGTGTCGATTACTGTTATCTGTCATTTCAAGGCCTGGATTTCACTAAATCTGGACTTTACACTCCCTTTGAGAGCCATATAATAGAATTATATTCTTGGGACCAAAAGTCCCGATAATTCTTCCTTAGAGAAGTATAAGTTAAAGAGTGATTTTTTATGAATTTTTTGAAACTTTTAAACGTTCGTTTCTAGTGTATAAGTTTATAAAACCGTAAGAATTCCCGGATTTGAACTAAAACCTAAAATTTAGATTTTGATTGGTTTGGATTTTGATTTCTCTAATATTTTATTTGAATCCAAATAGGGGGCATTCCCTTATTTACATTTATGTTTTGAAGTTAATGGAGATTTATGTTTTAAAGTTAATAGGGGGCATTCCCTTATTTAACTTTAAGTTGTTGTCCTCATTTATTTACATTCACATTTTCTTATTTACATTTCTCTAATATTTTATTTGAATCTAAATAGGGGGTATTCCCTTATTTATATTTTATTTGAATCCAAATAAATGAGGACAGTAACTTAAAGTTAAGAAATGTGAATAAGTGAGCTTTAGAGAGTGGGAGACTATAGAGACCATCCTAGAGAGTGACGAACCTTGCTGGTGAGCGCTGCAGTGCTAAAGAGCACTGCAGCGGTCAACTGAAGTGCGTAGACCATTTTTATGCTCTCTTAGCACTGTAACGCTCAATAGAACAGTAAGGCAGTGCGCAATATGCTCTCAGGTGAGCGCCGTAGCTCTAAGAGTGCTGCAGCGCTCGACAGATGTCTTAAAAACCCCTGTTCAGGGTCCAGAGCCTTCAAAACACACCCTCCACCTCCTCTTCTATAGAGAGACGTGATTATTCCCCCTACACCTCATTTCATTATCTAAACTCCATTTGTCTTCCTCCTAAGGATCTAAGGTATGCTATTCTCTTGATTTCTCTCTCTATTCCCTATTTCTTCTTTGTTATTGGGGGGATTCTTCATGCTTCTCAAGGAGAGAAGTCTTCTAGTATATTAGAGATGGATTCTTGGATATTTAGAGGATTTAGAGATTAATTTAGAGTTTTGTTGCCTCTATGTCAAATATTACTGTCAGTTCTGCTTCTAAGAGTCCTGTTGGTGCTGTGTCTATGCATCTTACCCCTCCAGGTGAGTGGGTTCACACTTGTTATCTCTATGTTCTGTATTAGAGTTATTTGCATAAAGATATCATGTAGTATTTGATTTTAGAGATTTCTGCAAAGAGGATTGAATTTTACTATTTGATTTTAGAGTATGAAACCTGTTTTTGCTAAAACTCATGGGATCATGTTTGTTGAATTAATTATATGTTAATTTGATGATATATGTAATTGCTAGATACTTTATCATAGTTTTCAATTGATTCTGAAACTGGTTTATGTATATGAAATAGTTTTACAACTAGATTCAAAGTTTAGAAGAGAGGTTAGAATTATGGTTATGATTTCAAAGTATGATGTTGAGCTTTCTAGACTATGAAAAGCTTAGTAATTTAAGAAATGTTTTAGAGAACATACCAAGAGGTTTTAAACCTTGAATCTTTATGAGATTTAGAATAGTTGACAGCTACATATTCTGTGAGCTGTTGAAATCACAAATGTCTGTAGAAGGTGATCCCTTGGGCATGATTTCATAGCCACGGTTATGCTAAGGTCAGACTGTTAGAATCAGATAGATTTAGAGCTCATAGAGAGTTAAATGTTTAAAGGTTCTTATATTCATTTGTTTATCTAGTTTAGGCAGTAGGTATAGAGAAACAGACAGCGAGTTAACGGCTGAATGATCGTTAACCTTGGTACCAAGTTGCCTAAGGGCAATCTCATAGAGTAGAGCAAAGAATGGAACCTATTTAGGTATCCAACTTCGGTTCTATAAGAACCACAAAGCAGAGAAACATTGATATCATAATTGATATATGTAATTACAGAGCAGAGATTACTTTTTTTCTAGGATCTACTATATTGTATTGCTTGTATGATTTCAAGTATGAGAATAAATTTAAAGAAATTGTTTTAAGCTCTAACATGATGATTATAAAGGACTTTTAGAAATATATGTATACATGGTTATGTCAGATCTTTTCTTATATTATTAATGTTATTATGAGTTTTGCACATTGTATTCTTGACGTCCCATGAAAGGGGGTTTCAGGTGGGGATTCACTTACTGAGTTTTGGTTACAAAACTCACCCCTCTGCCTTTCTCTCTATTACAGGTATTATAGATGTTGTTATTTTGGCCATACGTGAAGTAGCACTAGAGTATAGTTGGTAAGCTTCACTTGAGTGAGGCCTTCCCATTTTGTGTAGAGTGCTTCAGTACATTGCAGGTAGGGTCCCAGACCTAGAGCATGTTTTATTTTTGCATTTGGCATAATACAATTATATTTTGATTTGTATATAATGATCTGGACATTTGACAAAGTGTTTTTTGATTATATGTATAATTCATTCATGATTTTGAAATCCAAAAGGTTAATACAAGATTTTAAATATAATGACTTTGTCCCAGAGAACAGATGATTGTTATGTAGAAAAAGAGAAAATCTCTATTTTTCATAGATAATAGAGCAAAGTATGCATGCAAAATTAGTAAATAGGTCATGAGACTTGTGTGAGAATGAGATTTCTCACGTGGCTAAATCGGGTCGTGACATCAATGGTGCCTTTGATTTCAAGAAGATACTCATTCACTGAACCTGTTTTCTTGATATTTCCTAATTTATTTTTCAGCTGCATTACCTTTGCTTTGATTTGTGAAGCAAAATAGGTCTCCAATATAGACCAAATTTGATGTGAAAAGGTGCATCCAACCATTCTGATTGTGAACGCCTTTGTCATTGATGCAAGGAGCCAAGACTTGATCAATGCATCTTGTCATTTCCATCTTTGGAACTCTGAACTTACAATTCCTGCTACACGATCTGCATCAGATGCATGCATTGATGGAATTCCTTTGCCATTGATGTGATCAAGTAAGCCATGTCCTTCAATTGTAGCTTCCACTTGATCTTTCCATGGAAGAAAATTTTCATCCTCCAATTTCATCGCTATCGGGTTTGAGAAAGTCTGGATGAGTGCAGTGCTTGGTGTTTCATGCAACGCCATTGATGGAATCCGAAGCTATGATACTGTCACAACATACCCGGAGGTTATTGCGACGAGGATGACAATCGATTTAAAAATAAATGTGGGAGTCACCACCAATTTTAATTCTGGAAAAATTGGAAAACCTTTTGATTTGTAAAACTGGTCTTGTAAGAGTTTTGAGGTTCGGGAGTCCGATTACGATTAAAGAAGGGTGGAAACTTAATCCCACTGCACCCCTAATACGTCCGTATAAATATGGTTACCTTAGAGTTTATTATGCAAATTAATTATAATTTTAATATATTTATTTTTCCCCAAAAATGTAATTATGTATCTACAAAAATGAAACTAAAATTAGGAATTATATATCTACAAAAATAAAGATAAAATTGATAATTACATATTTACAAAAATAAAGATAAGATTAATAATTACATATTTATAAAAATAGAGCTAAGATTAATAATTATATATTTATAAAAATAAAGCTAAGATTAGTAGTCATATATTTATAAAAATAAAGCTAAAGTTTAAAATTATATATTTACAGAAATAAAGCTAAACTTAAAACAGAAATTAAGGAACTAATTTTTATGAAAAAGAGATTTTGGCTTGATAGTATGACTACGCCGACGTATCCTCTGGTGCAATGAAGAACTCAAAGCCACGTCATTCTATAAAAATAAGTATAGGTTGATCAATTTTATTCTTAAAAATGATTTTTAGAATAACAAGCTGTCACAGCTAAAATATTCCACAAAATAGAATTAACAAGCCACCACAGCTCAGTTAATTCCATAATATATATATAATTTTTCTTAATATGTAAAAATGAAAATATATGTATAAAAAAAAAACTAAATGCCTAACAACAAATGTTAGACTCGAATTTTATTGAAACCTATAAATAAAAATGGTCGAGAGATTGTGAAAGAAGTGTAACCCAAATGCTAACCTATTTAAAACAAGGAATTTTCCATCTAATGAAAATAAAAATGCTATGTGCCCATGCCCATTTCTAAATATGTGCTGATTCTAAAAAACACAAGAAAATAGCCCAAAAGTAATATGGTCCAAGTTCATTAATGACCGAGAAAGCCCAAATGAATTCTAGATGATCCACAAAGTCTAAATGCAATCTATACTAGACAAATAATAAAAAAAAAACAAATAATAAAAGAGTTAGCAACAGGTAGAGAAACGTCTGGAACCTAAAACGTAAACATAGAGGTTTGGTTTTCTTTTTCCTTTTGAAGTCACAACAGAGATATGGTTTTAAACACAATAGAGAGAGAGGGAGCTAACCTG
The DNA here is from genome assembly GCA_031216105.1 of Dalbergia cultrata. Classification (NCBI taxonomy): domain Eukaryota; kingdom Viridiplantae; phylum Streptophyta; class Magnoliopsida; order Fabales; family Fabaceae; genus Dalbergia; species Dalbergia cultrata. Next base: position 50,925,983 of record CM062347.1, on the reverse strand, counting down.
GTAGGGCGGCGTTGCTCTGAGAGATCTTTGGATAGGTCTTGCAGAATCAAGGCTGCGAGGAGAAGAGTGGTGGTCGGCAGAGCTGATGCGATCGAGGAGCTGCGGGTCGACAGAACAAACGCCGGCAAAGGTACCTGAGGTCAGGCGCGCAAGCAAGGCAGATCGGGTAGAGTGGGGGCTGTATGTGGCGTGTTGGCTGGAACTGGTTGTTGGCAGTAGTTGCAGTGAAGGAGATCGGCAGCTGTTTGCGACCAGCGAGGCCGGAGGTTCTGGGTTGGCTTCGCGGAGATGCTGCCACGTCCGGTGCTGCTATCACGGTACTGGGCAAGCTGATGGGGAGGTGCACAGCGCTGGCTTCGCGAGGAAGGGGGCAGATCACAACTTGTCGCTTTTTATTTATTTTCTGAGTTTAGTTTTTTTATTTTTTATCTTGAGTTTGTTGTTGATTTTATTTTGATGATATTGGATGAATGATGCTGAGATTAAGTTATGGTGAGACGAGAATGGGTCTGTGATGTGGATTGTTTAAGAGAATTTGTGGGTGAGGTTGAATGTAATGGTGGTAGTAATGGTGGTGATGGTGAAGGATTATATGATGGATGTTGATGATGTGAGATTGGGTGTAATGAGAGAATTGTGGTTCAATGAGAGAGTTGAAGGTGGCTTGTAATGGTGGTTGAAGGTGATTGTGATGAAATAAGACAGTGAAGGTGATAGCTTGATGGTGGGGGCAATTGTTTGGAGATGATGATGATGATTATGCTATTGTGTGAAAGGTTGTGGTTTTCTTGTTTTCAGATGGAAGACTGTGAATAGCGATAACCGAGACCAACGTTCTTTCAGTGTCTCTTATTGAAAACTTAGCTCCTTGTTCTCTCTATCTCTTCTCTGAAATTAACTCTGGCTCTATCCCCCTGTGCTTGCTAAGAATTGGCTTCCCCTCTTGCTAAAAATTTTGTTCCCTGTCTCAGTGCTCTCTCTGTTTGGTAAAAATTGGCTCTTTCTGTGTGCTTCTCTTGCCAAAAAAATCCCCCTCCTTTCCTGTCTTTGAATTTTCTCATTTATACCTTGCAATCCTTGACCCTGTCAGCTGAGCAATTAATGTTCTGATTCTTGGCTGCTTCGATTGTCAACTTTTTCTGATTGAGGCATTAAATGCATTAATTCCTTATACCGTTGGAGCTTTGAATAAGATAATCAGCATTAAATGCATTGATTTGTGGTCAAAGTTTAAATTAAACTATTGGCCCTTCTCCGTTGGAGCATTAAATGCTTCTGTCTCTTTCATCGTTTTTTATAATCCTTGTCCCAGAATAGCAAATCTCTTTGTCCATTTTATTTTTTATTTTTGTTTTGGTCACAGCGTACATTCCTTCCACTTTTATTCAATGGACCAAAAAAAAAAAACAGAATAGGCTAGGTTATTATTTTTCTTTTTTTTTTGACAAATGGGCCAAAACAACAGGCAAATAAAAAACAGAATGGGCTGACACTAACATGAGCTAGGAAACTAGAATGGGTTTATATATATATATATATATATATATATATATATATATATATTACAAATGGGCTAAGAAACAACAAATAAATAAATCAAAATAGTATGCACTAACAAAAATGGAAGAAATAAAAATAATGAAATGACATTAAAAGTGAGAGTAAAATGTTCAGACAAAATGTGGTGTTCACAGATACTATGTAAGGTATCAAAACCAAGGATGGAGTGTGCACAAGTGCAAAGAGAAATGAGTGAATTTGAGATCAGAGAGTAACTGAATAAAACTGATTGTATTGAATGAATCACATTGTACATGCTTTTGGTCTTTTATACATGAGAGAGGATGACTAACTAACTAACTAACTGTAACTAACAATAATTAACTGCTTACTAATCTAGCCTTTATCTCACACTAGCTATGTACTTGGTGGTGGAATCCTTTGAACGATTCCGCAAGACTACCTCTAACAAAAATTTTTTTTTTACCAAAGAGAACATTTATTTTTGGAATGCATAAAGAGTGGGACAAAAGTTAGATTAAGTTTGTTATATCCATGACATCCAATCCTCCAATCAAATTATGACATGTGGCATATAACATGAGTGCATACTTTTAAATTTCTCATTTTAATAAAAATATAAACTTATCATGATATTGATTGGTGAAATGAATGAAATGGAAGTAAAAAAGTTTATAAAAGTTTTTGTCCTAACAAATATTGACTACACATAGTACATATAAGGAACACTTTTTTTTAAATATATTACCTTTAATATCTAAAAAATATTACTTTTTCTTTCCAAAGTGTTACTATAGACAATAGGTCACGCTTGATTTAAATAACAACTCTTTGAAAAGTGCTTATATTAGCTTAAAAAGTGCGGTCTTTGTTAAATGCAAAAAAAAATTATACTTTAGGGTATGTTTTTTAAGAGTTGCTATAGGCCAATTCTCCGTTGTAATATAAAAATATATGTTTTTACTTTTTTATGCACTAAACATGATAATTTACAATATTTTCTAATAATGCATTATCATCCTAAACCATCCCGATGAACAGTTTTAATTCTACGCGGTAGTGTAAAATTTATTGTATCACAATCTCGTTCTCATTTTTTTTCGATAGTTAATTGATAAATGCTAGACCCTCAAAGAATATATCAAGATGATTCTAAAATGAAAATATGACCATGAAAATTAAAAATGACAAGCTACTACTCCAAAGCAAATCACAGAACAAAACACAAGAGGCTTGAAAATAAAACACAAACGTCAACATAAAAGAAGGAGAAAAAAGGCCTTAGAACACAATAGAATCCACAAGGCTCAACCAAGCTACTCGAAACCCAACTTCGGAGTCTTAGCCAAGATGACAATAACCTCATCCTCATTCACTATGGATAGGCCTAGACATTTACGCAGCTTCCACGGTACAATGTGCCTTAAGAAACCTATCTCAGTCATCTTCCTCTCGCGCCTAGCACCATCAGACTATAGATCAGATTTAAAGATATTCTTTTCGAAAACTTCTTCCTAGAATGAACTCAAGGAATGAAATCATTTTTTTAACCATTGCATTGTTTGTAGCGTTAGATTAAAATGAAAATGATGTCATATTTTACGTGGCTCGTACACTTGAGTTAGATCTTGTAATGTGACGTAGGAGTAACTTATATTTATCTGGATACAATTTATGTTCAAATATATTGATTTACAAGTGTATTAAAAAATTGACCGAGAGATTTATTTAAAATCGAAGGGAGTATATTATTATTATATTAATTAATTTTGATAGAGTAATAATATATTAAAATTAAATTTTATTATTATTACCATGTTCTAGTATTAAGGGTAACAACCAAGGTGTGATGAGTACAAAAGTTCCACCTGACTCATTCTTGTTGTGAGGGTTAATAGGATATTAGAGTTGTGTTATTTTGACATCCAAAAAATAGGTATCTATGGATGTCTACTCAAATCTAAGGGTGGAAAATAAGGTGAGGTGCATTAAGAGATGAGAGTGCCATAAGATTTAAGGGCATGGAGTAGATTAAGTGTCTATAAGAAGTACGAAAAAAACATTTCTCTGATTTTTACGTGACTCATGTCCCACTACCCCTTTTTGGAGGGACAATAATCCCACCAAAATTTGTAGGATGATCATGGATGATGTTGTTAGAGCAGTCAAGGAGCCGATAATTTGGAAAAATCATGAGGAAGTCGAGAAACCATGATATAATAGATCTTACGTTACATTTGATCTAACACACTTAATGTAATTATTGAGTCTAGTTATTTTGACTTATATAGTTTTATTTAGTCTAATGTGAGCCTTCATCAACACTCACACTAAAAATTATTCCTATATTCTACTAATTAATCAAGTGTGAGCCCTAACACTAGTATATTTTTTTTACAACAATAGCATATTTGAGCATTCGAGAGGAACTAAGACCCAAATCTTCGCTAATACTCTAAAATAATTAAGTTAAGATCAATCCCAAGTATCTAACAATTACTAAGCCTAAATACTGATCAATTAGTTGAACCATCCACTCTGATACTAATTGCAAAAAATTTTAGCCTTAATAATCATTCAATAGCGTGTGTAGCAATCAACTTCTAAACAAGGACTTTGGGTATTAGGATTATTTGAAAATGTTGAAAATGAAAGATCTACATTTAGATCAACAAATCACAGGACTTTAAACTAGCCTGAGTGATGAGACAAGATGTATGAGATCAGAAAGAGAACAGTGAGAAAAACTCTTCTTATCCGGTGATCCCGCATCAATACATTATTGTGTGTATCACTGTCAATGAAGCAACCAGACACCCTATTTATGGTTAGGGATACAGGCTCCTTTGTATCAATAAGGTGATGGGCTAATCATGTTTGTGTAGCAAGTTCGTACACAAATATTCATCAACATGGGTTGTTGTGGAACTTTAAGAAAATTTTAAAGGGGCCAAAAAGTTTAGAATACAAATATTATATGATGATAATCAAATTAAAACTAATTATATATCACAAATATAGACCTTGGCGTGTATTAAAAGTAAGAGGAGTTTTTTATTTGAGAGGTTAAATGAGCTAGTCTTAATCATTAAATAATCATTAGTAGACAGTTAAGATTAAAAATTAGTTAAGCGTCACACATGATAACTTAAAAAAATTATATAATTTTATATTTTTAATATTAATCATCGACATAAGATCTAATGACCAATAAATTGCTTCTTCCACTCTGAAAATTTATCACTCCTTTCACTTAATATGCTTCTTATAAACTTCAAAATAAATGGCTAGCATGACAAAATGATTTAAAAAAATACTAAAAAATATCTTATAGCGTTGCTCTTTGCTCTTTCAATGACTTGAAAAGAACAATAAAAAGGTTTCAACAATTTTTCTATGAATATTTGCAACAAACACGTCTTCATTATTTAAGTGAACAACAATACATGCTGGTTTATTTCTTTTCCAATTAAAAACACAATTAGTGAACTTTTAGGGTATGTTTGTGAGTTTGAATTTTGAGAGAAAGAGAGAGGAGGAAAAGACTTACATAAAATTATATTAAATCCTCCTCTCTCATCCCTTCTTCTCTAAAATTTAAACTCGCAAACATACCCTTAAGTTAAAGAAGCCCATACATGCAAAGTAACATGTTCACAAATAAACCCTATTTAGATCAAATTGAGAGGCCACGGCCACCTGCTACCTTAACAAAACTTTGCCACTAAACATATTCATTTACAAATGAGAAATGTTATTTTGACTCACACTTTGTGAAATACTGTGTCAACAGATTCACAACCACCATTTAATAAAGTGTGGGACCCAACTAAGTGGGGTTCACATCCAATTCAAATATTGATGAGAGTGTGTTGACATGGTATATGTCCCATAAAATGTGAGTCAAAATAACGCTACTCTTTACAAATAGTGTCCAACAACAATAAACCCAACAATACTAGTGATAACAACTTTTGAATTTAAACAATATACTCTGAGACTCATGCCAGTAAACATCAGATATCCGTATGAATGCGAGACGTTACTCAAGGCCCATTTTCTCTTTTTTTTTTTATCCAATAATAATAATCTAGATGTAGTTACTCAATTTCTTAGGTTTTTTTTCATCTTTATTTAATAATTTATTTGATTTAAGTTAAATATAGTTAGTAAAATTTGTTCATTGACAAATGATTAGCCTCATGGACAATTTAAAATGAGCCGAACCTATAAGATACCTTGTTGTTTCAAAATAGGTAAAATTTGTCATGAAATTTCAAACGTGCACAAATATTCCTTTTCGGTTACGCTTGTGGCAGGCCCAATTTCCCCATCAATCTATTGTACGATTCCTTTTTTGATTTCTTCTGGGTCAGAAAGATGGACTCAACTCGGGTTCATGATTTTGGGTTTCTCTTATCTAAGGCCCAATTTTCTCACCACCCAATCGCACCACATTTATTTCCGTGCCTATCTTTAGTCTTGATTTCCTTCCTTGTTTGGGTATCTTTCTGTTTAACTCTGCAACACGAAATGAATTCCTTCAATGTAGCCCATGGGCCTTCCTTTTGGGCGGGTTTCGCATGTTGCGTATTGCACCGCTGAAAAGTCCATGCTACGCTGTGACATATAACCTCGATTTGTTTCAAGATTCCGACTCTGTTTATGCTTAAAGCAATATAGTACGGTCATTCCCTCATATGATTTGCTTAAGAATTTCTGGTGCTGATGTACCTAAATATTTAACACGTCCAATATCTCATATTTCATCATATATTGTACCTTATTATCATTAAAACTTAATAAAAGCTTGACTGTTAAATTTTTTGCTAACTTTTAATTCGTTTAGGGGATTCAGCACTTATTTCTTTAAATAATTTAAGTATCGGATATGAGTCATGTAAATAGAGATAATTAACGGGGAGAATACTAGAATTAAGGAGCTAATTTTACCCCCAAAAATTAACTCGAGGGGGGATGGTGCTCGCAGGATTGCAGATATGTAAGTGGCCCAACATGAAGCATAAGATGTACTTTAGTACCATCCTCAAATAAGAGCCCAATTACAGTCTAAAAGCTAGTCTGAATGAAGGATAATAATTTTTTTGGGGGGGTCAGAGTGAGGGATAATTTCCTAAGGCATGTAAAATTTAATAGTGCGAATTTTATCCTATAATAAATTGATTTGAATATGAGTGATCTAGCAACCAAAAAAAAAAAAAGTTTTATACTATGTAATTGAAATTGATTGATTGGGGGTGAAATGGATATTCATGGAGGAGGAGACATGCTCTACTCCCTCTGTTTCTATTTAGAAATTTGTCGCCGATCTCTACCTTGCTCTATCATGGGTCTACGTCTGCCATTCTCTACGGGAATCCAAATCTTGATAATATATCCATGGATTTATGCAAAAGAAGTAAGAAAAATCAAAACGTGAACACCATAAATGTAAAAGATTCATAATACATTATAACATTATCAAAACAATGAAATTTAAATTAAAAGTAAAATACGTGATGCAAATCTAATTAAAAATAATTAGAAATATCCAAATCACAAATATTTAAGTTTCATTAGGCATGTTAGGTATGTTAATGATACTCAAATTCTTATTAATATTTTGTTAATATGTTTTATAAATAAGAACATTTAAATACATTCAAATATTTAGCATATTTACATGAGACTGGGGATAAACCGATTTAAAATAGGCTATTACTCATATGCCTAACGCGGTCAATACCTATGGTGCCGACGGAAGCGTGGAGTGGTGTGTCGTTGACACGTATAGGAGAGTAGCACAGTTAATATTGAAAAACAGTCGTAGTGGCAGACGAGGTGCATGTGTTGATATCATCAGAGTTATAAAACCCAAATACTAAAACCCTCCATAATATTTTCATTATTAATGATTTCACCCCATCGTTAGCCCGCGTATGTTATTTTATCTTTATACGGATAGATACAATAAACTTTATCCCAAATAGTAGCTACCATCAATGAAATACACTATAATTTACAATGTATTTACTAAACATTTTTTATTTTAACTTCAGTAAATCTGAAGATAGTTGTTTACATTAAGTTAGTTATAATATTTTTTATTTCACTACAAATGTATTTATAATATTTTTTTTATTATGATATTAATTTCAGCTCACTATACTTGACATTTAATAGAATAGTTGAATCAATATCAAAATTAAACTGATATAAAGAGATTTATTAAAATAAAATTGAAGTCAGATAAAAAATATTAGGAACAAAAATGTTATTTAGTCTAGAATAAAAAAATGTTTATTATATAGAATCAAATCACATTTTTTATAATTATTATTCAAGTATGAGATTTAGTTCGTATATCGATGTAAGTAAAATAATAAATTTAATTATATCTAATTATTTGTAAGAAAAATTCGGAGATTCCGAATTCAGTGTAATCCCCTTTGCTTTTTTTCCTTTTTCAAAATTCGGACATCCCAAAATTCAGTTTTTTTCTTCCCTCAAGAACCATTGTACAATGATTCCTTTTGTTTTCTTTTTTCTTTTTTTGCAAAATTTGTATGTTCCAAATTCATAAATTTTGTTGGTCTAAACTAGGTTTTTTTACAGTCAATCACTTGTGATATTTTTTATTTCAACACAACTTTGTTCTAATATTTTTTATTACAGTATTAATTTAGTCATATGATGAAATTTAATATAACAGTTGAAGCAATATCAAAATAAAATATATTGAAAATAAATTGATCAAAAAAAATTTTACTAAAAAAAATGATGTAAAGTTAAAAGTAGTAGGAGAAAAATGTTATTTACTATAGAAGACTAAAAAGTTCTAAATATAAAATAAAGTCACATTTTATATAATTATTATTCGAAGCATCATGAATGATTATTGGATCATTTGTAGGAAGGTTGAAGGAAAACTGGAGTTACCATATACTAATAGATTTGATAGATGGTTTGTTTGATAATTGGGTGACTAAGTATGCCATAGTGGGAATAATTTGGTTTCATTCTTCTTGTAAAAGGTATAAAGTATGAAGGGTTGCAGTATTAGTTGCAGGATTTGTCCTTTACAAAAGCATCTAATGAGAGTTGGAATTAGATATGGCTGAATATGAGTTTCCCTGAAGTGGATGATTATGTTCCTTAAGTAAATGCCACTTATGTTTAATTTTAGATTATTCAGTTGATTTGTATCAATAAAGTTTGATGGTGCTATAGAAATTTTGAAGGTAATTCAGCTACTGAAATTGCAAAACTCTTGGGTATGGCTGAGGAAGGTGAAGATATAGAGGAAGAATGGCCTAGTCATCCAAAATGTAGTTGTTAAAGTAGAGTTTATTGAAATTGTGAAATAATTGTTATTGTGTTGTTATGAAGTTATGGTTTTACCTGATTTTGTAATGGACAAAAGAAAATTACTTGACAATAGAAACTTGTTATCTGAATTTGTATTTAATTTTGTATTGTAATATAACTTTGTTTAGTTCTAACTAATAACAATGCACAGTAAGAAATATAATTTTCCACTTTCAGCAAGAAAAAAAATGAAAAAGAAAAATTAAAAAGGATCATTGTAGGTTGAATTGAATTCGGACCCTGCAAACTGTTGGAAAAAAAAAAGAAAAAAAAAAGGATCACCATTGCACTGGATTTGGAATGTTTGAATCATTGGAAAAAAAAGGAAAAAAAAAATCTGAATTGTTTTAAAGAAAAAAATATCACTGCAAGGTGCACTGAATTCAGACTAATCGAATTGTTAAGAAAGGAAAAAAAAGATCCAATCGGCTAATTTTGCACTGAATTTGGAATGTACGAATTATTGAATACCCAAGAAAAAAAATTCCCAATTCTTTAAAAAAAAAGAGTAAAAAAGAGAAAAAAAACAAAATAAAACACTGTAGAACTGAATTTGGGATGACTGAAGTTTCATAGACTTCAGAATGTTTAAAGAAAAATAAAAATAGAAAGAATCATTGTAGCCTACACTGAATGTGGAATCTCCAAATTTTGTAAAACAAAAGAAAAAATGAAAATTAAAAGGGATTCAAATTATTTCAAAAAAAGAAAAGTAAAATAAAAGATTGTGGAACCGATTTTTAAAAAAATTCAAAATGAACAAATTTTGAGAAAAAGAAGAAGCACACACAGAATTCGAAATGTCCGAATTTTGTAAAAGGGGCTTGTCGTACTTATTTTTCACTGTACAATAGTTTTTGAGGGAAGAAAAAATCGAATTTTGGGATGTCTGAATTTTGAAAAAGGAAAAAAGCAAAGAAAATTACACTAAATTTGGAATCTCCGAATTTTTCTTACAAATAATTACATGTAATTAAATTTATTGTCTTGCTTACATCGATATACGAACTAAATCTCATGCTTAAATAATAATTATAAAAAATGTGATTTGATTTTATATATTAAACATTTATTTATTCTAGACTAAATAGCATTTTTGTTCCTAATATTTTTTATTTGAATTCAATTTTATTTTAATAAATTTCTTTATATCAGTTTAATTTTGATATTGATTCAACCATTCTATTAAATGTCAAGTATAATGAGCTGAACAAATTTATATTGTAATAAAAAATATTATAACTAACTTAATGTAAACAACTATCTTCAGATCAAACTAAAGTTAAAATAAAAAATGTTTAGTAAATACCTTCTAAATTATAGTGTATTTCACCGATAATAGTATTTGGGATGAAGTTTACTGCATCTATCCATATAAATATAAAATAACATATGGGGGCTAATGGTGGGGTGAGATCATTAATAATGAAAATATGGTGGAGGGTTTTAGTATTTGAATTTCATAACTCTGATAATATCAGCACCTACAACTCGTTTACCAGTACGACTGCTTTTCAATATTAAATGTGCCACTCTCCTATTTGTGTCAACGACACACCACTCCACGCTTCCATCGACACGATAGATATTGACCGCGTTAGGCACATGAGTAAGCAACTTTAAAATATCAATTTAGTCCTTGTGCCAATGTTCAAAGTTGTCTAGGTGAACTACCTACATGCTCCTATCCGGAATAATCTCAATGGGTGCTTGATTTAATAGGTTTTATTGTGAGTAGAGATTTATTTTTATTATTGAAATATAATTATATTTGTACTTTACTTTAATATCTGAAATTAAGAACATATTAATTTAGTCACTAAAATTATAAAAAATAATTTAAGTTAGTCCTTATGCTAATATTCATGAGGACTAAATTGAATCACCAAAATAACTAATTCAAATCACTTTTTAGTATTTCAATAACTAAATTGATATTTTTATTTATTTCAAAGACTAAAGTGAAATATAAATATAATTTTAAATATGAGAGTGAACATTTACTTTAGTCATTCCTAGGACTGGTTGCTTGTTTTATTGGGGAACCGGTTTATTTCTCAAAAAAAAAAAAAAAACCATTACCCTTTGAAAAAGTTAGGAACAATTTCATAGATAAAAGATAAGATTTTTCTAATCAGTGTCCGAAACACTAATTAAAAATGCTAAAAAGAAGTGTTAAAACTTTGTGGTGCACTTTTTATTTTGACAATATAAAAACTCCATTTCGTATGTAAAAATTTTACTTTTTAATTTTTTTAATTATTATCCTGAGGGCGTAAACTAGATAGACTAACATAAACCCATGGAGTAATTAGCTTGTTTCCTGGCTAACCGACAAAAAATAATAAAGCGTAGAAACTTCCGTTCCCTAGCGGGACCACATCTGGACGACGATGTGTCAATTGCTGGAACCAGGGAAAGTACGACATGTCTGGCTGTGCAGGAATAGAACACTACTGAATCACATTGTGACAGCAATGTGAAAAACAAAACAATGGAAATAAAAAACACACGGCTAAACGTATGAGCATGCATGGGGAAAGATCCAGTTCACTGATGGAACAAGGGGTCGGGTTTTTAATTTTCAAATCGCACTTTTTATTTTTGTGAACCAAAATGGATTGTACTATTCACAGGGTCCAATAGAATCCTTATAGTTATTGCCCTTCGTTGAGAATCAGGACAACAAAGCAATGTAGGCCACTAATGAAATATACACTCGAGATTTTGCCAAATGTTGTGGTGGATAAGGGAACGATGACTTCGAAGCTTAAGGTCCTCCCACCATACCTAACACATAAGAGAAAACTACTGTGCTATATGTGCTTGACCGTTCTAAGGACAAGGCCACCCTTTATTTTCGGGGTCCTATGTGCCACAAGATATACTTAATCAAATGTCTGGTTAGGCGGCAAGGGGCACGTCTTAGATCCACATATAGCACCCTGTCCTAATATTGCTATTGGCTGCTGCATATGAATCTGAAAACATATATATTGTGTATATATATGTAGCACTTTAGATGCATGGTTCGGTCTCTAATCTTTTTTAATTTGCTTTGAAGTCTGGACTGATAGGGAAGTTTTAGAGACTGACATGCAATATGTATGATAGGATTTGGAAAATAAGATTCGTTTGGTCGATTTTGAGAATATACTGAAATGGGAGAAAAAAAATTCTGATTTATATCACTCTTTAATAGGTCCCTTTTTTACTTTGACAAAAGAAATTTGCAAGGAGAGGTAAAATGTTCAAGTACTTTTTAGGAGTTTGCCAATCTTATTGTTATTCTCGTTCAAGCATATAATTTTAAGGGGATTGTATATAAGAATTAACAAACATCATTTCACCAAAATGATAAATTATGATGAGTGATTATGATTGTAAGTAGTTACTTTCCATGATTTGTAATTTTAATTTGATGATATTCTATTGGGTAGCACTCAAAAAATAAATTCTTGTGTGTAGTTGTACTAATCCTGTATAATGCACTAATTTAATTGAAACTTAACAGGTAAAAGTTGAATATTTGTTGTGAAATTAACTTTATAAATCTTATGAAAGAAAATTATGCCCGTAGATGTGTTAGTTTAAAATACGTAGTGATATAGAAAAGGTTTAAATATATTTTCTATCTCTATAGACGATAAATATAAGTCATTTGTTATTTTAGTTTTTTCAAATTTTTTTTGTACTTTTGGTCCCCTTTTTTATAATATTATAATTTTTGTCCTTGTAATCTGTACTTAGATCTCTAAAAATAATTTAGAATATATATATTTAATCTTTGTAAATATTGAAAAGCCTGCTTTTTAACATTATAAATATCAAAATATTTCTCTGGTCCTTATAAAAACATCACCACTTAACGGTGTAAACTAATGGTAGAAACTAAAAAAATAATATTTGAAAAAAAGAGACTTAAAATTAACAAAAAAAAATTAAATGAATTAAAACTAAAATAATCTATATTTATATGGATTAAAAATATTTAAGTCCTTAGACAAAAATGGAAAGAATGCATGTATTGTCTTAGAGAAATTCTTTTTTGATTTTGGGGTATCAAGATAGATTATACGCTCTACTCAATAATACAGTCATTTAAATTTCAGTTATAGTGATATATAAAATATAATTCATATTTTTATCTAAAATATTATTACTATTAAATATAACACACTATACATGCTTACATGAGTTAACACATCCAATCAACCTTTTGCATATATATCATTATGACTTGGGTTTTATTTTCAGGTTTTTTCTGTTGATAGATGATTTGTGAGTATCTTTGTAAGTGCTTAATAACTTTAAAAGTATGCTTAATTTTGAACTAGGATGAGTTTTTCTTTTAATCTAAACTTGTATGAATAAAGAAATTAAAAGAGTACAATTATTCCTTGACTATATGTGAGTATTTCTCTTGGTTTCAAGTTCGGCTTGATGTGTTGTATTTATGAGCTTAATTTCGATGAGTGGTACTTATGAGTTTTAATTTTGATGAGTTGTACTTCCTTCATTTTATAATAATTGTCGATTTTTTACTTTTGGATGTTTCAGAATATTTGTTTATTTACAATATTTAGGTACCATTAATTTTTTTCTTTCATTAATACCTTTAATATAAATATATTAGTTAAATATTCAATATATTTACAAATGTGAGTAATAATGACTAGATAAGGACAATTTTATCAGTTTATATAACTTTCTACATTTACCAAGATTTTTTTTTTGTTTTCCTTGATATGTGTATTGTTTAATTTTTTTTTACAATTATTATGAACAATAGGGAGTATATGCAAGATATTATTGCTTTCACAATTTAAACCTACTTTTTATAGATTGTGGTAAAGGTTCACTAGTATTAATAACTACTATTAACTTGTGGTCACCCTGGGAAGGTTCCTAACTAATAAAAGATACACCTTTCGAATAAATTTTGGCACATGTGTATAGGTCATGTGAGATCATGCAGTAATTTCACCATTTAATTTCAAATGTAAGAGTATTAAGTTGTTTGGTTATGTGTTTGTAGAATTGATTTATATAGAATTGATTTTAAAGTACAGTAATTTATGTTTGATAGTTTCTTTAGAATTGATTTTAATAGAAAATAATAAATTTTTACTTATCTCAAAATCAATTCTAGAGACTAAAATTGATTTTTAGATTTAGAAACCAAACATCATAAAAAATATCACAAAATTAATTTTGGGGGTCAAAATCAATTCTCATCCACCCAAATGTGAATCCAAACATGCTACATCGGTAGAGAATTTTTTTTCATATAATGCAATTCTATCATCTCACATATGTATGCTTAAAATAGTACAAGGTCCCATTAATTATAGGGAAAATTAGTTAACCCGTTATCTAACTTTTTTAATAAAAGTTGTTCTCTAATTAACATATGTTTTAAATTCATCCTTAAACTTTTAAAAATTGAATATATTTACCATCTTTATAGATAATAATAATTATATTGACAAAAAAAAAATTAGTACATGAGTTGGTAAAAAAATTATATATAATATCTTTGGTGACATGTTTTATTTTCAAATCTACATTTTAATGCAATAAACGACATTAGCACAGGAGACAAATATGTTCAATTTTCCACACCAGAAAAATGTGTTCAATTTTTAAAAGTCAGAGGATGAACATGAAACATTTGTTACTTAGAGGATGAATTTGAAACGTTTATTATTTAGAGGGTGAATTTGAAAACAAAAAATAAATTAGAGGATTAATTAATTAATTTTGCTATTATAGGCAAAATTGTTTTAAGATCTACTATCTCTTTGTCTAGTTACAAGTGTTGTTTAGAAAAAAAAAAAACTATCCAATATTGTCTGTCATTTAAGAGTTTTAAGAAGGTATTAATTATCTTTTTTACTTTTGTCTTTGCATATATTCTCTCTCTCACACAAACTATAATAATTGTTGCATTTAACAATTTTGTCAATGTAAACTTTTTTGGTATGTGTATGTTTGTGCATTTTTAATGATTTCTTAACTTATATATCAAAACCTTAAAAGACATTAGCTAAACAGAGTTTAAAAGACATTCAGCTAACCAGAGGGAGTAGTCAATTGTTTTAGGACCTCACAAACTTCAATGTGAGTGTGTTTAAAATGTGGGGTATACACATTTTTAGACAATTTGGGTGAAAGGTAACTCTCAATTTCTTATTAAAATAAATATTCACTATTACTTTTGTCTAAAATATAGAGAAAAAAAAAAAGAATTTTCAAAAATTGGTCAAAATAGATGTGAATCGGTCACAGATCGATCGAACTAGTCGGGTTATTTAAAAGAAATTTTTTCAAACTAAACAATTATTTTATGATGAAAGATAGTAAAATATAAACCTTTGATTCAGTGACGAGTTTGG
The DNA here is from genome assembly GCA_031216105.1 of Dalbergia cultrata. Lineage (NCBI taxonomy): Eukaryota > Viridiplantae > Streptophyta > Magnoliopsida > Fabales > Fabaceae > Dalbergia > Dalbergia cultrata. The sequence goes on along the minus strand of CM062347.1, from coordinate 50,910,696 downwards.
TTTTTAGAGTTGTGAATATATCATTAATTTAAAAAAATCTAAAAAAAGAAACGAAAACAAGTTCTAATGTCACAAACTCACAATAATCGCACACCCTGGCGCCAGAGCAGTTTGTTTCGAGAACTGCCCTTGATACACACGTCTTCGCCGAAGAGTCCATCTCACCATCATCGTAACATGCACGATATTCTCTGGTCCCCTTCGTCAGCCTTGTATTCACTGCCTTTGCTGGATGGAGATTTATATGGGGCTCCTAATTTTTCTTACCCTTGTATGACATGACAACCTTTCTTACTTCTTTCACAAAGACATCGTACCCCACTATCAATATAATGGATAGGTAGACTCATCCTTGTGTGAATGGAAACACAGGTTTCTATCAGGATTAATCTAGCTAGCAGAACTGAAGTCCATACATGTTTCAGTGTTTTTGCTTGCACCCATTAGAGCTTTTTCGCATAAATAATACTGTAATAGCTTATTACTCCATCCATGTCTTCTTTTGTGTTAAAAGTAACCAATTACATTTGTATGATTCCGATCCGACACCCGTGGCACACAGCCATTCTCTGTAAATAAATCTTCTCTAAAACAAGACTAGTATCCATAACTAGTTTCTCCTTGCACACTTCTCCCTTAATAATTTGCATTTCCTCTTGTCTCAGTTGCAATTTGTTGTTCATGTCTTCTTGAATTCGGCCCCAGACCAGAGAACGTCCTCATTAATTATACAATCTCCCATCACGAGCCTCTCTAGACTTCTTGGTGAGTGCTCCTTATGGTTGTGGCTTTTGATAACCATCTTCATTTTTATTGGGCATTGCTCCATTTTTCAATTTTACATACCTCTTATAAGGGAGTGACTCATATGAGAGATGTAGTTTATTATGGAAGTGAGATGAATAAATCTTGATTGTTGGGATTTAGATCCTTTAAAGTGAGAATCTGAATTTAAATTGTAGCACTTTTAGATTAATACAATGAAAAGGGCTCTATTTCTAAATTTATTGATCCAATTCCCTTACTTTATTTTGTTTAAAGTGAGATCCTCATTTTAGAGGATTCTTATCCATTAATTTCTAATCTTAATCATTAATATACGGCTGTATGGCTCATAATTATTTCTCTAATTCTGATAATAAACCATCACTATCATTTGATAAACCCCCTTTCGTGTAACTTGTTTTTCACTACAATCGAATTGCCTCTCACCTATTAACTAGAAACTAAAAACTCTGTTGTTAGTATCGTAAACCCATGTTTTTATATATGTGCCAAAACAAAGACTTTTCCAACTTATAATGATGCCCAACAATAACATAACGTTATGATCCAATACTGCTAGCAATTAAGGAGAAGAATGACAAGGCAAATCAACGGCTTTGTCTTAAAGAATATTCAAGATATTGAAATTAAAAGCAATCAAAACACACAATCAGTTTTGGTTTTAAAGGAAAAGGAATTAATCAAAGAAACATAACGTTAACTATATTGCTATTAAAATTAATACACTGTCATATTTAAAAGATTCCTTGACTAATAAGGTAAAGTAAACTGTGATTTTGAAATCATTTTCTATATGAAGCATGTTTCTAAATGATTATAGTACTAGTTTAAATAATTAATTAAATCTTTTGATGAAATATATTTAGATTTTCAAAATACAACAGGTTAGTCACCATGCATGTATATATATGTCTTATTGTCATCAGTTGCTAGAATCATTTTTCAGAAACTTTCTGACCTCTCCCTTCGATTCTCTCTCTCTCTCTCGTTCGAGCTCACAAACTTGTTATGAACATCAACTACTCTACCGGCAAATTGAAAATTTGACATAATGAACTGCGCCTTTGTTATTGATGTTCGCAAATTTATCAGCAAAGACCGTGTAGGAACTTTCTTCCAATATATTTGATATATATCTATATATCTCCATTGCTATTCATATGCCTAAAAAATCATCAGGCCTGTCCCTTCTTCTTTGGTTCCTCAGTGCGCCCATAGACGTTTGCTTCAACACTCCTTTTTTTTTTCTGAGAAAAAAGCATAAGTATGGTTTTTTGTTTTTATTTTTTTATTGATATGGTTTTATTAATAATTATACAAAATTATTTTCTTTTATTTTTACATAATATTTATAAAAGAAAAGATAAAATGGTAATTTTTGTAAGTATTTCTTCGTATAACCTTACAAAATGATAAAAGAATATGATTATTATTATGAGTTTAATTTTAATACAATAATTATCATCCAATCAAAATTGTTCATTTGTATAATATTTTAAGTAGTGTATGAGAAAATCAACTATCATATCTAACATGAAAATGCACAATTGAATAATTATATGAAAATTTTCACACTAATTTACATGGTTGATAAATAGAAATTAAATCCTATGTGCTCTTATACTTTTCAATTTGCAATTCTAGTTCAGGCGAAATTCCAATTTATCAAAAACAGGCCAAAGCCAAAATCAACACGTGAAGCATTTAACTCTTGCTCAATCCCAGATTTAAAAAATATAGTTTTTTTTTTTCACCACAAAAAAAATGTAGTTCTTTTTTCCATAGGTTTTTTTACGCTATGCCTTATCACTTGGGATTAAAACTAATATTTATTACTTTTATTAAATTATTTAACTATACATAAACAACTTAAAATATTAGAATTTGTATTTTGCGTGATGAATAGCGCAAGGTTACTTATTATTAAGATCTTTAATAACATTTAATGTTCTTAAACTTCTTTTCTTTTTTCGAAATTTAAATCCGATTCGACTCTTGAAAAAAAGCAACAAGTATATAGAAAAAAGATGTTCATAACACAGAGTTACTTTTCCAAATACAGAAAATTGCATGGCACAAAAAACCTAGGAGCCTCATTACACAAGATACAGGAGTCAAAAACCATACTCGGCACTCGAGACAAAGGACGTGCAACGTGAAACAAGAGTTTCTAGCTTGATGCAACAGCATGAAATGCATCATCTAGGACAGTAAACAACTCATTGAATTACTCTGTGTCTTGCGACTCCTTAAGTTCCACTGACCACTGACTAAAATCTTTGGAATGATCCAATGTCTCATGGCCTCCCACACCATGATCATCCAACTTAATATATCTTCGCGATGAATCGATAATTAATTTTCGAAAAGCTTTACATAAATAGGTGCATTTGTTTGAATTTTTTTAAAAAGAGGATAATGATTATGAAACTTAAATTTTATATTTAATTAAAAATTAAAAATAATTTCTTTTTCAGAAGCTATTTTTTTTCTTTTAAAAAATATGAAATGTAAATTTTTTTTAATGAAAAAAGTGATTCTGAGCTTAAAAAAAAAAGCTCAAACAAATGTCCTCTAAATCTTATAAAAGTATTGAAGTCTATTTAACATTTGATAGAATTTTAGAGAATTTAGTTGAAATATATAATATTTTGAATTCTTTAAATAAAAACTTGTATAATAAGTAAAACAAAAATGGCCACATGTCGTTTGTTATAAATTTTGAAACAATATGTAACTGATATTATTTTAACTAGAATTAGTAGTTGAAATTATTGTCATATTAATTTTTCACAAATAAATTTAATTTATATATAAATATAAATTTTTTTGTAGTGAACATTTGAGAATTAATGTTTTCGAAAGAGTTTTGAAAAAACAATTCTCTAAATTAAAAGTAATCAAAACTAAACATGTACTTAGACTTGTGACGTGATCTTCTTATTATCGTTAAGCTCTTTCAATGAGATGAAAACATATAATTAAGTAGTATAAAAGTCCTACACACAAAAGAAAAAAAAGAAGTAAGTTTTATCGCTTGTTTAATTTTTTTTGTTTGAAATATGTTTAATGTTGACGGATAGTTGATGTATAATTTTTATATTATCAATTAATCACATATTGCCAAAATGCCACAAATAGTTGTGGGAATGGTTATTTATACTAATTTCACAAAAAGAAAATAATGGCTAAATTATTTTCTATTTAAACTTTATTTCTCGCTTTTTTTTTTTGGTTTTATTTCTCAACGCACTCACTTCCTTTTGTGAATTATCTGTTAAAATATGGTTGCAAAAATTAAAAGAAGTGTTCTAATATAATAAATATTATAAAATCTTAAAATTTTAATAGTATTTGATTATATCATTTAAGTGGTTGAGAGAAAACTATACATTAAAAAATTCAACACATTTTAATCTTTATAGAACACTTTGTTATATATAATATATGATTCTAATATTCCTTCGAGTTGTTGAAAAGTTGGTTACTGATATGAAGTTTATTAAAAAGAAATAGTACTGCTATTAATTCATTTGACAATCAGTAACAAGTAGTCATTCTCGTATAATTAATCTAGTAGTAGCTTGGACCATCATTCACGTGCTTATGTTATTTACTCCTCTCATCATTACATAAGTTTATGACTTTACAGTGTGTTAATTTGGATTACTAGGTTTTGCTTATCCTAATTAATTTTGAAATTTGCATATACTAGACACAAATAAAAAGGACCAAAAAAAAAAAAGAAGAAGAAGAATAAGTCATCACAAACATAAACTTTTAAACCGGTTCATCTTACAACACCATTTTAATTTAGATAAAAAAGTTGAGAGAGAAAAGTAAGATAAGAGGTAATTTAGTTTAGTTTTGTGATTTAATTTGGTTGTTTTGTGTATGCAATTGCCTTATCTCATTGTGATTCATCTGAAGAATTAGAGGTTTCGGTGTTCTAATTCCTTTAATTGCAAGCTTATTAGTTTGTGCTTTTGTCATTGGTGCCCTTGCTGCATTCTTCGCTAGGGTTCAGGAGTTGGTGTAGTTTTGCTATTCCCAAAGTATTATCCTTGTGTTCTGAATTGGTGATGGCTTATTTTGTGTGTTACTTTGAAATGTTGATGTACTCTATTTACTCACATTTTTATAGAGTTGAGCCTTTATTAATTATTGAAAAGAAAAGTGAGATAAGAGGATTCAATTTTTGTTTCTAAATATAATTGAAACAACATAAAATTTAAAAGATACAGTATTACTAAGATGCATGGTATTATATATATATATATTTTATTTTTCTTATCTAAAAATTATCAACTAAGCCATCTACTCTTTTTGGCCTTCAAAGTTCAATCCAAACATATCAAAGTCCATAAGCAGTTCATGAAAACAACATCTAACTATCATTATTCTAATGATACAAAAATACAAAGCTATATCGGTTTATAATTAAGTACGAATTATGATCATTATTGCTCGGTGTACTGTAATATATGGCACAGAAATTGAAAGAGTCTGATCAAATGATAAATTTATTAATAATCGCTAACAAGTTCTGATATGCTTTTAATTATATTCTAAATATTAATTAAGGTGGATTAATTCTATAGCTCCATTCATCCATCCTTTACCACCCTACAAAATACAACAAAATGGGTTAGTTTCTTTCTTCCCATAATCCAACTTCAACTGGATTTTATGATCATCAGATTTCAATCATTTTAAGATGGATTGACTGGTACTCAAGTATTGGGGTTTTCCCTTGAAATAACATTAATTGGATATATTTCAATTACCTAAAATTTAATTCCACAAGTAATGTTCTAAACTTCTAATTCTTTGTAACCCTAGCTAGCTAATACGCAGTCTCTAAATCAGACATAAACTAACTTCTATAAAATACATTAATACACATGCATTGAACTCTTATTATAACTGGTACATAGCATCATCAAGGATACAGATTACTAATGTACAATTCATGTTCGAGAGTAAGAGGAAATTATACCTTCCTATACTCAGGCCTAGAAATAGTTCCATTTGCAAGAGCTAAATACTTCAAGGAAGCCATAATAAAGGGACCCTAATTCAGTGTCTAGATTGATGAGAGCTTCTTAATTTTCTAGAACAAATCTGCAGTACTTTCCTCCAGTGACATGTTCATGAGATCTTCATGGCATTGAGCAGCCCCATCATCAAAGAGCCACTTCTCAAGCAAGGTAAAAGGGACCTGTACCTCACCCTTGTTCGTTGTGAAGCCGCTGCAGCTGTTCTCTTCAACGGAAACAAAGGATCGAGAGCCACCATCGGATTTGAAGCTCAAAAGCGAATCAAAAGCATGATCTGGGGTTGTGCTTTGTGCTCCTTCACTATTAGGACTAGAACCTGTGGTGGTGACCATGTTTCCAGAATTGGTGGATTCACCTGAGTTTGGGGATTTCATCCAGTTCTCAAGCAACCGCGCTATGTTTTCATAGCTTGATGCATATGAAGATGCATGGTTTGGTCTAGTGGGGTACGCAGAAGAAGTGTGATATGAGCTGTTATTATTAGAGGGCTTTGCCTCGGGCAAATTATTGTGGGTTGGCTTGTCCAGGGACAAAGCCTCAGATAAGGCTTGTTTGGCCCTTTGGATATCTGTTTGGAGCCTTCTCTCCCACTGACCCTTTGGCTGTTGTGAAGAAGAGGAACGTCCTTCTTGGTCATTATCATCCTCAGTTTGGTTGTTCTTGTTGAGCTTCTTCTTCAAATGGGTGTTCCAATAGTTCTTTATGTCATTGTCTGTCCTCTGTGGAAGGTAGGAAGCTATAGCAGCCCATCTGCAGCCATTGTATATTTGATTATATATAATGATGAGCTCATTTCATCAGAAAAAGTAGAAAAAGATTAGCTAGTAATTAATTAACTTTCTTAGTTTCTTGTGATTTTGACCTTTAATTTTTGTTTCCTTGTTTGTTCATGTCATCTCTTCTTGGGGTATGAAAATGTTATTAGATAGTTCTAGGCCATACCGAAACCTGAAAATCTTGTGATTGATTAAGTTGTTTTTCATGCTCTGAGATACGAATTATTAGAAGAAACACATTAAAGCAACATATGTGGAAGGATGAGAGAAATTAAGTAGTAGGTACGTACCTATTGCCCAGAAGGGCTTGGAGGTGGATTATCATCTTCTCCTCATGATCGGTGAAGTTACCTCGTTTGATACCTGGTCGAAGATAGTTAGTCCATCTAAGTCTGCAGCTTTTGCTGCATCTCATCAAACCTGCCAAAACAAAATCAATGGCATAACCAGAATAGGACACATACACACGAAGAAATATAATCGAAAGAGTCACAATTAATTAAGCACAGAAATGTAAACCCAATAAGAAAAAATAATCAAAAGAATTAGTATATGAAAGTTTATTACATATCAATTTTAATTTTAATTTTTACCTGTATTGGTGGGAACTGATCTCCAATTCCCAGGTCCGTGTTCTTGAATGTAAGAGACCAAGATGATGTCCTCTTCTGGAGTCCACGGTCCTTTCTTAATCCCAATTTTCTCGCAGCAAGGTGGCCTCCCCATGTTATATATTAATTATGACCAAAAGAGAACGATCCTCTGAGGTCCCAAGATTTCGACGAAAATTAAGGGTCGGTGACTCGCGTGTGTGCTAGCTATGTATGTGAAATATATGCTAAATTGTTATTCCTTTCTCAAGCTTCCCTCTAAGGAAGGCAGGGACAAGCATCCACAAACTGGAGTTGGCTTGCTAGATACGTATATATATATATATATATACACTATAAGAGAACAACAACTAAACAAGCTTCGTTTAATTGCTGACCACAGATAAAAGCTGCACGTTGCTTGGTCGGCATTTACTGTAACCTAGCGAAAATCAGCTAGGCGACAAGATTTCCTCTCATATAATTCTTGTCATCGTTATTATTATTTTTTAATCTTTTTTTTTTCTTAATTAATATCAACAATAACAATAATAATGATAATAATAATGATGTACGGTTCATTTATAAATTATTATTGATTATGTACGTTTAACGTTAATTAATTAGTCTTATCATTTATAAGGATGTACTTGTTTCATATTTTTTAGAAAAGTAATTATAAAACATAAATTATATATGTATATTTAAAAAGTTAAAAACTAATTTTTTATAATTCTAATTATTTTTAAAATATTATTTAAATCTATGAAAAATGATTTATTTTAAAATGTGATTTTGAGCTAACAAAATCCCGTCCAAACTTCCCCTCAATTAAATATGCATGACAACCATTTAAGAACTTATAGTAACTTTTGTTTTCCACTTGCTAATTTTTGTCACTATGAATAACTTATTTCATTCAATTCTGAAAGAGATACACACATGTGTGTTACCTCTCATTTTTAAATTAAAACCATTGTTCCTTTAATGAGCGGCCATTATTTAAATGACAAATTAATAATTATACAAATCAATAATTAATAAAATTCTGCCTCTCATCAATTGCTAACGTAACGTGAACTGGGGAAGTGACTTATGTATAAGTGTTTTTCAAGTGACTTATATATAAGTGTTTTTCTTTGTCAATTTTCCCTGAAATTGAGAAGTTCGATTTTATCATCAAATTATTGTCTCTTGCGAAGAAAAGGTTGTTTCCGATGTGATTTGATCTCTGACCTTGTGATGTATGATTGATCATGATGTGGCTCAAAAGTCATAAATCTTCTACCGTCCATCGTTAAAGTGAAAATTGAGGCCGTTGGATTTGGTTTTGGAAATGATCAATTTTTCATGTTGATTCTTAACGAAGGCCCTTTTTTTTTGGTGTAAACTTAACGAAGGCATTAATTTTTAGGAAATCGAGATATAAATGTTGCCCTTTTTTTTGGTACAAGGCCATGCTGCTTATTCGTGGCCCTGATAAGAGTAGTGGCTACGATTGCTTTTGTTCTGAAACAGATAACACAGGGTCTAATTATCATATTCACATTAATATAACAAAGACCATACATATAGGGTGTATATATATTTGCATTGCGCCATATATCAATTTTTTCATTCTTCATGTTTTATTATATTTAAAGCAAGATCCTAACTAATCTCTCCACGTTCTCTTCGGGACCACGCTTTTCTCCCCCGAAATGCGTTTATACAAATTATACTAATTAAAAAGCTTGGTTGGTTTATGTTTTTTTTTTTTCAGTTAATATATTTTTTCATTATTTATTAGTACAAAATAATATTAATTGCAAAAATAATATGAGATTTTCATAAGAGGGTTTAGCTTAATTAGTACATCACTTTTTTTTTTTGCAAAATTATATATTGTCAAGTTTTCAAAAGTATTTAACTTTTACAACAATTATCTCATATTTTATCTAAGTGTACATAAGAGATACTGTGTAATTAGTTAATAATGTAAAATATTTTATATTAATAGTATATTAAAATTAAGGGAATTATTTTGGTGTCCCTATAAAATTTAATGGTATCAATATCTCTTAGTTATTTGTGACTAACAACGAGTCATGTGTTCTATTAATCTAAATATTTTGAAATCTTTTAACTCACAACCATCAATCAAAGGGTATCGATACTCCATGAGTACTGAAATGAAAGCCCAAAATTAACTGAGCCTTTAAAATTTTTTGAAGCCATTGACTTTTAATATGCTATTTATAATTAATGGTTTAAGTAATATTACTTTATAGAAGCTGGCCAAGATGACAACTAATAAAATTTAGTATCAAGGTTTAATAAATTTCAAGATCTCTATAATTTTAATTATTTTTAATTAGGTTTTTATGTTTGAAAATTTTCTTTATGACGTAGGAACTTGATTAAGAGATGTTAGATTGTAAGAATCTAATTAAAAATTGATTATAACTACTATAAAGCTAGCTTTTTAGATTAATTAAATTAAATAGAATATCAATAATAATACTAAAATTGATAAAATAGTAATTGATGCAAACATTATTTACATGCTTTTTATTATATCTTTACATTAAATTTAAAAAATGACTTATTTTGGTTTGTTATTAACTAAACTATTTTGAAGGATTAGATATGATATGATTAAATGATTTGTTATTAGCAAAATGTTTACGTTAAGGAACATACTCACTCTAATTTGAACTTATCAAGTATTTACGTCTTATAAGGCATATGTTTAATTTGAACTTATCAAGTATTTACGTCTTATAAAATTAAAAGTACTTACAGATTACTCTCCAACATGAAAAGTTAGAAATCAAATAAAAAAATGCAGTTGAAGTGAAAAGCTGACAAGGTAAGGCAAGTGTCGATGGCTATAATTAAATGACAATGCTAAAGCATTTTACCTCAACCATAAATCAAATTTGAATCATAATATCATACTACTATTATTTTGTTATCATCGTTTTTATAGACCATCTCAGAACTATTTTGTTTGAATTAAACAAAGTAAACATATTTCCGTCTTACTCATGACAATATGGAACTTTTCCAAGACATATGGCAGTGAATAATATTTTATAATTCAAACATTTTTTTTTTATCAAAATTACTCGATAATATATCTTAATAATTGAAATTACTCATTCTTTCATTAAGCTTTATATATATAAGCAAGAGAGAAATATCAGCAATTAAAAGACATTTAAGAAAAACTTGAATATTATTAAGCCCTAGAAAATAACTGCCGTGTTTCCCTACAACAAATAGAGATAAACAATACAGATGAAAACGATCATTCAAAAATAAAATATAATGATGGAAAGGTTCAAGCTAAGCTCTACAACATATCTAAGGCATATAGCTCTGAAGAATGCATTTCATCTTACTTTCTAATCACCTTCCTAAACAAAATATGACATGCCTAACTCTCGCATATGTCCTCTAACAAAAGTATCGACTCTTATCACACTCAGGCGGTTGAAGGAATGAGGCAACGTTATTTAAAACGGCAACATCTTCTAACTACCATACGTAGATAGTCCTTCTATCTGCTGGACGAAAAGATAACTAACTGCATAACATTAACTTTATATGAACCATAAGGAGGACAGGTGTAGCAGGTAAATAGTACTTCCATTTCTTGTTAGGAAATCTTGATATCCTTTGCATGACAATTTGATTCTGACTAGGTAAACTCCAATGACAATTCCCTTAGGTTAGACATGACGTGGCGCTGCCAGTGGCTATATCACTATGATTAAGACCAATGCGGGTATTTATTGTGGGTTTTGAAAATTGGATGGCATATGTAAAATGAATGGGATGTGGATTATGTGTGGGCATACGGGAAGGCAAGAATGAGCTGTTTGGTGGGATCAATGTGTTAAAGTTGGCCCCACGTGCTACCGATTATTAAATTGAAAGGTATAAAACCAAAATTTCTACCTCATGGGAAACCAAACCATTGAAAGTTCCTCATTTGTGATCAAAACGATAGCACAGTTTAAATCAAACTCAGCCGTAGGTTCAACTTCCCCTTTCCATTCGAATCGACAAGCCCCTGGATTTTAATTTCTTTTTACTATCAAATATAATAATAACCCTATGATTCACGTAAAAAAAGAACTATAATTAAGTTTCTAGCAGAAGAAAGTTATTTGCTTTTTCCATTGGTCTGAGCAGTACGTATCCTAATTAAACTTTTTTTTTTTGTGCTTCCGAAATATTTTCTATATACCAATTTTTGTTAATCTAATTGTTAAATTATAATTATCTATCATAAATATTATTTTTGTCAAATTTCATAAAAATTAAACATCAACAATAGAGATTTGTTTTTCGAATAAGTAAATAGACACTCATATATAAGATTTGACACAAGTGGCAGTTAATTGGATTTTTCTTTAAGTATTTAGTCACGGTTTCAATTTCTAACTTTACGTATAAAAAGAGTTTTGCAACTTGAAGTTTAGCCTTTAGAGAAGCTTTATGAACGAAGAGATTAGTGACTACCGCAATGTTTGAATAAAAGTATATGCTCAAGGCCCCTTCAAACTTGCAGAGGGGAGCAAAGATTACAATGCACTAAGGGACACGAGACATAGCACGAGACATAGCCTGCCCAACAATGAAGCATGGGTACGGGAGTTTTGCAAAAGTACTCATATGGGTTATTTTTTAGGTACGGGTATGCATTGGGTACGTCTGGTTACACCTGGGTACGTACCTGATAATTCTATTTTTTGAAAAAAAAAAATTGGGTACGGCGGGGTACGCGTACCCAATAATGGATACACCAATTTAATGAATTTTTAAAAAAATTTTTTGTATGTTTTTTGTATTTTTTTTCCCTTCTTTCCTTTCGAACTCTAATTCTATTGAGCCTTAATCTTTTCTCCACCTAAATTTATTTTTTTTTAGAAAATTTGGAATGTAATATTAAATAATTTTAATCAATTTTATGTTAAAGTTTTAGTTTTTATTGCATAAAATTTATATATATATATATATATATATATATATATATAGACGTACCCCGTACCTTACTTTTTTCAAAACTTTCGTACCCCATACCTGTATCCATACTGGATTTGGATACCATATCCCTATCCACGCAACATAGCTGCACAGTAACATATACACTTATATATGATACACACTCAGAATCAGCACCTATCTGCATTCTGCAACGTCACAGGAACATATAAACATGATGCGTGTCCATTATAATACCACTCCTAAGCTAATCTTCAGAATGTTCACAAATTAAATATTTGCTAATAAGACATGAATCGACCATCGAAGATTCCCAGATACTCCATGATACTGCTGCAGGACAAGCAACCAGGCTCTCCTCGACACCGGTATGGCGGATACGACACACTAGCCTTCATAACGTGCCAATATGCACAAAAATCTCTGCCTTTTCAACACTTGCTTGCCTAGTCTACCAAAAAAGACTAATCGTAGTGTTTCTGTACAATTTATGATTTTAAATTAATACATAAACTCATCTTAATTTAGACAAAATCGCACACGTATGCATTTTGTGCGTGATATATATTATTGAAACTATGCGATCATATACTAATGTTATTATTCGTTAATAATGTTATTTCAATATCTAAAATCTCAAACACTCTAGACACTCTTCTCATAAAAAAAACATGAAATCCATATCTTTCTTTAATCTCCATATATTCTCATCATTTGTTTCTCTCCAAGGTGTTCAAGCCACCTCTTTAAGGCGTCAAAATATCTTACCCATAATTAATTATAGACGTACTGACCAACCAAGCTGCCGACGCCTATTCAAAACAATATTATTGTTACAACCGACGACATAGATGAAAGCAGTGTTAGAAAAATAAAAATAAAAAATAGAGCCAATGCCTCCTTTTGTTCATGTAACAAGGGGATTACGTTGATTGTGGGCCAAAAGTTACGTTCGATTCTTGTTATCTCCTTTTTCATTTTCTCCTAAACTCCACTGAGAACTCTTAGGATGATTAAGGGGGGAAAAAATCTAAATATCCAATATATACTGTATAACTCAGGGTGCGAAACTGGCCGACTGTATTAAAGAAGTGCTGTGTTATTTGCACACTTAACTATGGCTGCCACAATCTTTGACATATTTTATATTTTATTTTGAATTCTTTTATTTTTATCTTTCCCCACGAATCCATAGGAGTTAGATGACATGGGAGAGAGTTAGTTGGTTAGCTGAATGATTTTAGACATGTGATCGAATTTGGATTCTTGTCATCGGATATATATATACACACACACCACAATGATTTTTTTTACACAAATAAAATAAAAAAAGAGAGATGGTACAAACTTTCCCATGTTCAAGTTGTGTTTATGTATATGTCCTTTCTTCTTCTTTTTTTTATTTAAAATAAAAATAGATTTAAACTGATTTATTTACGTTGTAAAATTTTTCAGCCAAAATAACTTAGAAGTCGATTGCAATTGAGTTTTGTTATGCTAAATTACTGGCCAGAGATAGTATCATATCAAATCATGTTGGGTGGGTCAATAATATACCCAAATTGACTTTATCAGCCTTTGTCAGAATTAGTCATTTATGGTATAAAATTGATTACAATCGGCTTCCATACTACACATAAATCTATTTAAGTTGAGTTCTATATAGTACAGAAGTTGATTATAACCGATTATATTCTGTACCTTGCATATTCTGACAACGTCTCAGAACACCTATCACTCAAAAGTCGAGTTGCATCGACTTCCTACTGAAACGATGAGAAAGATGATGCATGAGCATCACATGATGGAAGAAAAGAAACTAAATACATGCCATGCCTGTATGTGCAAATCATTGCAAATGGATCAGATTTTTACTTTTTGTGCTTAGTTATTAAATTAATAAAACGTCGTTGGCCTTGTTTTCCAGTTCTTTAGATTTGGATTTTCAACAAAAAAAAAAAAAAACCCTTTTCATATAAAATATTAAATATTAACAAGCTTAGTCTAGGAAAAACAAACATAGTGACAATTTTTCAAAAAAGATATTTGAGCATCAACAATATTGTAACTCGTACGATGCACAAGATAATAAGTACAACTATATAAAATTAAATAAAATTTAATTTTAACTTATGGAGTAACCATATACGATAAAGGCATTATGTAACATCCTTTTTTTTCATAAAATAATTTGCATGATAGTAATCTTAAGAAATTTTTTTTAACTATATGTGTGACAAGCAGGTAAATAATAGTAAAAACTAAAGTCAATAAATCATATAATTCTTGTTAGCTTTGTATGACATTATAATTTATCCTATGTTGAAATTGTATTCTTGTATATTTGATTTTTTCACATAAATAAAATCAGTATATATGTAACTACAATCTCAAAACCTTGGTGACCACCTTTGAGATCCTTCTATAAATATGACTAAGGACTACTCCAGTGACATTTTTTTCGTTCACCTAGACTCTCTAACTTTATTAAGCCCTTGTTTACTTGCTGGTGAAGTTCTTGCAAGTACAACCCCGCTATACTCACCGAAGACACAAATAGTATGGTTACCTTGCATTCCCAGATGACTTCACCCTTCAAGTAACGAGTTATATTCCAAAATCTGGTCTCCCTTCGTTACAATTTACATATTGAATTATTTTTTTAAAGCTTTCTTAAGACAATAATGAATATATTTGAATAGGAAAAATCTCAATAAGTTATTGTTCCAATCTCTAAGTCATGCTAGGGATAGGTAGCAATAGTTCTCCATGATAATGAAGAAACTATTCTTTCATTCAGCTTAGCATGAGTGATATTTGAATATCTTGAACTTGATTCTTTTGTGGTTACCGGATAGCTAGAGATTGGTTATTTTTTAAGAAAATACCTACATAAGCATACAATTTTTTAAGAAAATACCTACATATACATAAACATACACACAAGGGAAAAAAAAAAGCAGAGGCAATCAATTTTTTTTTTTTTGTGCTTTCCTAAGTGAGAGGCAATCAATCTTAACAATCATGATTGTTTGCAACTAAAACAATATTTACAAAAATCAATTTCACTTTTAAAGATCAATTTGTAAACAACTACACGAGTCTATGTAAGCATATATATGGAGGTATACTATTACGTAAACGATTTGACTTAATTGGACGGAGTTGTTGAAGAACTAAGAACAAATATAACAAGAGCTTAAGCAATAGCATATTAATTTGACAAATCGCAAAGAAGCATGTAGAAGAACAATTGAATAACCAAGTACGGAAAAATAAGTTATTTTACCAATATTAAAAAAATAATTTACTTGTTTTTCTTTTTCTAAAATATTTACTATTATATTATTTAGGTAACTATTTTCTTAACAGAGCTTAAAAAATAATTCAATATATAAATATAAATTATTATATTAAATATGTTAATATTAAATATTTGTGCTATTTACTTCCTAGATCAATATTAAATATTTTTAAGTAATTAAATTATTTTTAATTTATAAATTAATAATAATAACTTTTGATATTAATAGGATAATTATATAATTAATATTAATTAGTCATTATTTTATTATTTAGCCACTCCTTTTTAGCTAATGGCACTCCTTAAAAAATGATGATTTATCTAATTGTTCAAAAATACCCCTCTTCCTCTTTTATAAACTATTTGATCAATTATATTATTTATATTCTACACATATTTTTCATGTTAATATTTTCTTCAAATATTTTACTTATGTAATATTTTATTTTATTAAAATATTATTTATTTATTTTTTTCTGAAATATATTATATAAATACAAAAATATAATTATGTAACAAATTGATTCTCTTAATCTTAATAATAGTTTTTAAATTAAATTAAGTTTTTTCTTTTACTTCAAATAAATTTTTTCAACCGTAATAATTTTTTAGCACTTTTTATTTATATATTTTATAAATATGATCCAAAATAAAAATAAGTTAAGAAAATAAAACGTGATAAATTTTAATGAAATGAAAAACTTATCAGTAATAATTTTAAATTATATTTAATATTGACTATCAACATAAAAAAAATTATACTATATATCATCTAATGCTATTTTATCATTTTATTTAATTTATTTAATATCTTATATACAGTTAAAATAGTTTAAATTTTGTGAAAATATATAATCAAATATTTGTATATAATTTAACAGTGTATATAATTATGAGGTAATAAATAGCTAACTTAAACATAACACGTTATCTTGATTTATATTAAAAATAAAAAAAGTAAAATTATAGTAAAATTTCAAAGATTAACACACCAAATAATGTTAATATAATATCTTTATTTAATAATACATTTAATTATATAAAAATAATGTGAAAATTATTTTGAATATAATTATTTTTTCTGAAAATAGCTCCCTTAATTTTTTTTTCATAGTGTTTAAGATTCTTTTTGAAATTAGTATTGGTATTTTTTAGAAAATATAATCAATATTAAAAATTTAAAAAGGGATTATTTATTATTAACAAAATTTTATAAATTTATTATGAAATTTTTTTGCAAAGCAAAAAATTCAAAAACACAAACGACAAGATATATTAATAATAATGAGTTTAAATAGTATATTAAAATAATAATAGATCTTAGTTTAAGTATGAATGAGAATGAAGAGATATTTTTAAACCATGAAATAAATTATCATTAAATAGGGAGTGACATTAGAAAAAAAGAGTGACTGTATATATATATATATATATATATCCCCGCAAGATGCAGTGCAATTTGCTCCTAAGATAACGGAAACTACTTAAAAGATGTTAATTGGGTAGTTGAGATGTAGTTTTCGTGCAGTTGTAATAAATTTGGAAACACTAATTTGAAAAGTCGTCTCTCGGTCTGTGCCACTTAAGTAATTGCATTTGTTAAAAATATTTGTGAAATTGGTATGAAACTGCTAATTAATAATCATGATGGGTGGCACGGTTGCATGCTTGTATAGGACAAAAATAGTACCAATTAATTGGGATCATTTCTCCTCCATATATAAATTGTTCTTGGACCATGTAAAGAAATCAAGATAATAATATAATCAGATTGATTTTCTAAATAATAAAAGTAAAAGAATCATAACTCATAGATTTATTATCTCTCCAATTTCACGTTCTCTCTCAAAAGAATAAAACTGACATAAAATAATTAATGATTCATTGAAATGTCAAAATGACAATTAATTTGAAACATAAATAAAAAAGAACTAGAGATGAATTCTATTTTGAAATTAAAGGAATTGTAAACAGGGTTAATCATAATCATTTTAGTGTTCAATTAAATCTTAATATCAAATAATAGAAAAATATATATATAACCCTTAGACCCAACATTCTAATTGGTGTCTAAAAGTTCTCATAGTTCAGAGTATTCATCACATATATTAAATAATGGATATTGTGTAGATTAGATTCATGTCATTGTTAATGAATTTTCAAATTAGAAGGATTGTTAGTTGATGATTAAGAGTTGCGGAGATTACTTTAAGGTCATGTTGTGATTCCATGCAAGTATAATACCTGAACAACTTCAATTTTGCTTTCTAATCTTCCAATTACCAATATAGTGCACATTTCATCCAATAATCGTAAATTAAAAAGAGTGAGCCAAATTTTCAAAAATTTACATATTTAAGGCCAATTTAACCATGAAAACTATTCTAAGTCATATCAAAATTAGTAGTAGAAATATCTTTTTTAATCATAATTACCTTTCAAACCAAATGCTTTACAAAAAATATCTAACGCATCTTCCACAGGCGAACAAGGGAAGCACTAACTAGTGAGAAAAGAAAGACATAGCAAAGAAACCCGTTAAGTACTTGAATTGGTTGTCGGTCCTCACTAGCCACCTTATTAGAACAAATAACTATGTGAACATCTAAGAGTAAGCGTTTAATTTCTATCACCATTAGATAAAATGGTAGTTCTCAATTATTTTATTTATCCATCTTATTCAACGATGATAAAGTGAATATCCAATACATGTTCAAATAACATTGTTGATTTAGGGATGATAAGGCTATGCAAAACATGATAAGATTAACCAGTTGCTTTGAAAAACCAAACCTCATCAAAGTAGCCCTAAATGAACCAATCAACTCTATCATTAGCCTTCTCCAAATCAACCTTATATGCCAACATTCTCCTTTCTTTCTTTTTATTTTATTATTATTATTTTTAACTTACTAAGCTATAATAGCATTGTCCCCAGTCCTCATCCTTCACAATCCCACTATGCATAGAGCTCAAAAGGTGGGGGAATGATTGGTCTCAATCTCATTATAATTACGTTAGCAAGTTGGGAACCAACTTATAGAGCACAATGCAAAGACCGATACGTCTGAACTCCCTCAACCGCATGAGATTATCACCTTTAAGAATAAGGAGAATAAGAGTTTCAGCAATGGTATGATCAAAATTCTCATAAGCAGGTGCCTCCCTAACAAAGATCTGGACCTCATAACCTGACCACACCTCAATATTGCTTGAAGAAAATGCTTGAAAACCATCAGCCCCGAGAGCCTTAAAGGGCTTTCATGCTCTGAAAGCCTAAAAAACTTCATCCCTAGTGACCAGTCATAGCAAGAAAGCGCACTCACCAGAGCTCAGCTTTGACAAATCTTTGTTAGCTAGCACATCTTCATTGGCACGATATATATTTTAACGTGTAAACATGCCAACTTGGTAGATATCACCCATTTTGACGGCCCAATACACATGATATGAGGAGTTCTATACTAAATCAAACAAAATCACACTAAGTAAATACTAAATAGGTATACTCTTCAAACATGCTTTTTGCTCTCATCAATTAACATTAAAGTAGCATCAATGTTCAGAAGGGGAAAACCTGCAGAACCTTAATGATATTGATATTCCCCGTTGATATATAAATTATTAAGAAAAAAAAAAAGTTGTCAATTTTAAGCCACAGAGCCAAAGTATTCTTGCAAGAACTGATATAGCTCTTCTGCAACTATAGCAGGATACTCCTCTTGTGGAAGAAGAGCACCTGGCACCTCCACGAACTTGCTAACCCCTTTAGCTCCCTTAAGAGCCTCCATCTCAGCCTTAGACCTCTTAGGAGCACCTTTGGTAGATACAACCACAACTGGCGTCTTTCCATCCAAACCTGCAAAGAGTTCAAGGAACTCTTCGCGGGATGTTACAGGATCTAGGAGCCCGGTCAAGAAAGCAGCAGGCAAGTAGCGGGCTCCTTTTCTTTTTGTCAATGCATACCTGCTTTCCACAATTCCCGGAGTCACATTATCCGGGTTTGCATATACATGGGATTTGTACTGTGATTGGATTGCATTCTCATTGCTGACAAGCATGTTATACATCATCCAACCAAGTGCTGGAGCCTTTAACGTGCCTCTTAGAAGACCATACCTGTCAAGTTTATGAGGAATTGAGAAAAGAAACCACTTATATTATTTTGTACGACAAAGTAATCTGATGGTGACATTACAGATTCTTTGAATTTTTTATATCAATGTAAATGCTAGCCTCCTAGGGACAAGCAAATCAGACAAACATTGGGATTGGGTAGAGCAGTGGAATATGGGAGGATCTTTGAGGGGGCAAGGATCATTACAGATGGATATAATTAAGAAATATAGCACTGTTTCCATTTATTGCCTCAACAACTGCAAAGAAATTGATTCCAAAGTTAATTATTTTTAAATTTCAGTTATGAAATATTCAAGATCATCAGGTTAAATCCGCTTTCCTTTCAGTAAAGGCTAGAAAGCAATGCTATAGTCAGGAAAAAGTATGACCAATGCATAAGGGAGGCATAACACAACAGTACCTTGTTTCCATGCTGGAATCTCGACCAAACACAATAGGAAGGGGACCAGCCCAGGTTGGAGCAACGGCGGCTATAGCTTTGGGCTTCACTAGACCTTTTTTAGCAGCTCGGACTACTATTGATGCAGCATGACCTCCTCCAAAAATTATCAAATCCTTTTCTAGTTTAACATGGACAGTGTTAGTCATAAGCACTAATCAATACAATCCAGGATTGGACATATTAAACCATTCCCAGAAACAGAGATTCATCCTTGATGAAATAATGCAAACCGAAGACAATCAATGGACAAACACAAAACATACATTACTCCCACACACACACACACACATATATATATATACACACCCACACTAATTGGATTAGGTAATCCCTTATTTCACTGTCTAAAGATTTTCCCCTTTTCCTAGCTCCAACTATGTTGAAATCTCAGAAGCCCTGATAAGCAGGTAAGGAATTATATCTTCCAAATGCAACATAACGTACTAGCTTAGCAAAAGTTTTATAATAATGAAAAACAAAACATCTGTTTAATGCCCAACTGAGAATCGAAGATATATTGAAAACAATAACTCAACTTATTTTCAATTATGCCACCATGTTTTCTAAGCATTTTAGAGCAAGAAAACAGAAAACATCTCAATCAACCCACCTATTATTAATCCAATTCCCATTTCCAATTCAACCACCAACCCCAATCAGACTCCACAACCAATTCCCGTACCCTCTCAACCCAACTCTACATCAAATCATACATATGATACTACACATGATGCCATCCATACACACACATCTGCATCCATACCTAACACACAACCACAATCACCACTTATCACTGCATCTAATACACATTCACAACCATCATCCCCTATCCCGAATTCTATTATAACACCCACAAGAAAATCTGATCGAATCCGTAGGCCTCCAAGCTACCTACAGGATTATCATGGCACTCTCAACTCACAGCAACCCATCCCTTCAAAGGCAGAGCACTCACTTACTCAGGTACTAACCTATGATGACATCACACCACATTTAAAATCGTTTTCCTTAGCCATTTCCTCCCAAACTGAACCACATACCTATAAACAATCTGTGACTAATGAAAACTGGTGCAAAGCAATGAAGGAGGAGTTGCATGCTTTGGAAGAAAACAATACTTGGGTTTTAACTGATTTACCTGAAGGAAAAAGAGCTATTGGTTGCAAATGGGTTTACAAAATCAAGCACAAAGCTGATGATTTCATAGAAAGATACAAGGCACGCCTAGTTGCTAAGGGCTTTACACAAACTGAAGGTTTGGACTACTTTGAAACATTCAGTCTTGTAGCTAAGATGACCACCATTCGAATGATTTTGGCCTTAGCTGCAGCCAAAAAATGGTTTCTTAAACAACTGGATGTAAATACAGCCTTCCTCCATGGAGACCTACATGAAGAAGTCTGCATGGTCCCTCCTCCAGGCCTTCAAACTGTCCAACCAAATCAGGTTTGCAAGCTGCAGAGGTCCCTTTATGGACTCAAGCAAGCTAGTAGACAATGGAACTACAAGCTCACTGAAGCTCTTCTTCAATGTGGCTATACACAGTCCAAGGCTGATTATTCCATGTTAGTTAAGTCAGCTAACCATAAATTCACTGTCATACTAGTTTATGTTGATGACTTACTATTGACAGGTGATGATCTTACTGAAATCAACCTTCTGAAGAAGACTTTAGATGATAAATTCAAAATAAAAGACTTGGGAGATTTGAAGTTCTTCCTTGGAATGGAAGAGGCAAGATTGACCAAGGGCATTACTTTGTTTCAAAGGAAATATGCACTTGAGCTGATACAAGATGCTGGTTTATTAGCATGTAAACCAGTCTCAACTCCTCTTGACCCCTCCATGAAATTACAAAAGACTGGCACCCAACCTGTAGCCGATCCAGCCACATATAGGAGGTTAATTGGCAGACTTGTGTATCTCACAAACACAAGACCTGACATTTCCTTCTCTGTTAGTCAACTAAGCCAGTACCTAGCAACACCAATGGTGGAGCATGAGCAAGCAGCCTACAGGGTCCTCAAATACCTTAAATCATCTCCAGCTCAAGGACTTTATTTCCCATCCGATTCTGATCTCAGAATTTCTGGCTTCAGTGACTCGGACTGGGGATCTTGTCTAGACACAAGAAGATCAGTTTCTGGTTTCTGTTTCTTTCTAGGACAAGCCCTTATTTCATGGAAATGTAAGAAACAGCAGGTAGTGGCTAGGAGTTCTGCTGAGGCTGAATATAGAGCACTAGCATTAGCCATATGTGAAGCTTAATGGTTGAAGTTTCTTATGGCCGACCTACATATGTGCACAACAACTCTAATTTCCTTGTTCTGTGACAACAAATCCGCACTACACATAGCAACCAATCCCGTGTTTCATGAAAGAATGAAACAGATTGAAATGGACTGCCACACTATGCGAGAGAAACTACAATTGGGCCTCATTCATCTACGATCAATCTCAACTAAGAGCCAACTTGCTGACATTTTTACCAAAAGCCATGCTGCTGGACTGTTCTCCACTATAGTGTCCAAGCTAGGCCTCATTGATCTATACAGGCCTGCTTGAGGGGGGTGTCATCATCCACAGAAGAAAAGCCTCAACACAGCACCTAGCCTAGTTAGTTTTCAGTCAGTTACTAATTAGTTAGTAAGGTCAAGTTGTTAGGCTTCTGTTAAGTAATTCTGTTAGTTAGTTAATTCAGTTTTTCTTGCTTTGTAGTGTATAAGTACAGAAGACTTAGTCTACGATAACTAAGTCATTGTATCAGATTGCTTAGTTCCTCAATGAAAGTTACCATCTTCTCATCTCCCTCAGCTTGAGTTCCTTCCTCCATTATCTTGAGAAAGTGAAGTTTAACATTAAACACAGAATCAGTTTTTCTTATTTTAAAACTAATCCTAAACAACTAGCAATCCGAACAGCTTTTCTTGCTTTTTCACTTTTAAAATTTGAAAACTGTTGTGGAAAACACTTTCCAAACAGCCTCTAAATTGCTCAAAACAAGAAAACACGGAATAAATTATAAGTCTGAAAAAGACATAAACAGCAATTGCAATCTAACCAACTATACTATGATAATCTAAAATGATTAAACAAATCTAGTTCAAAACTATAAAGGTAATGCTTAATCTAATGTTAAATGTTAATAAAATGCTGCCTCCACCTATACCTGGTTGTTTTATTGGGCCATTGGCTGAATTGATGAGATCAACCAGAAAATTTTCCAAGACATCAGCATTGTAATCCATCTTCAGGCGATCAGAATAGCCCAGACCAGGCCAATCAACAATAGTTGCACGCCAATTGACACTGCCATTTCGCTGAACTATGTCTCCAGCCACTAATCTCCACTCCTCAACAGTGCTAACATCAGAAATGGTAGGCATCATCAAGATATTTTGAGAAGGCTCCTCAGCCTCCTTCACATGTTCCTCGTAATAAATGTTTATAGAGTTGTCCTTGAATTTCCATTGCCAATTACTAGTCTGATTGGTACAAAACATGAGCGATATGCACAATTAAAAAAAAAAAAAAGCATCCAAATTTCAAACAAACAAATTCAGATTGAAGGCAACTGCTAATATAAATCAAAGAAGTGAGGCAATTCAAGGAAGTCAATTGGAGAATAGAAGTACCAAGAATGGAATAAAACAAGTAACAGTTGTTACCTTCAAAGGGGAGGGTTTTGGGTTGGCAGAGACGTTGGAATAATCTAGAGTGGTGGAAGCGCGTATCTTGAGGGGGTTAAGAGAGTGAGAGAAAAAGGGTCTGCGGATTTTGGTGTAAAGGTTGAAGCTTGGAGGTGAAGGAGGCGTGAATGTTGCAGAGAGCGCCATTGCAGTGTGTTAAGAGGATGCAGCAGAGAACAGGCCTGCTTTGCTTTCGAAAGTCCAAGAAGGAGGCCTAACTTGTAAGATCAGGGAACGACCTGCGTGATATTTTTCTTAGAATTTCTGACAACTATCATGTCACGTCACCTAACTGGGTGTCTGACATTATCTTTCAAATATCTCATTTACTTCCCATTCTATTGTCCAAATATCATTTGGCCCCAAACCCTATTCAAAGCTCTATTTTCGTTAAAACTTTTCAACAAAAACCATCTTTTTTTTTTCGTTTTTAGCAATATTTAATTTTATTGAAGATTTTTTTACCCCTCACATTTTGATGATATATTAATGTTAACTTAGTTAATAACCATGTCCATTTTCAGTTCATGTAGATGTCATGTTATATATATATATATATATATAAAAGTTAGAAGTTGTTTATTTTATCAAGTTCATTTCAATTAAGATAATTAGACAAAAAATAGAGTTTTTACTTATATGATAAAACATTAACATGAGATAGAATGAATACTTACAAAAAGATAAGAATAAATACTTCAAAACGGACTAATTCGTATATAAAATTGACGGAGTGAACAAATATATCAATATTAAAATATATTATTAAAATGTTTACTCTACACGATTATCTTAGAAGAAGTTATATTATAGAGTAGCCTCTTTTTTTTGTGAACATATTGAGTAGCTTATATCCTTTATATTTTTTAACAAAAGAAAAAAAGGTTTGTACATTAATTTTACAGGAATCAGAAATTTGCTGTAAGATCTCCAATGTTTTTTTCTTCTCCCATTACTTCCCATCTGAAATAAAAGAAATTGATAACGATAAAGATAAATAAAAGTTAGTCAATGTTGTTTTTCTCCTTTTTGCTTTTTCCTGTCTCTTTACTCAATTTTTCCAACAGTGAAGGTTCATTGAATATCAGAGTTTAAGGTCAAATGAAATGAAAGGGCACTAACTTCACCCTTGACCTTGAGTAGTTTGTCTACAGTTACTTCCCTCGGGCCAAATAGCATTTTTATTTGTTTTTATATTTCTTCAAAGAAGAACAATTGAAGGCCAAAATCCTCCGGTGAATCCAAAACCAGTTTAATACTTGGGCCAATAACGTTTTCCATGAATGCCGTTAGAAGATATCCTGTTGTCACTCAATGGATACAGCAAAGGAAAAAGTGACCAAAAAAAGAAAGAAAGAAAGAAAGAGGGCTCGCAAATATCAAATTGTAAGATCCACTTGTTACATTTCATTTCCTTCACAAATTTCTTTCCCTACAGGGGAATTGAGCACTAACATTGCCACCAAATAACGTGGAATGTTAAAATAATCATTTGAATTTTGATGGGGTGCTAGCCCTTGTTCTTGAACTGTCCGCAGTACCATCAGTTTAGTATATTGTCTAAATAGATTGCGTACACGATCTAAATGAAAATGGTATGAAGTTCTAGCAGCTAAGTTTTGGCTTTTGATTGTCTACTTCCGCTGCATGCCATAATCTGGATGATCAAAAAAGAGAGCACTGGTATAATCTTGCAAACTTCTATATGCTTCTCCGGGAGCCATTTTAACAGACCATCACACATCATACATGTTAATTGTTGTTATGTAGCCATCATTTAGTCATCTAGCTCAGCCAATTTGGTGAAGAGCAATAAGATAACTGCTTGTTCGATCACCTCTATCACCAGTAGTCTCCACAAGAACATAAACCATCTTTGAATGAGTGGAAGCGGCTTCTATCTCTCACAATGATTTCTACTTGATAAACTTTAGAAATCAGCTTCATGACAGTATGGCAGTCCCCACAAACCCTCAGATTCTTCACTATTCTTAAAACCCTTCCCTTAGGAAGTTTTGCTATTCCAAAAGCTGCAGCAAGCTTCTCACTGTGCTTAGACACTGAATCTTCTTTTTCTTCCTCTTCAATATCATGCAATACGCTCCTTAACTGTGGTGCATAGCCTACTTCTGCTCTAAGTCTCAGTATGATTTCCTTCAGTTTACTATGGGCCTCTTCTGTAACATCGTTAGGCTTTTCACCTGCCACAAAACCATAAATGACTTTGTCAATTTCAATCATGCTCCAACCAGGGGTTTTTTTCATGCTCCGTTCAGTCATTGTTCTTCTAATGCTGGCAACATCCTTCCATTTCCCTGCAACGGCATAGACATTTGAGAGTAGTACATGGTCACCAGAGTTGTTTGGATCCACTTCAGCAAGCCTTGCTTTCACAAGACCTGCCAATTCAATATTACCATGAATGCTGCAAGCCCCTAGGAGAGTCCTCCAAATGATTGCGTTAGGTGGAACTGGCATTTGACATATGAAGTCATAGGCCTTCTGCAACCT
Organism: Dalbergia cultrata; assembly: GCA_031216105.1. NCBI lineage: Eukaryota > Viridiplantae > Streptophyta > Magnoliopsida > Fabales > Fabaceae > Dalbergia > Dalbergia cultrata. The sequence goes on along the minus strand of CM062347.1, from coordinate 50,884,403 downwards.
AGCAGCTCGACCATACAGATCAACCATACAACCATAATGCTCAATGGCAGGTTCAATGCCATACATATTCTTCATCTTAGAAAAATAAGCACACCCTTCCTCAACCAAGCCACTATGGCTACAAGCATATAGCAGAGAGATGAAGGTAACACCATCCGGCCTAACTCCACTTTCTTCCATCTCATGAAATAGCTGTATTGCCTCTTCTCCATGGCCATGCATGGCAAGCCCTGCTATCATCGATGTCCAAGTCACGATGCTCCTCACCACTGGCACATTCTGAAACACCAACCTAGCCATAGCCACATTCCCACACTTGGAATAGGCATCTATGAGAGCATTGTTAACCGAAACAATATGAAGAAACCCAGCTTTCTCCACAAACCCATGCAAAATCTTCCCATACTCAAACGCCCCAGCTTGTGCACAAGCAGACAACACCCCCGTGAGGCTCACCTCATTCGGCCTGATCCCCTCGCGCAGCAAATCCCTGAAGAACCCAAAAGCCTCATCAAACGAACCGCTGTGAGCAAACCCAACAATCATGGTGCTCCAAGAAACATCATCCTTCAGAGGCATCTCAGAAAAAACTCTCCTTGCCAACTCAAGCTCACCTGCTTTAGCGTAACCAGCAAGCATCACATTCCAAGAGGTCAAATTCCTAATGGGCATCCTTTCAAACACACCCCGGGCACCCCCAACATCCCCACACCTGAAACAAGCAGTAACAACAGCGTTCCACGTCACGACATTTGGTTCAGGCATTTCATCAAACACCTTTCTTGCAGAGAAAGAATCCCCGCATTCAGCATACATGCTGATCAGTGTCGTCCCAACAAAAACATGGGTATTGAAGCCATGACACAGGGATTGACAATGCAACTGAACGCCAGCTCTGAGGTGCCCCCAGTTAGCGACCCCTTTGAGCGCAAAGGCGAAAGAGAAGCTATCTGGGAGAAGGACCTTTTGGCGGCGCATTTGGATGAAGGGGTGAAGAGAGTGGTGAGGGGCTTCGGAGAGAGCGAGTGCGCGAATGAGGGTGTTGTGCATGAAGGTGTCGGGGTTCGGAAAGTGGTTGAAGAGGCGAAGAGCGTAGTGGAGAGCATCGGAGATGGAAACGGCGCAGTGGAGAAGCAGCTTACCGAAGACAACGGGGTCACTGTGAAGGCCGGTTGAGTAGATTTGGGCGTGAACTTGCTTTGTTGGTTTGAGGTTGCTGCACTTGCTCAGCAGTGAAAGCCATCGCTGTTCGGAACTGTTCATCACTTAACTTCATTCCTCTGTTTTCAAATGAGAGAAACAATAGCATATATTAACAGAAATAAATGATAATTATCATGTGTTAATATAATTAAATATGAAAAAAAATTGGCGTTAAAATGTAAATATTTTAATTTTATTTCTTGACTAATATCACAAAACAAAAGTAAAAGGATTTCTCTCTGCACTTTGTCATACAATCTAATGACTATGGATGAGTGCTTACATCAACTGGCAGGATTGTTCTAACTTAACTAGAGTTCAAAGATTCGAGTCCATCCTGAGTATGCAACTGCCTTAAAACTCAGGATTAAGAGCTTTTTCACCTTTGTGGTCCTATGCGGCTCGTGCAGTTTTGCGTCTGATAGGAGAATACCGTGGTTTCCAAAAATTTCCCCAAAAAAAAGAAAGGCCCGAAATTGGTTATTCCTTCATGCTTTTGTTAACAGAACTCCAAGCACAGAAGACAGATAGTACTCTTTGGTCCTTCGAACTCCACGCTCTCATTTAGTAATGTGCTTATCAAAGTTTTCCTTGATTATGCTTGTTACCTTTCAGCTTCCTTTTTGTTTCACAAATGTAAAACAAGAATATCTTCCAGTGGTCTATGGGTCCATAAATCATAGCTTCAGCCATTTCTTAAGTAACAGCTGCTGACCTGGCGCCTCGATGATGAGATTTCTTCACAGTTGGCAGTGTTTTCTTAAGTATCTTTTTATCTCTAATGCCATCATATAGTACTTCATAGGCATGATAAGTTATATGGCCTTTCTTCAACAAGTTTTCCACAACAATCTTAGGTGCTGCTATCACCTTTTTGTCAGCTTCAAAAATTGTATTTACAATCTCTGGGACAATGCCCTTTCGTATCATAAGGTGGATGATACCAACTGCTTCGTGAAGCTTGTGGTCCACGCAAAGACAATTTAGAACCCGTCCAAATGTTGTCAGTGATGGAATAAACCCTTTTTCAATGTTTTCCAGCATAAGATTGTATCCATGGGTAACATTTGCCGTTTTGCAAAAGCCATCAATCATGACACGATAAGTATAGTTGTCTGGGTCAAAGCCATTTTGCTTCATCTCACAAAAGAGCTTTACTGCCATATCCATATTAAGCTGTTCAGAAAATGCACAAATTATGATGTTATATGTTGCTGTTGTATGACAAACATTATATTGTTTTTCCACCCTCCTAAATAATCGGTATGCACCATCGATATCCCCTATCTTACAGAATCCAGTGATCAATGTGCCAAAACTAACCACATCAGGGGCCAAACCCTTGCTTTTCATTTCCCCAAGCAAATCTACAGCTTCATTTAGTTTCTTATCTTTGCAAAGGCTTTCTAAGATTATGTTGTATGTAATTATATTCGGAGCACATCCCTTCTCCGCCATTGCCTTGAAAATCTCCATTACTTCGTCAGTTTTTGCAGCCTTGCAGAGTCCATTCAACAAAGTGTTATATGTGATTACATCAGGATTCACACCTTGGCTCCACATTCGATTTACCATCTCAACTGCAGTGTCTAACTTCAACTGTCTACAGTAGCCATCAATCAAAGTATTAAAGGTAAAAATGTCCGGGATGCACCCTTTGGCAATAGCATCATTGACAATATCGTTGGCATCATATAGACAACCCATCTTGCACAAGCCATTTATGACTAAATTATAAGTCCATATATTGGGGCAGCAGCCATTTTCCGCCATCTCATTCATCAGCTGCAAAGCTGGCAAAATCAGACCCTGCTGAGACAACCCTTTAATCAAGGTATTGTAAATAACAATGCTTGGCCTCAAACCCTTCCCAACTCCATCCTTAAACACAGCCATGGCTTGATCAGGGTCACCATCCTGACACAACCCATTAATCAAAGAACAATAAGTAAACTCATCAGGCTTAAAACCCTTGAAAACTGCATCCTTGAGAATCCTATTAGCATCCTGCACTCTCCCCACCTTGCAATACCCATCAATAATACTATTATAGGTGAAACCATCAGGCTCAAACCCATCGTTAACCATCTTATGCAAGTACCCCTCAGCTTCCACAACACGAGAATTCCTACACAGCCCACATATCAAAGTGTTAAATGTCACAACATCAGGGCTCAAACCTTCCCTAGACACAACACCCAACAACCTAACAGCCCCATCAAGATCACCTCCATTACAAAGCCCCTGTATGAATATATTGAAAGTGAACAAATTAGGAGAAACCCCTCTCTTTAAAAGCTTGTCAAGAAGCCTCTCACTCTCTCCCACAAGACCCTTCCTGCAAAGCCCATGAACAAGCTTGTTAAAAGTAGTCAAATCAGGGCACAAACACCTCACAAGCATTTCATCAAACACCTCACGCGCCTCACCGAAAAACTCACATTCATAGAACCCTCCAACTACAGTGCAATAAGCAACAGCATTGGAATCACACCCCATGAAACGCATGTTGTTGAGGAGCCTGAGAGCAGCGTGGGGTCTTCTTGTCCTACAGAAGGACTTGATCCTCACGGTGTGGGTGCACACATCGGAACAAACCCCTCTGTCCCTCATCCTCATGTAAACCTTGTGTGCCTGGTGGAAGTACCCATGCTCCACGAGAATGTTCATGATGGCGTTGTAGGAGTGAACGGAAGGGTCGCAGTTGAACAGGTCCATGCGCTCGAACGTGTCCACTGCTTCCTGAACCTTCCCTCTCTTACCGTAGCTTCTCATGGCTTCCACGTAAGCTCCTTCTAGAACGTTGTTCTCGAGGTTGGATCTCATCTCAGAGAGAATGTTCTCCATTTGCTCGAACTCGCCGTGGAGACCGAGCTTCTGCACCATGCACTTGTAGGTTGAAAGCGTGTGCTTGAAACCTTCCTCGGATTTCGCCGAGTTGAACATCTCGAGCGCTTTCAGAGGGTCCTTTTGGGACCTTATTACTGCAGCTACGTGTTTGGGAAGTAGAGTGCGATTCATTCCAAAAATTTACAGCAGAAGAAGAAGAAGAAAAGCCCTAGAAGTTTACAGAAGAGGAAGAATGAGGAGGAGGAGGGTTTGGTGCTTCGTGTGTGATTGCCACGTCATCTTATGGTGGGACCCAGGTGGGGTTGAGTCCACGTGGCCGGATCGTGACGGTGGTGTTATAGATTATTTAAGGGACGCGGAGTATGGAGAGAGAGAGAGAGAGGGAGAGAGAGAGAGAGAGATGGAATCGGCGGGGGAGTGGCTAGAGAAGGCGCTGGTGGAACTGTGCTGGAGGATAGAGACAGGTTTGGGATTGGGTTTGGATGAAGAGATCATAAAAGGGCTTGTTTCTTACTGCGAGCTTGCTGAGCCGCGAGATGCTAAGGAGTACCTTGACGTAAACCCTCTCCTTCTTTTTCATCTTCTCCTTTTGATATTTTTCTTTACTAATATTGTTTTATGGAATATAGGGCAGGGTTCAATTCAATTGCTATGAATCAATCGCAATTTTATATTTAAGTTTGTTCTGCTAGTACCTGTGTCCAGAGAGACCGTTCTGGTTTGAGAACCTACGATACAAATCCTGCATAACCTTTTCCTTGACAAAAACAGCAGGGTTTGCTTCACTGCTTGTAATTTGGGCCGTACAAGTTGGATTCAGGAGCTTTTATTTCCCAAATGCACGAGTAGCAGATTTAAATTACTTTCACTTTTATGTCAGTTTATTTATTTATATATTTGTTTATTTATTTTGGTCAAAATCCAGGTTGTTTCTACATAATTCATGTTTCTGGTAGCAACTATCGTTTTGCTCATAACTTGAGCTACACAAGTCAAAAATACAAACCGTTTCGCACATTGGACACCTAGGACATAACATAAAGCATCGATTGCTAGAATAATAATAGAGCGAGTGGCAAAGAATTACAATATTAAAGTTAAGTGACTATTGTTTAGAAGTAATTTTTGGAAAGAGGTTGCATGGCTAGGAAGGGACAATGTATCCCTTTCTTGTCACTCAAAATTAAACTTTTTTTACCTTTCAAATTAGGAGTCAAGGAGAAAATGAAAACAATTTTCAAATAAGAGAGTGGTATAGTCTCTTTCACTTTATTCCTTATCTTTATTTTTTATTATTATTCCATTATTAGTCACTCCCTGTCATAATTTGTAAAACTCCCAATCATAGCCTAAGACTTTCACGCACATTATAATTAAATTAATCACTTATTTCTCATTGGGGGGGTGAATTGTTACGCCGATGAATACATATTAACAAATATAATGATAGAATGAATTCTGGTGTTAGGCCTTGCAACGGATTCTGTGTTATGTTTTTGGGTTACCATGGTATTGGCAGGACTATCCCCCGGCTTTGTCAGGGACTAATCTCCTTCAGGACCTCGGCTGCATTAAGGCTATCCCTCCCAACGCCGTTCTTTTATCAAATCCAAGGTTCAAACACGAAACCTTGGGATGGGATCCTAACTGCAGTTGCCAGTCGGGCCAACGGACGTTGGTGGATTCTGTGATATATGAGTGCATGGAATGTTATTTTGTCCGTCATCGGTAGAAGATTTAATTCTGAATGGCTATATCTTTATTTTCCATTGCAGAATATAATTGGTCAGGAAGCAGGGAAGTCTGTGATTGAAGAATATCTACGGCGGAGAGGTCACTCAGAACTCGCCACCAACTCAGATGGTACAACTACCAAATTACATGCCTATGTAAAACCGCCTTCAGCTGAGGCATCTGCAAGCGGAGCTAAGAAATCATCAAGAGCACCAAAAGCAGTGGCAGTGCAAAGTAATCGTGCAGAACCCAACAAGAATGCAGTTATTAGCAATCAGGAAAATCAGATTCCAAATTCGGGAAGTGAACCAAGAACATCACAAAAAGGAAACCAAGGGAATTCCAGAAAGAAGAAAGCTGGGAAAGCTGTTTCGCTTGCTGAGGCGGCCAAAGGGTCGATTGTGTTCCAGCAGGGAAGACCATGCTCTTGTCAAGCTCGTCGACACAGGCTTGTCAGCAATTGCTTATCTTGCGGCAAAATAGTTTGTGAGCAAGAAGGAGAGGGGCCTTGCAATTTCTGTGGTGCGCTTGTGTTGAGAGAGGGCAGCTCATATGCTGGTCTGGAAGAATCATTGCCTCCCTTGTCAGATGCTGAAGCTGCTGCTGATGCTTATGCAAAGAGGCTCGTTGAATATGACCGAAACTCTGCAGCTCGTACAACAGTTATTGATGACCAAAGTGACTATTATGAGATTGATGGAAACAGTTGGTTGTCAAAGGAGGTATTGTTTGTATGCACTACTTGTATTAATGTCTACGTCTGATAGCCTGACACTATTTTGTGACAATTTTGGCTGTCAAACAACTTTGTCTTCTTCTTTCTTTAGGAAAAAGAACTGTTGAAGAAGAAACAAGAGGAGATGGAGGAAGCCGAGCGAGCTAAACGGAATAAAGTTGTTGTGACTTTTGATCTAGTTGGTCGCAAGGTTTGTATATTTGCCATATGTTCCTGCTTAAAGTTACCAGTTGGATTTGCTGCTGCATGACAGGAATTATCCTATGAGTAGTATTGGAAACAAATATCTTTTACCCCGTGATTCTTTCCTGCTATCTATGTATTTATAGATTTATATTTATCTCAAGTTATCTTGTTTTCTCAATTGTTTTTATGGTTTCATATGTTGCTAGTTATTATTTTTACTGAATGGAAGTCTTGAAGGGGTTTTTTAGTATACAAATTGAAAAAAAAAAAATGATCATATACCAAACTCCCACATTTTGAACTTCAAATACGTATATCCATTATTTTTTTATATAGGCCAAATCAGTTAGCTTACCCTAGATTTCAAATCACCAAAACACAAAGGAATCAGTGCCCTAAACTAGTATAGGAAGTATGCGAGATACGTTTTTCTTCTTCACCTTTTTCCATTGTTGTTCCTTACATTTTATGGCAATCTTAGTATGCTTGTTCACAGCAGAGTCTTTTCTGCAGGTTCTTCTGAATGAAGATGAAGCTTCAGAATTACAGTCTGACAAGAGAATATTACGTCCACCAGATGAAAGGGAAGTGAACCGCATTAAACCAAATCCAACTCTTAGAATTCAGCCCATTTTTGTGGACTTTGGCTTCAGGAAGAATTCTACTAAAGATAGACAATCAAACAAAGTCCTAGGTAACGGCTTGTGCTTGGAGATTACTGGGAGGGTTCAGCATGATAGCAGTGACATGAAGAATTTTATGGTGGACAGCCAGTTGGCAACAGCTTCAAATGAAAAATTTTGGCAAGTACCTCCAGCAAATGGTGGACTACACGGTGAAGATGATGGTGGATGTTTACTGAACAACGAGTGAATTTTATAATCTGGCTTATACAGATTCCTGGGTCTAGGCCTTGCATAGTTTGTTTCTACTGATTTTTTTTTTTCAGCAAGAAAGGAAGTAAATGAAGTTATGAATTTTGGGCAGTGTTTTTTGGCCCCCAGAATGGGAAGCATCAATCAATATACTTGCTTTGAGTTCTTATTTTAGATCTTATAGTTTCTGTTTTAGCGGAAGAGAATTTATGTTTCCCATTGCTTAGCATGACTAGCGTACATGGTGATAAGGAATTCATTAGGAGCAGTGGTGTCTGAATTTTGATTTTTCCTCTCATTTCTTTCTTCCCATTCACGGTTATCAATAGCAGTGTCATATCAGAGTTAAAATTTGAGCAATGAACATTTCTCATGGCCAATATGCCTATAAATATTTTTCTCTCTTTCCATCTTCGGTTACTAGTAGTTCTGTGTCGTATGCATGCTCAAAAGTTCAGCAATCAGTATTTCTCCAAGTCAATATACATAATAATATTGTCAGTAGTATTGTGTTAGCTGCAATTGTGAACTCAATTATTTTACAAAAATCTTATAGATAACAATGCGGAAAAATAATGTACTATTTAAAGACTATGATCTTGTAATCATTAAAAAAAAAAACTATGATCTTTGTATGTTATTAATAACTTTTCCAAAATGTTTAATTACATAGTCTTTAGAGGTTAGAGTGTAATAATGTGTTTGGTTTGGCGTTCTAAAGTCCAAACTCAAGTTTAAAAACATCGAATGCTGAGATTTTAAATGTTTGGGTGTTTTCTAACTCATGATAGATCAATGGGTTTCTTGCTTTGAACTCCCATTCACTAAAAGCAACATTTTGTTGCTTTTGAGTTGCGTTTTGACTTGCACAAATTTCAAAACTAAACTTTATTTTTTATTTGTCATGCTTACCGTTCTCTAAGTTGAAATAAACAAGTAATATGAAAAGTATGGTATAAAAATTATGTCGCTTTTGGGAATTACATATTCAAAGGTAATTTTGATTCATATCATCTAAATAATATTCATTCTACTATAATCACTCTGAGATGAAGCTTTCTAAACATAAATCATGTTAACACTAACTCAATTTCAATCAAAATCAAATTTCCAAAATCATGTTGATGCAAATCCCTATTTGCAAACTCTAATCCAAACATCCTAATTTTTTGAGTGTGAGTTTGGAACTTGAAATAAACTAATTTTATGGCTTTGCAATTTTATACCCGACACTCTTTAAAAATAGAAACTAAACATTCTTGTATAGATACATTTTCAATCGTAGTTTTCATAACCGGATCGGTAATTGAATTGGCCAATATACTGGGTCACCAAGTTACTGGTTTAATTGGCAAGTTATTGGTTGAACTGAATTTAATTAAATTCATGTATAAAAATACAATTTAATACGATTAAGTAGGTAATATATATAAATAATGAAGCTATGTAACACAAACTTGATGTTGGCTTGGTGATGTAAACAGCGTTCTTCCACATAGATGACTTGGGTTTGAACCCTTGTGATGAAATTTTTGTGAGCAATTCGATTAGTGAACCAAATCGATCTAGTGGCCGGTTCATTGATTTCCGGGCCAATTTTTAAAAATATGTTTTTAAAAAGTAGGTCTCATTAACTTATATCAAAATAAACTCACTTAGGCAGTGTATTATTAAAATTAGGAGTTGGATTGATTTTATTTAAAACTATCTTAATTGATTTATTTTTTAGTTAAATCTTATGCTTGATTTGATTAAATGAAATAGGAAATGAATTGATCAATTTGGAAATGAATTGATTTGATTTGTATGCAAGTTTTAAAATCAATTCATTTCCATCTCAATTCTATAAAAAAATCAAAGGATCTGCAAATTAAAAGAATGAAATTACAAATTATAATTTTTTTCCATTTCAAACAAATAATTTGATTTGCAAATCAATTATTTTCCATTTTGCCCCATTCCAAACACACTCTTAGTTTTGGGCTCCCCTGACCTTTTTATATGTCTAAATATGTGTTATTGAAATTACATCCATTGAATAAATTTTCAATGGCCAGTCCTATAGCCGTTAGCCATATAATCACACGAGCCATAAAGGCCCTCTTAGGAGAGCAAGAACACAATATTATTCCCTTCATTTCATAAATAATTGTCAATTTTTTTTTACTTTTCCATATTTTAGAATATCTATTTGTTTATAATATATAGATAGCATTAATTTTTTTTCTTCCATTTATATTATTAATATATATATAACACCCTGTTTTGAAACCCTTGGATTTCAATTCTCTCAAGAATTAGAATTCAATTTCTCAATTTTGAACTAACTAATTGCAAATAATTGAATTTCAAATAGAATTGAAATCCTTTGAAACACCCCAAAACTAAATCAGAGCAAAAAGGTCTGATTTGCTACTGGAACTCAATTTAAAAATTCATCAACCCAAAATACCCTTCCTGTGATACAAGTTGTGATGTTGTGAGCAACAGGTGAGGGGTGGCTGAGGAGGTTTCTGTTTGGGACTGGTCAAATCGGTAATGGCGGAGGTTCCCAGCAACAACAGGGGGTGGCAGCGGCAGCGGCGACGAGGGTTTCAGGATCGTTCAAGGAAGGGAAGTGGAAGTGGTGGTAGTTGGAGGGGTTTAGCCGTTGAAGTGATCCTTGGTGAGGTCGGTGGACCGAGAGGAGGAGAAGGGTGCGTCCCAGCAGAGGTAGTTGAAGGGGGGCTGGAGCTGGCGGTGCTCGAGAAGGTTCTGGAGAGGGGGGACTAGATTTGGAGGCGGCAGTGGAGAAAGGAAGGAAGGGTGAGAGCAAGAGAGAAAGGGAAAAGTAGATTTGTTATTAATAAGGACAATATGATAAAAATAAATAAATCAATTTATTTTTGGATACATTCAAATTCAATTCAATTCCTTAATTTACTAAATTATTTTAAATATGAGAATTGAATTCAATTCTCACATAAATTTAATTCTTAATAGAATTCAATTCAATTATATCACTTGAAAGTTTTCCAAACATATTGTGAAAGAATCTCGCGCCGGGAAAGGCAATTCGCTCCTCGTCCTAAATTAATCTCTTCACAAGGTATTGTGATCGTATAAAGGGATAAAATCAGAAAACAGAGTTCCCCCGACCGAATCATCCACGTCATCTACACATGAAATAACGAAAGTACCCCCACAAACGGACACTTGTCCCTCGATAATTGATTCATGCTCACCAGAGGAAAAGCGTACTAGAAAAAAGAGCATAAACCCCAAAAACCCTAACCACTTTCGCTCTTCACTGCACTCTTACAAAACAAAAACCCTTCGAACTAAACAGAGCACAACACAGTGAGAGAGAGAGAGAGGGAGGTAACAGAGAAAGCGGTCGAAGATGGTAGCCGACAGAACGAAGAAGCTGAAAGTGGGAGAGAAGGGTGAGAATTTGGAGGAGGTTGACGGAGACCTCGTCCTCTCCATCGAGAAGTTGCAGGAGATCCAAGATGAGCTCGAAAAGGTTCAAATTCCCACATTTCGTTCAATTTGGTCCTGTCACCGTGTATTTATTTATTTATTTTTTCAATTATCCAAATTGCGTAGACCTTGCGTTATTAAATTTGTATTTATGAATTGTGGCTTTTGCGCGTGAGTGACTAAATGGAACCATGGGTTATAATGATTATTGATTATTCTTTATTTTATTATTATTATTTTTGGCTTCCTTTTGATGGTGAATTTGAATTTGAACGTGGTTGTTGTAGATCAACGAGGAGGCAAGTGATAAAGTACTTGAAATAGAGCAGAAGTACAATGAGATTCGGAAGCCAGTCTACGACAAGCGAAATGAGATAATCAAATCTATACCTGACTTCTGGTTGACTGCTGTGAGTTTCTTTTCTTTTTTTCGTTAATTTAATTGTGCAAATTTCTTTAGTGTGATGGTTTAAATTCTTTTGTTTACATGGTTTTTTTTTTTTTTTTTTTTTTTTTTTTGGGAATTGTGTAGTTTTTGAGTCATCCTACCCTTCATGAGCTTCTGAACGAGGAAGATATGAAGGTTTGGCCTCTTCTGTCATACTCATTGAAGTTTCGCAATTATGTTTTAGCTGTTGTTTTAGTCAGTTTATTTATTTACTTCTAGAAACTGCTTATGGGTTTGTTGTGAAGGTTCTACTTAAAGTGGTTTTTACCATTTTTACTCATTACTGGTACCTTTTCTACAACTTTAATTCATTTTCTGACCCCTTATTTGATAGATATTTAAGTTTTTGGCTTCTCTTGAGGTTGAAGATAACAAAGATGTCAAATCAGGCTACACAATCACCCTTGTAAGTTGCCTTTCCCTTTGCATAAGCAGTGTTTTTTTTTTTCTTGGTAGAATTGAGTATGAAAATTGATGGCCTGCTTGGAGTTGTGAACTGTTCAGTTCATTGAAGGATAACCGTTTTTTAATTATTTCTTATCCAGAATTTTAATCCCAATCCCTATTTTGAGGATGCAAGGCTTACAAAGACATATACTTTCCTTGAAGAAGGAACAACAAAGATTACTGCCACCCCGATAAAATGGAAAGAGGGCAAGGTGAATCTATGAGCTTCACTTTTTATATTTCCCATCAGCTTCGACAGTTTTTATTTTTCTTGTTTTACTTTGAAACATAATCCGTAAAAATGTGCAGGGCATATCCAATGGGGTCAACCAAGGGAAGAAAGGAAACAAGCGGGCTCCTGCTGATATCAGGTTGGTGTCTTCTGTTTTTTAATTTATTTTGGGAAAAAAGTTTTGTACAGAAATGTTATTATCTGAGAAAGTCACGTTTATGATGCGTATTTGTTTTGTATATTGGTTCACTTACCATTCTTGGATGAGCTTTTTCTTTCTAAAGAAAGACAGAATGAACTTCTTGATATATATGAATGGGGTTGGGTAAAGGAACACCTATTATAAGTAGGAAAAACAGATATCACAGCTTTTAATAAAACTTCCTCCCTGGCTGAGGATAGAAGCTTTTCTTGTTGATTATTTGTTATATAATATATTTGAGGGGAATATATTATGGTCAAGGCTTATCTTGTAAAGACTTCATCGAACTTTATTTATTTTGCTATTGAATGCAGTTTTTTTAGCTGGTTTAGTGACTGTGAGCAGAAAGATGATATGGATGACATTCATGATGAGGTATATTTTTCTTATTGTCTTGAAAAGTTCTTTCTCAAATTGTGCATCCTTGACAAGTCACATAGGTTTCCTGCCTCTCTGTTACACAATCATTGCATTTTCTGTTTTTGGCTCATCTGCTTCACAATAATTATAGTATATATTTCACTCTAAATTGCAGGTTGCAGAATTAATCAAGGATGATTTATGGCCAAATCCAATAATTTATTTTAACAATGTTAGTCAACTTCCAGTTTGTATATAATTGTACCTTCTCTGTTTTGAATACAAATTATATTTTCAGATTTCACATCTTTGTTCATTTTATTCTGCCATTTTTCTTTCATTATTACTCTGCCCTTTTTTATGTCATTATGTTCCTATTCCTAATGGTATTCGATTATGAGGGAACAGGAGGAGGCTGATGAAGAGGGTGGTGATGATGAAGCTAATGATGAGGTAATTGAAGTTCCATTTTTATCAGAAAAAGCACAAGGGATTGGCAAATGTTGCAGGAATATTGCTTTTAATACGTTCATAAAACCTGGCAAGTGCTGAATCCATAATTTGAGTCAGGGGGCACTCTAATTTAATACTTAAAAAATCAAAGTAGGAAAAGTTTAATGGCAGCATGTGTCATTGTTGAGTATATACAATTGCCTTCTACCAGTGGTACTTTGAACTCCATGGGGTTATATGAATGCTTTAAAATTTTCCCCAATCTTGTACAGTATAGATGTTAATTAGTCCATCTTTACGTTAATTCTGTGAAGATGCGGCAGAATGCTAAGAGCTGTAATTATATTGATGGTCCAAAATCAACAAAGAATTTGAAAACATTCAAGATGTTTAATAACAAAAAGGGAGAAGCTTATAGCCCATGGGAGTTCAACTAAAATCAACCTAGATAGTAATAAAAGGTGAATCAATGTTAGTGGACTACACCATGAATTTTGCTCCCTTCCCTGTATTTACACCATACAGGCTTAGTGTACATGGGATGCGTAGCAGAGTTAAACAGAAAACTTGGGGCAATTTTATAAGTGGTTGCTTTTCTTGTTTCTTCATTGCTTACTCTGGGACCACTTCGTGTTAAAACTTTCTGGTTTATCAACTCTTAGGTTGTGTTTGTTATGGGTTAACAATAGCATGAAAAATGTAATGGATGAGCTCCATGTGTAACAACTTTATTGATAATATATGTGGAATGGTGTGTGCCATGATGCTTATGCGGAAAAAATGCAGCAAGTGACATGTTCTATTACATTACAGCTTTTGTAATAATGAGTACAAATATTATCATGTCATGTACTATAAAGTATATTTCTCATTGGCAGGAAAATGACGAGGATGAGGATGATTCCGATGATGAGGAGGATGAGGACGAGGATGAGGATGATGATGCCAATTGAAAAATATGTTATGGTGCTGTTACCCTCTTATCTTTCACTGGTCATGAGTGTGTGAGTGGGCTTTTGGGCATGGTGACCATGGCCATTCTCCGGGCTATTAACTCATGTCATCAGGCAGAGCTACCAAGCCCATTTAGTGGATCTCTGACCGTAATTTATTAGTTATCCTGTGAAGTTGCTTTTGCCGGTTTCATTCCTCATACGCTCTTTCTTGATACTAATGCTATAATTAGCTCTCTCTTGGTCCTTTTCTGTGGAACTACATAGTTTACAGTATTTAGTGTATAGCTGTTTGGATACCTTATCATGAAGAATTGCATCGAAAGCATTTTACTGATATCCAATCATTTCAGACGCCTATCTACTTTTCTTCATCGTACTAATAAATGATCTAAAGGTAATTAACTTCTCATTTTTATACTTTATTAATATTCTCACTTTAGAGTCAAACCCATGAATAATAGATTAATTTTAGCCACAACTTTATCGTCACAATTGACCATTATTGCATATCACTTCGGTTGAATTTAACTGGTCCCATGAGAACTTTTTGCATCTCAAATTTAGATGCAGCCATGTGTTGCAACTGTGGTCAGCTCTATGACTTCGTACGTGCAATACTGCAATTAGCACTATTTCATACAAGCTGAGCGGGTAAGCATTAAAATTCTGAGGGGAGACCTATCCGCTATATCAGATGAGAACAACTTCACTTTTCGCATCCTGTGTATGTCCTACCTAACTAGGAATGTAAAGCTATTTGGCAATTGGCATGGTGCTCAATGTGGAGGCAAACATGCTAAGTCCAAAAGAACGAAGTCGGAGAGTTATCAGATCCCTAAATCCACTATTTACGTAAGTCATGTGCGGCTTGTTAATGTTAAATAATTTGCATCTTGGCTGGTGGAATTCTAAGGTACCCTTATCATAAATACTCAGTATTCGCCACAATTTCGCTAATGGAAGTTGCAAACATTAGTTACAATATAGGTATTAAAGCATGTTGAGAGTGGCCCACAAAGTCTGAAGGTCCATATAAGACACCGCCATATTTTAAAGAACAAAACAAATTTAATTTGGACTTTTTTATCAAAATAAAATTGATTCAATGTATTTAGGATATTTAAACAGTCACCCAAACATTTCACCTATGTATAAAAAGTTCTGACAAGGATTAGAAACTACATGATGATTTTAGAGCGGAACTTTAGTTTAACAAATATAATACGTAAATAAGAAAAACAAATATAAAAGTAAAATTTATGCCTGATCATTTATTTGTAATTTTGTTTTGGTTTGTCATTTTTTTCCCTCCAATTTCGTTTTAGTCCCGCACACATATACTGTTACTTCGATTCCTCTGTTCTTCCTGAATGGCTGCAGATATTCGAGTGTGTACGTCGTAGAAATGTTGCCTGTGTCTAGTATTGACAGAGATTTCACTAACATATCTGGATTGCGGGAAGCAATTTTATATATTATTCCAAAATAAAATACTCTTGTGAATTTCCATTTTTTTTTGTAATATCTCAATTTTAGTTAGACTTCTGAATCTCTTTGCCAAGGTGCTTCAGATTTTTTTTTATTTGGTGGAAAGGTGCTTGATATTTCTCTTCAGTTTTGGTTGAAAGGTGCTTCAGAATTAAGGCCATTATAATAGCCGTGACGAGTGAGGGCCAATGGGTCAGTTGGAACTAGATTTGATAATTGGGCCACAACGCATGCGCTGGGGAGAACAAATATCTTGTGCGTTGCATGGCAAGACCCATTCAATTTTCAACTACAAGGAGGTTGACCCAAGAAAAAAACAAAGGATTGCTCGAGCAAAAACAAGACTTGAAAGAGGTCCAGGCGTCCAGCTACTTCATCTGATGTAGATGTTGCGTGCATTTGGAAGTATGATTCGTGCTGATTATGATTTTACTTCAAGGTAATTTTAAAGTAAAGTAATTTATTTTTGTTACTTCCATTAAAAAAAAGTGATTTTTGACAAAATTCAGTGAACTAACCGCAAAAGCAACTCGAAGTTACTCTGGTTGAGAATTCATTTTAGATCCACAATCCCACTTGATGAAAAAAAAAAAAAAATAGAAAACAAACATGAAACTAAACAAATTTGCGAAATGCGTAAGCTCGATTTTGCTATTGAAAACTCCTGTTTGAATTACAAGCACAAGACCGAACCAAATGCATTATTGTAGATGTTCTTTGGGTAACATAGATAAAAATATATTAGAGTTTAATTTTGATGCAATAACAATGTAAACGATTTTGACAATGTCATTTAATCAAATATCTCATTTTATATGACTTTATAAGTAATGAAGATGGAATATAACTATATTTACTGATGTGCATTACATGATTAAATGATTTCATAAAATTCTTAATTTTATACTGTCAGTATATTAAAATTAAACCTTATATATTATTACTGAAAAAAAATATGAACTTGTTTCTTGGGTGAAGACAACATCATGTTAAAAATCCAATTATCAGTAAATCGATAAGAAAATTTCAGAAGTTTTTATTAAATAAAATTACTGTTGAAATATAATTTTAGTAATTTAAAATTTATTGAATTATATTAATTTAAAAATATGTAAATGGTAATAAATTAAAAGGACGTTTTCATCAATACATATGCAAATTTTTACTCTTCACAAAAGCAACAAAAAGCTTCATTCACATTTCAGGGGCTATAGCCTATAATCATGTATAGACCTTCTTTTTTGGTAACTAATCATGTGTAGAACTTGCTTCAAAAGAATCCGAACATGTTGGACCCTACTAGCAAATTAAAAGACAATTTGTGAGGGCAACTCAATTTTGAATGGTTTCAATGTTAAACCAAGTAGATACTATGAGCCCATTTGGATGGTTTTATTTAGAACTTTTTGGTAGTAAAAAGTCACATTACAGCTATTTCGATAATGCTAGTTATAATTTTTTAGTTTTTTTTGGCAAATCGAAATATCAACTTCTCAGTACAGTTTATGTACAAGTTTTTAGAAACAAACACGGTAAACTCAAAAGAAGCACTTCTGCTAATATTTCTTTTAATATAAAATAACTTATTTATGGATTACGCTTCTGACAAAGACTGTGCAAAATCTTCTTTCACGTAGGGTCTTGACTAAGCTATTTACTCAGAGTACCAATATAACATTTCGGAGGCAACTGGATATTTGTCATATACATGCTAAAGCAATATCCTTCACTAGCTGTCCCTGAATGAATTGAGAGAACCCACCAGCCCAATTGTGTGTTGGCTTATACATAATGATCAAATTTGTAACATTATTGGATTGGTCGGTGCTTTAGGAGTATGTTTGATATTGTGGTGCGTCTGGCTGTAGATTCACGCAATGCTCCATGAAACAAGTTACTGCCTTCTTATTGTTTCTATGTTAGATTAGATAACTAGCTAGCTAGCTAGCTATGAAATTGCTTCACTAATTGCAGATTTCACCCTAGAGAGACACAAGGAGAGACATAATTGAAAGGATCATCAGAACACACAAGACCCACGTGTTTTAGACGGGGATAATTTATGGACCACAAGCTTGCAGGCAGCATCAAATCAAATGATATGGAGCTCTCTCATTAGCATTTCAAAATTGACCATGATGTAGTGTGCTAAGTGAAAAAAAAATCAGAAAATACATAACGGGCTAAATGAAGTCAACATCAGTGTTCCCAAGTTGGCTACAATTCACTACTGATTAAGTTCCTATATGTTTTGCTAATGTTTGTTTTCTATTGAGTAATCAAGGAATAAAATGCGTATGAATAATCTCAGTTGTAAAATGGAGAAATTTTTGTTTATTGGATATGATTTGTGACTAGTGACTGAAAGAGAAACTATACTTCCAATAGCAAAAAGTAAAACATTTTCTTACTAAATGAGTTAGGTTATATGTATGAAATGACGTCACAGTTTTCTTTCATATATTATGTTACGTTTATAGACAAGTGATTTGAATTTAAATATTCATATATAATTATTTTACCCACAAATTTTCTTAATTTTCGATCCTTAACCTATAGCTATTATCGTACTTTTCATTCCCTCTACTCTTTTTAATAGGACTCAAAAGGTCTTCTCCATACCTAACCTTATTATCGAAGGCAGAACTTGATCTCATTTTCTAAGTTATATTTTAACTTTTTTTCCCCTTATGCATTCACCAAAAATAATTAATATAAGTATAAAATTAATTAAATTTATGATGATGAAATTCATCTGATGTATGTGGTTATGACAATTACGGTCTCTTTGATTTCATATTTTGCTTCTTGTTTTCAAGTTTTGTTTTCAGTATTAATTACAAAACTACAACGCCTTATTTTCATTTTGTTTTGTATATGTTTCCAAGATTTTGTAAAAGATATAATTAAAGTAATTAAAAAACTTAATTTTATTATTTTCTTAAAATCATAAAATAGAAAACGTGTTGAAAATAATGAAACAGCTTTGAAAATAAAATTGAAAAAATATATTTTTTTTCTTAAATCAAGATCAGCAAACATATAAGGATGTGCTGCAAAAGAAAATGCATTATTTGCTTGTAATCGTTGTAATCCATTGTCCCAATATTTTGTGTGCTGTCTCACAAACTAAATACTATCTAATAATCATCACCACCGCTAGGCTAGAAAACAAGGCCAATGAAAGTAAAAATAAAAAATCAAAGAACAATAAATGTCCAAATTCATATGAAGAGATCTACCAACAACATTTTATTGAAAAGAAAAAAAAAAAAAAGATCCACCAACAACAAAGTCTTCTTCCTCTTCATGTTCCAAACCACGCCACCATGCCTCAACTCACCCCAAACCGCAATCTGCGCCATCATCATGCGTCCCTCCGACACGCCACCAATGAACCTTTAGTTGGTATTGACTATTGCACAGCAATTCTCGCAGTCAGCCACCACCTCATCCGTACCATGGCTATTGGTCAGCCGCTAACTGGCTGTCTTGCGCCTCATCTCCATTGTCGGCGTTAGATCTCCACTCCGTCTCTCTTGCTCCCTCGATTCAGCAGTGTTTGTTCCCTTTTTTTGAAAAAGAAAAAGTTGTGATGATATATTGCTTAATATGCAGATGATGAATTAGGGATGAAGGTGGCGAATGAATTTGATGAGTGTTTGAGTAGTTTAGTTGGGGTTTACATCTTTAAAGGTGGGTGAAGGTTGGGGAAGACAGGCCTGTCAAAGTTTTGTTTTTTAAGGTTAATTTTGAAAATTTTAAAAATATTTAGAAATAAAGGAGATAAGTGTAATATTAAAATTTAAGAGGGGTTAAGTGTTATTTTGATAAACCTTAAGAGAGGTTGCTGTAATTTACCCTAATTATAATTATTGCAGGAGTAATGTTATGTATATAATAAAATTACACAATAAATACACATCACACACATTATTTCCATTAGATGTGATAAGTAGTCTCCATTCATTCCATTCATTCATCACATTTAATGGTGATATGTGTGCTGTATATTTATTATAAAATTTTCGTGTACACATAATATTATTCTTATTGCAGCACTTAAATGTCAATCATGTGATCATGAAGAAGAAAGTGATGATTACGGGCTACTTTAGTTTTTTTTTTTAATTAGGTGCTCATATTCTGTTTATCCTCCTTACTACCTCGACCATAGCATGTTGTGAGATCATGATATGGTTAATTTAATCTCATAGCAAGCCACTTGGGCTATATGAATGGTAAGCATGTTATTCAAATATTTAAAAATGAATGTATGATTTGAACACTTATTTTATTATTATTAGATGAGATAATAAATAAAAACTATCATTTATTATTTTTAGATATTAGAACAACATTATTGATATGAATGGCAATAGGGTACAATAGTGGGGAAGGCTCTCTTTGCGCCGCCCTCTAAAGATCTCTTACATGTTACATCCTTGTTCCAATTTCCTTACTTGCCATGATTATCTTAGCGATTTCAAATTTCAAACACCCTATCCATGGCCTACAGATTGAAAAAGGATGATAACCGTTCCCAAGCACAAAATAAGGGAACAATAGTCACATCGCCATCAATACAAAGAAAAATAAACAATATCCCTTCATTCTTGATGTAATTTGTCGACATAACACCTACGAGGAGTAGTTTTCTTTTTTATATACAAATATGAAAATATCATCATATATTATTACTGTTCTGATATCATGCAACTTGATTGAGATAAATGAAAATTACTTTGCGTATCATGATGCAAAAGAAGGCCATAATCCCCATGTTAAATCGACATCTATACGTAAATGAGAAGATCGTAAAACAGGAAGCACGACAAGGTATCTATATATTCCGTTGAGAGAGAGAAAAGAAGATCTATTGAAATATGTGCTTTCTACGTGCCACTTTTTTAGTGCTCAAAGATAGGATTTCGATTTCCACAGCTTGTCACTTTATTCTTCAAAAGATGAATTGCGAATTGACCATTTCCTGTTCATGTTCCAGAATAATTTGCAGTACACATCATAATCTACTTTTCAACAGTTAAAATATATCACATACCCATATGTTGTGTAGCTTTTAATTCGGTGTGGCCTTAAGATAATTTGCAAATACATGTTGTACGTTACTGTGCAGATGTACATGCCATGGCATCATCTCGTGTGACACACACAGCACAAACTGCCACCCAAATTAAATGACACGTCCTTGGCCTGCCCCCGGCCCCTCTGTTACAATTTTGTTTGTGCCGTCTGAAAAAGCTGCCTCAGTTCTAAAATCCTAAAGGCTAAAAATACAGCAAAAACGTCAATCAAAATTTCTCACTTTTTTGGACAACAATGTTCGGGAGAACGATCATGGATCCATGCATGTGGGTATCAGTTTTGGAGCTAGCTCCAACATATGCTAGAAAACCCTGTTGGCTGGTCCTGTAGATACTAACACCTAAAAAACACTGAAACGAGTGGATGAACATTAACCACAGGTCGTTTTCCTTGCTGAGCTGATGGCTTTTGTCTTGGCTAAGATTTTATTCCGAGAGGTTGTGCTGTGTGTTGTTCTACACGTTGCGTTGTCAAACTGATATATAATCTTTTTAAAGGGTAAATTATAAATTACAACAATATTTATGTATATTTTGCACTGTCAAACTTAATAGCTCAAAGTTTAATTTGAGTAGTTTATATTAGAAATAAAATGTATATTTTGAATTGATTTAGTTATGTTTATATTTCAAGCAAACAAATTAATTGAAAATTTTTTTTTTATAGAGGCTTCCCTACTGTAGCAGTCTATCTCCGCTTAACTTAATAATGCCTATATTTAAATCAATCAAAATAACTTCCATAGCAATTATTCCAATAATTGCACAACAACAATTGATCAATACATTTATTTATTGACAAGCAATTTAATCAATCCTACAAATCATTCTAGTATTGATCCGCTTATTACTTGACAGTATGCAATTATGAAATCACATGGCTCCTCAACAAACAATGGGAAGAAGTGCTAAGCCTTCCCAATGGGATCCTACGCCTCTATTCTAGGAATTTTAAGTCTCTATACATTCCATAAAATAAACAAAAAAACATATTAAATGAAATTACATAATGTACTTACCAAATATCCAATATATATAGGCTGAAAGCAAACCAACACTCCAAATGTCTTCTGTAATGCTAAACATCCCAAAAAAAAAAAATCCAAGTTAGAAAGATTTAAATTAACAATTTTGAGCACTAACATATATAGAGAAAATCAAGTGAAAAAAGTAAACTGATTGAAATGTTTGGAAAAATAACTAGGATCGCAACGGTGGTGTCAAGTGGCAAAACTGAAACTTCGACGACGGTGGGCTACACTGAACATTGCCTATATATGGAGAGAAAGGCAATGGATGAGACAAAGTAAGAGAGAAGAGATAGAAAGGAAATAGGGGTGGGAGAAGAGGTTTCACGCGTTAATTTACATATTTTCATCATTATTGATGGATAATTTATTTGTAATAGGATTAATGAAACGTACTACTAACTTCTAAAATATTTTATATTTTGTACTGATAAGCAGTCAGAAAATATTATGACATATTAATGACGACGTCTCCTATCAACTAGAAATTTCCAAAAACAATGAATAAATAAATTAACATATGGACTCTTCTATGGTGCCCAAACCAAATCATGTATATGTTTCAAAACCCTTGTCTACATAGACCAATAAAAAATATCTATATTAATTTTTAATAAATACATATAAATATTCTTTTTGAAAAATTCAATTTTGTAAAGTAGATAGTACTTAAAGAATAAAATTTATTACATGAGTCATTAATTTTTGTAAAATAAAAATATTTTCTCGAGAGATGATATTATTACACATTTATCCCTTCCATTTTTGAAACATGTATTTCTATCCCCAAAACAATTAAGATAAATTGTACTTTAATTTTTTTTTATTTTTTTTAATTCTCTATTTTCTCAATATTTATGATTGTATTTTTTACTAGAATATAAATTTTATCACGATTTTTTTATTTTTTACAATAATATATGTAGCTTATAATAATATAAAATATTAGTAATATATCTATATACAAGTAAAATTCACTGCATTATTTAAATAATGCTCTCCTTATTCTTTTATTTATTGCATAACTCATTATATTTTATAATTAAAATTAATTATAATTTATAACTATATTGTTATTATTCAACATAACAATCTAAATATGTATAAAAGTATTTGTGTAACTTTAATTTTTTTCTTCGATAAACAAGTTTAGATGGGGGAAAAAGCTTGCTCCAATCCAATATCAAGATATGCCTCTGGGCCCATCAAGAGCTTACAGAGGTACTTTCAAATTTCCCATTAACAGTGAAAACTTGAGAATCGATCCTAAGTAATAGCGATACATAAGTGAAAAGTCAATTAGGTGAGTTAACCTCTGTTGGTGATTGAGTGTAACTATTAATATTCACAATCCATTTTTTAAATTATTATACGACTCATTAACTTTTTTATAACTGAAGTTTAATCGAACTTAAAATAATTATATAACAATATTATTTAATATTATTGTGTATTACAATATTAATTTCATTACTTTTAAATTTAATTAGTTTAAAATTTAAATCATCTTAATTTGCTAGCTTATAATAACTTTTTATTTTGTTTTAAGAACTAATCTACTAAAAATCTTGAAAACTACAAAGCTAAATAAATTTTTAAAGTAAAATTTGAATGCTGAAGTTACTTGCACATTTTCAAATTTATTGTTTCTAATTTTAAACAAGGACTATTGTGACATATTTGAAGAGATAAGAATTTTAATTAAAAAATGATAAAATTTATTGTTATTTATAAGTACAAATTTCTCTAATTTCTATTATATAAAAATATTGCACAAATTAAATATTATTAGGCATTCATTTCAGTATTTTCAATATTTTATTTTTAATATCATGAAATACAAAAATAAAGAATATATAATATTTTCTTTCTCTTAGCATTTTAATATTTATTATTTGTAATTTTTATATTTATTACATTTATTTCAAATACTTTTGTTTTTATATAATTATAATTTAGATTTACTATTATTTATTACTTAATATTACGTATTACTTTGATTTATTTTTTATAATTAGATATTATTCGTTCAAATTATTTCTTAATTATTTTTTCAAAAATATATTTTTAATTATTGAAATAATTTGATATTTTTATGTGCTTAGTGTAATTTTTATTTAAATAAAATTTTAAAAAACCAAGTGTAAAACACCATATACACTATCTTATTAAAAAAATTATACCTTAAACATTAAAAATAAGCAAGCCTAATCTTGTCTCCTGAAACTAGGTTGAGTTATCCATCATTTTAGTGTATGAGAAATTTAAATTCCAAGGGGCTGGTCAAGTGGAGCATGATAGGATTTGTATTATGACGGGTCACAGGTTCGAACTCCACTCATATTTTTATAATGAAGTAAATGTAAATTTATTTGTAAATACTCTTTGAGTCCAGAGATATTCCCTGCCTAAGACTGTGGCAGTCATCCGCTCATCCTAAATTTTTTCAATAAAAAAATATATATATGAGAATTTTTTAGGGATAAACTTATACAATATATCAAATACACCAAATATATAATAAAGCATATCTAACTATTCTTAAGATACCTCAATGAAGGTGTGTGAAATTTTTACAATTACTAGCTAGCTAATGTTTTGTGTGTCAGACCTGTCATACTAATGAATTTACTGACAGTTAGTGTTTAAAAATTTAATTTTTTTAAAAAAATAAAAAATTAGTCAATTTATGCCTACGAGTTAACCTTAAATGGGTCAAGTCAAAACATTATTGACTTGTTAACACTTTCTATATATGTACGTTATAATAATATTAAATATTAATTAATATCTATATATAATTTGTTTTTCAAATTTTGACTATATTATCATGTTTAGGAAAGCTATAAGATTATACTTATTTCAATAACCACTTATTTGTATAATCATTTTTCTTACTTTAATCACTTGTTTGACTACTAGAAAAACACAGGATACCCACGGAAACCACCTACGGGCTCGAACCCATCGGAAGTTACCGACTCTATCTCCAACTGGTTGTCGCATTATGGGAAATAATTATGGTTGTCATTGGTGTGTATGACATACCTGTCGGTAGCACAGTCGGTAAATGCTGGCACCACTACGCGCCACTTGGTGCACATAATGTTTGATGAGTTTACCGACAGGTTAACCGACGGGTATATTTAATTTTTTGATTTTTTTTATATTTTTTTAAATTTACCGATGGGTAATTATTGTAATTATAATTATATTAATTATGTTACCAATGTGTATTTATTTTTAAAAAAATTAATTATTATCTATTACCGACGGGTTTATCAACAGATATTTGAAAGTCACAAGTTCCCATGCAAATTTCGCATCCTCCGTTGGTACACCCGCCGATAATTACTAGTCTATAAATTTGATATTTACATACACAGCTAGCTAGGAAAACACTTTTCATTCTATAAATTCACAACAATCATTTTTAACTCATAATCAAATATGAAATCCTTTAAATCAAGGGTGTGGCAAAGTATTGGGAAACAATATGCTGAACATAATAAATACATATATTAATAAAAGTTATAAAATCATAAACTGAAATGTTGTACTTAGTCCCTAGCGGACATAAGCGCCTGCTGAAATCATAATAGTTCTAGTCAGACAAGCTGTGGGTATGTAACTAGGTCTAGTTTTCTGTAAATGCCGAGGGCGAAACTGTCCGCTAACGGACAACTTGGTACCAAGGTTAACGATATCTTCAGCTGTTAACTAATTGTCTGTTTTCTTATCTTTACCGGCTAAACTAGTTTGTCAAAAACCAAAACTGAAGGATGAGTGCTCAGTCCCTGGTAAACAATAGCCCTAAAATCTTAGTATATTGAGAGTTCTAGATTCATATGACTCTAACAATCTGACTTTAGCATAACTGTGGCTGTGAAAATCATGCCCAAGGGATCACCCGCTTCTAGGCATTCCGATTTCAAGCCCACAAAATATGTATCTGGCAGTTACAAGCAATCGTACTAAATTTCGTACCTCTTGGTACCACAAAACTGAAGCTCTAAATTCATTTCTTGCATTAAATATTCTCATATACTTGGTAACTCTAATATCTTAGTTCAAACACTGGGGGTTCACAATTCTAAAACTTGGAATCCATATAACATATTTATTCCAAAAGCTCAATCACACTCTTGTTCACATTTTTCCAATATATACCTTAACTAAATACTTTAAAATCACATTTTGAAATCTCAAGTCTTGAAACATACAGATATCATAAACTCTTAAAACATGCTCGATAAAATAATAACTTATTAAATTATATATTCTTGCAATAAATCTCTTAGAGTTGCGTGTAAAACATTTCCATGACATACAATTTATCAATCATGCTCCCGTGGTTTTCTAAATTTCATTTTAATGCTATATATTCAAAATCATAGCTTTGCAAAATCATATATATTCATATTTTTGTCTCTACTACCATATTTAATAGTCATCATGCATAAAACATAGTTAGAATGATGAAACTAAAGTCATGAGTTTAAACCCACTCACCGTTTAGAGTCGAGAGTATGTGGGCACCATCAACTGCCATAGAGCAACCATAAACTCTAGATTGATCTGTAATACTCTCTAGTTAGCTCTAAATCTACTCTAACAACATTGGAGAAACATCCATACTTGACAATAATGAGAGAAAAAATGACCCATATTAAGAACATGGAATTGAAGAATGGGAAGAACGAAGACAAAATCTATCAACATAAATATACATTGATGATTTTGGGGAGCTAGATCTGAATGGGATTAAGAGAGAAGATATAGGAGTTTAGGGTTTTTGGTTCGGGAAAAAATAAGGAAGAAAGTGTGGGGAAGGGTTTATATAAAAGGAGAGAGTTGAAAATGGAACGACGCCATTACTGGGTACTATTTGCATTCCAGGAGGACCGTTATAGCGATCTATGACAATTATAGTGGACAGGGCGCATTGCACCTCTGCATATTGTACACGTATGACTGCTATAATAGTCCTCAGAACACTGAAACATGAAACCATCCCCCTTTGACCATTATAGCGGTCATAGCAAATCCTAACTTCTGCATTTTTTCTATCATCTTGATACGAGGGTTATCCCAATGCTCACTTATTTACAAGTTAATGTCATCATTTATTTTACTCTCCATTAACTTCAAAATATAAATATAAGTAAGGAAATACCCCCCATTTGGATTCAAATAAAATATCAAAAAAACCAATACCCCAACAAATCAAAATCTAAGTTTAGAGTTCTAGTTCAAATTTGGGAATTCTTATGATTTTATAAACTTGTGGTTTAAAAATGAAACATTTCGAGTGTTATACCCGGTATATACGTGTCAGTAAACAAGTTCTATATGACCTTATGGTCCTTGGGATCCACCCATGTTGTCAGGTCCGGGATTTCACTAAGTCTAGAGCCTACACCTCCTTAGAGGGCTATATGATAGAGCTATTTTCTTGGGATCAAAAGTCTTGGTAATTACTCTCCAAAGGAAAATAAATTGAAAAGTGATTTTTAATGAATTTTAGGAAACTTCTAGACGTTACGTTTTTAGTCCACAAGTTTAGAAAATCGTGAGAATTCCTGAATTTAAACTAGAACTCAAAAATTGCATTTTTGATTGGTTATGGTTTTGATTTTTTTGATATTTTATTTGAATCCAAATTGTGGGTATTTCCTTATTTACATTTATGTTTTAAAGTTAATGGAGAGTAAAATAAATGAGGACATTAACTTGAAAATACAAATAAGTGAGTATTGAGACAATCGAGATGCCAAATGACCTGGAGATGCTGAACCAAACCTTTACTGTCACTGCTATAGCAGTCACAGTGTGTGAGATAGGGTTGTTTTGGAGTCTGAGGACCACTATAGCGGTCATAAGTGTCTCAACAGGGGAACGGGAAGAGACTAGACCGCTATAGCGATTATAAGTGCACAGGACGAGGGCGGTGTGATGCAGCTTGAATGCTATAGCGGTTCCCCTAGAGCAGAACCCCACCTGAAACCACACAACTTTGGGTTTAACGGATCATATATATCCCTTTAAAAGCCTTTTCCCCACTCCTTATTTCCCTATTCTTCGAACCGGAACCCTTTTCCCTCACCATTCTCTCTTTTTCTCTCAATCTCACCTAAATCCATCATTCCCAATCATCCAGGTGAGTATAAGTTGTAAGATTTTGTCTCCATTTTCACCATTCTTTCAAATTCTTGATATAGGTATTGTTATGCCTTTCATTATTGTCAAGCGAGGGGTGCTCCCCAATCTTATTAGAGTTAGTTTGGAGTAATTTAAAGCTATCCATAGATCTTTGATGATTTTTTTAGTTATAATGGTAGATATTGATGTCAACCCTCCTCCTCGGAGCCTTACCGGAGTTGTTCCCTCTTGTTCTCCCCCTTCTAGGTGAGTGGGTTCAATTCTGTGACCTTTATTTTTTGTCATTAAAGTTACTTTCCTTATATTGTAGCATAATGGATAATGTTAGAGCATATTTCAAAGAGATGATAGATAAATGTTAATTATGTTAAGTTATGAAATTTTGGTTTCAAATATCAGGAAATGTATGATTTAAAGTTACTTTAGGAAGGATTAGAGATTGGTGACGATCTTGTTAAGTTGATGAGATTGTGATTTCAAAGACCATGAACTATATTTTCATAAACTTATGAGACCATTGTTGCTAAAAATAATTTTCTTTATAAGTAGCCAAAGCAGGCTTGTGATTATATATGTGAAAGATTTTGTGAATTTTGTTATAATTTTAAAAGTAGGATAATTATATAATAGAGAGTGTAAATTAGAGAAGAGCCTAGCACAAAGTATTTAGAGGAAATAATATAAATAGAAAAGTATGATTTAGCATTATAAAGAAATATGTTGTTATGATCTTAGAGTATATGCTTATAAACCTTGACTGTTGAACCATGATTTTAGAGTGATTAAATACATGAAAAATATGTTAGCTTAAGATATAAATTTAAAACTTCAACTTTGTGGTACCAAGAGATACGGAATTCAGTATAATTCATAGTAACTGTCAGATACATATTTTGTAGCCTTGAAATCGGAATACCTACAAGCAGGTAATCCCTTGGGCTCAATTTTCACAGCCACAATTATGCTAAAGTTAGATTGTTAGAGTTATATAAATCAAGAACTCTCGGAGTACTAAGAATTTAGGGGTTTGCTTTCGTGAGGAACGGAGCACCCACTTTTAGAAATATTAATTTTTATTTAATTCTGTTGAGTTATGTATGATGAGATTTAATAATGGCCATAGAGGTAATAGTATTAAACAACCATGGAGTCAATAGCATTAAACGGCCATGGAGGCAGAGCTTCTAGTGAACATAGCAAATCGGGACTTAATGAGGTGTCAATAGAAAACAGAGATAGTTACAAACAGTATTATTTATTCTCATGTATATTTATCAAGTTTAGAGTATTACTGATTATGACCTAGATGAGTTTAAAGCTTTGGTTTATATGTTTATATATCGGATTACTAGAAACAATTTTAGAATTTGTTTTATTATTGTTTTTATTATTGATTATTAGTATTATTATTATTTTTATGCATCTTGGTTATTGTCCCATGAAAGGGGTTATGGGTGAGAATTCATTCACTGAGTTTTATTATAAAACTCACCCCTTTTTTCTTCCTTTTCTCATATATTCAGGTGTAGCTCAAGATCTTTCTTTTCCTCCCCCTACTCAGCAATACTAGTGTTTTCAGTTTTGGGGTGAACTTCATATTGATGTGAAGTTTGATTGTTTTGTATAGAGTGCTCCAGTGATTCTGCGGACAGGGTCCTGGACTTTGCATTTATTTTATTTTGCACATCATGATTCTTTTTGTATTAAAATGATTTGGCATCCATGGTATATTTTGTAAATGAGCCACTCAATTCAAAATATACCATAGCTACAGTTTCAAATTTTATTTATGAGAAAAGAATTATTTAGGTTTATTATGAGTTCAAGATGAGATTTGATTTACGATTTAAAGTAGAT
Source organism: Dalbergia cultrata (assembly GCA_031216105.1). Classification (NCBI taxonomy): domain Eukaryota; kingdom Viridiplantae; phylum Streptophyta; class Magnoliopsida; order Fabales; family Fabaceae; genus Dalbergia; species Dalbergia cultrata. The sequence continues at coordinate 50,854,619 of CM062347.1, read as the reverse complement.
TTTATAAATAAAATATGCATACAGTACAACGCATCGATCCCAAGGCTTACGTGGGGACGAGAATCCTCACGTGCTGGTCATAATCCAAATCGGGTCGTGACATAGAGGTTTTCTAAAATTCATTAAAAATTACTCTTTAATTTATTTCCTTTGGAGAACAATTAACGAGACTTTTGGTCCTAAGAATGTGGCTCTATCACATAGCCTCCAAGAAGGTGCAAGATCTAGACTTAGCGAAATTTAGGACCTAGCAACTTGGGTGGGTCCTGAGGAACCTTGAGTCCGTACAGAGCTTGTCTACTGACACGTGTACACTAGGTATTATAGTAAGCTATTGGGGAAGATGCCCTGAGGGAGCGTGTGCATGCCCTTAACCAGGAGCTGCAACAACAGGAGCAACAGGGACAACTCCTTCAGTAGCTCCAAAAGCAACAGGAAGGCCGAGCAGTTGTGGAGCAGGAGCTGAGAGGGATCCGAGAGTTTAAGCTCTCCTTGGAATAGCAATAGCAGGAGAAAGCAAAGAAGGAAAAGACTTAGTTCCGGAAGATACGGCAAAAGATCACTGTAGATGTGGTGACCTTCTTTCGAGACATGCAAGCTTTTGGATCCTTCAACTCCGACAAGACGCTCCCCAAGACCCCATTCCCCTTCGTCTCTAAAAGCCACTCACAGTCGGATGGCATGGATGATGATGATGGTCCAAATGATGATGATGATGATGACGTCATCGATGATGCCAATGCCTGAGAGTTTAGCTAGTTTTTGTCTAGCTTCCTTTTTTCTCCATTCTGGATAATTTTTACATTTATTATAATTTGTATATATTTTATTGTCATAATTTGATATTTTATTTTATTATTTTAGTTTATTCATTTTATTATTTTCTTATTCAATATCAATTTAATTGATGATTAGGTTATTAAATATCAATTAAATAAACAAATTAATAATGAAAAAAATTAATTTTTTACCGATGGGTATAACCGTTGGTAACAATTAATATTTTTAAATAAAATTTTTCGTATTTACATATACCTATATTATTTACTTAAACATCCGTTTGTAAAATTAAATAAACCCGTCGGTATAGATATGTCTTTGATGGTTTTGGTGACGTATGTTATTTAATTTTACTGATGACTATATTCCTCAATACCCATTGGTATAAAAGTTGAAAATAACCAATTGGGATTTTTTTTTAACAGCTGATAATATTTATTGACGGCCTCGAAACCGATGCCCTCGTAATCATCGGTATAAATCACCATTGTCGAAAACCCATCAGTAAACGAGTCGGTATCCTGCACATTTCTTAAAGTGGAAAATCAGTTTATAATTTGACACTTTAGCTGAAAAGTGGTTTTAGATTATATATATATATATATAAACAAACAATTTTGTTGATTCCTTTAGAAATGTTAACTATTTAGCCTCATATTGAAATATATCGAAATGCTCGTGCAACACGCAGGTGAGTTATTGAAAAACTATTTTAAAAGAAGTAGATGGAAAGTAGGGAATTGGAAGAAAATGTGTTCATTTTTGTTTTTAACATAAACACTATGCTGATTGATTTAACATTTTAACTGATAAATAAATATTTTGAGAGAAGTTTACATTCACTTTTCCTGCGATTTAATGTGACAACATTTAGCACATCTCTATTTTGTAAAATTATCACTAACCTCCTTTAAGGTTCAATAAAATTATATTGACTTCTTTTATAGATACTAGTTCATTGATTAAAGTGACAAATAAAGATATATATATATATATATATATAATTAATTAATTAATTAAGTAGAATACCTCTTTTTTTTTATCATAACTTGCAATTATAAATTTTATTATCATGTGATAAAACATATTTCATTCATCTAATGTGTTAATTATTATCAAATTTTTATAATCTTATTATTAATTATTATGTGCATATATCATATTATTTTTTATCACTTAAATTAATAAATATGAGTTGTCAATGTAATTTTAGTGAATCTCAGAAGAGATCAGTGATAATTTCATAAAATAAAAAAGTACTCGCTGCAATTATATTAAATATGAAAGGATAATAATATAATTTTTTCTTTTTTTTTTTATAATAAATGCAAACATTTGAGATGTCCAACCTCCCACTAAGGAACTTTCATTTATTAGTTACAGAAAGCTATATTCTAAAACTAATGGTGTTGGGGTAATTAACTTCAAATTGAGATGATACTTATACCCAAATCCAAATAATTGGGAACGAATTTGCACTGTATCACACGAGGGTATGGCTCAGTATAGGAGAGTGAAGGACACGCGGAAATCTCCTAGGTGGGATACGCAGTGAAGTACGGTGTTTTACTAATTTACCCCTTTCACAATTGGATTCACTGGGCTCTACTTTTCATGAAAGTGCCCAATAGCGGCAGGCAAAATGCTAACAAAAAAAGTGATGTGACCCTGCACACCCTTCCCTTTTTCTCCTTCAAAATACTATTCCATATCAGTGTTTTATTTTTCCTTTAAAAAAAAATTATTATCATGTTTTATGTGATTTTTGCTCAAATTACATAAGCTTCACAAATAGGCATAATCATATGTTCTTTTTAAATAAAAATTGGACCACTAAGGTATAGTGGATATGAAGTTAGATGCCAATTTATTTGAAGTAGCTTTAAATTGATAAAATAAATGGAAACATATCGATATGCAGTTTTGAAGGTCAAAGAAATATATAACTTATATTGATTGATGTTGGTTTGAAGGAAAGAGAAGATAAGTTTGTTTTAGTGATGTGCACTCATCAATTATTTCTCAGGGACTGGTTCTTGTCACGGCATAAGAATGAATGGTCAGATATTATATTATTATTATTATTTATAAAGTAGTAGAAGAGGGAGGGGGGGGGGTGTTTGCTCTGCACTGCTCATCAGCTCCATGAACACCGAGATTCCAACTGTCTACACTAATGAGGCACTCAGCCAATTGCAGCCAGAGGCTTCAGATGTTCACCATATTTTTGCCAAACGTCATTGCCAACTAAGATTGCTATAATATTATTTTATAATATTCCTGTGTCTGCATATCAGTAGCTTACTGCACATTAATAATTGGATATACTGTAGATATATAGCTACAGGTATTATCAATTCTTAATTAATCTTCAATTCATGTATTATGTATATAAAATTTTAACCAGATATATATCACCAATTTTCTTATAATTTCACTAGTGGAATCATTATAATTAGCCAGTTGATTTTTACTTGTCTGATTCACTGGTTCCTTGTTTAGCTAGAAGATAATTAATTAGCTGGATTCAGTCACGGAGCTATAAGCATATTAATAGTTTCACACTTTCGCTTTCAACTTCGATTGATTCAACTTAAAATTTTATGAACCGAGGCCACCTACAGTAATTTTTTGGAATTGAACCGAAGCAAAAAGTAATTTTTTTGGAACGTAGACTTTAGAGACGCGGATATTGCATTTGGTAACAATATTCTCTCCAGATTTATTGTCAGGAATTGAATACTAGACTAAATATTTAACAAAGAGTTCAATTAGTTATCAATTATATTAGGTTTCGCTAATTCAATTTAAACTTTTCCGTGCCTGGCCAACTATGGGTAAACGCATTCACACACACAGTCATAATCAAACTAAAGAGTCAAGAATCCTACTTACAAAATTTAATTATATACATTACGCCGTATGTTTTCGCAGAAAATTGTTTGGATCTAATTAATGAAGTTGAAAATTGGGTTTGTCGTCTTAGAAGTATTGGAGGGGAAAGGAGATATTTTAGTCGCGAAATGTGGTGACAAGAAAGAACTAGATAGTGGAATCTGAGTCCTCTGTGAAGTGTGAATGACAGCAACCACCAAACACGAAAATACCAATTAGTTTCTCTAGCTAATGTCACTATCCCTCTATCTCTCCCCCATAAATCCTTATTAATATCCTCCCTCTCTCTCTAAATAAAAAGGTTATAATAACAGGTCGATTCAGTTAAACTTGGGTTAAATTCTTTTCAAATTATGTATGTCAAGTTGCGGTTGCGGTTGCGCTGTGCAAACTTGAACCACGTAGTGGGTCCAAATATGCATTGACTGGGGGCTCTGAGTTGATATTGTTGGGTTGGGTTGCTAGCTAGCTTGTCCAATTAATTGGGAAATTAATGTACATCAGGAGCACTTACAGTATATGCATGTATACATTACATTGATATATAAATTTTATATAAGATACACGTAGAGAGATACATATAGATATTGCGGAGGGTAGGCTGTCTTCTTCAATATGACATACATAAGTAGCAAGGCATGTGGTATCAGAAAAGGCAGAAACACTTAATATCTATCTGGTCCACTCCTCTGCTTAGCAACGCTGGTCTACAATTTGCCATCGTGGATAGGACACAAGACGTACATTTGTGTCCATCGTCGTAAGGAAAGAAAAGTTCTTAGATTGTTTCAGAGTAAAGAAAAAATTAGCTTCATATTATTATTTAGATTGAAAATGAAGTTTAAACTTATAACCTCATAATAGAATACCCAAACTTCCAATTAAATTTTTTTTCTAATAAAGGTGTTGCTTCACATTTCAATTCCATGGAGGGGCAAGGGGAAATTCAAATCACATTTCTCATAATAGTTGTCTATTACAATCACTAGTACTTCTATTATTTTTTCAGTCAGAACTAATACTCCTATTTAAAGTATTTTTGTTGTAACTAACTCTATCAATTGGGTTATTTCGGGTCCACTATGCTTATTAAAGAGTGACACTCCATTGTTTTGTGTACATGAAGATATATATATATATATACACATTATATTTTTTTACTCCCCTCTTCTTCTTTTTTAACAAGTAATAAATATTTATATAGGACCCCCAAACACTATGGAATAAATTAAAATGCTATAAACCATTGAATAAAAATATAATTTCTGTTATATTGAATGTAACATTCAACTGTTGGTGCAAGCATTTTGTTAAGAAAAAGTTTAGTGTATAACATTTATTTACAATAATTTTACATCTCTAGTGTATAGAAGTGCACGGCCTCCATATGTTTTTTATACAGCAGAGGTGTAAAGTTATTATAAAAAAATGTTGTATACCAAATATATATCTTTTGTTAATGGTTTAAGGGAAAAGAAAAAAATTCAACGAAAGAAGTGAGCTTTCACTTCATAATTCAGAGACAACAAAATCGTACTGTGATGAAGGGAACATGTAGTTATTAGACCCCCGAAGATACAAGTAGATACATTTTCTTTTATCGGGATTAAAACACGATATATAAGTTTGATTTTGACTATCAAATTTTACTATTGCGTTTAGAGTCGTTATCAAAGATTCGAAGAGAGCGTTTAAGTGTTTGTCAACTTGTCGGTACGTTAGTCTTTGCCTTTCTTGGCATGTAATTTTGCGACAAGAGCTTTTACAAATATGGTGTAAAAAGCTGAGGAATCTCACGTGGGCGCTTTGCATTCTGTCCTGAATTTTTTTTTTTTAAAGAAAAAGTTATGCATTTTTTTTTTAGTTGTTATTGAATCTTCAGTTTCTGAAAAGAAAAATAAAAATGAGGAAGGAGGAGGTCGACTTTCACTAATAAGTTGAGTGACAAGGGCCAATGATAAGCATGTTTGTTATGTTCACGTTCAGTACCTAATTAAACGAATAGCAAAGCTGCAATTAGCTCTAAATATATTAAATGAGAAATATTTCTTGAACGACCAACGCCTTAGATAGTATACTAATATTTAATCTATTATTTTTAAATTTTATGTACTTCTTACTCAAAAATGTAAATTTTAATTTTTCATAATTAAATTTAATTAAATATTCATATACATCCATTTTTTAAGTGTTAAAATATTACTATCAATATTAAATTTTTTGATACGAGAGAAAGGTAATAGGATATACGCTTCCAGTCCTACAATATTTTAATCTCATATTGCTATGAGTCAAACAAATTGGATTACGTATAATGACAAATTACAGTCATGAAAAGTAAAATGTACACAGTGGTTAAGTGGATTTAGCGTTAGTTGGTTGCCATGCTTGTTTACTTTTGCAGCTACATTAAAATAAATTATTTGGTGAATTTATGCAATCCAAAAACAGAAAATGACGTATTTCTGTAGGGGAAGGTGCTGTTTGTCGTTATCCATGAGGTGCCCCTTGCATGTGATAATAACTGAAGCAAACTCAACTATTTAACCCTGCTAACTAAAAAGTACCAGCTGAAAATTTTTTACTCGTACCACTTCAAAATTCAAAGTATAAACTATTCGATTCCATGTAGCTAGAAGAACAACAGCGAAGAAACTAAGATGGGTAAAAGGAAAAGTTTGGATATATTCCCGGGAAGAAGGTCGAGAGAGTTCAAGATTCACTGTCGTGTTCAATACTTGGAAAAGCTAGAATTTGGGTTAGCCCCATTTGTTTCCATTTGATATATTATTATATTATACGTATGTGTCACAAACTCGAAGTGTCACTTAAATTTTTTTGCCCTCCCTTTTTGGAGCTAGATTAGTGGTGCCAAGTTCTATAACAAGAAACTTGAATCTCTTCATAAATGCAAAGAAAACGAAATTGGGGGTTGCGCGGAGATTGCTCACATGAGTGGAAAAGAAAGAGTGTCAGCCTCAAGCTCAAGTGAACAACAAAATCCTCCCTCTCAAAGCTAGTCATCCTATCCAAATTGAAATGTTGAAATCGACCTCCCCCCTATAAGCAACATAGTGACTGCTTCTTCTCTCCGAAATCTTTACAAGGATTTAGATCCATGTTTCCATGCACCACTTGTGGTCCTAAGGCCTAATAGATAACCCGCAATAGCATATATGTTGTGTGACTAGCTACAAAATTCCTCAAGTATACATTGTCCTTTTCCCTGAAACCCCTTGAAATGTCGAGCACTGCGGTGGTATATATTATAATCGATGCAATGATTCTGAATGGGAAAATGCTACTTGTTTGATTTGATTGTAAGTTAAATTGAGAAATTAAAGGAATTGATTGAGGTAGGTATGCACATGTAATCTCTATGCAAATAGACATATATACATGCCTATTGAGGTGCTTTGATAATATAATATAGATGACTAACAGTGCCTAGAGTGTGTAAATAAAAGCGATAAACATGAAGCCAATTTTGGCTAATCAATCCATGAGAGTACTCCTCCTCCTAAATGAGTAGAGCCCTAGCTTGGGCCAGCACAACAAGATATGTTTGTAAACATTAGAAATGCAATGATACGTGTGTTAATGATAGCAAATTAAAGGTTTTGGTCGATGGAGGGAGCTTGTAATTTGATGTGAAACTAAGCGAAACAAAAACTGAATTAGGCCCATAAGAAAAGAAAGGCAAAGGCCAATTGAGGAATCCCAAAGTTCCCCAGCAAAGGTGCAGAACAAAAGGCAAAGGCCAAAGGCAAAACGAAATGATTACTTGAATGAGACGGGACCCGCTTGATAGTCTTTCCTTTCCAGGTCTTTCAATTTTTTGACTTGGGATCGGGCCCCACTTCGGCCACCATTGTCTTTATGGATTGAATGATAAAAAGAGCACCTCACGTGGAGTCTGAACCAAAGAGGCTGTCCAACCACAATAAAAAGGGGAACTCCTCCCTTCCATCACATAATTTTTCTGAAAAAAAATTAAAAAAGAAAAATGAAAGGTAAAATTTTTATAAAAAAAAATCTCCGATTTTTCCAATTCATGTTTAAGCTTTGCACATAACCAAAGGATTAAAAACCAAAACATGAAAAAGGGGGGGAAAAAAATCAAAATAGATACACATGTATAATTAATTGAAAAGCTCTAACACAACAACAAACAAAGCAATTTCTTTTCTGAAAAAAAATTATGCTTTTTAAAGCTCACCCATATAATTCCCACTCATTATCTTTGTTGCTTAAAGCTCTTGCCCTCCCAGCTCCCCCTTATCCCTCCCCCCTCTCTCTCTCACACACACTCTTTCTCTCTCTTCCAAACAACATCAATTTCAAAGCAAATTCCTTCCCCTACACAAAGAAAGAAAGCAAATAACTAGACTAGACACACACACACATCCCCCCTCCTCTAAACATAGTCACTGATGAGAAAGACCCACCATACAGATTAAACTATAAACTCACTGATCACACTCTGTCTCATAAAAAAACCACGATCACAACACATAGACAATCATATACACACACAACACAAACGCAACTGACCCAACTTTAATTTTTTTCCCTCTCCATGCGATCATGGAGGGAGGTGATGATCTCCACCACCATCACCACCGCCAAAACTTCCCATTCCAACTCTTGGAGAAGAAGGAAGATCAAGAAGCAGCATCATGCTCCACCTCCTCCCCTTATCCTTCCCTAGCAATCTCATCAGCGGAACCAAGCACCTCCAATTCAACAAGATCGAACACCAACAACAACAACAACAGCAGCAGCCAAATCTTACAGCAACAACCACCTTCCTCCTCCTGCGAACCCTCCAGCAAGAAACCTCCACCTAAGCGGACTTCCACGAAGGACCGCCACACAAAGGTGGACGGCCGTGGCCGCCGCATCCGAATGCCGGCCTTGTGCGCCGCCCGGGTATTCCAGCTGACCCGGGAGCTCGGCCACAAGTCCGACGGCGAGACCATTGAGTGGCTCCTTCAGCAGGCGGAGCCAGCAGTGATCGCCGCCACGGGCACAGGCACCATCCCCGCCAACTTCACCTCCCTCAACATCTCCCTCCGAAGCTCCGGCTCCTCCATGTCCGTCCCTTCCCAGCTCCGATCCTCCTACTACAACCCTAACTTCTCCCTCCAACAACGTAGGACCTTGTTCCCCGGAATAACCCTATCCTCCGACACCACAAACACCGCAACGCTCCTCAACTTCCAACAACAACAACAGCAGCAACAACAGCAACCCAATACCCTAGCGGCCACCATGTTCAAGCACGAGCTCCGAGAAAGCGGGAACGCTCCTTCTTCTTCCACGTTGGATTTGTCTGAGACGAGCACGGAAGAAGGGTCGTTAGGGAGAAAGAGGAGACCCTCCTCGGAGCACGACTTGTCTTCTGCGCAGCACCAAATGGGGAGTTATCTGCAGCAGTCAAGCGCAGGGCCGATTCCGGCGAGCCACGCTCAGATTCCGGCGAACATATGGATGGTGGCAAATTCCAACAACCAGGTCATGAGCGGTGACCCTATTTGGACGTTCCCGCAGGTTAGCAACAGCGGGTTGTACCGTGGCACCATGTCGAGTGGTTTGCATTTCATGAACTTCCCTACCCCAATGGCCTTGTTGCCGAGTCAGCAATTGGGTTCTTCAGGGGTTGTTGGTGGCGTTGGAGGTAGCGGCGGCGGCGGCGGCGGTGGTAACGTGAATGAAGGACATTTGAGCATGATCACGGGGCTTAGCCCTTACCGGCCAGTGATTGGAGTTTCCGAGTCTCAGGCGAGTGGGTCGCAGTCTCATCATCATCAGCAGCATCGAGATGGCAGCGATGATCGACATGATAGTACCAGCCACCACTCGTGAATCGAAGGATCGTTATCGTGCAGATTCTTTCGTGTTGCTACTTTGTGTAGTAGTTTGATGATCATTTGATGTGTTTTAACATACACGTGAGAGAGGTTTTGTTGATCTTTTCAAAATTGAGTTTTATTTTTTATTCCCAAAAGTTAAATTTTTTTTTGGTGTGGTTAATTATATTTTGGAGGAGATGATGGGGGGAGGATCCAAAGAGAAGAGATGAATGAGAAGTTTTTAGGGTTTGGGAGATGATGACACTATTTAACAAATGGGTATTTGGCTGCCTGCTTCTTCTTCTTTTTTCATTTTGATTTTTTTTACTTTTGGTTATATAAAAAAAAAATTATTGTCTCCTTTGAGTTATTTCACTACACGATATCTTATCATCATTGTTTGTGCAATTCCCTTTTCTTTTTTCATTTTTTCCCCTCATAGAGCCTTTTATAATTGCTTTGTTATTTTATGCTTTTTATGTGGAAGAGAAGAAAACGACTCCCTTCCATTCCATGCCCTTTGCTAAGTTTCCTACCTAACAGGCATTTGGGGGTTATTTTTCACACATTCTCCTTTTTCTTTTCTTTCTTTTCCATTTTTTTCCCCTCTCCATCTCTCTTTCTGGGCCACGAAAGCTCGTGTGGGTAAAAGGGATGAAACAGTGTTACCGCAAGACTAATGTAAAAAAACGTACTGCTGTATTAAATTTACATTGCTTTTTGATCATTCTGATTCTAAATCTCTGCCATGAATCTCGAGGTTTACTGCATCAATGATTAAGATTTTTGAGAGATGGGGGTAATAGGACGGTGGGGTCAAGACCTTATCGGTTCCAGGTGTTGGGTCAGGTGGTGGGGTCATGTTGCTGCTTATTGCCTAAACCAATGTACAATGTCACTGACAAACAGGTGGATCATTCCTCATCTTTTATTTTCATTTTTATTTTTTCTTTGAAATTTAATTTTGCCCTTTTAATGGAGCAGTTGCTGGCATCACAGAAAGGTCCATGGTGAGTCTTAATTGACCCTACTGGGGGAATGGCCCACCATCCCATCAATCAGGACCGTTCATTCGATGGGCCACCCCTCTTTGAATGGCCGCATTGAATGATTGGGTCTGCGTGCTCAGCAAAGTGGAAAAAGAGAAAAATGTGGAATCTTGAGTTTCATGGCCTTAACTTCCCTTTGTTAATTACTGTCTCCGTTCAAATCATCTTGAACACTTGCTAGTTGTTGCTACTATACCCAGTTGGCAATTGGGTCTTCCTTCTTCTCTGGCTTTGACACTGGATATGCGGAATTATGTTTATATTTTAAATTTCCTTAAGATTATCATTGTTTACTTCTATGTTTTGGAATCTAATAATATCCCTTCCTCACTAAAATAATAAGGAGCATCTGTGTTGATGGAATTGAAAAATAGTAGGGGCTAGGGAAAGCAGGATTAGGATATTCCCCTCCACTATAAATTTTGTTCTGCGCCACAATATGATTCGAGGAGCCAGCATTTTTAACTTATGAAGATCGTGTCAATAACATGAGTGTAAAACAGCTATGTTGGAAAATAAAAATAAAATAAAAGTGATTCTATTTAGAATGTGTATGTATTTCTATCTTCAAGAATATGTACCTGTTGTGTGTTTAATGGTTTTAAGACATTGTAGTTTCATTGTACACACGGTGCATATGATGAGCCTTGTGGTCAATTTTAGAGTAGTCCGGAGATATTTCTTATCATCTATAAATATCCATTACCCATATACTTTTGTATTGATCAAACCAAGTCAAGAAATTCATCAAATTATTGTGTTCTACCATTCTCTAACTCTCTCTCCCTCCCTATCTTCCTCACCTCTCCTTCTCTCCTTCAAGCTAATATACGTGCTTTCTTAAATCATAATCGAAGCTCACATTTAATGTATATAATCTGTGACTCGATGGGAATATATATTATATGGTCAATGGAATAAGGATCCTTGGAGAGGTTTCACTTTCAATTATGGCCACAAAAAAGCAAGTTGATAATGACACTGCTGAAAGCGGTTCCCATCACCTAACGGTAACTAGTAGAGCTGTAAAAAATCATATCATGAATGAACCATTATTGAATTAGCTGGCGTTTCTCGTTAGTCGTTACTACCAAGTACCGAGTATGAATCTGATACATACAATACAGGTCTTGTATCTTCGCAACTGTTGTGATGAAGTTCTTCTGATGAAAATAAGAAGGAAGATTGTGTGTGTTATGCTAAATATATGTATATTTGAGAATTGATGACACTTTGCAGCAGATCGGTGTCTTGTGTCAAGAAACAAGCTGAAAGATTGTCGTTTGCTGCCGTTAACACATATCACGCATTTTCATCTTCAACATTCAGTTGTTAAGCTCCAATCATCAAACCTAGTTAGATGAGGATCCTTCGTTGTTGGTCATGCTTTGCATGCAGCTTGCAGTAGCGAAATGCACCGGATCATAAGCCCATAGATAGGATTTTCAGGCTTTTGTAATAATAATGATATTTAAACTCTCACTTCATTACGAATGCAAATCCTCTACCATGGTACCCTGTCTCTTTTCCTGTCCAGCAAATAAAATTTGGACACATGGCATATTATGTTTGAAGAATTAAAACCACTAATAAGGATAAGATTAGCTAACAGAATTGGTTAGTAATTGAATGTGTAATCTTTAGTTTAGTTACTCTCTAATCTGTTAGCATCCATGTATATAAACTCTCATCCCTGTATTGATTAAAAATCATTAAGTCAATAACACATTTTTCTGCCATACAAGGTTATAATGAACAGCTTTAGCTTTCGTCTTCTCTCTGATTGTTCACTCTCCCATATTCAATTGCTTCTGGTACCTTTTATCGTATCAGAGCTATTGTGATCCATGGACCACTTAGAAACCGCCACTCCTATTTCCCCACCCCCAGCTCAAACGAGTTTTGCCCTCAAAACATTCACAAACCCCACATCCTTCAAGCTTGATGAAGATAACTTCATCCCCTGGAAGAACGAAGCCCTGACCTGCATAAAGGCAAACAAATTGAAGGATCATCTCTACAAAAGCAAGGTTCCAAACAGATTTGCCTCAGACCAAGATGAACGAGAAGAGAATGAGAGCTGAGAGTATCAAGAATGGGAACAACAAGACCAACACCTTGTTGTGTGGCCTCTTTGTTGTATGGATATGAGCTTTACAAATCGCCAAGTTGAGTACGGTTTCTCACATGAAATTTGAGCGAATCTTGAGGAATATTTTGCATCTCGTGCTAAGTCCAAGAAAAAGCAGCTGAAAGCTCAACTCAAGACAGTCAAGACTCAAGAAGCAAAGCTCCTCTGCAACTGATGACTTTTTGGGAAAAATCAAAAAAATCTCAGATTCACTCACACGCTAGGATCACCATTTGGTCAAGAAGACTACATTGACGCAGTTCTTAAAGGCTTGAATGAGGACTACAGTGCATTCATCACGATGGCCATGTCAAAGTCTGATGTTATGTCTATCGATGAGCTTGAATTGAGCATTTTCGCAGAGTTTGAAATTGGTTCAGTGCTCGCTCATCTTGCTCAAAATAATGACAATGGCTCATATGGTAGAGGGTAAGGAGGATACCGAAGTCATAGCATAATCTTTTGAGGAAGAGGCTCTTGGAACAATGGAGGGCGCCCAATATGTCAGCTTTGTGGGAAATTTGGGCATACAGTGTTACCATAGATTCAATCAAATACTTACATTAGAAAAATCTTCAATTCATCATGACAGAAATTAAAATTTGAAATGCTTTTGGTAGGAAGTGGCCAAGCACTCGTAATAGTTAATTAGGCTTTTAGATATTTATTGTTTTAAAATTTATTTGTATCAATATGTTACTTTAAAAGACTTGATTTAAAAAAAATTTACGATGTAGAAACTTAATTAAAAAATTTTAATTTTACAAATGTAATTTAAAATTAAGTAAAACTATATATAAAAATCTATAAATTAATTAAGCCTTATCAAAATGATCGGATCAAAAATGACAAATTATAGTATATATAGCAGCTGTTAAATTAGATCTAGACAATAAAAATGTCTTCAATTTGGAAGACAATGCAAACGATTATTTTGTCAAGTATATTATTTTCGAATCAGTGTAAGAAAATAAGCAGCCTTAGGACCTATTTGATTTGAGTTTCTAATTTTCAATTTTTATTTTTAATTTTTTAATTTTCCAGATATTGTGAAGGAAATGCTCAAAATTTTAAAAACTACGGGACTGTTTGGTTTCAGTTTTCAGTTTTTATTTTTTGTTTTTCAGTTTTCAGGATTTTGTGAAGGAAATACTAAAAACTGGAAATAAAATAAAAATTGAAATATGTAATTTTTAAAATTTTCAGTATTTCTTTCACAAAATTTGGAAGATTGAAAATTGAAAATTCAAACTAAACAGGCCCTATAAATTTGGAAGATTGAAAACTGAAAACTAAAACTAAACAGCTTCTTAGTGTTACCAAACCCAACATGATTAACTCAATGGAAATAGGTTGAGTTCTAGGCAAACTTTATCTGCAAGGTTGAGAGTTTGAATTATAGGAAACTCTTTTAGAAAGAGGTCATATCGTTTAAGCATTGGAGGTATCTGAAACTTAGATTTCCTTGCCTTACCTTTACTTAATTATTAAAAAAAAAATGGCCTTAGTGTTACCATCCGCATCAATGTAGTGGAAAATACGGTCTGGGTCGTACCCGTTGTTCACATGGATCTGAATCTGAAAAATGAAATGGTAAACAGCCACGGGAATGGTCCCCCTAAGGACATCTTGCGTCCCAAAATTATGTACAGCATGATTAGACCATCTGGCCACCAATTTCTGCAAAGGGTGAACAAGTCAGATAGATTTTGGGCACAAAAGTGGCTTGCAAAATTACCTGCTAATAAGAGGCAACAGATTCTTTACATTTGGCCCATAATAGCCCTTAATTCCTTTTTTGGGCCCAGGAAATCTCCTAATCTCGTCCCATGGTTTCTCATAAGGAAATATGATAGATATGTTGAAGCATAAACATGTGCCTCCTTACTGGCGTTTAGCCTGCAGGTTGGTAGTTACTGGTAACGACATTAGTCATTAGAGATCCAGACCCACCATCATATCCACTCGAATGTTGCGTGTGCTGGGATTTGGACATGTTGGATAAGAGAGATAAATTAGCCCATTGCCATTTATATATTGCTTTAAATTTTTTATCATTTTGTCTAATTTTTCACCTGAAGCCAATTGCTTGGTTATCTTACGAATTTAATTTTGAGAAAAACCATCCATGGAAATGTATCCTAATAGAGTCCTACATATCTCAATGAATTATGGGAGATCACAAAAATGACTTTCATCTATATCTTCTATCTTCTAATATCTTAGCTAAAAACATCTTTTATATAGACATTATATTATTACACTGACAAAGGTGTTTAATTTAATAATCTATTATCTTGAAAATATTATAAATATAAATATGTGGTTGAATGATAATATAAGTGCATCAATATTAACCTTTTACCTTAATTAAAAGCATAACGGCTTGAGGCCAAGAAATAAACCAAGAATCCATCGAAAACAAACACATCATTCAAAGATTGTGGCCTATACCCACCAAAAAGATTGCGGCCTATTTAAGCAAGGTGAATTTAGGTTCAAAGATAAATTGCAGTAATTCTATTTACATATAGATTGATGCTACCGAAGCATATGCGCGTGTTTGTGTCCTTTATATTGATTGATTGTTTCAACAAAATGGGTATAAATTATTAAGGACCACTGCATGAATTCATAACTTACATTTAAAGCTGGCCTACTGAATTGTCATCCAAATTAAAACAAAGAAACACAATAATTATCAATCGCGTCTCATGAGAGAGTGCTGAACATATATTTAGACTGCAAAGTCTGAATCAAATTCTGGCTTCTGATCATTTACAAACAATGCCAATTACTAGATGTCCACATGCTCATTTTTCTATATTCCTATATATGATAAGCAATTAAGAAAAAGGAAACAATAGCCCCGCACTTGTACTCCATGCTTGCTCTATGAGACGGTAGCTAACACAATATTTGCATTATTTGTGTTATACATCTGCGTTTAAGGTAGCTGTACGTGTACTCTTCCTAGCCATTAAGGAGGCAGCTTAAAAAGTAATCACATGGCAAACCATAACCTTCTTTTGAGCTATATATATATATCACCACTACTAGAGTAGTGAGTGAAAATATATATGCATGATATATGTGGTGATGAGTGATAGTTGGGTAGGTACAATAATGCAAAAACTGCAGTTGCCGGAACACTGTGAGCCACATCTCTCACGTGTAATGTTGGTGATGAGTTGAGTATTTTGTCCTAGCTGGTGGCCTGGTTCAGTTAGCTAGCAATGCCATGTGGACTCTAAACTAGCCAAACAAAATGAGGAGTATGAATATGTCTCCGTAGGTGATGAGTATATATTTAGTCACAGTTTTACTCGTAGCCCAGCTATTGTCAATCAGGACCTAAATGTGGACCAGTATCTGGGTCACATAATTTTTAACCCATACTTTGAGAAAGGTAAGCTCTAGTTGGCTATCAATCACCCTGTATATATAGCTTGACAATGACAGCTGCAGAATTCGGATCCATTAAGTGTGCGTGTTTGTATTCGCGTTACACTAGAGTCCAAATCATAGTTTAATTTGGAGGATGCTCATTGAGCTTTAGCTCACTTTAACCATTTTGACAAAATCATATTTAAGTTATGTTCACGGGAAGAAATTTGACCTAAAATAACACTTAATTTTAGGAATATTTAAAAAATTTTATTTTTTGTATATATAATCAACACTTTTTTAAAATATGTTGACTTTGATATCAAAAAAACGTTGTCTTCTCTACTCAAAAGTGTTGCCTTAAATAATAAGTCACACTTGCAATAGCAACACTATGAAAAGTGATGCATTAGCTTAAAAGTGTACTCTTTTATTAAAAAATGTTGTTTTGACAATTGACCACATTTGATATAGCAACTCTTCAAAAAATTATGCTTTAACTTAAAAAAGTGTAGCATTTGCTATATAAAAAGCAACACATTTTTAAAAAAATATTGCCTGTGTGCGCATAAGTAACACTTTTTAGGTGTACCTAAAACTAAGTGTTTTTTTAGGCATAAATTTCTTGTAGTGATTTCAACATAATTAAGTTTGAGCTTAATTTAGAAGTGAAGAAAAGTTATTCTTTCGAATGAATCAAACCATGATTTCACAACATATAAACCAAACACACCCTAACTATGAAGTTAATTTTATAACCCACAGAGTTGCTTCAACCTTTCTCCCCTTCTTGTTTCTTTTTATTGGCATTCTTACCCGTGTGTTGATTAGAATTCTGGTCTTAGAACTCTATTTTGTATCATTTAATTTTAGCATGTTTAATGCCTTATTGTACAAGTATATGTATGCCACCAAGGAAGATTGAAGACATAGGTTTTTTTTCTTGATTTAAAATAAACAAATGACTAACTTTAAATATGTCCTTATATATATAAGTCATACCAGGTTAGCACGATCTAATTTGGATACATAAGTTGTACTTCCCTTGAATGATGGCTTATGTGCAAAATTGTCTACCCTTCGGTCCCATGCAATGCATAACTCACACCTAACTAGAGGTGGGTATGTGGACCGGCCCAATCTCTTACACCTGCTCTGTGACAGACCACAATTAAATGGCCGAACCAAGCCAGTCCTTTTTATTAATGGACTTGGTTTTGGCTTGGTCCACGTCCGCCCCGTATAAGCCCGCAGTGTCATCGAACTAGTTCACGTAACCCATTTTTCTTGTTCACATTTTTTGTTCGCAACGGTCCACGGCCCGCCCACATACCAGTCCATGAACCAATCTTTTTTTTCTTTCATTTTTTAAGCTTTTTTTATGCCATATACTATATTGTATTTATACAATATATTTTACCTCACAAAATATATATATATATATATATATATATATATATACACTTTTCATTACAATATCCAAATACTACCAATCAAGTATGCATAACTCCTCCAATCATATAAAATAGTGTAACTACGAAAAAATATAAACTAACAATCACCAACTATCAAATACAAAATACAAAACCAAAAATGACAAAATAAACCAACTCACCAAAGTCCATCTATCAATAACATAAATAAATACCATAAAATGGAAGCATTTCTTCACTTATGCGGGCTAGTAGGTTGGTCTGCAAACCCATGAGCCAGGCCCATTTAGCCTGTAGGTTAAGCTGTGCAGACCAAAAAAGTCCAAGGATTGGCGGATAAAAAATTTTCTAGTCTATTTTGTGTGGGTTGCGAGTTAAACGAGTTGGTCCGCGAATCACAGCCTATATACCCCACTCTACACCCAACTGAAGCGACCTATACATCACATAATTGCCTCAGGGTAGCACGACTTATGTGCCGTATTAGATTGCTCCAACTTGGTGCGATTTATGCACTGTGGAGTCTACAAATGCATAGAGAAGTTATTTTTGCCTCAATTGAGTTATATATCAGTCACTTATTTTTTGTTGAAGCAAAAAAAAAAAAAAGACTGAGAGTTGTTATATACTAGTACGTTATAATGGAGAAGTTACAAATACTATAGAGGGAGTGACTTTCAATAATATCCAGCTGATCTGTGCTGTTGTCCATCCAACCATCAATTTTTCACAGTTGCAAATGCGTATATTGCAGCAGTTAGGCGAAGAAAATAACAAGCAGATTACCGAGATGCTGCATAGGTTGCTCATAGCAATAGGGTAAGGCATGATTAAGTATACAAGTTTTCCAATCTTTAATGACAATGATGTGAGTATGATGTTCATTTTTCGGGCCAACCTGATATGATTTATGTACAACATAAGCTCAACAAGCAAATGCGTTCTAGATAAATCATGCAAGGCCTAGTACAACTTATGTGTCAAACTTAAAACGTACCAAGTTGGTAATACTTATGTATATAAGAAAGAGGATATTTTTTAAGTTTCCACCAAAACGGAACATATTTAAAGTTAATCATTTTTTTAATTTTAAATCTGAAAAATAACCGAAGACATAACACCTTTGGCTCGAAGCTGAACGCACGTTTTCGGTTAATGAGAGGTTTGGTTATATTTTAGTAACAATAAAAAAGAGGTTGCAGTTAAAAAAATGGATTCCGGAGAAGTAAACTTTGTTCACTTTTCCGTCGTGGAAAGAATCGAGTCCAGGCAAGGATCCATATGATTTTTAAAACCACGTATAGTTAATGTAGTAATAAAAATGCATTTTAACTCCCCAAACTATACACTTTTCAAAATATGCATTGCGATATTGTAAACTTTCCAAATAGTATAAAATACTCCTTTTCTATTAAGTTGATATCTATTTTCATTATTAAATGGTCGCGTACATGTTATGTGCATAATTAAACAGACAAAAATTCCCTTTCCCTTTAATCAAATTTCTCAACTCTAATCCCTCTTCTATTTAGAAATGGATAGAAATACCCTTTTGTTACAATCGAACTTGGCATCTGAAGGATACTTTTATCCATTTTTGAGTGGAGGAAAGTTTAAGGTTGAGAAATTTGATAAAAGGAATGGTACTTTTATCCATTTAATTGTGCACGTAACATGCACATGATTAGTTAATGGTAGAAATATATGTTAATTTAATAGAAGGGTGTATTTTACACTTATTAGAAAGTTTAGGGTATTGCAATATATATTTTAAAAATATAAACTGTATATGAACTAAAGGTCGGAAGGGTATAATGCATTTTACTTTGATATAATTTTGTATTTTAAAGGTGAAGTCTACTTTACTATCTAAACAAAATGAGTACTTTTAAACTAACTTTTAAAATATCACTTCAAACATAATGTTTCTTAATATCTGAACAAACTAACTTAATTTTTCATAATTTTATATCTTTGTATCTTCTTGGTAATTAGCTGACCTTAAATTCATCAGCCTCATATTTTTCATATAGGACCTGAAACATCTTCAGTGCAAGCAGCTGCTGAGACACTCAACTCCTTGCAATTTGGATAAGATGGATATGGATTCAATGTGGTTGCTCCTAGGTTGCTGGCTTGCAACGCTACTTTCCATAATGTGAGATGTATGTATTTTGTCTATTAAGGTGGTGTATGCTTACTGTCTCAAAGACAGAAATACAGAGACATTAGAGACATAAATCTGTTTGATAATGAAGACATGAACAAAGAATAAGAAAATTTTCTATCCCCAGAATGGAAAAACATAAAATTTATATACCTCCAAAATATTGAGACATGATATAGAAACAGAAATTTAATATTTTTTTCTTCCAATAATACCCTTATACATATTTATTATTTATGTTTTTGTCTCCATTGTTCTTGTATTTCTGTTTCAAAAACAGTAACCAAACGCTTCCTAAGGCTTAGTTTGCTATTTGATACTGTTGTGGTTTTTGAGAACTATCAAACTCATTGAAATCTCTATATTAAAAAAAAAAAGAAAAAACACTCTTAGAAAGCTTCTTGGGCTCTCCTTGACACGCATCTATTATAGAGTCTGAGTTGCATATTAAATTAAATTTGATGTATGATTCCTTTCTTTGGTATTAGTTTTCCTTCCCTTTGCCCTTCCTCCCCTTCCCAAGTTTTCTCACTGTATCTATCAGTCCCTCTCTCATATGCACTTAAAAGCAGTGCACTA
This sequence comes from Dalbergia cultrata, assembly GCA_031216105.1. Taxonomy (NCBI): domain Eukaryota; kingdom Viridiplantae; phylum Streptophyta; class Magnoliopsida; order Fabales; family Fabaceae; genus Dalbergia; species Dalbergia cultrata. The sequence goes on along the minus strand of CM062347.1, from coordinate 50,834,343 downwards.
TACGTCCGTCAACTGAAAAGTTAGAATTGGCTAATTTTCATGAAGTTAAAGGTATTTATAGCACTTTTACTTGTACTGTATGATTCAATCTGTCTTTATAGGTTTATCGTTTACTGATGCTGGAAACTTTTGGCTTTTTTTTTCACCATGACAAGAAAACTCCAGATCAAGATTTTTTCATATTTGTTTTAAACATGACCATGTCATGCGTTAAGAGAGAGATAAACACAAAGATTTTAGATGAGTTGATCCCTACTAAAATTTGTATGCCCAACCACAATATTTGTGTCTATCTCTCTCTCTCAACATGACAAAAACAAATATGAGAGTTCCGTATTCAAAAACTTCAAAACTCAGCTAACTATTCACTCTTTTATACCTTATGTTGGTTTCAGTTTATTTTATTTGTGAAGTCTTTCTTTTATTTTTTTTTGGTAAATTGATGATTATTAGTGTCATATTTTCTTGGTTATTTTCTGAACATCTTAGCCAAATTTCCAGTACTTTCAATCTATATCAATCAATGTACATAGAAAAAAGCAAATGATATCATATCTATAACCCGAGTGTCATTTTGTTCAATTGTATCACTGTTAGAATTTCAGAAAGCATCCACGAGCCTAGCCTAATGATTAAATATTATGCTTATCATGCAGGTCTCATCTTGGCACAGATTCCCATAACCCTTGGTGCTAAGTTGAAGCAGATACTTCCACATGCACCATAGAAGCAAATCCTAAGCGCCATTGAAATCTTCTTCTTCTTCTTCTTCTTCTTCTTCTTCTTCTTCTGTGTGATTGATGCTGCGGTTCTTCACACGAAAAATACTTGTATATACAAAGAGCTTTTTCTTCCACAATAAGTACATCTACAATGTAAATTGTGTTACCTTACATAGTTACATCCAACAGAGTTGCTGCTGATCGACATGAGCTCACATTTTTTAATTCTATTTAAAAGACTTCGGATATTTAGGGACAAGAAGACCGAAAATACAAAACAGAGACCAGAGAAAATGTATATTCTTATTATTGTTGAGGAGAAGAACTGCACACGCTATACATAGAGCAAGAGAAGATAACTAATATTTACAGCACCACAGCTCCTTCTAGAACCAAGTCCTTTTCTTGCTTAGCAAAGGAATCTGCAGCAGGTCTCTCAGTGTGGGCTGTTTGGGCTGGCTTGACACAGTGTAAGTATTGGGCTTGAGTTTGGGAATTGGGCTCTTCTTCATTAGTATTCGCCGCTGACTTGAACATTGGTATGCCTGTCTATTACTTGCAGGCTGTAGTCACTGGTCATGCAGTAGAAGTTGTTCAAGGCAAATAGGAATTAATGCTAGAAAGAATCTGAAAATGCATTTAACCAGTTTCAAACCTAAAGGTAATAATTTTAACCGGAAAAATTTAAGAGATGATGAGAAGTGAGAACCTTAGGAAAGTTTGGGAACTAATTAACGGAGTCACCCTCCCGTGTCATAGTTCAGATATGAACACAAGGCATCCAATAACATCTGTTTTCCACATTAGGGGTGTATTTAGTTGAAGTAAGCACCATATATAACTTTATGTACGATGTTCATCCATAAAATTTTCGCCCATTTTTGCTCCTCAACAAAACATATCTAGACGGTGGTGATGAGACCACGTTACTATCGTACCCTCATTTTGTGCGAGTGGAGAGAATTCAACGATGTGTCAAGGAAATGAAATATTTTATAATGATTATTTTGACCATATAAGTAGCTTAAGCTTTAGATGGCAAATGCTAGACAGCTGTAAAGACATAATTGACTATGTATGCCAGGGGCGTCCACACTTCGTTGCGGAAGAAAAATCAAATTAGAACTTCAATGCTTGTCTCATGAGGAAAGATATTACTTACTCAATGTGGACGCACATGCACTGGCCTTCTGAAGCTTACAAAATGTCTAGAAAGTAGAAACTATGATCTTTGAAAATATGAAATGCTTTTACATTGAGTTAAAATAAAATAAAATAAAATAATAGGCAACTTGGGCAGAAACTGTGTCCAATCCGGTTCCGTGATATTTTTGTATCTGATTTTGTCGTTTGTTCAATTGAATTAATTTTCAAATGGGACAGTTTGATTAATACATTTCTACATACCCGTACTGTTTTTCACATTTTTCCTTACATCTCTTCTAGTTTCACTCTTCAGTTAACATTTTGAAGCATGGCTGAGCTGATCCCATATGGCATTGTTGAAAGAGTGATCTCAAGGTTGGCTTCATTAGCCTTCCAAGAGATTGGACAAATTTATGGGTTCGAGAGTGAGATAGAAAAGCTTAAGGATACGGTTGAGTTGATCAGAGCTGTACTTTTGGATGCTGAGCAAAAGCAAGAACACAACCTCGGTGTCAAGATTTGGATTCGAAGACTCAAACAAGTCCTTCACAATGCTGATGATCTATTTGATGCTCTTATGGCTGAAGAAATGAGACGCAAGTTGATGAATGGTCAGGGAAGCACAATGAGAAAGGTACGTGGCTTCTTTTCATCCTCAAACCAAGTTGCTTTTCGTATCAAAATGAGCCATGAGATAAAGAAGATTCAACAACAATTTGTTGTTGTTAAAGAAGATGTATCGAATTTAAACTTAAGCCAAAGGGTTGTGTTACTTGGACATGGTGAGAGTGATAGAAGGGAAACAAGCTCTTGTGTGCTTGAGCCAAGCATCATTGGTAGGGATAGAGACAAGAAGGAGATTATTAACTACTTGTTGCATGCACATACCAACCATGATCTTTCCTTGATTGCCCTTGTTGGTATTGGGGGTCTAGGGAAGACAGCACTTGCTCAGTTGGTGTACAATGATGCTGAAGTGAAGAGGTTCTTTAAAAAACAAATGTGGGTGTGTGTTTCTGAAGACTTTGAGGTGAAAACTCTTGTTAAGAAGATCTTGGAATCATCAATTAATGATCAAGTTCACAACGTACAATTGGAAGTCGTGAAAAACAAACTTCAAGAAGATCTAAAAGGTCAAAGGTATTTGCTTGTCTTGGATGATGTATGGAACGAGAATCCAAATAAGTGGATACTTTTGCAAACCTTTCTTATGTATGGTGCTCAAGGTAGTAAGGTTTTAGTAACCACTCGTAGTCAGACAGTCGCAAAAACCATGGGTGCAAGTACTTCATATGTTCTGAAAGGTTTAACAAAAGAGCAATCTTGGTCTTTGTTGAAAAAATTGGCATTTGGTAAAGATGAAAATGTGCCCCAAAACCTTGTATCTGCTGGTGAAAAGATTGTAGAGAAGTGTAAAGGGGTTCCCCTTGCAATAAAATCAATTGGCGGTTTGTTGCAATCCAAGACAAAGGAAAGTGAATGGCTAAATGTGTTACATGGTGAACTTTGGAGATTATGTGAAGATGGTGATAGTATTATGCCAATATTGAAATTGAGCTATGATTACTTGCCAATTGAGTTGAGACAATGTGTTGTTGATTGCTCTTTATATCCTAAGGACTACAAAATCTATAAGGATGAGTTGATTCAATTGTGGACAGCACAGGGCTACCTTGAGAGATCAAATTGTTAGAGACAAATTCCCTGATAATATAAAAGTTTACAAAAGGAGGAACCATAGGGGCAGTTTGGGAAAGGGGATGTTGGCTGACTCAGCAAAAGGGGAGGGATCTAGTGGGCCCTAGTTGTGAGTAGGCATAACAGAATGAGGTGAGGAAATAAACGTGAGTTGGTTAGAAGAATTGGATATAATGCTGATAGAGGGGAAGGGGCGAGAAAAGCATTTTGTGCATTTAGGCTGGGACTGGGAGAGTGGAGCTGCTTCAGTGCTCCAATCTCTCTCTCTGTAATTGCTCTATAGTATCTTCGTTCTTCACAGTATACATACATCTTCAGTATATTACTTGTTCTGTTCTTATTAATTGGTATCAGCCTCTCTTTCTGGGCGTGGTGTGCTCATTTCGCTGACGCTGTCCAATGGAGGAGCAAGTAGCAGAGTTGGGAAGAAGGATTGATCGGGTAGTGCAGTTGTTGGAGAGGAAGGATGACCACCGCCGTTATCAGTCACGTGGTCGATCGCCGCCACCGCACCGGTTGTCGTTCCGGGTTGGCTCGGATGACCGCTGGCATGGGGGTTCAAGAGGGGAACGAAGGGCCCATCATACCCCGACCTCCCCTCGCAGAGAGCAACGTGAGTCGCGGTCTCGGAACCGTGATGATCAGAGCTCCCCCCATTCCCTCGATGGCCATCGCCACTGGGAGCGTCAGCCATGGCACAATCGACCACCCCATCCGTATTCTAACAGCCCCTCACCTCGATCCAGAGGACGTGACCGGAAAATGGAGCTTCCAATCTTCTCCGGCGACGATGTTATGGGATGGCTGGTGAAGATTGATCGTTATTTTCGCATTAACGGGATCGAAGCGGAAGAAAAGTTCGAGGTGGTGGTCATGGCTCTGGAAGGGAGGGCACTGTCGTGGTACCAGGTATGGGAAGAACAAACCCAATTTCCTTCGTGGCGTTCCTTCCGCGATAGGATCACTCGCCGATTCCATCCTGGGTTAGTGAGGGACCCTTATGGGCCTCTCTTACGCCTGAGGCAATTGGGCTCGGTGCTAGATTATATCGAAGAATTCGAGCGAATTTCTGGCCCAATGCGTCATGTGGACCAAGCTATCTTGAGGGGCATATTTTTAAATGGGCTGAAAGGGAGTTTGAGGGCGGAATTGAAAAGTTTAGATCTGGAATCATTAGCCGATATTAAAGACCGTGCACTCTTACTGGAGGAGCGTAACCGAGAATGGCGAATCGGGGGCATCGGCCCAATGGAGCGAGGGGTGGGCCAAACTAAAGGCCCAAGTTCCCACAAATTCTTCCAACCCCCCCAACACGTGCAAAAGAATAACAATAGCGGCAAAGACTTGGGGACAGGTGGCGTTACAAGGAGTTCAGGGGGGCCAAGTGGCATTTCAGGGAGGCGTCTCTCCCAGGAGGAACTTCAGGACAGGAGCCGCAAGGGATTATGTTTTAAGTGTGGAGAAAGGTGGGATCGAGAGCACACTTGCAAACTCAAACATTACAAGTTGGTCCTCCTTGAAGATTCTGACGTTGACGAGGCCAGCGAGGAAGACGATGTCGCGACCCGAGAGCAACCAACTGAGCTGACGACGGAGCTCGAGATGAACGCCCTACACCTGGCGTTTAGCAGTTTCCAGGGATTCACTACCCTGAACAAATCGTTCAAGGTAAGGGGGGCGATAAGGGAAAATGAAGTGGTCATACTCGTTGATACGGGAGCTGACGCAAACTTTATTTCTGCAACATTAGCTGAACACCTTCAGCTAACAAGAAGGGAGGTTCCGTTCACGGTGGAGGTGGGAACAGGAGAAGTCCGACGCGGTTTGGGCCTATGCGAACAATTAGAAGTGAAAATCCAGGGGGCTAACATTACCCAGTCATTTTTTGTCCTGGAGCTGGGCAGCGCTGACGTTGTGCTAGGCTACGGATGGATAGCGGGGTTAGGAGACATTTGAGCAAATTTTCAGAAGTTATGTATCCAATGGAAAGAGGGAGGAAAGTGGAGGCAAATACAGGGAGACCCAACATTGAGTACTGCGATGTCTTCATGGCGCTCAACATTGAAAGCACTAAAAGCAAATGGGGAGGGGTACTTAATTACCCCATGCGCACAAAGAAGGATGGGGGAAACAAATTTCAGCTCCACAAGCTCTGAGGGAGTGAAGGGACCCCCTCAACTTAAGAAATTGCTGCAACAATATGACGAAGTTTGTCACCTCCCAGAAGGACTGTCCCCAGTGAGGCCATATGACCACCCCATCACGCTGAAGGAAGGAGCCACAATTCCAAACATAAGGCCCTACAGGTACCCTTACTTCCAAAAGAACGAAATAGAGAAAATAATTACGGAAATGTTAAACGCGGGTATTATCAGGCCTAGCACTAGTCCTTATTCCAGCCCAGTGATTCTAGTAAAAAAGAAGGATGGGAGTTGGCGTTTCTGTGTCGATTACAGGGCCCTAAATAAAGTCACAATTCGGGATAAGTTCCCCATACCAGTCATTGACGAACTCTTAGATGAATTGGGTGGAGCCCAAGTTTTTTCCAAACTAGACCTGAAGTCTGGGTATCACCAGATTCGAATGAGAGAGCAGGATGTGGAGAAGACTGCGTTTAGGACGCACGAAGGGCATTACGAATTCCTGGTAATGCCCTTTGGGCTCACCAATGCACCGTCAACATTTCAGGCCCTTATGACTGCTGTACTGAAGCCACATTTGAGGCGTTTTGCGCTGGTATTCTTTGACGATATTCTAGTCTACAGCCAAACAGAGGAAGAACATTGGGGACACTTGCAAAAGGTGTTGGAGTTGCTAAAGGTTAACAGCCTCTTCATCAACCTCAAGAAGTGCTCGTTTGGGCAAAAGGAAATAGAATACCTAGGGCATCTGATTTCTGGAGAAGGGGTAAAAGCTGACCCCAAGAAAATTGAAGCAATGCAGGAATGGCCAGTTCCCACTGATTTGAAAGGCTTAAGGGGATTCTTGGGAATAACGGGCTACTATCGCAGGTTTGTGAGGAATTATGGGAGGATAGCGTGGCCGTTAACACAATTACTCAAGAAGGAAGGTTTTCGATTAGGCGTGGAAGCACAACTAGCTTTTGACAAAGCTAAAGGGAGTTATGACTACTCTGCCTGTGTTAGCGATACCTAATTTTGAAAGAATGTTTATAATAGAGGCAGATGCATCAGGGAAGGGGTTGGAGCGGTGTTAATGCAGGAGGGAGGCCAATTGCTTATATGAGTCGAAATTATCGATAGAGACCAAAGAAAATCATTTACGAAAGAGAATTGATGGCTATTGTGCTAGCTGCTCGTAAGTGGAAACATTATTTATCGGGAAGGAGGTTCATAGTATATTCTCACCGTAAAAGCCTAAAACATCTGGTTGATCAACAGCTTGACTGGGAGGGGCAGCAAAAATGGATAACAAAATTACTTGGTTTTGACTTTGAGATTATCTACAAGGAAGGGAAGGCAAATGGCGGCTGATGCGCTATCCAGTGCGAGTTTTGGGGCTATATCATCGCTACATTCCAGAACTGGGAAGGATTAGAGGAAGAGGTGCAAGGCGACGAGAATTTAAAAAAATTATGCAAGGGTTGATAGAGGGAAGGCAAATACTGAAGGGTATGAAATTAAACAAGGGAGGTTGTACAAGGGGAGGATTGTAATTCCAAAAATTCCCTAGAGTTCCTGCATCGCTTCAAGAGTTCCATGATTCGGTTTTAGGAGGGCATTCAGGGTTTTTCAGACATACAAAAGGATGTCCTGTTAGTTTGGTGGGAGGGTATGAGGCAAACTATTCGAAGTATGTTCAAAGTCGTGAGGTTTGCAAAGAAACAAATACAAGACCCTCTCTCCTACTGGTCTTCTTCAACCGTTGCCCATACCATCTCGAGTATGGGAGGATATCTCGATGGATTTTATTGGCGGATTGCCGAAAGCTCAAGGTATGAATTCAGTACTGGTCATAGTTGATAGACTCTCAAAATATGCTCATTTCTTGGGCCTGAATCACCCATACACAGCAAGAAGAACAAGAGTGAACTTTTTATTAAGGAAGTAGTTCGTTTACATGGATTTCCAGCATCTATTGTGACGGATAGGGATCGCATTTTCATGAGTAATTTCTGGATGGAATTGTTCAGACAGGCGGGGACCAAGCTTAAATATAGTACCGCTTACCATCCACAAACGGATGGACAAATGGAGGTGGTAAATAGGTGCCTGGAGGCTTATCTTCGCTGTTTTGTGGGAGTGAAACCAAAACAATGGAATAGGTGGCTGCCTTGGGCTGAGCTGTGGTTTAACACTACATACCATTCGGCTGCCAACACTTCCCCATTTAAGGTTCTCAGATGGGAGAGAACCCCTTCACCTGTAAAGGGAGATTCTAAAGGCTCAAGAATGAAGAGATTAATCAGCTACTAGCTGAACGAGACTCTGTACTGGAGGAGTTAAAATGGTTCTTGAACAGGGCCCAGGAGAGAATGAAGAATCAAGCAGATAAGAAGAGGAGAGAGGTAGAGTTTGAAGTTGGGGATAAAGTATTTTTAAAAATTCAGCCTTATAAACTGAAGACCCTTGCAAACCGCAGAATCAAGCTTCACCAAGTATTATGGACCTTTCGAAATTATAGAAAGGATAGGGAAGGTTGCTTACAAGCTATTGCTCCCTTTGGAGTCATTGGTGCATCCAGTGTTCCACGTTTCCCTGCTCAAGAAGAGTTTGGCCCCTGATGCTAAATGCCAACCATTACCTAGAGAGCTCACTGAAGAGTGGGAATTGAAGGTGCAACCTGAATCAGTGCTGGCTACACGAGAGAATGAACAAGGAGAGAAAGAAGTGTTGGTTAGTTGGAAGGACCTTCCTGAGTTTGAAAGCACTTGGGAGATTGCAGCTGATGTCAAGATGAGTTTTCCAGAATTCCACCTTGAGGACAAGGTGGTGGTTCAAGAGGGGGGTATTGTTAGAGACAAATTCCCTGATAATATAAAAGTTTACAAAAGGAGGAACCATAGGGGCAGTTTGGGAAAGGGGATGTTGGCTGACTCAGCAAAAGGGGAGGGATCTAGTGGGCCCTAGTTGTGAGTAGGCATAACAGAATGAGGTGAGGAAATAAACGTGAGTTGGTTAGAAGAATTGGATATAATGCTGATAGAGGGGAAGGGGCGAGAAAAGCATTTTGTGCATTTAGGCTGGGACTGGGAGAGTGGAGCTGCTTCAGTGCTCCAACCTCTCTCTCTGTAATTGCTCTATAGTATCGGGCGAGAAAAGCATTTTGTGCATTTAGGCTGGGACTGGGAGAGTGGAGCTGCTTCAGTGCTCCAACCTCTCTCTCTGTAATTGCTCTATAGTATCTTCGTTCTTCACAGTATACATACATCTTCAGTATATTACTTGTTCTGTTCTTATTACAAATGAAAGGCAAGATTTTGAAGATATGGGAGATGAATATATTCAGATTTTGATAATGAGGTCATTCTTCCACGATTGTGAAGTAAATAAAAATGGTGATATAATATGTTTCAAAATGCATGATCTTGCAAAGTCTATAGCTGGCATGGACTGTTACTTGCATTGTGAGGGAGAAACAATTTCTGGAAAACCTATGCACATTTCATTCGAATCTAATGTCATTCCTTCATTGAATCTGATCGATGTAAATAAGGTGCGTACAATAATATGGCCGGGGAAGCAAAATTGGAAGTTGGCAATGGCTCGACTCATAAAAGAACCATCCGCTATTTCAAACTTGAAGCGGTTGCGTGTTTTGGATTTGTCAATGTCTTCCATTACCGAGTTGCCGAAATCAGTAGGCAGACTGAAGCATCTGAGGTATCTCAATCTCTCTCATTGTGACCAACTGACCACTCTACCTGAAACTATTGGCAACTTGGTGAACTTACAAACTCTGAAATTGGAAGCTTGTGGAAGACTTGAATTTTCTATAACAGCCATCACAAAGCTGATCAACCTGCGCCACCTCATGATTGATTCCTGCAAAGCCTTTCAACCCATGATGCCAGTTGGATTAGGGAAGCTGACATCACTGCAGTATCTATCGACATTTCGTGTAGGACATGATGTCAGGGAGAAAAAGAGTGCTAAGCTGAATGAACTCACGGAACTCAATAGTCTGAGACACGAATTATATATTAAGAATCTGGAAAGAGTAAGGGATGTTGAGGAGGAGACAAAGGACGTTAATTTGAAAGGAAAGGAACACCTGTGGTCCTTGGATTTGAGTTGGAAGCCAGGTACAAACAAGGACAATGGCAGTGATAGTGTTCTGCTTCTCGAAAGGCTTTGTCCTCACCAAAATTTGAAGCAACTGAGCCTGGATTACTACCCAGGTGTAAGAGTTTCAGGTTGGCTTTCCTCACTTGCAAATATAGTTCAAATCACTTTCTTTGGCTGCGTAAATTGTCAATGTTTGCCGCCATTGGAGCGCTTACCTTATCTCAAGTATCTTAGCATGAATGGCATGGATGCTCTGGAGTACATAGAATACGAAGAGATTCCTACATCTACTGCATCAATGTTCTTCCCCTCTTTGGAGGATCTAACGGTTTACAACTGCCCGAATCTCAAAGGTTGGCAGCACAGAATGTTGTTGGGAAATGATATGATGGCGTTGCCTCCATTCCCTCGTCTCTCTCTTTTAACTATAAGGCGATGTCCAAACTTGATTCGTATGCCTGCATTTCCTCACCTTGTTGAGGGACTAGTGTTGGGGTCTTGCAGTGTAGTGCCACTCAGAGAAACAACAAGTGGGGATCAATCCTTCTTCATCCCTCTTTCGGAGCTCAAGTATATGAGAATCAATGACATCCAAACAGGAGCATTACCGGAGGACTGGATGAGAAACCTCACTTGTCTTGAGAAATTAGAAGTTGTTGGAATACCAAGCCTACAACATATGCAGCATCTTCCTCAGGATGCTTCACTCCAGGAGTTGCTTATTAGAGATATGGTGGACAACCTTGATTGCGGGCTCATTCACTGCCTAGCTTCTCTGCAAACATTAACCATATCTCACTGTCACAATTTGAAGGAACTGCCTGAGTGGATTTGCATCTTCCCAATGCTTCAACTTCTTCACATTCATTATTGTCGCAGTTTACAATCATTGCCTGCAGCAATGCCTTGCCTTAATAGTTTACACACACTAGAAATCATTGGTTGTCCTCTCTTACTAGAAAAATGCAAAAAGGAAACGGGTGCAGATTGGCACAAAATTGCTCACATCTCACACATAACTGTCAATGACTAGACAATCCGATTTTTGTCACCATTCAAAACTGCTACACAAGAAATTAGCTTTAGCATTAACATCTTATATTCTCATGTTTCAGTTACTTGACTTTTAAGTTTTTTTTTTTTTTTTTTTAATTCAGACTTGACTTGAGTTTATACTCTTGCATGGTGTATTTAGAAACAGAAATTATGGTCTCCAATGCTTAGTTTCTATGCTGTTGGGGATCGTAGCAAATAAATTTCATTACTGTCTGTTCAACCTTCAATTCATCCATTGTTTTTGTTACAAGATATTGTGTAAGGGAAAAAAAAAAGAGTTTTGGACATTGAATATAATTCTAGAGGTTACCTATCAAAAATATGGTCATATGCATTATTCGCACTTCAGTAAACACGTTGTATTAGCTTGAAACTCTTGCTGCAATTATATTTAATTGTTTGCCCTTCAAAAGAGGGAACCTGTTTTTTCTGATGTTTGTACACAGTGCATCTTTCTGATATCTGAATATGTTTTTGAAGGTCAAATTGCCGTCAATCAGTTGCATCATGTGATTGGTATCGATTTGCTAAATATGTATCATAGTCAATGAAGATATACATGTTTTCAGTGAGCTAGTTCATACTTCATTTCATGGTTTTTAAACTCATGAATTAATTCTTAATGGCTTTACGATCCTACCACTCAAAAATAAGTTTATCTAAATCTCGAGTTTAATAACTTTGGTTGTGATTACTAGATAATCCGTCTTTTACATATTCTGTCAAGCTGGAACTTGAGTGAACTGCTATCTGGAATTCAATGATTTGTACAAGATATTATAAATGAAAGGTTGGGGTAAGAATAAGTTACTATTTGCATCCTTTTTGAGTCTAAAATGATGCCAGAAAACTGTCCTGCCTTACCGGAAATTTCAACTTATGAATTGATCAATTATTAAAAAACAAAAAAAACAAAAGATACCATATCTATAACTGAGTCATTATGTTCAAATGTTCACTGTTAGAGTTTCAGACAGCATTCACAAGCATAGGCTACTGACTAAATTCTTGTTCTGTAGGTCGTCTCCGGAATAGATCCCATAACCAACGGTTGCTGCAATAGTTTAAGATTTTCCGATCTTCAGAATTCTTTTATGTCATGACACGTGCCTCTATGAGCTCCAATCTTTTACATCTCCTGACCTAGTCATTATAAATCATGTCTTTCATTATCTTCTGCTGTGTGATGCTGCGATTCTGTATACATTTTTTTTGCAAGGCTTTTGAGTCCACCTTGAGCCTCACCGCACCTACGACAATGCCTCACATTTTAAAATTGTATTCTCTACCCACTTGGACATTAGTGCGCCTTGTATCCTCTATGAGCTGTTTTTTTTTTCTTTCCGATTAGATAACAGCTGACCTGTTAATATTATAGCTTTTGAAGAGGTATATATAAACTACGATTATGTATAATCTTTTGTTCCTTTTTTTTTCTCCCTTTTCCCATCCTCTAAGGCTCTATTTCAAAACTTAGTCATGATAATATAGACAAATTCTTTAAACAAAAATGATTAAAAAATAGTTAGAGAGTTCATAGTCTAATGGTAGATTTTTACATACCTATAAATTAAAAGAGGTTGTGAATTCAACTCTTATTTTACCCCATATTCCCTAATATCCTAGTTAAAAGAATGATTATTTGAGATTTAGCAGTAAATTAAACGTGTTAGGTATTTGGGTAGTCCGATTAAAAAATTGTAGAAGCCATCCATTGGATCAGTTTTAAGTTAGAGGTGACTGATTAATCCAACCAAATTGAACCAATACAGCAGGTTGATTTGGATTGGTGAATTCATTGGATCAATCCAATCTGCTTGCCAAACTCCAGTTGAAATTTGCTTACTTTTTTTTTTTTTCAAATATCACATTCTAAGTTAGAAAAAATGAAACAGCCAAGATTCGGGGAGAATGGGAGGAGTGTGACAATTTTTCCTTAAAATAAAAGTAAAGGAAAAATTACCATTTTGGTCTTTGAAAAATTATATTGATAACAAAATAGACCTTAAAATAAATTATATTATAGAGGCCCTCCAAAGATTTATTATGTTTAGCAAATTGATCCAAACATCAATTGACATTTATTTTTGTTAACAAAAGTGATCATATTTAGCATTTTATGCCAAGTTAACATTTTAGAAACACTATTTTTATTTCAATAGATCATATCTTTGTCAAAGTAACATTTTTTATGTCAAAATAACTGATAAAAAATTACTTTTGTTAATAAAAATATAAATCACTTAATGTTTGAATAAATTTATCAAGTAAAATGAATCTTTATTAGTTCCAGGAGAATATAGTTAACAATATGTTCTTTCATGAGCTAAACTATGGTTTTCCCTGTAATAAATAAATAAATCCAAGTCGAAGTAAAAATGGCCATTGGAAAAAAGGTGAAAGAGAAATAGTTGATGGTGTGACAACGCGAGCTAGGGGCATCCATCCCATGATTCGCGAGAGTGGCTGCCACACGCCGAGAATGAATCCTAAACTTTTGGTCGAATGCAAACCTGTGGACGCCACACGCTTTTAGGTTTCGTGTTTCAATAATTCAAGTTTTGATACAGCTGCACAATAGTCAAGACCCACATGAACGGTGGAATAAGGACATTTTTGGTGCTATTTATTAATTATTAAATTAATTCTTATTTATTATTAGATTAAATTACTCAATAAAAATAATATTTATTAAATATTTAATAATAAAGGATTTACGGTAAATATAAATATATGTGGATCTCTTTATAGTATGTCATTTTTTCTCTGTAATAACCTAAAGACGGACTAATTATGGACTACGATGGATCCGCACAACTCTTTAGGATATTAGTTACACACAGATTTTTTTTTTATTATTATTATTTGGGTATTTGAACTGCAACGACGTCGAAATAAATTCGGCCATCGCTCAAGATATATTATAAAATTTTCAACCTCTTAATCACGTCTCCTGTGTGTATCCTTCTTCTTTTCTTTTCTTTGTTTTTTGCAGTTTTTTGTTCTTCATTATGTGTAAGGAAGTCAATTTCTTTAATTGAGTTTTATATCTTAAACCTATAATTATAAACAATTTACTTTAAGTCCATATCCTAATATCCTTAATTAAAGAGTTATTAAAAATCAGAAGTTTTTAATGGCAGAATAACTTTTACATTTCGTTTGACAAATATTGAAATTGAGTATGAAATTGTAGTTTATATAAGTCCTCGATTTTAATTTTTATATTTAATTTGAAATAATATATAAAATTAAAATTACAATCACACAATTTAATTGTATAAAATTTTTTTAAAAAAAATAAATGGAATCTTCTTATTAAGTTTGTATCCAAATATTCCTTTTTCTCATTTATTTACTAACAATCATATTATAAATTTTTAGAAAACTCAAATATAAAATTTAATATTCTAAATTAATTCTTATTCTAAAAAATTCAAATTAAAATTTCAGTTCGCACATCCAATCAAAACCTTACGGGCCGAGTAAGAAAATCTTGAAAGCATATGAACTCAAAACAATTGTGATTTTTTTTTTAAGGTGTCCAAAAAAAATTACAGTTTCAATTCTCATGTTAGATGAAACCTTATTATTAGAATTTTTTTTTTTTTTTTACAAATTTATAATGACACTTTAGTATCAAGATTTCAAAGCCAGCGTGGGGGTAGCTCAACTAGTCAGACCCTCTGCTCCTGCTAGTCAGGACTTGGGTTCGATTCCAGGCAACTCGTTTGGTAGGGGATTTGTAATTCCACCGTAAACCTTCGCTACGGTTGGTGGTTTACTCTGGTCTTGCATGGAGACGAGTTTTCCCCTAATCTAAACTTTTTTTCACCAACAAAAAAAAAGTATCAAGATTTCAAGTGAAATTCCTTCATATAATAACAAAGCTCTCTTAGCCAAAAAAAAAAATCTCGAATTGTATAATTAAATATGAGTAAACACTCAAATTGATCCCTGACAATTTCTTTGATAGACAAATTAATCCCTAACAATTGTAAACACACAAATTGGTCCCTCACAATTGTAAAAATAAGATATTATAGTCCTTGACCGGCCTGTCAAGGCTCGACCGATAGGTAGAGATAAAAAAAAAAGGAGCTCGATTAGAAGAAAGTCGAGCTTGTCTTAGAAGAAATAAAGCTTGACCAGAAGGAGAAGCTCAAATGACAGATGACTGAGCTCCGTCACATACATACCAGTCTCGGCCACTTGTCAGTCAAGCTTCAGATAATCCTAACCGAGTTCTGTCTAGTCCTGTCCGAGTTTTATTTCCTATCAGATGAGCTTCATCTTCTCCTAACCAAGTTCTTTTTTCATCTCTACCTCCTGGCCAAGGATTGATAGACCAATTAGGGACCTATAATGTCCTATTTTAACAATTGTGATGAACCAATTTGATTGTTTACAATTGTTATAAATCAATTTATTCATCTAAAAAATTGTCAGTCACCAATTTAGGTGTTTACTTATTAAATATCTCAACTTTTCAATTTGCTAATTAGACTTGATGGAAGAGGACACAAATTATAATATTTAAAATTTGCCTTATTTTAGATGATAAAAAATGTTGTATTATTTTACTGTAGAATATGAAAATTTGAGTTTGTACTTGTGGGGAGAAAATTATATTACACAATAGGATAGGTAAGAGTTGGTAATCAAATTAAGATAATATCATGGTTTGAAAAACCGCACCAAACCGGTTGAATCGAGAACCGGCCTGCTGTCTGGTTGGGGTTGGCCCCAAAAATTGGCTGACAAATAATCGGTGTCGGATCGCTGCGAACCAGCCGGGAACCGGGAAAACCGGGCAAACCTGGCCAGGTCGGTCAAACCAGTTTTTTTTTTTAACAGAAAAGATGAAAAATGACATTATTTTGAGGCTTTTTTTTAAATGTCTAAAATCTCATTTTTCCTAATTTTTTTCCTTTTTCTGAAATGAAAATCAGTAACTTGAGAGATTTGATCTATATAGATAATGTTTATTTTAATTAAGAGATGAATTATGTTATATTCTATGGATTTTGTTGATGTCGAATTTAATTTTTAGTTATTTTTTACATATATTTTTATATATTTATATAAATACAGATTTTATTATATACCGATTATATTCTGATTAGACTCCCGATTAAATCTCTGAACCTCTAAACTTTTACCCTAATTGGTTCGATGTCCGATCTGATTTTCAGAACCTTTAGATAATATGATATTATCAGTGGAAGAACATGACCGCCAACAAAGCAATGTCGGAATACGAAACTTTTGGTTTTCTTAGACTCAAAAGTCAACATCAAATAAATAGATGCAACTTTTTTTTTTTATTAGAAACAATTATGCTCATCTCAAGTAGGATTATTTGGGTGACAAAACTTGCTCTTTCATGTTTTAACACACCTACATATTCAGAGCTAATTATCAAACAACAAAAGTATTTTATATGAAATTACGAAGGTTCCATAATTTTAGATATTTTTTTTGTAATGTTCAGCAAAGAATGTGCACACATATATTATTTAAATAAAATATTTTATATATTCAATTAATAATATTTTATTTTTATATAATTTTGAATATAATTATACAATATCAAGCCTTTTAATAATATTTCGTATGTAATTAAACAATCATGTAAAAAAATTATACTAATAGTATATGCATTTAATCAAATATATTGATAATATAAATTTTTTTATATTATTATCCAATCATGTAATTTTCCATTGCTCAACATAGTTAACCTCACACTAACTAATTGAAAGATCATACAAATAGAATGGTTTAATTAGATAACATAGTGTATCAAAATTGAACTCATAAAATATTAAAACTGTATTTATAATTTTATTTTGATATGAATATTGATAGTTTTTAATAATTACTTTATTTATATCCTTTTTTAATAAGTATTAAAGTATATTTTGATTAATAAATGTATGATTAAATATTAACTATTAATTATTTAAAATATTATACTTTATAGAGATTGATTTTAATTTTTTTTAATTGAAAATTGTGTTTGGTGTAAGGCATTGCTCCCACGATTTCAAGGATAAAACATTTATGATTACTCCTTTTTTCAACAAGTGTGATTCTCATTATTTGAATATGTAGTCTCATCCTTACAAGGTACCAAACTGTTTGTCATTCGTCAGATGATTTATTGATCCTATTTTATTATGTTATTAATATAAAGAGTTTTACCCTTCTATTCAATCATGTGTTATCGTATTGTTAGGTTTAAAGTAATTTATGTATCTCCATCAATTAGCTTAAACTATTTGGAGAAATTGTTTCATGACATGATATATGAGCTCATATATACTAAAGGAGACTTGGGCTCCCCACTTACCTTCAAGAATATCGAGAATGGGAGCAACAAGATCATGTGATAGTCTCATATAGCTTCTTGCATCGATGGATGCAGCATTTGCCAACAGAATGGTTGATTGTAGCTTTGCATACCAAATATGGCGCAAGCTAGAGGTTTATATATTTTGAGTCACAAGCTCAAGCAAGCGTTAAAAAATTGAAAATACAACCCAAAAGTATAAAGAAGCAAGGAAGCATGACATCAAAATATCTGCTAAGGATTAAGAAAATCACAGATTATTTAGTAGATGTGGGCTCTCCATTGTTAGATGTTGATCACATTAAAGTACTACTAGATGAGTTTAATGAAGATTATGGGCCATTATCACCATGGTAATGGTGAGGTATGAGCCTTTTCCCGTTTGTGAACTTGATCTTCTCAGGGCCCAAGAAGAAATGATAGGGAGATTCAGAATCCTATTAAGACAGTAGCCAATCTACCTCCTCCCCAATCTGCAGCATTCCACAACGTAACCCTCGAGCTTATACATCCATCCCTGTAAGCTTGCATGATATAGCTCCTGGTTTTCTTGATTCTGAAGCATCACACCACCTGACATATGGCTCAAGCAACTTTCTTACCACTTCAATGTTCGAAGGCCCTGATCAAGTTCAACAGGTACTGGTGCTGCTTTGATTATTATTTTTTTATTTTGGTGTGAACCAAAGGGTATCTCATGGCCAGTAGCTGAAGACTAATCTCCTCGAGGCGTATGAGATCACCTAAGTGGGTTTTGTCTTTCCCAACAAAATCCATTTCTATACACACGGCAGGAGTCGAACCCTTAACATATGCTTAAAGGACCCAGCCACCTTACCAACTGTGCCAGGCTTTGTTGGTCTCTCTTTGGTTATTAAACACGTTAACAACTCTTTACTTCATTCAAATTCCCTAAACACTTCTTTTCACATTCATAATCTTATGCATCTTCCCCAAATCACCAAGAATCTTATCAGTGTATCTTAATTTGCCAAGGACAACAATGTACACTTTGAATTCTTGGTTGATATGGTATCAGAGCCACTATGACTATAAGATAAGAGGTTTAATCCTTATTATTTCCCATTATCATAAGATATTCACGCTCCAAGTTTAAAGGAGTCATGTAGGTGAGGTAACATATTACATATAAAATCATTTATAGACTCTATTTACCAGCTTAAACTTTTGGGAAAGATATTTTCATGATACATATATATGACTTCTAAAATATTTGTTTCGATAGTCAAATATTTTTAATTGCTACCTACGTTTAAAAATAAATGTCTCTTTTGAGTTTTGCACATGAATTAAAATAATGATTAGATCTCATTAATTTTGTAAAAAAATAATAACAAAAGATGATACCTTTTCTCTTTATTAAATCACATATACTCAATCTCTCTTCATTCATTCTCTTTCCTAAATAAAAAAAGGGTAAAATGGGCATAAAAAATTAATAAGTCATTGAAAACTCAAAATGACAATTAATTTGAAACAAACAAAAAGGTCAAAAATGACATTTAAAAAGAAATGGAGCGAGTATTTAACAATGTATGATTTAATTAATAATTATGGAAAAAGACTTTATGTAAATTATCTAAACATGACAGATATTGAAAAATATTATTTAGAATAAGTTTGAATAATAGATTTATTTTTTAAAAATGAGAAAAAAAAAAATTTATTTCACTCTATCATTATAATATATGTGTTTAGAAGATGTAATGAGCTAAAGATAGGAGTTGATGGTGAGTTACCTACCTCGTTATATTTTGCAAGTTGAGTTTGGGAACATAGGGCGATGGACGCTCTTCTTTCTTGGACGAGCAGAGGGTGTACCTACATAGACTCGACTGCTAAGCTAGCAAAGACTTATGGTGTGTTTGGTTTATGGGTAAATTGAGGGTGTATTTTTTCATTGATAAGTTTTATATGTAAAATTACATATAAAATTCATCCATAAAAATATTACTCTCTGATTTTACCCCATAACCAAACATGCCCTTAATGTGAGGTGGGTATGTAAGTGAATGCAAAAAGTGCACTTGGAGCCCATGAGGGTATTTATAGAGGTTCTTGAGGTGGTTACCACGACTAGTCCCATGTTCTCCTTATTGTGGGTGGAATGGGTTGTGCAGTAGGACTCCTCAATAATCGTCACCATGTGGTGGGATCATATAGGGTTGGGTTGGGATCAAGACCCGAACTCAGTGATCGAAAGGTTGAATTCCAATCAAAGTGGATCTCGGCTATTGAGCCTATCATAGCTTTTGGGTTAGATTTGAACTTCGGTCCATAATAGAAAAGTTGTAAGATTTATTTCACTGTATCATTGTAATAAATATTTTATGAATTTAATATTAATACACTAATAATAGTGTAATAGTTTAATTTTTTATTTACGGGACTTTTCAATTAATTAGGAGTGAGAGTTATCAATCATGATCAATGTTTATTTTTTATAGACAATCACGATCAATTTGCAATATATGATTGATAAAATTATAAAAGAATTTTATGTGTATTAAAATTAATCTTTTTTAGTGCCACAATTTTAATACAATGAAGTATAATGGAAATGGAAAATGATTAACGTCAAACAAAAAAAAAAGGAATAAGGATTAAAGGAATAAAAAAAGTTGAAAAGAGAGAAACGATCACGTGGTTCACTCATTGGTAGTGGTTCGTCGCGGGCAAAGAACATGACATCGCCACGCGCCATCGTGTGACAATTACCCTTGCGCCACACTCCTCTTCCCTTCCCTTCCCTTCCCTTCCCTGCCACCACCACAACAACATCATCCTCTTTCTCTCTCTTCTGCCCTAATTTTAATTCCTCCCACAAAATTAAACTGTTCCATTTCTAACTTCCAACTCTAAGGTATTAAAAATAAAAATCATCATCATCTCGATAATAAACTTTATACTTCCACCCTGATTCACTGCACAACATATTCCAATTTCTTTTCTCTTCCTTCAGAACCCGTCTTTCACGAGTTCACAAGGTAGGTAAGCAAAACCACTTTGCTCTTTGTGCTGCAGATATTCTTCCCATTTTTAATTTTTCCGATTATTGGGTCGTTTTCCTTTTGATCCGTGTGGAATTTTTTTATACCCTGTTTGGTTTCTATGAATTTTGGAAATAAATATTTGGAAATCGGTTTTTTCTTTTTCCCTCCCTTTTCTCTGATGGAATTACAAGGTGAGGGATTATTTTGGTTTGGAATTGACTGCATATTGCAACTGGTGTTTTAATTGTAAAACTGAAAATATTTAGATTTTCTATTTTCCTTGTGTTTTCTTTTTGGGTACAAAATTGAAATGGTTTTGTTTGTCTACTTTAGGAAATTTTGTTGCTGGGAGGAGTCATTCTGTTATGTGTAAAATGGGATCTGAGAGCCAGGCTCCGATGGCTGAGACTTCAAGAAACAGGTCAGAGATTCTAATGGATTCATAAACACACACACAAGGATAATAGTTTCACTGCAAAAAATAAGAAACAACAGCTGTTCTTGCTGCTTTCTGTTTCTAATGGATTTGGTGGGCAATGGAAGTCTCTTAATTGTGCAGTACTGCAATTCCTGTTGTTCAAATGCTTTATGAACATTATTAATATATCTGATCTTTTGTACCTAAATCATTTGTGTGAACAGATTTAATTGGTTTTCTTCAATTATTTTCTTTGCGGGAAAACCTTCTGAAATGAATTTAAAGCTTTTAATGTACTTGTTGTCACCCAAATTTAAATATAGTCAGAAATACTGAAAACGGTAGTAGATGTGGTGGCTTTGGGATAGCCATAACACTTAGCGCTACATGCTAGGTGTCTCTTGCATGAATAGTTCATGCGGAACAACAGGTTTATTATCTGGACTTAATTTTTGTAAACTTGATGTGACTCAGGTCTTCTCCTAGTAAAATGACCCAAGGGAAAGTCCCTAAAAGAATTCACAAGGCTGAAAGAGAGAAAATGAAGCGTGAACATTTGAATGAACTCTTTCTTGATCTTGCCAATGCACTTGGTAACCTCTTGTTCCACAATCTAGTATCTTGAATGCGTTTAACTTTACTTTGGTCCTTGTTGCATGTTCCATTCAGCTTTGTAATTACCATTGGCTTTACTTGTCTGTCATGTCATCTTTGATATGCTGCCCCAGATATGGTTCTAAGTGCTTTATTTCTTCTTTTTCTTGGGATTTGGGGTTTTTTTGGTGGTGATGTGGGAATAGATGTAAATGAGCAGAACAACGGAAAGGCTTGTATATTGTCTGAAGCTGCTAGGCTGCTGAAGGACTTAAATGGTCAGATTGAGTCTCTCAAGAAGGAGAACATGTCTCTATTGTCCGAATCGCATTATGTAAGAGCTTGACTCCCTTTTCCCCCATCATTTCCCTTCATTTTACCCTGTTAGGAATGCCGCATATTGACATGTACTGGGAAGAGTTTTTGTTCGCTTGCTTGGTGACTTAAAACCCTTTCAGTCTAAGCAAACTGTGAATATGTCTTTGAGCTTGTTACTTGAGCTGATTAACATTTTATTACTCTGGAAACTGATATTTTTTTGGTCACACAATGAATGCATTCTTGTATCTGGCGTTATTCATATGATTGCCTTTGTTGGGCAGGTGACCATGGAGAAAAATGAGCTAAAGGAGGAGACTTCAAGTCTCGAAACTCAAATTGAGAAACTTCAAGTTGAGATTCAAGCAAGAGTGGCCCAGTCTAAACCTGACCTGAACGTACCTCCTCATGCAGAACTTGAGCCGGCAGAGCAGCCAAATATTCTTTCCACTATTGAACCCAACTTGCCGCAAGGTCCTGCGGTTTTGGTTGTCCCCTATCGCCCGGATCTCCAAGCTGTTTTTCCGGCTCCTAGTGTTGCTGAGGTCACGCCAATAGCTGCATCCGTCATCAGTAAACCACATGCAAGGTATCCCACACCAGCAGATTCATGGCCTTCATTGCTGCTTGGACGGCAACCAACATCAAGTTAAACAGGTTAAATTGTAGAGTTCATAGTTTCAGTGTTGGTATAAGCTGCCAAGTACTGTTCCCAAATAGCAATCCCGCTCTGGATGTTCCATGTATAAATTATAGATGTTCAATGGTCTACGAGAATTTTACTAAGTTCTGTTTCTTTCTCCTCCTAGCTTTTATCTAGTCTTTAGCTTCGACTAGAATTGGTTCCTTTCCTTTTCCTTTGAAGGTCACGATGACTATCTAGGTTGTGGTTATGTCTTGTGGTGCTTTTGCTGTGGGACCATCGATATGATTAAGCACTATTGGGACCATGACGGCTGATAAAGCACTACAAGTTAATGGATTCGTCTGTTCCAGGATTGCAAATCTCTCTCATTTTTTGTTTTTCCGACGAGACTTGAACATGAGAAAAGAATATCTGTTGATTTCGTTTTGATCCCTCTACTCCAAGTTCTAACCACTTTATCGTTAACCCTTTAAAAAAAAAAAAAAAGGACTTGGATTTTTTGTGAAGCAGAAATGTTTAGACAAACTGGTATTAGAGTTAATTACATGATATTATAATTTTTAAAGAAGACTTTAAAATCGGCAAGAAAAATAACAATGTAACAGCAACTTCCAAGAAAAAAATAATCTAATGACTGGTAGAAATTTTCTCAAATTTATTTTGCTCGGATGAGTTCATTAAAACAGAGTTTGTTGAGGAGTGACAAGAGAAAAGAAGTGTGTAGAAATCAGCAAGGGTTAATGTTAGTGGGTAATGTGCATTTTAGTGTTTGATTTTATATTTCTAAATTATTTTAATTTTTGACTTTTAAAATGAGTCATTTTATTCATAATATTACAAAATATAAGTTATGTTAGTCCCTTATTCTATTTTTATTTAATATTCTATTAATTAAATGATGATAAATAATCTTAAATGATATCTTGACCTACTATATGTCATTTGAAATACTATGAAGTTTAAAATAATCAATTTCTGTATTTAAAATTATATAAAATGAGTAATTTAAATCTTTATTTAAAATTATAAAATGACTCATTTTATGTAATTTTAGATATTAATATAAGTTATTTTAAACTCTATCTTACTTTAGATGACACATGACATACTAAGGTATCGCTTCACGTTAGACGTCTTCATTTAATTAATAAAATGTTATATAAAAGTGGATGAAGGATTAACATAACTCACATTTTATAAAATTAGGGACTACTTTAATTTATTTTAAAAATAAGTGATTGCAATGATTCACTAGTATAAAATCAAGGATCAAAATAAATATTAATTCAAACAGTAAAATTAAAAAGGTTAAACTTTACTTTTAATTGAGAGTTTTTTGAAAAAATAGGGAAGGGTTTGTAAAAATTTTGAAGGTTTTATGAAAAAAAAGAAAAAGGAAGAAGAGTCGAGAACATATAAGAACGTCGGCAGCGGTAATATGGTCATTATGTTGAAAAGGAAGGTTCCTTCCTTGTCGCTCACCTCTTAGTCTTATTTCATCGTCACTGGGAACTCGCGAATCTTTACTTGGTGACCGAACCAACGTAAACCCACTATTGACTATTCCGTACAAAGCTTCTCTGTCCTCAGGACCATGCTTATCTCCGGATCCAGCAATCCATCCGTCGCAGGATCGAAATCAAATTCCGCGATCCCTAATCTGACGGTGTGATTGCAGTTTCTACCTTACTCTCGGCTGCACACAATATTACCTTCCAACGACACACTAACGCCGTAGTAGTATTTGTAATCCTGTGTCACTACATCTACCGCTTTTTCACACACCTGTCTCCTGTCTGCTTTTGTTGTCCTACGGAGAAGCCAAGCTACTCTACCAAACTGCAACGCAAACTCTCTTTCCCTTTTCTGCATTTAGCAAGCTAAAGAGCAAACCCTATTTACCTTTCACACACAAATTCAGACACAGAAATACTAGCACTCTCTTGCTAGCTAGAGATCAAACATGGGATCTGGAGCTGGAAATTTCCTTAAGGTTGTTCTCAAAAATTTCGATGTTCTTGCTGGGTATGTCTTTTTCTCCGACTGCTTGATTTATAAAACCACTTCCCTTTTTTTTTTTTTTTCTGTGTTGATTTCAGCTTCACAAACTCAGACACACTACCACATTAGGATTTCCAACTGAGAATGAGTTTGGGGTTTAGATTAGATTAGCCATAGATCAATAACTGGAGTAGCTGAGTTAACCATATTCTTTCTGTGTGAGGTGTCTCTTTCTGTTTGAAGATTTTACTTTGAGATCAATGTTGTTGTTTTGTTCTTTCTTTATAACATTTTAGCTGATTGTCTGATGTACATGTTGCTTCTCTTGCAGGCCTGTGATTAGCCTTGTTTATCCTTTGTAAGTACAATCTTGATTTACTCTTGCAAACAGGATAACATTCTGGGAACTTTTTTTTTTTTTAAAGTTTTCTCTTTGCAAGAATTTCATTGTTGTGTTATGGATTGAGCTATTGTATGGACTGATTTATTATTATTATTATTTTCCCTTCTGGTTCGTATAATGCCACAGATATGCTTCAATTAGGGCAATTGAGAGCAAGTCTCCTGTGGATGATCAGCAGTGGCTCACTTATTGGGTTCTCTATTCATTGATCACACTCTTTGAACTTACTTTTGCCAAAGTACTTGAATGGTAAACTTCTTTGCTATTTGAATCCTTTTTTCTTTTTTAATATGAATATTCTGGTTTGTCTTGGTTATTTTGGAAGACTAATATGAGTACTCACTCAGTAAATTTGGTTTTATGTAGACTTGAGATTTGGGGGATTGGATTAGTTGTTTTGGTGGTTTCAACTTCTTGTGGATGAAGTCTATCGTGTTATCTTGAGAAACTGTGATCAAGAAGATATAATATATTACTAGTTTCTAGGTGGGAAATTCGAAAAATGAAAAATGCCATCTCTGTTCATGCAAGCTGACTTTGGCAGGAGCCATTATTGTGTGGCTATTGATGAGATCCAACTGTGATTATTATGATTAATTTGAGTTGATTTATGGTAGGAGCAGTTGAAGCAAAGTCATTGTTTACTTCTTAAGTGCTATATAACTGAAT
This sequence comes from Dalbergia cultrata, assembly GCA_031216105.1. Lineage (NCBI taxonomy): Eukaryota > Viridiplantae > Streptophyta > Magnoliopsida > Fabales > Fabaceae > Dalbergia > Dalbergia cultrata. The sequence continues at coordinate 50,809,055 of CM062347.1, read as the reverse complement.
AGAATTCGTGCTTGACGACTTTTTCCTTGTGTTATCATACTTCTAATCATGTCTGATGATTCATCAATTACTATTCTGTCTTAATTCATACTCTCTGGATTATTTTAAACATATAGTGAAACTGAATGCAAGTTTAATTTTGCTTAGGTTTTCTGACTGATAGAACTGTAGAATTAGTATTACTGCCATATCATTTCCATTGTGATTGGAAATTATACAGAACACAGTCACTCAAACATATTGAATGTTAAACATTTTGGTAAGATTCCTTTACTGGTAAGAGGTATAATATAATGCATTATAAGAAGGCTTCAATTCAAGTTATAATGTACTAGTGGCCAATTTGCGCCCCTCTGTAATACTTTTTCTGCATGATATCTAGCTTAGTTTGATTTCTAATGTGATGAGTATATCTAGAAGGGTAGGGGAGATTATTAAACCTTTGCTTAAATTTTAACAACCTATGTTTCAGGATTCCTATCTGGCCCTATGCAAAGCTGATTGTAACCTGCTGGTTGGTCCTTCCTTACTTCAGTGGTGCTGCTTATGTTTACGAGCATTATGTGAGACCTTTCTTTGTCAATCCTCAGACCATTAACATCTGGTATGTGCCAAGTAAAAAGGAAACATTTGGTAAGAAAGATGACATCCTAACTGCTGCAGAGAACTACATCCAAGAGAATGGAACAGAAGCATTTGAGAATCTGATCAATAGGGTATCTTCCATCTGCAAAACTTGGTTTTTGTATAATTTTCGTTGCTTTTGTATCCAACCTGTAGTACTAATGGTGCGATCACTTTGCAGGCTGATAAATCAAGAAGGGATGGCGGTTATTATACAACGTATGGCGAGAGCTATTGAATGCAATCTTGTAGGTTTTGTCTTTTGGAGATAGGGGGTGAATGTACATGTTAGCATGATGGTGGTATTTTGTTTCTTCTTCTCCAAGAAAACACTTGGGTTTTTCATTTCACCTTTTTCTGAATTTTTGTTATCGTGTAACTATCTCACGTTTAGTCTTGTATGTTTTATGTAATGGCTATGACACATATATGGTGTGTGTATATATATATATAATGGACAACATAAGAAGCTTGATCATTCCTTTTTCCCTTTTTCGTAATTTGTTATATCACGACAAAGCCTTCTTGGATCTTGTATATTTTCAAGGATATAATTTTCTGGTGCCAGAATTGATCTTTTGACTATTTTTTTACTTTTATGTTTGGGGTTAGGACGTAAAAATGAGTTGTAAATTTTTATGGATGAGTTGCGTATGTGTAAAGTTCATTTGTGATTACACTTAATTTTTGCCTCAACCAAAACACGCCTTGACAATATTTTTTTAATTATATTCTAAATGTGTTTGTTTATGTTTTCCTCATGCGAAAATTATTTTTTATAATAAAATATTTCTTAGGCTTGAATGCTGGTTTGGATGAGCTCTAAAAATCCAAAAGTAATATATTTAATTATTTTTAGAAAAAGCTGATTAGGAGTTGTATTTTGCTGTCTTAAAAAAATGTCAAAAGCCTGTCAAAGTGCATTCTTTATTTCCATGATAAATTCCTTGTATCTGCTAGGAACATTGTTATTTGACTTATTTGAAGCTGATATATGGCGGTGACCTTGTGTTAAAGTAGCAAAATAACTATATATATTTGGAAGAAGCAACATAAACATCGGGGGGGTTCGATCAACATTTTCATTTTTTTTAAGCTCGAATGGAACTTGTCCAGTAAAAGAACTTATGAATATACTTTGTTTAAATTTCCAGCATTTAAAATTTATTCAATCTTTAAATTAAATCGGCTTATTACAAAAGTAAAATTATTTTAGCATTAGGTTTTTTCATTCAAAATCTTTAAAAGGAGCAAGGACAGAACACTTGGAACAAGTGTGGAACATCTGAATCATTCTAGCATGAAATTTACTGGGCTTTCATTGACTTATTTATAAACATGTTTCAATGATAATTGGATGGTTTATGAAATTCATTGCTTTCGAATTATTTGTGGTCAAATGAATCGTTGAAAGGTTTTAGACCGAAATATGTTACTGTGCTTGAACATACGCTAGTCCAATTGCTTGGTCACAAGACAACCCTTTACAAAATAGTAGAAGCCCTCACTTCCCCCTGGGTAAGGATCTCGAAAGTGAGGATTTCACTTTAGAGGATAAAGTGAATAGATTTTATTATTAGATTAATAAAATTAGAAGTGGAGACTTCTTCACTCCCTTGATCTAATGGTGAAATCACTCTATTAATCCAAATTCCTTCTCTCTCTTCTCCCTGTGTTATAAACACCTTTACTGTAACTATTGTCTCATATTGTCTCGTGAATTTTTAAGGGATATAGTGGAAAAGATTTAATTCATGACATACTCGTGTGTATAAATATTGTTCGTAATTCTTTAAGTGAATCGTTCTTTTTAATTATTTATATCTTAAAAGTTACATATAGTTAATTGCTTTTGGTATTATAATAACGTGCATGTTGATGTCAGGTGTTATTAGAATTGAGATTTTATTGTACATATAGTATCTGGGCACAGATATATAGTTTTTCTTTTGGCTGCTAGCACATATATAGTTTATCTTTTCGGTGCTAACAAAGATATATACTTTAGAACCTAAAAAAATAATTGTAAAAATCTCTAAATAAGATAGAAATAGGCCGTGACCCCAAAACCAGGAATTTGAATTCACCCTGCCTCAAATTGCATAAGCAATTCTTAAAACAAAAAATAAGATGACCATTTTTGGAGAGGTCAGTCATTAGATAACCCGATTATCCATCTAGGGTTGCATGAAAACAAACGCACCTTACAATAACTCTCATTAAAGACAGCATTGAGTTTGTTTATCAAAGAGCTTGGTAAATATCATACAAATACCATCTAGAGAAGAGAAATTCTTGCATGCTTTCGAAGTATATTTAATGCATATGTCACAAGCATGCATAACCACACATTTCAGTCTTTTTATATAACTTTTAAACATTATAAGTTAAAATTAGTGGTTATGCTTATGCATGCTTATGGAGTATGTATTAAATGTGTTTCAGAAACATGCAAGAATTTCTCCTAGCAAAGAGCTAATTTTGGGAGTTATCAGGCTTCAGTATCTGCTTCATTCATGACAGCATTCATAGTTTGATTAAGGTAATCCAGAGCTTCATCTAATGCTGATTCCTTCGCATCATCAGCATACAAAATCTTCTTAGTTGCTATAGACATCTGCATGAAGAACGTGTAACAGTTATTTTAATATTTTCTGTGTTTTCATTCTTTATTTATTTATTTTATTAAAAAGTTCAGTTTAGCTGTTAACAACCACTGATCTAAAAATACTACTTGCAAAAGTATGCATCTCAATGCCAAAATCATAACTTTTAGCAAAATCCTGTCATGTTTTGCCTCCATTTCCACTCAATAATCAATGTATTAAGAAACTATGACAAAAGATTCTTTTTTGGGCTAAACCGAGAGGATAGAAGATGATACATATACTGAAGTGCACAAAAGTTAGACATGATGACAGGCATACTGCAAAAGAAAAGGTCCTCAATGTGTTTGTTAACAAATTTCACTGAACTCCAATGCAAGCCTTTATTAGAATTCTTACAGGGACATTCTCAACTTCAGAAGCCTGACAAAGAATTTCTATATCCCGTAGTTTTGTGAAGTAAAAATCTCTTTCTTTTTCCAGGAGATCCACAGCAAGTTTGAGATCAGCAACCTGTAAAACAGGAAACTTAAGAATAAAAAAGTGAACAACTAACTGACAAGTAACTTGTCAGGCAACTAAAAATGTGAGACCATAAGCATATTAAGTACCAGCAGGGAGCATCCGGAAAATCAACATACATGAAACAAATGCACCGGTACAGAATTATATAAAAGTAAAATGAAATTAGAGGTTCTGTCATTCTGTTAGTTCAAGGATGACTTTGGCTATATATCCGTTCCAATGCTCCATCAAGAATGATCTCTTATCACTTTACTGTAATTGTTACAGCCTTACATGGATAGAGAACCCAATGTTCATACCTCCTTGCACAAAGAGTGAATCTCTGCTGAAGAATCAGCTCCAATTTCTTCTCCACTTGACCTGAATTGCTTGACCCCTTTACTCAAAAGAAACCAATCAAAAAGGAAAAAAAAAAAAACGAAAGGATGTCAAAAGGAAAAGATGAACACAGCTCATCAGGCATAATATTGAACAACTTAGGATCAAAGACAGCAAGTGGCTAACCAGATGTTCCATTAGAATTGAGTGAGTCGCCTGAGCCAGAATTATTCACAAACTTTGTTTGCAGCGATTTTGAGCTCTTCAGAGAACACCTAAGATTTCGGTCCTTTCCACCCTTACCCCTTCGCTCCACTGGATTATAGTCCCTAGAAAAGAAAAATTATGACATATACTATACAGTCAAATATGAGAAAGACAAATGCTCGCACAATGTTGTGTAGCTATTTATTTGAAAAGATATGTATGTGGACATGTATGATAATACAGCAATTATGAATTTGTACAAGTGATATAAACACATTGACAAACATAGTTTTAATGAAGGCAAGGATACTCAGAGCAAGTAGCATACTCATTCATAATGCCACCATTCACTGAATCACAGTATCGTTTCAACCATTGTAGGAACTCCAAGTTGTCCAGAGGTCGGCCTTTAACAAGCCTGCCAACTTCAATATGCTGCCACAGGGTAGGCGTGTTAAGCCCACTAAATGCAAACAGCAATACTGACTGCATCAAAGTATTATCTTTACTAGATTTCAGTCTCATGTAAACTAATAACCTAAAAGAAAACGGGTTTAGATTAAAACCAGTTTCAAGAGATTTTGTTAGTTACCAAACAACTTTTTAAAACCTGGCCCCTTTGTACTTACATATTTGGTTTTTCAAGATTGCCAAAGACCCCTTATGCAACCAATCGAACTGGAATCGAGAATGTAATATCTCACCATGCATGCATGCTTGAGGATACAAATTGGGGCTCCGCAAAGGGGAGAAAGAAGCATAAGTAAAGAATACGTGATCAGCAATTGGAATGAAATTCGACCACTCCTTCAATAGAACTTCCTGGCTTTAGTAAACACAATATTTTTCTATATGCTAAAAGTTTGCTAGTGGTAATCATTCCATTGAAACACCAAACAGAGAAATGTTTATTACAATATACGCTTGAAAGTTATAATAAGCCATCCTAGCATTATTTTATCCTTCCTTATTTACTTTAGCAAAACTCTTAATCATAAAAAAAAGAGCATACCTTGTCAATTTTCAGCTTGTTGAACACGTCCTGAAGAATTTTGTAATTCTGGATCATATCATACTCCGTCTTTGCATCAAAGTTCACCTAGAATAAAGCCCGGATTGCAAAATATTACCCTTCATAGAAATAACATATCAGAAGAGCTCAAAAGAAAGTTGAAGCAAAGCAATGTTGCCGACCTTGTGCATTGGAACAACCCCTGGATATGCCATGTCCATCATCTGGCATTGTACAGCACCAGATGCTGCCTAACCATTAACCAAGAGCACAAACAGGATCAGAGCCAACAAGCTGAATTTCATGTAAATAATAACAATAAGCCAAGACCTACTATAGCTATTCTTTAATAACAGAAGAGAAGTAATCAATACAAATAGTTTGATGTAAAAATTATTCGATCTTTACTGCAGTATCAAGATTCTTGTAACTGATTAATTGTCCAAGTGGTGCATACTACGCAGCAACACAACACAAGTACATTGCTGGAGATACATTGCCAGAATAATATAAGGATTTAATCAACTATGATAGTTGACTTTTACCCCAGTACGAAGTTTCAATCATAAGCAACACCAGAGCAAAATGAAGCACAGCGAGTTAGACTAGAGTATGAAAATTTCACTCAATGTCAACGGATAAGGAAGAAAGTAACCATTTTAACTTTTTCTTCTCAATCTTGGGAAGAAGCAAGGAAGGGTGTGTAGTGAGTTAAGCAAAACATGCAAAAGGGGTTGACACAGAGAGAGAGAGAGAGAGAGAGAGAGAGAGAGAGCTCCTCAATGCGGGAGAGATTGAGCTGGAGCGTGTTGTTGATCCAGGTCAGAATCTCGTTCCTGCCGACAAAGTAGGCACTGTCCATCATCCCTATACTCGACGCCATTTCCACCAACACCACCACTTCAAAAGGACACCAAAAAATAAAGAAAGAAAGAAAGAAAGAAAAAGAAAATGGAAGAAGAAGATGAAGAAGAATACGTGGGTGTTCTGAACAGAGGGATCACAATCTCAAGTGGGTTTGAAAAAAGTTTCGATTTTTTAATTTCCAGAAAGCGAAGGAATTTGTTCTAGTAAGATTGTGATTTATTGACGTTGTTAATTGTTTACTAACTCGCTGAGCTCTTCAGCTGTTGAGTATTATTATTCATGACGCATAACACTCCCTTCGCCAGTGACTGGTGGGAAACCAACTTTTTAAATAATTTTTGTTGAATTAAAAAATTCCACTTTTCTAATATATTAATTAATGAATTAATTAGTTTGCAATTTGATGTTTTGGTATACTCCCACAATTAATATATCTGGATACATTTATTTCTAGATATATTGATTGTTAATGTATCAAATTTTAAGTGTTTTTTAAGAGATCGTTATAAGTGGCTGAGGTAGTAGTTTTTTTATTTTCACCATTTTTTTATGATGATGTTTTGATATTGATAACTCTGTGCTAATGATGCTGCTAATATGCCTTTTTAAGGCAAAAGAGGGAAGACAGGGAAGTGGAATTCTCGAATGTCTTGTGCTGTAAGTGCCTATAAATATATGTATGTTAAGCAAACAATTTCTTCATCGATTTTCTTTCCAAGTCACTTATTTGACTCCAGATGGTCCAATCAGATCATAAACGAAGGTCCACTGAAGGTGTCTCTACATGGGGCCAATCAGATCACAAAACGATTTTTTTTTTTCCCTCAACATGTTGCATAGAAATTTTTTTCGTTAAGCATTAATGGATAATAATTTCTATAATATAATATTTCTTAAAAATTGAAAAAAAAAAAATATTTTGCATCAGATGTAAAACTGAGAAGTTTGTAAATTAAGGATGTGTTTTTATATAATATAAAACAAATTAACTTGTTGTGAATAAAAATACTATATTGTAATAATTAAGTCATGTTATTATAATATCAAAAGAATTTTATTTTATTATAGTTATTAAAATGAATCATGTTAATGTGGTGAGAATTGGTGATTATATAAAAATAACCAAACCAAAATTAAACAGAAAAGATTCGTGGTGGGTAAATAAAATATAATGAGGTAGGAATCCAATAATTGGTGGCAGTAAAGGCTGTAAAGCACTTTTAATTAACTTTTTTTTTCTTCAAATAATTTATATGGAATGATGAAAATATATTTACCAGTTGCCCCGAGACAGTTGCAGAAATAAATCAATTCTATTATTACGCATTTATGCCACTGCCTATTATTTCATTCTTTTATTTTTAGGCATAGCATTGAAAATTTATGAAATAGATGAAGTGCTCATACGTGCATTATGGGCAAACTCTGAATCTGCCGCTTTATCCGCAAACACTTGGCAGACAGCATAGCCCGCAGATGTCATGAGAAGTAAATACGCAATGATATATAAGGAAAAATGTTTGTAAACATTTTATACGCAATTAATAATAATAAATTTTATTGTACTTTGAAAATAATATTTTAAAAATAAGAATCTGTGTAGATTTTCATTTTTTTTAAAAAATACAGGATATAAAAAAAATTTAACATAAAAATGGTAAACCTCTTTTTAAAAGTATGATATGGAATAGCTCAATGATAATAGAAAAAGAATACAAGCAATTAAGAGTGGTTACGTCAGAAGAATTAAGGGTGTTCGCGGCTCGGATGAGTTTTGAATGAAAATTTTATTTATTTAATGTAAATAACATAATTTGTTGTGATTTGGATTGAATTTGCTTAATTTAGATTTTGAATCCAATCAAACTTAATCAATATGTTTGGATTGGATCGATTTGCTAGATTTTTGACAAAATAAATTTTCAATAAAAATAAAAAGTAAAAATAATTTATTTAATATTTATTACATATTATTTTAAAGAAAATGATATATAAAAATAAAAAGAGTTTGATTTTTATCTATTGATTGTGTAAAATTTTTTATACTCTCATCCAATTGTGTATTGTTATATCTATAAAAGTGATTAAATTTAAAACTCATTATTTAAAAAATAATGTAAATGAGATGATTTAATTAGATGATAGAATAAAAGGTTTTACAATATCAGTTTATGAAGATCAAACTCAAAAAAAATTGGAAAATAAATTAAACTTATTAAAGTAAAAGTATAAATTTAATGGCTTTGATTGGATTGAATTTTTTTTAATACTTCAAAAATTATATTGATCCTAATAAGATTTGAATCTAAAATTTGAAGATTATGACCAAAATTCACTGGACCAATTATAATGGCTCGGTTAGATTGAATTTGAACACCCATATCCAAAATCGCTTAATTCAGCTGCGTAAGCTCAAATATTTGTTCAACATATGCTGTATTTCTTGTTTTTGGTCGGAGACATATGCCCTGTTTCAAAATAAATAAAAAAAGTTGTCAATGCTCAATCCAACAATTGGGCTTCAAATTGTGATCTAGCTATGAGGACTGGACTAACATCACGGGCCGAAGAGTGGGCATAAAGCCCAGCCCAGACCTTCCAGAACTAGGGTTTAGAGATCCCTTTAAAGGAGAACTGAAGCGCAAGCTCGTCCACCTTCAAAAACCTAGGTCACCGGCGAGAGAGCGTAAGCACAGCAGAGCAGGGAGCAACTGCAACAATCATGGTGCACGTCTCATTTTACCGCAACTGTAAGCACTCTCACTCTCTCTCCAAGATCAGATCCGATCCATCTCTAATCTTATCCGATCCTAACAATTAATCGTTTCTTTCTTCATTTTTTTTTTTCAATTTTTGGTTGAATAGATGGTAAGACGTTCAAGAAGCCGCGTCGGCCATACGAGAAGGAACGTTTGGACGCGGAGCTGAAGCTAGTCGGAGAGTACGGGCTTCGGTGCAAGAGGGAGCTGTGGAGGGTGCAGTACGCCCTCAGCAGGATCCGTAACAACGCCAGGAACCTCCTGACCCTCGACGAGAAGAACCCTCGCCGGATCTTCGAGGGTGAGGCACTCCTACGCAGGATGTTCCGTTACGGACTCCTTGATGAGACTCAGAACAAGCTCGATTATGTGCTGGCTCTCACCGTTGAGAACTTCCTTGAGCGCCGCCTCCAGACCCTTGTCTTCAAGTCTGGTATGGCCAAGTCCATTCACCACGCTAGGGTTCTCATCAGGCAGAGGCATATCAGGTATATTAAACTCGTTTGTTATTTTATGATCCTAATGTATGTTAGTTTATTGGAAATGTAGGTTGCGATGTTTTGTTTTCTGTTATATCTGCCGTGGTTGTCTGAGACTAATGTTGTGGTTGTTGTGATTTTTGATCTGATGCATATTCAATTATATTGTTAGGTGATCTTTTTATCGATTTTGCTTTGTATCTACTTGGGAGTCATTGATTGTGGAGTCTCTTTTGTGAGGAATGCTGATTAAGAAAGCTTGCTTGATGTATCATTGGGTGTTTGCTTGATGGGTAAAAGTGTGGGTAAAAATTATATGAATGGGTTTTACGTGTAAATTTAACACATCAGGCTAATTTACCATCCAACCAAACATACCCAAACTCGATATTTGCCTAGGCTGTTAACAGATGTGGTGTGTGGATACTGCTCTGTTTTTGCAGACTTTGATAAAAGTGATCTGTTAGAAGGGAATTTGGAAGAATTGGTTTATAATTTGTATTTTTACTTGGGAAGTGATTTGTTAAATCTATTTGCTGTTAATGAATGGAATAACACCGAATGTGAAAGCAAGAAATTCGTACTTTTCACAATATCGAGTCTTTTGTAATAGAATCATGACTGAGTGGGAAATGAAGCTCAAGTAAATATTACAATGTTAAAGTAATACTCTTATTAACCTCAGACCCCCCTGTCCGAGTCATCTTTTCACGCATCGAATCATGCTATTACCCTTGCCTGCAGCTTGAACATCATATGATCTTTTTCTTTTATCAAAATTTCTCAGTCTATTTATTCCCCAACTGTTGGATGATGGAGTTTGATGCTAAAATGTATATGTTGTCATTTTATTTTATCTATGTTGGTATACTGTCTGGAAATTGATTTTTATTTTTTTTGGGTCTTTGGTCAGGGTTGGGAGGCAGGTGGTGAACATCCCATCGTTCATGGTGAGGGTTGATTCACAGAAGCACATTGACTTCTCACTCACAAGTCCACTTGGTGGTGGCCGTCCTGGAAGAGTGAAGCGAAAGAACCTTAGGGCTGCTGCCAAGAAGGCTGCTGGTGGAGATGGAGATGAGGAGGACGAAGATTAAACTAATGGATATATCTCTTTTGCCTAGTTCTTTTTAGAACTTTATCCAGATTTTAAATTTGTGCCTGTAGACTTGTTAGATTTCTGCCATGCTTGACTGTTATAATTTTGCCATCTTTGTTTCTTGTTTGAGGGAAAGCTCTTGCCAGAGATAACCGTTGTTTTTTGAACTATAAAGTATTTATTTAAATTTTGCGCGTCCACCTGTGTGGTGTTCTTTGATATATGTCTATTAGCATCAACGCCTACTAACAAGTTCGTTTTTTTGGAGCTTCTAGGCATTTGTTGGAAAGTTCATTACAGGAGATTAACTGCACGGTAAAATTGTTTTCTGATACTTAAGAAAATTCTAAGGCATTGGATCATATCTTGATTCAGAGTGCTGTACCTATCCATGGTCAGATGTGGATGTTACAAGGCTATACAATTGTAAGCACGAATTCTCCGAGATGCATTCTGCACACTGAGTATGTTATGCTACTACCCTAGTTGCGCCATTGTTACAAAATAGCTACCGGTTCAACTGTAAAGTTAGAACTACTCAAATAGTTTCAAAAAATATTACAAACTTGAGGGGAGGGATTGATGGCTGTCTGCTGGAGTCACACCCCTCAGGATTCCTGCTGCGTGGCAATGGCCAGACTTTGTTTATTCTTTTATGCGTTTAGCCTCTTCTTTTTCCTTCCCATTTTACTATTTTTCACCAATTATTTTATACCAGAGAATGAAGCATCCAAAAGTTTTAACAAAACACATCAAGTTGCATCACAGGAGGAACAATATGAGAGGAGACGCGTTTCCCTTGAGGGGCGTTAATAATTAATAATTCTATACACCTAAAAACAACGATTGGTTACAAATATCAAATGATGATATCGACTTTGTAGATAGATTACTTTTTTTTTACATAAATCAGGTTTTAAAGAAATACGTTAAGAAATCCAAGTCCTTCTAAATCCTTTATTACAGTGTTTAGGAGTTTTATATATAATGGAAAGGTGTGGCTCATAATAATAGACTAAAATGCAAAATGGTAGGAGGTTAAATAGAATATATTATTTAATAATGTGGGCTAATCATATTTGATTGTTTAATAAGAGCACTGCTATATCGTATGAGACGATATGATGAAGAAAAACTATGAATGATGTGGGCTAATCACAATTGAAAGGAAAACACACCTCAAAAGTACCGCATTATGAAACGTGGCCAGCGGCCATATAAAATGAAACTATTTGCACCAATTTTTTTTTTTTTAATATTAACGTTTCTTCAAAATTTAATGCGAGAGGAGAAGTGGAGTGTATTTTTTAACCTTCTTGACTCCCCAATCAAAGGGATAAAAATTAAGGATTTTGAGGGACAAAGGTCCTTCCTTTGATATTACACTCGGGGCAGTGCGTCATCTGCGGTAGGACTGGCAATGACTACTCTTGAAACTTTATAATTTTCTTTTGTATACATATTATACACACACTTGGGCCCATTCCAATTTATTTTACATGTTTGGAGGATTTGTGGGATAATATATCATTAGTAGAATAAATTAGATGAGTCTAATACCTCAATGACCTAATTTTCCTATCCACTCTTATTTTATTTTTTATTATTTGAAACTAAATTACGTGTTTAAATATTATAATATACAATATGTTGTGCATATATATATATATATTGTTGAGTTTTGATTGTGGAATGTGTATTTTCTTTTAGAATAAATCTCTAAGTTGGTTCTTAATAAAAATAACATTAGACAAATTGATCCCTTAATAAAATTGTGATTTGTCAAAATAAAAAATGCATGACATTAATATTTAATGATTATAAAATAGTTCAAATTGATAGCTAATAAAAACATAAATAGGAAAAATAAGTTTATCAAAATTTTGAAAAGGACAAACTTATCCTACATTTTTAATTATGATGAACCAACTTAAGGTTTACTCTTCCTATTATATTGCGACTTTCTTTAAAACTTTTTGGTTAAGTAAAAATAAGAATATATATATATATATATATATATATATATATATATATATATATATACCTCTTTCTATACCGGCCCCTAAGCAAAGCGTATAGCTCCATCCCTGATTATACTATCTTTTTTTTTTTGGTCTGGGTTACAAAGATTCCAAGGCCTAAAACTAGAAAAGGCCTTAAGACCAAGAAACACATTGCTGTAAATTCCACCTAACGGGCCTTATGATATCCAACTAGCTGCTTACAGGCTCACTGCATGGTGTTAGTTTATATTAGCATCTGATCAACAAAAACCCAAAAATCTAACACAAAATTATTAGCTTGGGCCGGCTATCATAAACATTCTTTCGGACCTTAGTTTCGGCCTTACCACTTCTTCATACTAATTACAAGTTTTTTTTTTTCTTTTCTTCTTTGCACAGCAAGGCCAGCTCAAATGGTAATATCAATGCCCTTACAATTGATGCATATATGAGACAATGTTAAAAGGAGCTGTGTTCGATCCTTGGAGTCAAAGACTCCAGTCCCTCCTCCCCTCCCCCTCCAACCTAACGATTTGCAGAAACTAATTACTGGAGATTTGACTAGTAAAAAGAATTAATTTGTCTCCTTTTTTTGGTTTGAATTTTGTCAAGTGTGTGGGAAAGTTGATCACATTAATTGTTGTTTCTTGCTGGTATAGATATGACCACAATTATGCCCCAAATCATGACTTCAGTGCTGGTTCTTCTGTTGCATTACCAAGATTCAATCCAAGAGCTCATTTATCACTTGGTAATGCTTCAGTTACTCCAGCCACCGTATATGATGACCCAAACTGGTATCCGAATTTAGGTGCAATTCATCATATATATGACACCAGATTCGATGGTCTCACTAAATTTTTGTCGGATTTGATGGACTTAACCTGGGTCCTTGACGCTTGTAATATATGCTATGCCCTTATTAACAACTATAATATTTGATCTATTAATAAACGTTTAATCTAGTTTAATCTAATATGGGGTAATAGAAAAAGGTCATGGGTGCTCATTTTTGGGATAGAGATTATTGTCTTTATTTGGTTGACATTACCCTTGTTATAATTGATGAGCTTAAAATCCTAACCTATGACACCGATATTGAATGTTACACCCTTACTAACATGTATAGCCTATGGGATGAATTGAGAATAATATATGACTCATTTATTCATTTAATAGTTGATAAACATGTCACCTCATTCTTAACTAAATTTTTAGTTATTTATCACATTTCTTAATTGATTTCCATCTTTTGATTTTTTCCCCCTTAAGTAAGATTTGGTGGTTTTTTTTTTACATAAGTAAATTAAAAAAAATACCTAAACGCACACTTCTCCTACTTTTTATTTGGTTACGTTTTTGTTCTTTTTTTTTTCCTATTTAATAGAAGTTGATTTGAATTGGCTATCGCTTAAAGTTCAAAATTTTATTAAAAAAAGCAAGAAAGTTGATTTAAATCGAGTTTGCATAGATATCCATCTGCAACTTTCACATGCATAGGTCACATCATGTCAAGGTGGTCAAATCGTATCAAGAAGTCAATTTGAATCGACTTAGGAGCATTGTATCAGACTTTTTCAATGTGTTAGAGATGATGCAAAGTTTACTCAAATCGACTTCTACATAGCATATCAAACCAGAGTGAAATCTTCTTAAATTGACTTCAGTGTGTAGTAGTCAACTTCAATTGACTTATGACACAGCTCTGACAATGTGTTAGAAATCGATTATAATCAACTTTTTGAAGTCCCAGCTCAGGATTGTATCATCTCAAAAAAATTGAGTGATTGAATGTAAAAATTTTAGTGGAAATATTATAGTGAGTTATGTTCATGCAACCATGCTACTTAAATTAAAACAAACAATGAAAGATACACAATTTACATAAAAGTGCTTAAATACAAAATTACTTTGAGAAAACAAAAAAGTTAAAATACATAATACCTAATATATAATCATAATCACCATATAATCATCCAAAATACACATCTCAAGTATACAATATAAAAACCCAAAGTACATAACCACTATATAATTAGATATAAGTAGATTTGTGTTTTGGCACACTGAAGTTGATTTAAGTAGATTTCACTCTAGTGTGATATGTCATACATAAGTCAATTTGAATAGACTTTATACTATTTTAGACACATTGAAAAACTTTGACATAACACTCCTTGGTCGAGATGTGACCCATGCATGTGACAGTTGCATTTGTGGGCATCTATGCAAAGTTGATTTAAATCAATTTTCTTGATTTTTCAAATGAAATTTTGAACTTTAATAAGAAGTCAAATTGACTTCTATTAAATAAAAAAAAGACAAATACGTAACCAAATGAAAATAAGGGAGGTCTGTAATTTGTTTTCTTTTTTATTTTATTTATGTAAAAAAAAAAGGATTTGGTTGACCTATGAATATGATGTTGTGTATATTCGGTAAAACCATGCATATGCCTACATAAAATTAATGATATTATATGTTTACGTAATCATTTTTTTGATATACAATATATTTTTTAAAAGCATTTTATAGGGATAACTCAAGTGAAAGAAGTAGTTTATTAGAAAAGTAAGAGTAGTAATCTAGCCGTTGAATTTTACATAAATGATCAAACTTAAAACATAAATTATATGACATTTTTAAATGATTATGTGATTATTACTTTCTATTAGTTGACTTTCAATCATAATTATTTATATATAGTTATACGTGTTAGATTTGTTACTCCTACTCTCACAATAAACTATTTATCTCAGTTGGCTCTCGCACCCACATTTTATAATCATTTTAAGTTATACACTAAAAATAAAAATTAACCTTCTCTTGTCTTCTCCTTCACTTGTAAGTGTTTTTTTTTTTTTTTTCCGTTCTTTCTTTTCTTTTACATTCTGAGAGCTTGAGGCTTGAAGTGTCTGACTATCAAGCATGCACTACAAGATGACAAATTAAACTATGCATCAGCTTTTTTGCTGTAACGTTTTCCTGGATTCCATCAACAAGAGTGTTTTTATTTTTTCATGTGGTTTGATTCCGTTTCTCTATTTTTCCTTTTATGACTTGGTACCTTTTTTTATTCTTTTTTTCCCCCAGATTAAGTTCTCACATTTTGTTCAGCTCATGGAAAATCTGAAACGAGAAGAAGCACCAAGGAAAGCAAAGAACAACAGCAAAGTACAAGCAACAAAGGCAGGTACGAGAGGAAACTTCCATTAGAGGGAAGCATTAAAAGGATGATCATATCATATCCCTTTTTCTAATGGGGATTGAAACCACGTGACGACTGAAACGATTTTCTAATGGGGTTCATGCACTTGAAGGTGGGCCACACATGCAATCTTTTTCCTTTCACTCGTGTTTTGTACAATTTGTACTTTCCATGTTGTCCCCAACAAAGGCTCATCGTTATCCTGTAGATCAGTAGATGACTAAGCAACAGTTCAACCCAAAAATTAGCTAACCAAAACGTTCTTATTATAATTTGCGTGTGATACAAGTATGCTGCATTGTTGCTGTGCCAGTCACGGTAAAATTCTTGTTGACATCTTTTGTTGGGTCCTCAAGCCCTAAGAAAAACCAACTTTGATAAATTTAACCTTAATAAATAATTTGTACAAAAACCCGTCTCTTATATATAAGTTTTGCCCATATATACCATTTAAGATTCCAAAAGATAAACCAAACATAATATAAGCCACTTGAGCTAAACCAAACATACTATAAGCCACTTAAAACGGACAGCAATGAAAAAACCTTAGGACCTACATTTGCTTGTATAGTAGTAATATTTAGCTTAAAATAATGCTTTACTAATAGCATATATATGGCTAATCATGTATGACTGTATTTCCACCTTGGTTGAGGAGAAAGATCAACCTACAAGAATCAAGAAACAAAACCCAAACCCATCCCTTATTTTCCCAGCCAGATAAATGGGATAATTCTAATTCAACCAAGAAATGTACTTAGCTAACTACTGGTATGAAACTGCCCGATTCACTGATGCTTCATTTTGGATGTGAAGAGAAAATGAGACGAAAAAACATGAAGAGTATGTAAGATACATATGAATCCTTATTATATAATAAAATATAAATATATTTATTTTATTCAGTTCTTAATTTTCTATATAAATTATAGAGATAAATAACATAATAATATGAATCATTCAATTATTTAAAATAAAAATATAATTTATTTTAAATTAAGCTTATAAATTATTAATTATATAATATCATTCAAATACTCAAAAAAGGAGCGAATTTTAACATAAAGAATTTAAATATTGAAAACAGTGTCTCCTCTCTACAAAGTGAGGGTAAAACTCAGACACAGGGTAATCTTTTTTTATTCTAACACCCACATTTTTTAAGGACATTATAGTAATTTTGTTGTTTTTCAACTCCTCTTCACGTTTTCTGTGCACCTTAAAAGAGAAAGGGATTTGTTCAGACCGCACCCAACTTTTTGCTTTTCTTCCCATCTTCTAGCTCCATCCAAACGGATAGATGGAAAGGTGAGGTTTTTTTCTTTTTTTGCAACTTCTTTCCTTTCTAGTTCTCTCTTCCCATTTTCCTCAAAAACAAAGATGGGCGTAAATGAACAACCTGTCACTCTAATAACAAACTGGCTATTGTGTTGAACAGAAACATAGAACCTCACAAAAGATTGGTGAAGTCTTGCAATTTCTGAAACTCATTACAAAGATGCCACACATTTTGACATGTATTTGGTTTATGAGGATATAGAGTGTATGGACCTATTTTTAATTTCAAATTAAAGACCTAATTCTATAAAATATAAAATCTGTAGTTGGCTAGCATTGATTGTTGACAGTAAATTTTCTATGTAAAAAAATTAGTTCCTTTGATTTCCTCACGCCTTCAGAGTTCTGACCAACTAGTGTATCATAATAAAAGTTCTAAACAGTCAATCGACAGACAATTGAAGAAAGCCATAACAATGTATGCAAATTGTCGACAGAAACAATTTCAATCCATCTTCATTTGAGAACAGCCTCCTTGTCCTGTGTCTCTAAATCTTAGAAAACTGTAATCCCTGGATGCTCTACTTATCAGCCCTCACCTTGATTATGGATGTAGAAAAATAAACTAAATAATATCGCCTTGTTCCTTCAAAACATAAAAGGGTTGTTTCTTGGTCCTTTATGGATAATTAGATTGCAAACGTCTTCATTGATTCGCTTAGTACTGTTGCAGAGTGGAAGCAGAACTGCCTTGACTTTTGACAAACAGAATGATATAGACTGGGCGATGCATCTAAGCACAACTATCTAAAACAATGAAAGAGCTAATAAAACGAGAGACAAGGAGAAAAATGCCATATCTACATTTTCTTCTCCTATATGCTTCATGGGATAGGGAGAAGCGAGAGAGCAGTGAAACAATGGCAGTGTAAACAGGGTTTGGAAAGATCAGAAGGAAGTCAAATGCCGTTATAGATATATTAAAGTTATTCACCTAATAACCTCTATGAAAGTTGTTCAAGAGTTTTGATCCTTGTAGCATCATTCTTTAAATGAAAAAGTTAAATTTTAGAACAAGGTCCATAGGGCTGTGCATTCATTAGTCTTCACTTTAATCCAAAGGACTCGTGTGTGAAAGGGATGGAACATGTTCGGGATAATTTAAGCTTGTGGGAGAGTTGGTCCTTCACGAATGCCTATATAAAAATGGGAAATTAAAGAGAGAAAGAAGATGAACCCAAGACCAGTTAAAATTCTGCACCATGCGTCAATTCAATTTATTTAAAGGGGAATAACAACCCAACATTTACCAGGTGCTAAAACTATTCACCTGGGCCTACATGGTGCCAACAGCCATAATGCTTATACAAAGGACAAGACTCAGACCAACCAAAAAAGGGAAAAATAAGGGAAATAAACTATCTGTACACCTTCTAAAACTGCATCTATGATTTTAAAAATAGGGCAGATGTTACCCTATGAACCAGAATCAATAACCTCCCTTGAAAAAGGAAAGATATTTAATTCCTTTGGGGCCACATCCATGAAGCAGTATTCACCAAAACAAGCACCTCAGCATCCCATCACCGCACAATTATACACAAAGCTCCCTGATTGACTCATAGCAAGCAGGTCCCAATTAGGTGCACCTCCATCTGGGATCCAAGAATTAAGCTCAAACAAGCGTGATGAGCCTGGACCTTTGGGCCCACCAACAACAAGTAATCGATTTCCACATGCTCGAAAGCCTATTCCCCAGCCATTCACTGAGTCTGCTTTCTCAGGAAGTCTTCCAATGCTGAACCATGAGTTTCTGTCTTTATCATATCTCCTTACCTCCCACTGTGCATGATCTGCAGCATACAATACATTATTTACAACTGCAACCAATGGAGGTGCCTCAGCAGGACCCTGTCTCTGACTCTCCTCATCAGCTTCTTCATTTCGCGGGAACATGTTGGGTATCTCACGCCATTTCCTTGTCTTCAGATCAAACTCCTCGCCGCACGTTAGCATCTTTGGTTCTCCGGTTCCAACCCCGCCAATGACATAAAATTTCCCATCCATAAATACACCGGAACACATCTTCCTCTCTTTGTTCATGCTTGGAAGAGTCTCCCATGTTCCAGTATCCGAGTTATAAAGCTCGGCCACACTTAAGATCTTGCCGTCTGAATCAACACCACCAGCCAATATGGCAATTTCTCCAAGGCTGGCAGAACCAAACAAGCACCTCGGAGTATTCATTTCAGCACCATATGTCCATGAGTGTGTTAGAAGGCTATATCTATAAACGATTTGAGTCATTACTTCCCTTCCAAAAACAAGAAGTTCCGTACCAACGCCCAATGACTCCTTATCTGAACACACAAACAATTGATAAGAAGGCATTGTAGGCAAGTGTATCCATCGACCTCGGTTTGGATCAAATGCCTCCCATTCATAGGGAGTACAAGAGAAGTAAACCCAATACTCTACAATTCCCAATTGGCGCCTGAGTTTATATATTTCTCCGGATCGAATGAGAGATCGAAAACTTCTGTTCAACGAGGCAATAGAGCCATAGTCAGACCTTGAGCATCGTACTATACAATCGATTGTCATGTCCCGACCGAGCTGGTTAATCAGCACATTTGTGTCTGACAGCAAACCTGCATCATTTTGCTTACTAATTTGGTCGTCATGCAAAGGGAAAAGAAAAATTATGTTCATCTGTTCTTCCTCTTCCTCGGGATCATCTGAAAGATTGCAACACTTTCCTGACACAGCTTGGTTCCCTTCTACCTCCAGCCGGCGCTTGTTTGAGAACTTCACTAAGCAGAAAGTATTGTAAACCCATTGGTTCTCTTGCTCGCAAGAGTAGGGAACATCCCTTGAAACAATAAAGGTTGGACCTGCCAACATGTTTGATGAATTGATGGGAATTACGAATATGCTTACAAGGAGAAACCTGGTTTCAAATCCATCAAAATTAAAATGAAAAATCAATTAGTCTATGGGATAACAATGATTCTAGCTCCTTATATCAAGGTAAAAAAATTCTTACAAGAAAACATAAGCCAGTTTTAAGACAAATCATGAATGGAGAGCACTGTAAAATCTAATAATAATAAATAATAATAAAGTAGATATCTCAATATATATTCATTTTGGACGGTTAAAATAACATTTTTGTTATAGGGCCCCAAACAATACCCAAGACAAACGTGCAAACTCCATACCAACTAGAAAACCACAATTACAAACAACAAGACAATTGAACAACCTTCATCGATCAAAGCTTTTCTGATTCATATGAGGCATGAAAATGAATACAGAATCGTACACAAAAGTTTCCAGGATTTGGCACATTCACACGGAGATCACAGACACAGCCATGATCAACGAAGTGACTGAACCAGTCGACCGTGAACGATAATCAAAATTGATATATATATATAAGTGGAGATTTTTCTAAAGCAGATCTCAGAAGACGACCCAGAATCATAATCTGGGTAGAAAAAATTCAGAAAACTAATCAGATACATAAAATTCAATCAAAATGACAGCATGCATATCCAAATTCAAAGACAGCACTTTCCAGTCAACGTAACAAACAAGTAGATAAAATAAAACCAGTTTTGATTTGCTTTGGCAGCAGCCCCTCATACCCTTTTCCCCTTCCTTTTTCTGTCCACAGATTGACCAAAAGAAAACGTTTTCCATGCAAGAAAAAGCTCAAACAGAAAAGAAAAAAAAAAAGAGAACAAAAGCTAGCATGCCAACCAAACCAACAAAAGAAAAGAGAAAGCAGCTTTGGAAGAAAAGCTTACGAATTTAGCAAAAGTAGCTAGGAAGCTGAACTGGTTATGCTTCAGTTTCTGAAGCTATTGCTTCTCTAACACTATTCTCCTTCCTCTGCGAAACTAGATTCTCTCTGTGCTTACATTCACCCTTGCTGTCTCTTTGAGAGAGAGAGAGAGCAGCGTGTGTGTTTGTAACAATAGCTTCCTTTATTTATAGTACAAGAATAATATTAGAATAAAGCATGTGGGGCCCACCTTGGATTACAGAGGAGTACTCCGTTTGGGATTGCGGCCAATGTTTTTTATCTGCACATGGCCTCACTTACAAACTCAAACGCAGTTGCAAAGCTGTGACTGTGTTTTTTTTATTCCTTCTCTCACATTCTTCATCTTTATCCCTTTTTCCCTTCCTTTTGCCAACTCAGCAACCAGTTTCACGGATACTCTCTCTCTCTCTTCCTTTAACGTTGTTGGTCTAGTTGGTCTTCGTGTTTGCATGATCTCGCTCTCTTCCTTAATTATGCATTATTTTAATGTTGTTTCTTCTGCAAAATTTCAACTATTAATCAATGTGAGTAACTATGGAGTTTTAAAGCTGGAGTTATTCACTGTTACATGACGCGGGGAGCATTCATAATGAACAAGGTTACAAGGGTAAGTTTCATCCATTGCATTTAATTTGGTTTCACATTGAAACTGCATTCATTGTTTGATCACATCCTAAAGTCTAAAAAAGATTTAATATATTAAAAAACTAAAATATTAGATAATTAAAAATTTATCTAGGATTTTATATTCAGAATGATCAAGCATAATTTACTAGTTTTTAGCTGAACTATTAGTAGATTATAAAATTTTATTTATCCAATAATCACCTTGATTTCTATCAAAAATTCTATACATATTTTTTTAGATATATAGTATTATTCTATTACTGCAAAAAGGATTTTGCTAATGAATACCTTTAGAACATTGTTGAGGAATAAAAAAAAAAGTTTAACATTGAAAAGATAAGATTTTATATTTTCAAGGCATAGAACCCAAAAAATAGTTTTGAAACTTGCTAATTTTAGTATCTTTAAACAATGTTGGGCACTTATTAGCAAAACTATTTGAAAAAAAATTTAACAAGTATATCAAAGACACAAGATATAAAAAATTTGGCTTTAATTTGTCCACGAAAAATAGGTGAAGTTTGCTTTTGGATCTTAATTTTTTTTTCTTTTGGTCTAAACATTTCTAAAATTATTTGGTTTTAATCTCCGTTTATAACTTCTTTTAGTTACATATTGAGTTGGATAACAGAAAGTCATGTTATGCAAAACAGATAGTAATATTACAAGTCATATTATAACTATACGAAGCAAAATCCCTACTTTATAAAACGAGTTATTGGATTAGATGAAATGAGTTATTAGGACGTATGGTTCAGTTGGGTAAAGATTTTGACACATAAGACTATAATATATCACATAAGATCACTAACTGTCATGTAGGATAAGATAATATTGTCTTTTATTAGTTAGCTCAACATTTGACATAGACATGTTAACTATACTAACTAAAACCAAGCAATTTTGAAAATGTTTGGATTCAAATATAAAAAACATATATTTTTTAGGACCAAAATTAAACCAACAAAATCCACTTATTTTTCAAGGATCTAAAAAATATTTAAACCTTAAAAAGATTCTAAGTTTTTAATGAGCTTAATATGTTAAAACCTTGCTCTTCAATTCAAATTTATCATTACTTTTTATTCTTTAACCATAATATATAAGTTTCCTAAATATTGTTTAAGGAATTATTACCTCTAGTCCCAAATAATTGTCTAATTTTAAATATGCGTATGGATTAGATTAATCATTGAAATAGTCCAGAGCTCATTTGCCACATCTAATAGGATAAGAAATGATAGTATAAGATCTGATAGTATCAAATATGATAAACTTTTAATACTATACAGTATTTGGTGTAACACTGCATAAGGTATAAGATATTTTATTTTATGTTCAATAATATCATACTATTTATTTATAAATAATTCTAATATATTAATTAAATATCAAATAATAACAAAATAGAAATTTTTATTATAATAATTTTCAAATATTATATTTATATAAATATTTAATACTTAAAATTTAATATATTATTTATTTCAATATTTTATAATTATTTATTATTTCAATATATATAAATAAAAAACTATTTTATTTTTCTAATCATAATTATTTAATTTAAGTTACTGATCTTTACTTTTATATATTACATATTATTTATTTAAAATATTTATTTGTTATTAAATATTTATTATTTTATTTATCAATTATATTTATTTTTATTTTTATTATATATAACTAAACTGATATTATATATTATTTGTATTTATTTTATTATAAAATAATTTTATTAAATATTATTTTTTTATTATTTTATTTTATTATTATTTATTTGAGAATTATTTTATTTTAATAAAATATTTAAAAAATAATCTTATACATTAAAAACTAATCAGGCCTAATACGACATCCTCATACTGTATTCAGTTATATAGTATTTTAACATATAAAGGGGTTATTATGTATAAAATGATACAATACATTATCTGTACCAAATAACAGATAAGGATAACACATAATATTAATTTATATGTATTATCATGCCTAATACATCGTATCAAACACCCCTTTAATGTTAGAAAACTTTATATATACTTTAAAAAATTATCTTATTACATAATAAATTTTCAATTTCTCTCTCCTCTACTACTCTCCTTTACTCTTCTACTACTCTCTCTCTCTCTCCTTTATTTATTTCATAAAGGTATACTGAAAAAATAATGAATATTATCTAAATCCTAAAAAGATAATTATTTGTGAAGAAATAAAATTTTAAGGGATTTTCACCCATTAAGAAATAAAAAAGGGATGCGTTTTGTATTGAGCAGTGAGCTTTTTAAATATTAAAAAAGTTAATACTTTTGATTTGTTAATTAACTAGTGCACTTGTTAACAAAAATCCAAAATTTAAAAGTGAATAGTTATTTCGAATGGTTGGTAGCTAATTAAGGTAAAAAATTTTTACTAACAATATAAAATTTTAAGTTTATTTCATACAATACATTAAAATTATTAGAACATTTCATTTATCAATTCTTAAGAACTCAAAATAATAGTTAGCAAAACCCAAAAAAATAATGGTGAAGCCTATATTTTTTATGTGAATAGTGAATCTTTTTTAAAGAGTATTCTTATATGATCTTCTTAATAATTAACCTAAAATAATTTCTAATTCAAAATCTTACTTATGATGATATGAGTTATAATTTATGCAATATGTAAATATTATTTAATATATATGGATGAGCTTTTGATGAAAGAAAAATTAGACAAATTACTTGAAAGGAATTAGTATTTCACTATTTTGCTCTTGATCTTTAACAATCACTCTAAAGGTGTGTTTGGTTGAATGATAGGAAAAAAAAAAACTCAAAGACAACTTTATGTGTAATTTTAGATTGAAATATCCTTTTGGTGCCCGAAAATTATGCAAAGTTTTGTTTTGCTTCCTGATTTTTTTTTTTTTTTTTATCCAATCATCTAAAACTATTTGGTTTTAATCCTACTATTACTCTATCTTAGTTAAATATTGAGTTGGATAATAGAAAATCATGTATGCCATCCACTCTTGTACATAACAACCATAATTTTATATGTTATCCCATAATTATATGAGCCAAAATCCTACTACAAAATAAGTTATTAGGTAGGGTGAGATGAGTGATTGGATTGGGCCAATGACTTATTAATTAGGTGGAGATTTTGGCATATAAGACTATAATATGTTATGTATCATTGGGTATCATGTACGATTAGATGATGTGATATTTTGCCAGTCAGCTCAAAATTTAATATAGATATACTAACAATAGGGACTATAACCAAGCAATTTTAAGAATATTTAGATTAAGAAAATAAAGATATCTAAATCAAAATCTACTTTTTTTTTTTAGAAGCTTAAAAGATATTTAAGCCTGTAATTTTATATTCGGAGCTCCTCTATAAATTTTTTATTCCTTGTGAAAACACGCATAAGATTTCATTAATTGTTTCAACAAAGTATTAAAGAAGAGGGAGAAATCATTTAATATCTTAAAATTTAAGAAGTAGATTTTTTTATCATAAAGTCAAAATAACATTAAAGAGATTAATTGGCTTGTGGCGGAGTTATTTTTCATTTATTAATTTGAATTCAGTATTTGATACTAAATTATAATCTTATGAATTTAATTTTTATGTATTTACTATATAAAATTTTTTTATATTGATATTTAATCATATATTACTGTATCAGAAAAATTATTCAAATGAAATAATTTGATTGGATTGTAATGTAAAAAAATTTTACATCAAAATTATACTCTAATATTATTATATAAACAAATGAATTTAACTGTAATGATTGCTACTAATTTAAAAGTCAAAGTGACTTTCATGTTCCTTTTGGTTATTCGTCACTTTAGTCACGTACACAAAATTAAGCAATCTAAAATCAAGGGATAGTGAAAATCACAAAATCTAATTTGTGAAAATGGTTATATACACAACAAATTTGCCGATTTCTGTTTTTTTTTTTTTTTTTATCTATATTCCAACCAGTTTTGTTAGAAAAAAGTGCCTACGCAAATAAGATTCTTTATATCTTTGGGTTGGTGAAACTGGAATTGTCCCCCGTCGGTAATTTGAACTCATTTTTCTTTTATTTCGCAAGAGTATACTCTTCTCATCTACATGTATTAACTTCATGTAACATATGCATAGTTATTATACTCATCTCATCCACATGTATTACCTTCATGTAACATATACATATATATATATATAAAAGATATCTTGTCGACTCATATTTTATCTGTTATTAAATGATATGTGAATTCTACTTTAATGAGATTCATACCCCATCTAATAATAAATTAAACATGAATCGATAAAATATCTTATATTATTGTGAGTGTAAATAATATATATATTAGGGTATAGGATAAATTTGAGACACGCAACTGAATGTGATTTCGCTGCTATAATTAATGTTCACGCAACTTTTTTCTACTCTTTCATTATGATTCATGATGAGATGTATACCGCTGCCATGCACGGAAGAGGAATTATTGGGAACAAAAAAGGAAAATCCATTTCTCACTGCAAGGCCAAAATGTAATGAATGGGGTGCATGAACGTTGAATTGAGCAGAAGGTGTTGGCTTTAGGTGTGGAAATTTTTGTTTTAAGCATGCCAATGAATAGGTGTTATGTATATAATACTTTTTAATGTAGGCTTTACCAATTATATAGATAAGTATTAATTAAGGAATTTAGTATCTAATAAAATATTATATTTTCATTTGTAAAAATTTTAAGATGATATATTATTGAGTCAAAAATTTTATTGATATATAATATATGGTTGGATATCAACATAATCTTTTTAATCCTGATAATGTATATAAATTAAATTCTATTAAAAAAATATTCCTTTTTTAAATGAAGAAATATTTACACATACGAAGTCGTTATGATACTTTTATAATTTTTTTTTACAGTGTCAATACTTTTGTAAGGATAATACATTGTATTTGCTGTAAATTAATATACTTATTATGTGGTATATCGATACTTCAACGAAAGGTGATATTTGTACGCATGGTGCAAACATAACCTCCAGTGTATTCACATATTCACCGTTTAGGAGTTCAAATTTTTCATTTCGTCTTCTTTCACCATATTTTTAAGCATTTGTCGTAGGAGACGTGCGGAAAGTAATACAAAAAAGAATTTCCGTTAATGAAATTATGTTTGTTGGTGAATGTCTTAAATAACTCATGTCGCGTCTGAATAAAATTTTATAAATATACACCCATTTGAATTTGGTTTAAAGATAAAAATTCAGTGGAAATTTTCATTGATGCATGAGCTTTTATGAATAAACTTATATATGAGATTCATTCATGAAAAGTTTCACCTCATTTTTAACTTTAAACCAAACATATAATTGTAATGTTTATCATCATTCAATTATATATATAATATAACAGTATACAACATAACAATATATATATATATATGAGGGTTTTTATGTAATGAATTTGAAAACTTAATACTTTTAATAATATAACAATATATAATTAAATATTTATATAAAATTTTTTAATATTAATATATCAAAATCAAATTCAATTTTAGACTGAGCTTTATAAATATATCATTTTTCATAATTAGTTGTATACTATTTGTATGGGCTATTATAAGTGTTAGACATAAAATTATTGATATATCTCTACTCTTTTAAACTTTTGATAGAGATGGCTCATGGTATGATACCAAAATTTTCGTGACCAAGTAGACAAGAGTTTGATCTTTATTATTCCCATGATAAATTATTCAGTTTCAAGTAAAAAAAAAATTATAAAAGAACATATTAAATATGAAATTATTTATATGACTTTATTCATAAACTTAAACTTTTGAAATAAATGTTTCACAATAGTAGACTCAACACACTCAATAGAAGAAAAACTTTGAAATAGCTTTTGGTCAAAACCTCTAATCCCGTCCCAAAAATTAATTGAAGAGGATAGCCTGTCCAAATAATATCAAAGACTAACTCGGTCATTCTTCTAGATTGTAGTCATCTCAAAAACTATCTTAAAGGGCTAATAATTGATTTTAAAGGCTATTTAAACTCATATGATCTCTAACTTATTATATGACCTTAATTATGTGGTATTTAAGAGAAACATAAACCTCAATCGAATGCTTTTTGAAGAATAATTTTGCACACGACAATGGGACGATCGATTATCAAGCCGAGAATCTGCACGAAACAAGAAAAGAAGCATAGCATATATACTTGATTAATTAATCACGAGAAAGTTGAAACTAGCCACTAGCTAGGAAGCATGTGTGCAATGCAGAAAATGAAATTAGAGTTGATAAAAGGAAACTCATTTCTTATTAGTCCAACTTGGCTGTTGATGGAAGTTATACACGGTGCGAAAGTTCATTTTGCCCTATATTGTTCAGATGCACGCCAATTGGGAATTAATATTTGAGAATAAGAAGCCGTGTGTCTAATTAGCTAGGATGGTGATGTTGACCCAAGACCTTAAAGAGATCATAGTTCTACGGGTCCTCCTGTAACATGTATTATTCACTTAGTCTATTTTCAATTAATATGAGATTTCATTTCTTGGCACTTGAAACTCTAACATTCTCCCTCTCAAATGGTATTATAGTCAAAGTCATGAGTTTGATTCTTGAAAAGGCACAACATTATTATAGGCCAACATTATTCCTTAGCAAGGCTAAGTGGGTCAGAGTGTAATCGAATTGGAGACTTGATTTTTGGAAAGGCACACACTATAAACGACATCTGCCAAGAGAAAGATTATTGGTTGTGGGTGTAATGAAACCATTTATCTCAAAAGCTCAAGCTATTGGATTATGACAAATTAATAGTTTTACATCTCCTAGAGATAGGGTCTAAATGTATAACCTTTATAAGTTTTGGGCAACCCCTTATCCTTTGAACTAGCTTTTGGGGTTGAGTTAGAACCATTCAATTCTAAGATGATATCAGAGCATATCCTATGTTGTTATTAGGCCACTCTCCATATGTTCAGTCAATCAAATTTCACACTTCAAATCCTTGTCTAGTCTTAAGCATGAAGGGATGTATTAAAGTCTCACATCACCTAGAAATAAAGTCTAGATAGCCTTTATTAGTCTTGGATAACCATTACTCTGAGTTAAATTTTGGGGTTGAGTTAGAACCAACTCAATTATAATATATATGGTATCAGAGCTTATCCTATAGTAATTATTAGGCCACACCCCACATGTTTGGTCAATCAAATTTCACACTCCAAATCTCTGTCTAGTCTTGGCATGAATAGGTGTATTAAAGTCCCTCATCACGTAGAGATAAGGCCTAAATAGTTTTTATAAGTCTTACGCAACCATTATCCTTTGAGCGAGCTAGCTTTTGGGGTTGGTGGGCTCAAATCCTATCTTGGGAAAGCACAAATGGGGTTGGAGTCAAATCTAACCATGATGCCGGATAACAGGATTAAGTAAAAAGAGTTGTATTTTTGGTATAATGATAAGCAAACTATGCAATAGGAACGGCTGGAATAAAATGTACAACCCAGCTGGTTTTCATGAATCAGAGAGAAAAGTACTCTGTGCACTGGAATACATAAGATGTGATATGTCTTGGCCTAGTTAACCGAAAGGAATACATTTGCATTTTTTAATATGGTTCTGTATGCGTCACAAACTGATAATGACATTGCCCCATGGCAAGGACAGTATAAAGCCAACAAATCGATTAACTAGTTGATATGTAACAGCTAGCTACATAGCTACACCTTTTATTAATTGTGATCTATCGGTGCAAAACTAACCAGACAACCAGATCGAGGATTATCATTTAAGAATAATATTTAATATATGCGATTGAAATTTAAATTTAAATTTTTTAGACATATTAATTAAGAGAATTGATCTTTTGTCAAAAGAAAATAATTAACATCCTCACAAAACTTCTTTGTCGTGTCCATATGCTGTGTATGTGGGCGCAAAATCAGAATCACAAATTGCAAAGTTCTATCCTCCTCTCATGGATTTGACTCTGATTCTATTCCAGCCAGCTTTCGTGTAGCATTAAATAAGTAGCTTAACAACGATTCTCTTTTAAACTTCATAAGTTTCTTTTTCGCATTAGGAAGTGGATTAATGGATCCGTCATCTTGACTGGTGGAAAGTGTTTCCTTATTTGGGTAGAGATTAAAAAATGGACAAAGATAAACGTGAGATAGTTAATATTATTATGAAATTGATTATGCTCCTAAGATATTAACAAAAAAATAAATGCTACATCTCTTCGCTTTCTAAGGTACTTTTTAATCTAAACTTCGTATTCTTCATAAATCGCTAATTGTAACAGAACAGTATCATTAACTAACAGAGAAGGCACTATCACCATCATTCATCAAGATATCACACGCAATTATGAAATTAGAATCCGAAGACGAATATGTATGATGGCCGTCTTAGCATTTTGGTCATAGTACGCAGGTTAATTATGATCATATAGTTGCATTTTGGTATAAGGTGCTTAGTTAAACCTAACACGTTTGTTTAACTAAATTATTATGCAGGAAATCTATCTCCCCAGCTCTACCTTCCTTTTCCTTACATGATTCCTAACTTGCTATATAAAATCCTTTATATCAATCTATTTCTATGACATATAATAGCAGAATAATGGCTTTGAATTTTTTTTTTGATCATTTTATATTGACAAATAGATAAAATTATTGTATAATTTGGTCATTGATAACTCTAGATAATTAACTGATATTTAGCATAATGAGAATTAACTGTATATTGTAATTTTAAATAAGTTTCTGATTCATTAATTAAGAAAATAACATCACATGATTCTATATTAACTTAAAATTCATGTATCAGTATGATTTCCCGTATGAAATAACATATTTAGCATAACGAGATGATAAACTAGCATAAACAACATAAAGATTAAAAAACTATAATTAACTAATGAAAAAAATTATTGATAATTTAATAATTAATAACTCTATATAATTAATTGATATTTCATAGATATTTAGCATGATGAGAATCAATTATATTCAAATTTTAAATCAGTTTCTAATTTATCATTTAAGAAAATAATATCACATATTCTAGACACATATATTCCAAAAATAAAAATAAAAGCATAAATAACATAAAGATTCAAAAAAATTGACAAATGAACAAAATTATAGGTAATTTGGTAATTAATAACTCTATATAGTTAATTGATATTGTAGTATTGACTTTGAAAATGGCTTTTAAAAAATAATAGTGTTCTCTTCTTCTTAATTCAAGATCACTCTTTTTCAATTTTTAATGATGGTGTCAAAGATAGATTTAGTCTGTGATGAATTCCAGCAAAGTGGAATTTTAATTTGTAGGTGGTTGGTGTGTGATTGGCCAGAGATAAAGT
The DNA here is from genome assembly GCA_031216105.1 of Dalbergia cultrata. Classification (NCBI taxonomy): domain Eukaryota; kingdom Viridiplantae; phylum Streptophyta; class Magnoliopsida; order Fabales; family Fabaceae; genus Dalbergia; species Dalbergia cultrata. The sequence continues at coordinate 50,778,212 of CM062347.1, read as the reverse complement.
TACTCTCCCAAATGTATTCAAATAAATCATATAGATATTTTCATGTACTTGGGACACAAACTTAACTTTTTTCCAAATATATTTCTTTAAAAATTTTGTATTTCATTTTATCCTTTTCATATTTCAATTTTTTTTATCAAATTATAATATAATCTTTTTTATTTTTTTCATCAATCACTATGTTATACATAACTACAAAACATTGTTTCGTCTTCGCCTCTTATATCGTCTCCGTCTCTACTGTCTCATTGCCACCGTCTTTTCATTTTATTCTAAAACTGGTACCAAACGCAGCCTATTAGTCCCACATGTAATTTATTTTTTTTAAAAAAAATTTCTCTTAACAATGTGTTTACATCTTTTCATTAATAAAATGAGACAAAATAACTAGAAGTGAATTAGAAAGATAACGAGATAAATAAAACATAATTAATTGCTTTCTATAAAAATTAGTATTTGATAAGTCTAGGAGAAAGAATAAATTCCCTCTCAAGTTCTGTTTCCTCGCTATTTTATAAAAACTCAGACAACAGAATTATTTTTCTTGTCTTTTTTCATTTCTTTTGTTGTTTGTCATTCGAATAAAGTATAAGGATGTTCACAATGACTTATTTTATGCTATTATTTATGTATTAGTCTAGTTATTGTATTAAAAATAGCTACGATAATTACAGCTTATATAGATATTATACATTTGTAAGTTTACATGGAAGAGATATTTGTTGATAATTTTATATATTAAACTCATAAATAAAATATATATTCACTTTTACTTTTACTCTCTAGCCAAACACATATACTCTTAATAACATAAAGAAATTCCATCACTTATTTAATGAATACTCGAAGGTTTCTTCCAGGAGGAATAATATGTCAGTCTCCGGTCTATATACCAAAACATAAACTGGATTACATATCTAGTTGATAGTTACAAGAGAATAGCCAAAACAAAAAAAAGGGGCTTGTTTAACTAACTATAAAACTTACAAATATTAACGTTTTCCTTTGTTCAATTACCATTAGCTCAATAATATTAAAACAAAGAAATAGATATTATGATGTTTTTAATATTCTTCAATTAAGGAAAATTTAATGTTAAATACTACTAAGAATAAGGATTTGATTTTAATATATTGAAAATTTAAAAGACTCTTATATAACAATATATTGTTATATGTGAGATTTATAAAGTAATTGATATAAAAATTGACTATTTTTATTGATATGACAACATATAATTAGATAGGAATATAAACTTTTTTTCATTATATTAGTACACCAAAATTAATCTCTTAAGTTTAAAGCAGATAATAAGTTAAATTGTTATGAAATATTGTATGAACTTTATTTAGAGTGAAGGACTATTAAAACTTACGTAATAGGTAAAGCAGTGGTTATTTATTTTCAAGGAAGAGTAAATGTCTATTTTAGTCATAACATTTAGAAGACATCAATTTGATTTTTTTTTTTCACCAACTTGGTTTCAAGACATTGTATTTTGATATCAATTTCATTTTTCTATTAAAACAATTAGTAATTTTCATTACAATGCGACAATTTCAAGCTATTGATGTAATTGTCTCTCTTCATCAATCAAAAAGACAATTAAATAAGCTAACATAACAATGCATTAACATGCAATCAAGATGAAATGTAGCAAAAATTGCAAATAATTTTGATAAAGGTTGAAATTGATTCCAAAATTTCAATTGTTAGAACTAAATTGATGTCAATTTTTCAAAGAAAAAACTAAATCAATGTCAACTTTAAAATGTTATGGCTGAAAAAGACATTTACTCTTTAAATAATATTTAATATTTATAAGTTCATACTTTAGATACATGAAATAAGGAAAAAAGAATCATGAATGGTTGGTGATTTTGACGGTCGTTTGTTTTGTTGGAAAAAAGAGCCCAAAAATTAGGAAATCAAAATCAGTAAGGTGAAAAAATCACAATAAGAGTGACACCACACATTAACTAAAATCCTTAACACAATAAGTCTATAAATCATTTCATCTTATATACTCTTCCCTTAATTACTTTTAAATCAATGTGAGACTTTACCCCACATTTAAAATTCCAATGTTCATACTCCTCAAGTACGAGGTCCAACAAGGAGCGCTCTCCATCTCATTCAAAGCCTTTCTTAGTATTCAATGGTGTTAACGAGAGTCACATACTCTTTGATATCACTTGTTGACTGGGAAATAGAACCTAATTAACGAGGAGATCTAAATTAATAATCCTAAGCAAGAAACTATATAGTGGTATGATGGATACTGCATCTTAATTATAAATCATAACCTTAGACAATGAATCTATAGGTAATTTTATTTTATATATTTTTCACTTAATTCACATAGCTATAATTTTTTTCATTATTGTTAAACATAGCTATAAATATGCTATGTGTGTTATTAGTCTACGAGAACCATTGTTTGAAAAAGTCTCACATATATAACAATATAATATTGAGTAATTTACCCTTATTGTCTTTGATATTTAGTGTAATTACACTCAATACCCCTCTATTTTACAAAACTGTCATTGACCTCTGCTGATATTAACTAAAATTATAGTGACCTCCCCTGCAGATACTAATTAGTTAATTTAAGTAACAAAAAACCAGAGATATATACATAATTATTAATAACATAATTATAATATTTTGACAATATTTAACATACTCTTTTTATTATAAATTATAATTGTAAGTTTCATTTTCATGTGAAAAAATATATTTTATTCAATTAATACGTTAAATATTGTTAACATATTATAATTTTATCATTAGTAATTATGTATGTATGGGTGTGTATATATATTATCTTTTTTATCACTTAAGTTAATAAACTAGGATTTATAGAGAATGTCAATAATAATTTTACAAAATAAAGAAATGCTGAGTATAATTACACCGGACCTCATAAATTTTTCTTCGTCTAAAGAATTATATTATTACATAGAAATATCTATTATTTTTTTGATATTATTGAGCTTATGTATTTAAACGAAGGAAAAGATTAAAATGTCCAAGTTTTGTAATCAGTAGAACAAATATACTTTCATTTTAATTTTCACTGGTCACATTAATCGAGTCCATGTTATGGTATATGAACTCCAGTTCGTCATATCATTATTCTTCTCACAGGGCCACACAGCTGTGTAAGTAAACAAGGTGATGAAACTCAATGCATTTTACGCTGTACTAAACCAATGGAATGTATGTCAAATTAAATTAGTAGCTGGGCTTCATTATGGGCAGGTTGAGCCCATAGACCATTTCTCCCGTACTAGTTGCCCCGTTCTCTTAATAATTAACGGGCTATGGTTCTTAGCTCATCAAGATTATCTACTTCCTTTATGACTGATGGACTGGCTCGTGATTTCCCTTCAGAGTTCAGACCCAACCCATCCCCCCCAAAAATAGTAATAATAATAATCCTCACAAGTCACAGCGACCAAGATGAAAAATTAGTTACACCATTTATAATAAACAATAATTTTTTAAAATAGTAAAATATAACTTGCCATGTTTTAATTTTTCTTCTAATTGCTTTGAATAATGTCTTCTTTTTCTTTCTAACTGTGAAACTCAAAATAGGAAGGAAAAAAAAAACTATTTTGATAAAATTGAGTCAAGTGTTTCGATTCATTCGTGTGTATATCTGAATCTTCATTCTAAAAGAGATTTTTCTTACAGTTGAAGAAATTAATAATCTCTCCTAAGTTAGTTGAGTAAACAACTTGAGCCGTCTTTACTACATAATATAAGCAATGTATATCCGAGGCTTCAATATAATTAGGAAAAATTTCTTGGATTCTCTTGGAGGATTCTTTCTCCAAGAAGTGGATCTGTACAAATAGATTTTGGAGATGTGAAAATTATGGGCCCATCGAAATATACAGATAACATATGGAAGAATACTTTTTCCCCACCTCTACAAGGAGGCAAGAATAATGATGCTCCTTCCATGTCCGTGCAATCGATCGGTTTCAACTATTGTTTCTAATTTACTATGCCATCATCTTTCTCTTATGCATTTGCAATTAGAATGATGCATTGGCGCCATTCTATACAAATTGAGTTGAATAGTCGATAGACATGAATTTATAACGATATCTAAATCATTTTTCACGACATAGAACTTAACCACAAATACAATCCTAAATGAAGTACATCAAAGCCAGCATGGTGCATGGTGTTTAATTCCACTCCAATTAGACCCTACCCTAGCTACTTGACTTCTTCCTTTGTAATTAACTACAATAAATTATTGAATCTTTTTTCTTTCGTTTATCTTCTTTTTTTTTTTTCTAAATGGAAGAATCTTTTTCTCTCTTAACTCTTGGTAATTCTTTGGCTCTATCTCATGGGGAATGGAGTTATATTATTTAAGTAATTTTTATGTGGACATCTGTGTTGAATTATCTCCAAATTTGAGATCGTGAATTACGATAATAGATAGGCGGTGTTCTTGTCGTTTGACTGCGCATTTCTAAATCGCACGTACGTAACTGAAATGCGAATTCAATTAACAAAAGGAAAATGTTGAATGTCATGAGAATCCTTTAGCTAAATGTGTGTTGGGAATGATATGGATTAACTAAACGAGAGAGAAATTAATTCCTATAATAGATTCCGCAAAAAAGATTGGGAGTGGTTGTTGTAGACTCCATAAAAATTAAATGTCAAGAGAGATTTCAACATCAGCAAGTTGGATCAATTAATTAACGAAAAGCGAATGATAAAATGATCTAATTACTCAATGGGTTGAATACTTGAATATGCAATATAAGTCATAAATGGTTCAGAAAGCACATGCACATAGCATGATACCCTCAACGTTTGATTCATTTCAAATGAAGCAGATGAAAATAATAAAGAAAGAAGCGATCCTCGTGAGCATTAGCAGAGTCCTTGCTGTTAATTGGATCCAAGGTCATGTGCCCCGAGATGCACGCTGAGCAATCTCATCTGCATGTGCTTTCTTTCTATATCTAATTCAGTCTCTCTCAGCTCTCAGCTAAGCTCCAAGAGGTTCTAAAAGAAGCAGTTCTTAATTGTTTACTTGTGTTTATGTAAAGTATTTGTACATTAAAATATATGAAAATAATTTTCTAATTCTTTTGGGGAAAAGACTTAAGTTTTCAATTGAGTATCTTCCAAATTTATAAATTCCTCGTCAATACCTTATTCTTAATAATTAATAGTTAATATGATATTCTCTGCTGACAGGACCTTATTCCCTTGCAATATTTAAGGTTCCTTCTTTATGTGTTGTTGACTTCTAAAATACATGAACAGCTTATGATTATTTTGTATAGACAATTAGGAGTGATGGACATTAGAAGTGCAGTTTCACTCCCTTTATTTTTATTTTTTTTAATTTGATATAAAATTAAGATTAGTCCTACTAAATGGTAACAATAATACCAATTCTCACAAATAGGTAGTCATAAAACGAATGAAAAATGGCAAAACAATTACATTGCATTGTGTTTTGCTGTATCTTAATTACCTCTAGTGACATTTCACTTGGAGACTGATACATCTAGTCAAGTAATTGGGAAAAAGGATTTCGTGAGCTCAAGTGCGGCTTGAGACTAGGGGTGTGAGTGATCTCTTTCTCTCCATCCTCATTTCCCTCTCTAACCCCTTCTCTCTTCTGCTACCAATATTGTATTAAGTGACGAATTTTTTTAACTCTGTTTCTAGTGTACCAAATTGATACCAACTTGTATGTCACTTTCATTTGATCAATCATAATTGCAGCATCCTTGTTATTTTGTACTTCATTTGTTGGTTTCCCTGTATTTATGCGCATAAAATTCCAATTGGAGGTTTGTCACATTTTGTAATAGAAAATAAAAACTTCTTCCCAAGAAACTGCAATCGAATTAATGCCATTTGCGCCATTGCATGAGGAAGTTAGAAATTGTTGAATTATTTATCTAATATTCCTAAATAAACATGTAAATAAATAACTAATCAGCAATTATATAAGATATATGTTTAGCATGAATCTTTTGTGGATATACTGGATATGCTAAAACATCACACAATTATGACCTATATCCCTTAATTTGGCATGCGATGTTTTTCGGTTTTCTACTTTTTAATTTGTTTCATATTTGAGGAGCCTCTGTATACGACTTTTCTTTATTTAGGATATTTTTGGTTAGTAGATAAAACTGAGGTGTAAATTTTTATGGATTCTATATGTAAAATTAGACATCAAACTTTTTCATAGAAATTTTATCCTCATCAAGCAAATATGCTCTTAGGGCGTATTTGGTTATAGGATACAAATAAGGATAAAATTTCGATAAATGAGTTTCATGTATAATTATATTTATGAAGTTCGTCAATGGAAAATTCACCCCATTTATACCCTCAAGCCAAACACATTTTTAAGGTACATTTGGTTAGGGGTTAAAAATATGATCAAAATTTTCATGTACAAACTCTATGAAATTATACTTAAATCAATGAAAAGCATGTCATTAGAGTAGAAAGATGTTGCGTTACTGTTTCGAAACTATTTGGCTCTAGTTGCTAGATTAATACTACTTTATTTATTGTATCAATAGTTATTATTGCATCTTTGGAACGGTGGGTTCAGATTCACGTCAGTTTACCCTTTTTCCTAGCTCTTGTAGGTATTTCTATATATATTATATGCTCATTGATATTTTTTTAAAAATTTTCTTATTCTTTATCTAAGTTTTTCAGCTTAATCTCTTGACGACTCACAGTCAAAACACTTATCCAGTGATCCGAATTTTTGACCAAATTAAGTTCCAATATATCTGCGTTATAAAAGTGTGGCTTAGATTACACTTTTATTTCGGTCTAGGAAGGGCCTATAGGAAAAGCCCGCAAGGGACTTTACCGGAGGTGACAAAGGAAGGGGATGAGAACGTACAACGAATAGAATGAGTTTACCGTAGTTTTAACTCGCGTTCTGCCTGTACAGGTTATATATGCTGTTATACACTTCTGCTAACAGCAGAATCTGTCTCAAAGGAACATGTGCAATGACGATTGCATACGAGATGCTACTCGGTGCATTGTATACTTGCTCGGAGCAAGATATCGATGGAGAGCTATTGCATTGACCAGTCAAACTAAGAAGCACTCGGTCACGTTTCCCTAACGTCCCTATTCCCCACTTCCTCCTCTAGGTGTATTTCTTTATTTCTTGAAAGCATTCTTATTATCATCGCTATTAATGTTTTCCTAATTGTTCTGCATGCATAATGGCTATAGATTAGGGAGATTATTGAAAGGGAAATCTTAAATTTATGTACGCAAATCATCTCCTAGATTAAATTTTGGTACTTAACCACATGTCTTGCTTTCGAGCTCTCGGTGTATAGACTTGCCAAAACTTAGGGGGGAAAAATTTACTGAGCCATCCAAATAGAGCATAATTAACTGGTACTAGATGGAGAATGGATAGAAGTCTTCTGTACTCGAATTGTATTCCCCTTTCTATTTCTCCAATCATTTATTACGACGTATAAAGATAAAAATTAAAACAGATTTAAAAATTAATAATTTACCAAATATACAATACACATTTTTTCACGCGCTAATAAATAATATGGGGACATAAGATTTTTATCTGTTGGGGGAGGGAGATACCATTTGGGGACAGGGAGGAAGATACCAATTTTCACATGTCCCATTTTCATGAGTTAATAAATTATCCCATTTTCATGAGATAATTTATTCACATGTGTAGAATACATATTGTATATTTGATAATTTATAAATTTTTAAATCTGTTTTCATTTTTATTTCTCCATGAGTTAATAAATGATTGGGAAACAAGAAAATGGATACCATTTGAAAATAGAGATTTTTATCCCTTTCACCTTATAGCTGAAAAATTAATTATCCTCAGTACAGTTAGACGTGTAAGCAAAATTTTTATTTTCATCACACACCTTATTTTCATTAATACAATATACACATAGCGAAATTCGATTGATATATATATATATATATATATATATATATATATATATATATATATGAAAATAAGAATTTCTTCAAATCATTTATTTCAACTGATAATTTTCACAAACAAATTTTTGCTAGTATTTTAGGAAAAACTCTTTTTAAGATTTGGTTGGAGCTCATCACTATCAAATATTGGGGTATGCAATACCCTTGAACTTAATTATCTAGTTAATTAAAGGTTTAACTACACTATAAGTCCATATAATTTCACTCAATTTTTAATTAAATTCCTATAATTTAAAAGTTTCTAATTAGGTCCTTATATTGTATAAAATTTTTTAATCAAGTCCTTGAGTAACAACAGTTAAAAAAAAAGTGAAATATTCCTAATATATTCTATCTTTATTTATTCCACCTCCTTCTACCTCATCCATCTTCCCTTCCCACCACTGACCACTTAAACCACTAGAGGCGGAAAACCCCCTCCCTTGCATCCATCATTATCATCAATAACTAATTTTCCACCCATATCCATCAAACACAACACCAAATCACAACAAAGCCCCAAAACAAATATCACAGCACCAATATCATCAATAACCCATCATCATAAACCCATTTCGATCCCAATCACCCTCATCGCTAGGCCATCTCAACCCTAAACTAGAATCAAGCAAAAATTCAAACCTTCCAACAATAAAAATCAAATCAATTTACATCGTAAAAAAAAAAAAAACATTCTCAACCACCATCCTTAGTAAACCATTTTCAACACCGAACATCTTCCAACATCTCAAATACAACCAAAAAACCATAAACCAAACAAACAAAGCTACAGTCAAATCAAACCCAAACATTTCAAACCTAAAACCAAAAATAAAGAAAAATGAAGTAAAATCAAAAGGGAAGGAAGGAGCCATCATTTGCTAAGTAATCGCCGCTACGGAGAGCCTGTCAGTACTGCTACGATCGCCGCCACTGTAGTCACTGCTCGCGCCTCCTTGTAGTCATGCCGTTGCGCTAGCTCCGCTGTGTGGACTTGTGCCTAGAATCATCGCAGTCACTACCAAACACCGCAAGCCCCGCTGTAACTTCCTTCATCACTATCACGCCTTAAGGCCATCGCAAATGACTACTGTCGTGTCATGAAGCCGCTGCGCAGTATGGTTATGATAATAATATGGTGGGAGAAGATGCTCATTGTGCTTGAAAAGCGTGTTTGATTCACCTGAACCGACTGGGGACTTGAGGGAGCGGACGATGGAGAGGAAGGACAGAGGGATGAAGAGGGTAAGCACAAGGACCTTAGGAAGGAGGAGGAGGAAAAGGAAGGTGTGCTATCCAAATAGGGCATAATTAACTATTACTAGTTGAAGAATGGATAGAAATCTTCTGTCCTCGAATGGTATCCCATTTTCTATCTCTTCAATCATTTATTATCACATATAAAGATAAAAATAAAAATAGATTTAAAATTAATAATTTATCAGATATACAATACACATTTTTTCACGCATTAATAAATAATTCGAGGATATAAGATTTCTATCTGTTAAGGGAGGGAGATACCATTTGAGGACAAAAAGGAAGATACCATTTTTCATGTGTCCCATTTTCATGATTTAATAAATTATCCCATTTTCATGAGATAATTTATTCACATGTGTAAAATACATATTATATATTTGATAATTTATAAATTTTTAAATCTGTTTTGATTTTTATTTCTCCATGAGTTAATAAATGATTGGGAAACAGGAAAATGGATACCATTTGAAAATAGAGATTTTTATCCCTTTCACCTTGTAGCTGAAAAATTAATTATCCTTAGTACAGTTAGACGTGTAAGTAGAATTTTTATTTTCACACACCTTATCTTCATTAATACAAATACACATAGCGAAATTCGATTGATATATATATGTATGTATGTATGTATGAAAAAAAGAAATTCTTCAAATAATTCATTATGTGTGAAAAAAAGAAATTCTTCAAATAATTCATTTTGACACTCAATTCTAATCAACATTATCTTTTAACAATTTATTTTATCTTGACTGATAATTTTCACAAACAAATTTTTGCTAGTGTTTTAGAAAAAACTCTTTTTTTGGTGGATAGGAAAAACTTTTTTTAAGATTTGGTTGGAGCTCATCACTATCAAATATTGGGGTATGCAATAACTTTGAGCTTAATTATCTAGTTAATTAAAGGTTTAACTACAGTACAGGTTCCTATAATTTCACTTAATTTTTAATTAGATCCCTATAATTTAAAAGTTTCTAATTAGGTTTCTATATTGTATAAAATTTTTCAATCAAGTCCGTGGGAGTAACAACAGTTACCAAAAATACCAAATATATATATATATATATATATATATATATATATATATATATATAGCATATTCCATTTTTATTTATTCCACCTCCTTCTATCTCATCCATCATCCCTTTCCACCACCCACCACCTAAACCACCAGAGGCGGAAAGCCCCCTCCCTTGCATCCATCATTATTATCAATAACTAATTTTCCACCCACATCCATCAAACACAACACCAAATCACAAACAAAGCCCCAAAACAAATATCACATCCCTAATATCATCAATAACCCATCATCATAAACTCATTTCGATCCCAATGATCCTCATCACTAGGCCATCTCAACCCTAAACCAGAATCAAGCACAAATCCAACCCTTCCAACAATAAAAATCAAATCAATTTACATTGTAAACGAAAAAAAAAAAATACTCAACCGTCATCCTTAGTAAGCCATTTTCAACATCAAACATCTTCCAACATCTCAAATACAACCAAAAAACCATAAACCAAACAAATAAGGCTATAGTCAAATCAAACCCAAACATTTCAAACCTAAAGCCAAAAATAAAGAAAAAAGAAGTAAAATCAAAAGGGAAGGAAGGAGCCATCCTTTGTTGAGTAATCACCGCTACGGAGAGCCTGTCAATATTGCCACGATCGCCGCCACTCCGACACTGCTCGTGCCTCCCTCGTTGTCATGCCGCTGTGCTAGCTCTGTTGTGTGGACCTGTGGCTAGAATCACCGCAGTCAACGCTACAAGCCTTGTTGCGGCTTCCTTCATCATTGTCACGCCTTGAGGCCATCGCAGACCACTACTATCGTGTCATGACGCAGTATGGTGTTGATAAGAATATGGTGGGAGAAGATGCTCGTCGCGCTTGAGAAGCTTGTTTGATTCACCTGAACCGGCTAAGGACTTGAGGGAGCAGACGATGGAGAGGAAGGACAGAGGGGTGAAGAGGGTAAGGACAAGGGAGTTAGGAAGGAGGAGAAGGGAGGGGAATGTGTTGGATAAATATTTTAATGGTTATTAATATTTTAACCTGTAATTTTTGTATAGACTATATTAAAAGAGTGTATTGATAGATATCCTATTTTTAGTCACAAATTTTTATTCTAAATATATTGAACGATTTAGATCAATGACTTTATGGTACATCTGACTTTATTAGATACACTACAACATTGTTGGATATGTTTTTATAACGGTAGTTAACGCATGCCCAATTAATTTTTTTTTAAAAAAATACAGATCTAATTAGAAACTTTTAAATTTAGAAACATAATTAAAAATTTAGTGAAATTATAGGGACTCATAGTATAATTAAACCTTAATTAAAATATATAGCTGTAAGGTATAGTAAAAATTTTGTAGTCTAGCATTGTTGGAAATATTTAGATAACACGGTATTGCGTGCAGAGATTGACAGAGTGCAGTGACTCACAGACCCATAGAGAACAAGAAGCTCGATTCTCTTTTTCTTTCGAGTTCACAACTTCACATCACATAAAATACAGAGAAGCGTAGTGCGCAGTGAAAGCTGAAACCCCAATCTGGCATATCTCTGGAACGCTGATCCTTCTCTCTCCCTCTCTCTACAGACAAAGACCGTATTTAAATACAAACCATTCCTCTTTTCTTTCTCCCATGCATCACTCCCCAACTTATACTAGCTGGCTAGTTGCTACTGATCCTGTGCACTCTTCTCATTTTATACATATCTTTCTCTACACACACACATATATATATAGTTCATAGACCTTGCTAGAACACCACAACCTATATTTTTTTTTTCTTTCCATTTTTTCGTGATCGTTGCCCAATTCTCTACACTAATTAAATTGCAGCTAAGCAGTAGTGATAGTATTGGTATATATAATTTCCTTTTGTCTGATAATTAATTAGAGTATTTTATTTCAATTGAGATAATTATGTCTAGCAGAAGGTCAAGGTCAAGGTCAAGGCAATCAAGTGGTTCAAGCAATATCACCGATGATCAGATCAATGACCTTGTCTCCAAGTTACATCAGCTTCTTCCTGAGATTCGCCATAGGCGCTCTGATAAGGTTCGTTTCTAGATTCTACCCTTCCCTCTCAATGGTTCCGAGGTTAATTGCTACCTTATTAACTTGAGTTCTATGAGAGTACGTCTTCTCTCTGGGTTTGATTATGACACTTCTAATTAAGTACATGAACAAGATGTGCAATTTTTTAAGGTCCATTGGCCTAGGACCTATCTGCCTGTCCTATAGTAAGAAAGAAACAAAATCTTTCAGTTACATTAATTCACATTCATTTCACAAAAAATGTAGCAACAATGGGGGAAAAAAAAATCTTAAATGTCAAATTATAGAGTAAGACTTTTTTTTATATATATTTTGAGAGTATTTAAGAATTTCTTACTTTCTTAGATAAGCCTAATATATTATATTTTGACATATGCATAAATAAAGTTAGTAAAACCAGAATATCGCAAGTGTATTTCAAACATAGTTAGTACTTAATTCTAATTTTATTGTGAATTTTATTAAACATGTATATTAGATTTTGTATTTATACAGCAATCTCTCTGTTAATAACTGGGCTTTATGTATGACAGCTGGTTTTTCATTCTCCTTAACCTGCAACTTGCAGGTGCTGTTTTTGCAATTTTGATAAAGGCAAGTGATAAATTTTAACGCTTCAATAATGAAAACGAAAATGATGAATCTTTCTTTCTTGGAAATATAAAAATTATTAAATTGTTAATAAGTTAACGGAATAATTAATTTTTATGCGGTGTTAATACGAAATAACTTTACACTTTCAATTGATAAAAATTCAAAAATTTGTCATGTGTACGGATATTATTTTATCATTATATTTAAACCTCCTTCTCAATACCTTTTTTTTTTTTGCCTGCAAACCTGCCGACCATTTCTAAGAGATAAATTACTGTATCTATCTTCAATTAATTTCAAAACAAAGAAAAAAAATAAAAATATTTTTAATTCAGATCTATATATTTTTCTTACGCTTACATACCAAAGAAATACTTGCAGATCGATATTTTCTTCGCGGTAATAAATTATACCGAATGCTTCATACGTAGGGATTAAGTTTCAGGTATCTTAATTGAAGTGAATCTGAATGCGTCGGTTGTTGTCAGGTGTCATCTGCGAAGGTGTTGCAAGAGACATGCAACTATATCAGAAGCTTAAACAGGGAGGTGGGCGATCTAAGCGAGCGCCTGTCTGAGCTGTTAGCAACAGCTGACACGGCCCAAGCAGCAATGATTAGAACTTTACTTCTTCAGTAGCTAGATCCATCCATCATGTTTAATTTATCATACAATTAATTCATAGTTAATTAATTAATAGCACTTCAATTCTGATGAGCTAATCCAGCAGTCTTCCGCTTACTTTCTTTCTCGTTAATTCACTTTTGTGTACTAGTTTTTGTTATTTCCTTCCCCCGCCCGGTGATTTTGTTGTGTACTAGGTTTTGTCATATCTAGATGTGCATGATTATAATTAAGCCTAGAATATCTGTCAAAGCTAAATTTCTCCAGATGTATTAAATAAGACAAATTCAGGGCTCGCTTTCTTCTTCGTCTTCTTCTTTTTGTGTCTCTCGAAAACTGTAACGAAGGCCACCAAAAACTCTCTAACTAATTAAAATGAGAAAAATAATCACCTTAGCTACAAAGTGATTTGGATTTTAAAGTGTGAAAGTGAGAAAATACTCATCAACTTTTATTGCTAAAATTCTGGTGAGAACGATAGGACATTATTTACAAACCTTACGTATACATAAAGTCATGTTTACCTGATAACTTACTGAGCACTTTTTTATAACCTTTTTTTTGACGAATTCTGGCAATAATTCTGATTCTGATAAATATTCTGACTTTGTCATTACTCATAAATGATTTGTGGCTGTTTTAATTGTTGAGCGAGGCAAGGAAGGCAAGATTTTCTTGTCTTTTTACCTGTTTTTTTTCTGTTTGGGCTCTCTATCCCATTGTCCGGAACCCATCAAAAAAGGGAGGCTCGACCCAATAATAGGCCCAATGTAGAAAATTAGAGGCACGTCAATCAATACAACTCAGGAAACCCACGTCTCGTGGCCCAATTAAAACAAACCACAGCCAAAAACGAAAAAAATAATAGCACTTCGCTTGATTACGTGTTGTCGTACACTCCACACCCAATCGCATAATTTAATCGACCCAAAAAAACACAAAAAGAAAAATGAACCCAAAAAAAAAAAAAAATCGCAGAATTTATTTCATTCAGTGTAAGGGATATTCTAACATACACAATTTATGCCCGTGCACGAATAGAACATTTTAAGAACTGCTATTGTTATCGTTGTCAACAAAATTTGCCAGAATAGTTCTCTGAACCTCTACATAGTAGTATTTTTGCGTAATCTAAACTTCTAAATACATCCGACAAATTTTTTTTTTTTTCCAAATTCACACACGCGCGCGCACACATATATATATATATATATATAATGGCTAATATTAAGGTATACGTCCGATTTTTTTTAAAAAATAAAAGTATTAACAATATATTTAAATGGTACATGATTAAATAACAAACACTCATTAGTAATTGGTGTTAGTACCTTTAAAATTATAATTGATACCATATATATATATATATATGCATGAAAAGGGTGGTTTATTACGAGAGTAAAAGGAGTAAATTTAGACCGTATATCCATATATGGATGGTAAATATTGAAAGTTGGTTTATGGTAATTAATGCTCATATGTTAATTAAAAAAAACACATAACTTTATGTCTTAATCTTGAATATTTATTTAAGATCTAACAATCAAGATTCACTCATCTCATTCTTACAATAAATCATTTTTTCTCATATGTTATGTTCCATATATATATATATATATATATATATATATAATTTCTTATAAAATATATTTAAAAAATAATAAATTAATAAACACAAAGACATTTTCTTACCTAACATTATACTCAATTTGTATTCATATTAACATATATATATAATTATAAAATAATCAAACTGTTCGTACATATTATTATATTTATTTTAGTTTAGTTTGTGGCAAATCGAGCGCATAAGTATAAGATGTCAAATCTCAATCAACTTATAAAAATTGCTGCACCATGCATGCTACATGCATGTCAAATAACGTCTGAAAATTGAAGCATATAGTATCACAACTGTCTAATTATCACTATATGTAATTAATGAATGGATTTTACGTCCATATAATGGGTTTATTTGTGATTATTTTGACAAATAATCATTTTTTTCATCTAAAAAAAATTATTTTTCATATATTTGAATAATTTTTAAAAAATAATCAAAATTTTAAAAACATTAATTTTTAAGTTTTCAATTATGTATAAAATTCAGCTTTTATAATCACTTTTTAAAAATCTAAAACAAACACACTTAATGTGTTAAGAAAAATGTTCTCCGATATATACATGCCCACCTTAAAAACAAAAATGCAACAGAACACCACAATCGGATTCTAACTTCTACGTTTTCGTGTCCTTCTCTGGAAACACGACGGGAGAAGGACAACATGCACTAGAATCACCAAAGATGAATTGCATTTGGAGATTATTTACGTCAAGGAGGAAACGTTGCATGCAGGAAATCAAGCTGGATAATTGGGTCTTGTTTCTTTGAGGGTTGGTTCCTCTTATGGGAAATTGCTTTGGAGCTCGTTCCAAGGTTGATAAGAACACCTTGGCATCCCAACCCACTCCTGGTGATACGTTACTCTTTTTCCGTTCTGTTGTGTTATTTTGTGTTTTTCTTCCCATTATTAAAGTTGCAATATATATGTTATATGCTTCTGACAATGCGGAAATTGGGAGGTTGTTTGTTTTTTTTTTATTATTATTATCTTCATATATATATATATATATATATATGTGTGTGTGTGTGTGTGTGTGTGTGTGTGTGTGTGTGTTTTTCTTCCCAGAAGCAGAGAGTTGTATGTTCTGATTTTTGTCATATAATTGTCTTGATGTTACTTACGAGTGTGGATTCTTTCCTACAGGTTTTTGATGGAATAAATGGGTGTGGTTATACATTTGCTTTGCTGTTAGCTAATTGTTCATTTTCTCTGGGACTTAATTATTATGTATGAATGTATTTAAAGTGAAAACAAACTTGCTTTTGGCCGATATGGAAAACAAGTGTGCCTTCTTTTACAGAAACACAAACTCCCCCAAAAGAAAAATATATACGAGAGATTATTGCATGAATAGAATTTTAACAAATCAAATTCATGAAAATGAGTCACATCAAGATAAAATTACTTGATTATAGGTCATATCACTTTTAGTATGAATGAACTTAAATATGAGGTGTTAAACCTATGGCTATACAAGAACTTTTCATACTGTATTTCCCACTAATCTAATATATACTAGATGATCTCTCATTTTAATTATAACACACAACTGTAATTTTTCCTTTCACTCCATAAATTAACTAAAGAAAATATTATACAATTAGAGATTTTTTGCCAGAATGATGTGATACTATTTCTAATATTTAGATAAATTTATGGTTGTCACTTGTTTGACTTATCCCCCTCCTTCTTTAAATCTTAGCAAATTCTAGTAACAGTTCTGACAAATAATTTTGGTTGCCTAGAATTACTCATTAGTTGCATAACTGTACTTGTTCTTGACATTCTATAAACAGAATTTTTACTGCTTTAAATGGTTACCCAATTATGTGGCATGGCTAATAATGACATATGAGATTGGCTGTTTTCAATTTATTTGGAATAACATGCTTATCATGATTTAGAGTTTCATTCATTACTTGTTATACTCATGCAAGTCTTTTCTTTGTGTCTAATCCTAGGTATTTCTTTTTATAATCTTTCTTCATTCAAATAGACAAAATCTACTTTGAAGTTTGAATTGATTATGCTTTTCTTTATGTGAGAAAGTTTTATGTGGCTAGTTATGCTTGTATTAGGAAAGCAAGAAATGTTGCAACTCGCCCTTCCTTTGTTTTGATTTGATGATTTCAAACTTTCTTTTACCTGTCCTTTAGTCTTAACTAGTCATGCATCCGACTCTTCGGTAAATTTTGCAGATGATTCATTAGGAAATAGAATTTCTCTCTTTTTCTTACAATAAGGTGTTTCCTTTTATTAAAAATTGAAAGTTGTTTTGCAGATGCTGCAGAAGTTACTTGTAGGAGCACCCCTTTGTTAGCTCATTCAAGTCCAACAGAGCCTGTATACAGTGATGAAGGAAACAAACCTGAGATTCTCCCCACTCCAAGATCTAAAGGCGACATACTGCCATCCCCTCATTTAAAAGCCTTCACATTCAATGATCTTAAGAATGCTACTAGAAAATTCGGTCCTCAAACTCTAATTGGAGAAGGAGGATTTGGTTACATCTATAAGGGGTGGATTGATGGAATAGCTGTAGCTGTGAAGAAGCTTAAACCTGAAGGTTTTCAAGGGCATACGGAGTGGCTGGTATGTTGTTCCAGTCGCCATTTTTTTTATATACCTAAATTAGTGTTGTTATGAAACCATCCCTTTATAAAAATAAAAAAAATGCTCGAGTTAGCTATTAGAGACACATGAATGGTTTTATATCTGGCACATCCCTCACGTGGACTTGAGCATATACATTTTTTTTGTTATAGGGGATAAGAAAGATCGAATTCATGATTTTTTAGCCATTGTGACTCTAATACCATATTGTGAAACCATCTCTCTTAAAAGTTTAAGCTGATGAGTAGAAGCATATGAATAATTATATATCTAACAAGTTCAAAGCAAGGAAAGTCTTCAGGCCTAGAGAACTCTTACAAAGGAACTTACATTTAGCTCACCCTGAGGAGACGAATGGGGCTCAAATCTATGACATATTAGATGCGAGACCTTGTTTTACTCCGCTCGAACAACTCCTTGGGGTTGGTCCATTTTATGTGCTTGTTTTGTTTGAAATGAATCAAATTCTGATAATATACAGTTTTCTTTATTCACAGTCTGAAGTCAATTATCTTGGCCAACTGCATCATCCAAATATTGTCAAACTTATTGGATACTGCTTGGATGGGGATAACCGGCTTCTAGTGTACGAGTACTTGCCCAAAGGAAGCTTGGAAAATCATCTATTTCGCAGTATGTTGATCCCTTTAACAGCATTTAGTTTCAGAGAGTAATGCATTTTAAAACTGACTGCACTCTGATTTTAACATTTTGCAAGTCGAGCAATCAGATTATCAAATATGTTTGGATATACTGAACTGTGTTATTTAATAACTCCGAACTGTTAATTGCAGAGAGCACCCAACCACTTCCTTGGGCAACAAGAATCAAAGTTGCTATTGGTGCTGCTCGAGGACTAACCTTCCTACATGAATCTGAGCAACAATTGATCTACCGTGACTTCAAGGCTTCTAATATTTTGTTAGATTCGGTATGTTGATCAAGCATTGGCCTTGTGCTATTGTGGCTATTTGGTGAAAAAAAGCTTGAGAAGTATGAATGAGTTTGTATGACCTTCCTTTAGCAATAATGAAGGAAAGATAATGATAGAAACAAAAGATAGTGAAAGAATTAGTAGGAATGAAATTATAGTTCAAAGCTATCTTGTTTGTATCCTATCTGATTCAAAGTTCCTTTCTACAAATGCAGGAATTTAATGTAAAACTCTCAGACTTTGGACTGGCCAAAGAAGGGCCCACTGGTGATCGTTCTCATGTTTCTACTAAAGTCCTGGGCACTCAAGGCTATGCTGCTCCTGAATATATTGCTACAGGTTTACTTTTAGCTTAACTTTTATTTCATGCTTATTGGTTCATGCATAGATACAAAAAACGCTTGTCCTATCACCTTCATCATTTTTAGTGCTTTTAGATTCTCTTGTTAGGATTGTTATCAGATATTTCAAACCCAGCTACTGATTTTTTGATATCACATTATCACCCAATAGTTGAATGAACTCTTCCCAGGCCTAATTGATGATATATTCATTCATTCATATAATGGATTATTGTCATCTCTTTGGGAAATCTCTTTGACAAAGTTGTTCTTAACAACAAGCAATCTTTGATCAGGTCGGTTGACTGCAAGGTGTGATGTGTATAGCTTTGGGGTTGTGCTACTGGAGCTACTAACAGGGCGCCAAGCTGTTGATCAAACAAGATCTGGAGTGGAACACAATCTGGTATATTGGGCAAAGCCCTATTTGGGTGATAGGAGGAAGTTGTTCAGGATCATGGACACCAAGTTAGAAGGACAGTACCCACAAAGAGCAGCTTATAAAGCTGCAATTCTTGCATTGCAGTGCATTAGTGAGGCCAAATCTAGACCACAGATGTCTGAGGTTTTGGCTACCTTGGAACTGTTGCCAGTCACAAGACATTCAGCCAGCCCAACTAGGCCTGAGGAGGAGAGGCCCATCTCAAGCCCAGTGGGAGAGAGGGTCCCTAGTCCCATGGTAAAATCCCCTTTGAGACATTATAATCATCATTCATCGGACAGGTAGCCTCGGCCTGAGCCCATGTGTTTCCAGTCACATTAATTAATGATGGCTTTGAGAGGCACTCCCCCACTGGCACCCCAAGCAAAATTTTCCAGTTGTGAAATTCTCTTCAACAAGTGGATACTTCTCTAGGTTCCCTTGATTATCTGGGTTGTGTTAGGTGACAGCTACTATGAAGGAGTTTTGTGGACTTTTCACTTTACCTGTATAGATACAGAACTTTGGTCATAGAGATTATCATCAACAAAATGCATTCGTCATATCCATTGTGCCATGATATTGCATTCTAGTAACAAGTTGCCAGTGATAAGTGTTCAGTAACAAGAATTACTTTTAAATTGCATGCAAGTGATCCTGGTTTCCTGTCTTTGAGCCTCTCCTAATACTCCACAAAATAACTAGTTTTAGAATGGGTCTAGAACCACTCATAAGCTCCGTTAGTCAAATCCTGTTTTGTATTCTATATTTTCTTTTTGTGGGGTTCCTCTGCGCAGTTATTTTGTCTGATTATGGCGTAGCCCGTGCTGGCTTGGAGATTCAGAAAATGATGCTTCAACAAAAAGAATTGAGCTTACAAAATTTTATGTGCCATTCATGAAGAAAAAATAGTAATAAAAATAGTAATTATAAATAATTGTAATATTATTTTTTTAAAAAATATTTGTTGAAAAGTTAATTAATTATTCTCTCCGTCCTTAAATAATTGTTCAAATATAAATATTTACAAGAATTAAAGAAGGTAGTTGAAAAAAACCTTGATGTTAGTGAAACTTAAAGTGGATCGGAGTTTATAAAATTACCTTTATTTTTCTTCTCTGTTTGATAATTACTTTATTTCTTCCCACTAACTCACTCTCATTCACTACTCAAGCAATAGGGGTATGATTGGGAAAAAAAAATAATTAATGGTGGTTTAAATTTCTAAATGGACAATTATTTGTGGACAAATAAAATATTTAAAGTGGATAATTATTTAAAAACAGAGGAAGCACTAATAAACAATTAATTCAACTAATAGAAAACAAAACATCTTATAAGGTCTCAACTCCAATGCAATGAGGTGAATGCAGTTGATTAAGGTTCGACTCATACCCCATAAGGGCATACTGGGTTCGAATTCTCTAATCAATATAAAGAGCTTGTTGATAAAACAATATGTAATCCCTCTCAAAAATTCTTAACAAAATTGGAAACCTTCCCTGGCTCTAGTGAAATACCAACACTTATTACCATGTAAACTTTTATGTATATAAAAAAAAAAATCCCAACTCCAAATTTTATTTTTGTTGTCAAGGCTTTATAGCTATAAATTGTTTGTTGGAACTTTTCAAACAAATAGCTTTCTTTTATTTTTACTTCTTAAATGTCAAAAATAAATAAATCATCTTTATTTAATTTGAAAATTTTAAAGAATAAAAGACAATGAGAATTTAGATATTTTTTGATTTTATAGTTATATTTTTATGGAACAGTAGCTATTTGTTGATGTCACATTTTATTTATTTTATGGTGAAGAATAAGCTACTTGTTTGAGAAAATATGAAGAAATGATGGGAGTTGGAGCCTATTGCTAAGAAAGGAGAAAGAAGTAAGAAAAGAAAGCGGCTACAACACATGAGCAAAGCACTACACTTTTTTTCAACCATGGAATTAAGGTGAGTTGATAAGATCTTTCGCCTTCCTTAAATAGAATGTTGAGCATTCAACTCTCACCTTATAAATGGAACAGTTTTAAAATTTGTAGTCAGCGTCTAATTGTTAATGAGGTTATAGAATATGAGGAGATTAGTCACTGCGTTTGGTGATGGATATCCTGAGAAACAAAAAAGCTCTACTATTTTTTCATCATATTATGAAAATTTAAATATGTTTCTAGTTTTTATAAATATAGGTATTTTATTTTTAGTCCAAAAAAAAATAGCTTTTGCTCCTTTTTTTTAATATTATATTTGTAGTCCTTGCTATTCTAAATTTAAGTTTCTATAAATATTTCAAGAAATGATTTAGTTTTTATGAATATTTTAAAAAATTATCCTTAACAATATTTTAAGGGGTTTCTCCAATATCTTTATAAAATCTAAGGATGTCAATATCTTGTAGTTATTTGTGATTAAGATTTTGCCATGTGTACCTATGGCTCAATTTATCAATATATAGAAAACATAGATTCAATGAAGCAAAAACCATATTTTAATAATTTTCTTTTAGTCCTTGTGAATTTTTTTTAATAAAGTCCTTGTGAATATTTACAGCTTAACATTATTAGCTAATGGTAGGGATCAAAAGCATAATATTAAATAAGAAATCAATAAGAAAAATCTAGAAAAACTAAACCAAAATGAATAATATGCACAGACATTAAAAATATTTCTACGTCAGCTATAAAATATTTTTTTTTTTTAGTTTGCTAAATGGATCGAAAAGATCCCACACGAAACGGTACGAGTGAATGAGAAAGGATAAAAAGCTGAAATTATGTTAAAAAAATCAAGAGCGAAGAATTTTTGGGGTACATGAGTCAATCAATTAAATGCGTAACACGTTACAAAATTTACTTTTCGCACATTTTAGCATGTCTCTTTTTTTAATTAGTGCTCTTATAAAAAAGAAAAATTCTAAACTTTCTAAAGGTATCATGCATTGAAAACTATCCTCATTCCCAATTCCTATTCAGTACTTGCCTTTTTATAATCCTTGTTCATATATATAACATTTTTCCATTGGTTTACGAGATGAACACCCCTTACAAGCAACCAATTGTGTCGTCCTCCTCGCAGGAACCAAACTCAATAGTCAATACCCAGTTTGATGGCCATTAATTAGTTGTTATCGGATCGCTTGCATTTCACTTATTTTCTCGGAAGTTAAAATAAGAGCTAATGTTCAGTATAATATCTAAGGTTCAAAAATTAGTCAAACTAGTCTTTGTCTTAGCAAATGTAAGTCCGTTAGTCCGTTAGTCCAGATTTGTTAACATTCTATTAAATATCCTATGGGTAATAGTAAGTGATATTTAGATATATCACGTCTCATTTGATGTAATATATAGATTTAAATTATTCATTTTGATATTTAAAACTATATAAAATGAGCCATTATTGTCATATTCTTCATAATAAGATTATTCATCTTATATAATTTTAGATACCAAAATGAGTCATTTAAATTTTTATATTACATCGGATGACATATGATATTCCTTAATGTCACTTAACATTACACATAAGATATTTATCTTATAAAATGTTATCAAATAAAGATCGATGGATTAACATAACTCACATTTTTAAAAAGTCAATAATCAATTTGACTTATTTTAAATTTTAAAAACTAAAAGATCTCACCAGTAAAATATTAGGGAGGAGTATTAAATCTTAAAACAAACAGGCCGTTCTTCCTTCAATAAATAACATATAGTTTGAAAGATTGATTTCAGTGGAAGTGTAATATAAATTGGCAAAGTAATACTAATGTACCAAAACAACATTTAACTTGTTGGTTCCACCCGTACCATTCCTCCTCAAAAAAATTTATTTTATTTTATTTAAGAATTTAATTACTTCATGTACATAGAAGTGTAAAAATAAATAAGTCATCGAACGTCAATCAAATAGTTTACCGAATACAATGGCTAGAACCACTCTTTCGACATCAAATGATCATCAGCAGTGATATGATGTCATTTATAATCAAAAGCAAATTCTTACCGGGAAAATCAATTCTCAAAACACTATAGCTTGTCATTTTAGACCAAGCGTCTAAACTAATAGTTAATCATGCTGCACAGAGTAGCAGTGCATGCATGGCACACTTATGACCGAGGAGCACCTGCAACCTTAATGAAGACATCTTCCATTGTGGTGTCAGCTAAACCCCATGCAGAAACTGTGAAGTTCCTCTTTGCAAATTCAACAGCTCTGAATACATCCGCTATTCTAACATCCGCCTTTGGCAGCTCATACTTCTGGGTTCCACTGAGATGGTATATCTTGTTTGCATTTGGAGAGAGCTTCTGCACTATCTTCTCCACTTCCTCCTCATGATCCGAAGATGTTGTCATTGTGAACACGTAAGTTCCTCCATATCTGCCTTTCAGCTATCATAATCCAACAGAGGTAGCAAGTGTTATAACAAGGTCAAATTAAGTCTACATGGTTCACATTTGTATTTTCTACTGAGCAGTAAATGAAGAGTTTTTCATTTATAGTTGCATAATAAGTAGACACCCAATTTGACATGTGAATCAAATTTTAAATAAGTATAAATTCGAGTTATACAAGTGTGATGCAATCTTACCTAAAGAGGGATCTATACAGTTAGTAAGGATCATATATGAGTGTCTAAATCTATATTTACATTGATTGAGGTGTCTAAATCTATATTTACATAGGAGTGGTGTTAGTTAAACATCACAAAAGTAGATGTTTATAGACACCCACCCAAATCTAATTAAGGGTGTAAAACAAAAGCATTTTTTGTTTAAGCGGAGGCCACTCAAGATTTAAAAGTGGTAGATTTAAGATGTTGAAAAATATTCTCTTCACATATAATCAAAATATTGAATATTTAATCATGGCAAATAAAACTATAAAAGTTCTTTCGCAAGGTTAGCAGTTTGATGATTTTGAAATATATTTTGATATGTAGCATATCATCACTTGGGCAATTTTACCTCCTTTGCATTTCCTATGCACTGCAAGGCACCGCTTACAAATATTCCTAATCGATCACACAGGGCCTCTGCCTCTTCCATGGAATGAGCTGAAAGAATTCAAACAATTATGAAAACCTAATAAGTAAACAAGCTGAAAACAAACATAAGAAGCAAAAAAACTGATCAGCGCTTCAAAAATCAAAGAGAATGAGACATACTGGTGAGAATGATTGCACGATCCCTTTTGGCATTCTTAATAACATTCCATAAGCGGCTTCTTGATGCGGGGTCTAACCCAGTACTTGGCTCATCCAGATAAACAACCTTAACAAATTTTAGCGCATACCTTGTGAGCAAACACAATTTGAATCTTCTAATATTAAACTAAGGACCATATTTGACTGGAAAGAAGAACATACACTGGGATTCCCGATCAATGAGATTGCAACACTAAGCCTCCTCTTCATCCCTCCACTGTATTGTCCAACTTGTTTATCAGCAACTCCTCCGTGAAAAAGGTTTAAACTCGTCAAAGAATCTTCTATTGCCTGACGCAATAAAGTGGCAGACATTAGTAAAAACTTATGTCCTAAAACAGTACTTCTATCAATGATAGTTTGATGGGAGGACAAAAAACTTGCTTAATAACATGGACAGTATGTTGGTTTGCCTTAAAATATTGACAAAACTCAATCTCTCCAAATGATGTTTCGCGAACTTTTGTCATCTTAACATTTTTAAATATTTCAGAAAAATATAGTTATAAGGACTGGTCAATCATCTATTGCTCTGCCAAACATCAAAGACCCATTTATATGATTTATCAACTAAGAATACTACTCCGACCATTTTAAGACTTCTAATACAATGAGAACAATATTAATAATTTAACCATAACAATTTCTCTCAAATCAACTTACTTGTTTTAAGACTGCACCTTTGAGATTTTTAAGTCTCCCATAAAAAAGTAGATGCTCTCTTCCTGTCAAGGTTTCCCATAGCAAGCTACAAAATCAAGAGAAAAATAAAAGTCAGACTAAAGATTCGATTGTTTTAAATTTGATTTTAGAGTTAAAAAAAAAAAAAACAGAAGTTAGAGAAAATTCCAGCTTACTCGTACTGTGGGCATATGCCCATGGTAGTATATATTCCATCCATATGAGTTCTTAAGTCCATGCCCTGAATATATGCCGTGCCGGAGGTTGGCCTTGAGAGACCAGTCATCTATAAGCATACATAGCCTGATTAGATTCCTGAATTGAGGAGAAAGCCAGTCGAATAAAGAAAAATAGACTCATGGAATCATAATAGAATTTTGCAACATACTGAAGCTAAGTAAGCACATGAGAGGTTAATTTCAATTTTTAGGGTGAGTTTGATATCAGAGAATAATTTTCAGTTTTCATTTCTTATTTTCTGAATTTTATGAAAGAAATATTGAAAATCGTGAAAACTTCAAAATCTAATTTCAATTTTTTCAGTTTCCATTTTCAGATTTTAATTTTTCCTTCACAAAACTCTTAAAACTAAAAATGAAAACTGAATTGTTTTCTTAAACCAAACACACCTCTTCTTAAGGCATTTTAAAATTTATTCCTTTTTCTTATGCAAGCCAGCTCAAGCCACAGAATGGATCCTCAATTCATGTGTTTTCTTGGGCAAGGGGAAAGAAATGCAAGTAATTTTACAAACATATACATATATGAAAAAATTCAGTCTAAACTGACCATACTGATAAAAGAAGTTTTCCCAGCACCATTGGGACCAAGCAAACCAAGGCATTCCCCTTGAGGCACAGCAAGGAACATTCCTTTCACTGCAACTTTCTCTGGGTTTCCATCGCTCCCTGGATAAACTTTTCTTAGGTTGTCACAGACCATTGCATGATTAATAGTTGGTTCAATTAGGAACTGCCCCACTTTCTCCGTCTGAATAACAAAAGAAGAAAGCATATATGAAGCACATCATCACGCATGTAACTGATTAATTCACACCATATTATATGAGTACAACCAAACTTGCAAATAACTTGCATCACATACATGGGGTGAGCATGTGTGTGTGTGTGTGTGCGCGCGCGCATGCGTGCGTGAGTATTCATTAATATTAAGTAAAGCTCACCTCTTGGATGATATCAGATTTCTCCATCTCAGCCGAAGCGTTTGACCCCTGCCTTTTGACAGAGGCACTGTTTAAAGAAGGTTGCTTTTTCTGAGATCCTATCAAGAAAAAGAGAGGACTTTTTCCTGATGTGAAAACTTGATCGACGTAATAACCGGCAACAAGAAACAGTATCCACTCAACTAACATGATGATTAAGATCTCTTTCATACCATTGTCCTTATCACCCAGATCCCCCCACCTCATACCCTTACCCCCTCTATAAACTACCAACTGGGCATAATGTCGAAACTCATATATCCCACGAAATAAAGCAAACCCAGGAAACAACTCCATAAAAGTGATCCATCCTCCTGAAGAAATAGCACAGGCAATCAACAAGTAAAAGGTTAGAAACTACAAACGCATTTGCCTATGACACCTATCATATCAGTTCATTCTTTTTCAATTAATAAGAGAATGAAATCATTTCTTAATTTTTTAGTGGTGGAGTTCCTTCCAATTCAGCTATTAGTTCAAATTCAATCGGATGTAATTTGAACTGAAGCAGATTGCTAGCCACTTAACAACATTTTCCATATTTGTATTGTTCAATTTTATGATTAGTACAATTTATTAATGAGAAAAGAAGCGGTAGCTCGAATGGGAATTGATATTATTGTTCTTAATTTCATCAAAAATGTTGGTCGGCTTGCTAATAACTTTGTCACTTTTAATACAAGCGTATATAAAATTATACAAGGAAACCATATGAATGATAAGTTAGGATGGACTTCATTCTCAGTCATTTAACTTACTTGGAAATGATTCTTGTTCTATAAAATTAACGAAAAGAAAGTTAGCTACTAGCCCAGTTCCGAAGACAAACAGATATCCTGTCACTGCAATTATCAAAAAACACAAGTCAGTAATCAGACCTGAGAAAAGAATTTGAAAACATGGTTAATAAATTTATAGCATTCTTAACATTTGGCAACTTGCAGAAAAAATTAATTTCATCAAACCTGTAGCAGTCTTAACACTTGAAAACATGCCAGCCCCCAGAAACGCAATTGAAATTTGTAAGTTTATATAGATAAAATAAAACACAAATTGGATGCTGTATTCATTCACTGTGAAGAATTTGAATCCTGAAGAGGGGGAAAAAAACAGCATTAAAGAGAATTAGAAAAAGCAAACAACAGTAAACAGTTCAACAGTTGTATTCTTACCTAAAATTGAGCCAATAATCACAAAGCACGCCATGTAGACCGTTGATATGGCAAGAAAATAACAATACGAAATCACCCAATATGGCCCATCACTAAGACCGTGCATTTTCATCATGATTCTTAAATTTTGTTGCTTCTCATATACCAGCGATGTCAGAACAACCTGCATAAGTAATATTAATAATAATAATAAATTTATACCTGTTGAACAGCCAAGTATACAACAAAATCTATTCAACTGTGCTCATATTAGACCTTGACTCTGAGTCATATATTGTTCAGTGTGCAAGAAATATCGAAAAAGAAGGCTTACATGACTGTAGACAGTAAAGTTAGAATGCGAAACATACAAATAGTCTAATTTCTATGCACTGACAGTTATCCAATTATGTATTGTCACATCAGTGAAAGTCATTAAATCTCACATTCATTACTTGAAGATAATGCAATTGGGATTATTTGATTAGACGACAACGCTCAAAACATTGCATAGAATGAAAAATCAAAATGAGTTAATAGAAACCCATTTTGCAATAGAGTATCAGAACTGTCCACTCATTTTGTTAACTTCTCTTAATACACACAAATTGATTCATAGCTGATGCATGTATTCAGATATTTCTGCACTTACAGGAAATAGTTGCAGGACGATCCAGGTAAAGAACAGACCACTCAAAGCAGAAGCTAAATCTACGTCCGATGCGCTCCTAGATTTTGGCATTTCCTTTAAAAAATCGAGGGACATCATGGTACCAGGTCCCCGCAGAAGTTGCAGGTAGGCATTTGATATCTGCATGCATACATAGAGATGCTAGACGTCAGTCCCTATCAGAATCTACCGCGTGGATCAACAAAGTACCAAATGCTACTACTAAAATTAAAGTGCTAAAAAATGAATATAAAGAGGAATTCCTATTGCTTTACCAAAATTTCACTACCAAAATTGTTACTTTCAAAAAGTATTTTTAGCTTTAAAACAAACGGGTCTTACTGAACGCAATTAGTTTTGAAAATTTCAGTACAGAAACTGACTGCTGCATGCATTTGCATCATGAACACATTTCCACTAACTTCTTCCATTCAATTAATAATGCATGTGAAAAAATATACCATATTTACTAAACGAGAAACGCGTATCATGTTGCTACTGTCATCCAAAGACGCAAGTGGATTGTCTGGATCTTCGATCCTCTTATAGGTTGTGTTGAACCATATGCTGACATTAAATATATTCTTATTCGAATTTAGAAGATCATAAGCTGCCAAAACAGTGTTGAATAAGTATTGTCCTCCCACACGGATTATATTAGTTGAAATATGATGATAATATTTAAGTACCTGCAACTATCTCATTGGTCTGGTTTTCTTTGTTACCCCCGTAATAACCTTTAAACAGCTCATCGTTTATAACAGAAGCAGTATTACGCCATAAAGTTAAACCCTGAACACATTTGACCTCTAGATCTAAGGTAATTAAAATTTAGTTAGTAAGGAAAACAAAATAAAACTATAGACATCTGATTCAATGCAAGCCAGATGTCCGTCACATATCTGATTCAATATATATATATACATAAGGGAGAGAATCAAGTGAGAGGAGTAAATATTTGCGGTCGAATTTTGCATTAATGATCAATGTTAAAATATAAATTTATGTGAATTTTTTTTAAGTGGTCTTTTAATAACTTTTAATCCTAACCATCCATATATAATTATACGATTTAAATTTGATCCTTTCAATCTCATATAAAATCACTCTATATATATATATATAATTTAAATTTGATCCTTTCAATCTCATATAAAATCACTCTATATATATATATATATATATATATATATATATAGACACACATACAATGTTCCATGGTTTCATACTTTCATACCTTTGGTCGCATTGGACTCGGGGGCTCCTTTATTTAAGTTAATGGTGAGAGTACTGTTCTCCTCGCATGCATCTTTTTGTAGATAATAAAGGGTTTTATTCGAACCAGATCTAAAAGCAGTGTCAACGAAAATGTTTTTCCCCAACGGTGCTTCAGTTCCCTACACCAATTTGATGGTTACACGAATAACAAGTAAAAACACAGTCCAAAATGAATAAAAAGTAACAAAAGATTATAAATAAAAGCAGACAGGCAAAATAGAGGAAGCAACAGGCACTCACCAGAATCATATCATCATTGCTAGTCTGTCTACTTCGAAACATATTTCCAAACACCACTGCGGCAATAAATATAGATTAAAAAAAAAATTACATGTCGGTTAAACAACTGTTAGGCATTATACTCTGAAAAATTATATAGAGCAAATTTAGTTATCAGAACCACTTTTTGACTCTTAAACATACCATTTCTTTTCATCCCACAATTACTATAATTTTTCTAAAATTTTTCGATGAAGTTTATTTTCTGTCCACGTGCCATCGTTCTAGAATTATTCACCAAGCTTCACCTAGCAGCATGAGGCATGTTTGGTTCTTTTTTCCATTTCTCTATTGATTCCGTTTCCATTCCTCTGTTTTCATTGTTTTTATTCACAAAATACTGAAATAAGTTGAAAACAAAATAATTTTTTTAAATCAATTTTTATGCAATAGCAATATTTTACGAATAAAGTAAATTAAATTAACAAGCTAATTTCAGGTATTTGTGTAATTTTTTTAATATTAACAATGTATACAAAATAAATTATTTTTATTCTTTTGATAAATAAAATAATCTATACTGTTATACAGAGATAATTGTATTTAGTAATCACCTTTCAGTTCTTTTTCAACTCTACACACATTTTAACCACTTCAAACATAACCAAATTCAATAACTTCTCACATGATATATATACATACTCAGTTGTGCTATTTGATTTCATATTGAATTGGATTAGATGATCTTTTAAATTTGTTTTTATTCATCTTTTTGAATAAGATCTTGTGAAAAAGTAAGATTTATTTGACATTCGAATGTAACATCAATTTAAATTTAATTATAATATTAAAAAAACTTATATTGTAAAATGAAATTGGATTCATATCCTATTAAATAGTAAATAAAAGTATCTTATGTTTTAAAAAATTGTGAGTAGAAATGACAATTAAAGAAAGGACAAATAATATATGTAAAACATCTTCCTATGACATATATACTTATAATATATATATATATATATATATATATAAAAAGACAAACAATATGATGTTTCATTTCATTTTTTTTTAATTTCCTTTCCTTGTCCACAACTTTGTGTGTTATACCTGTATTGTAATTATGTTATATAAAGAGGCTGTGCAAGTATTTCTAGAAAGGGGAAATGACTTCTTTGTGTGTATTTATTGTATGTATGTATGGATGGACGTACTCTCTCCAAAAGGTTGGTTATCGGCGGTGTACAGGAGAGTGACAGGGCAGTTGCCGTTTTGCCTGCAGGAGGGATCGGGCAAGTCCGGGAAGGGGAGGAGGGTGGTGCGGACGGCTCGGGCCTCCGGGGAGGGGATTTGTAAGAGGGGAATCCATTCTGGGGGCTTGCGGATGGCACACCTGCTCACGTCTCTCGGCAGCAGG
The DNA here is from genome assembly GCA_031216105.1 of Dalbergia cultrata. Lineage (NCBI taxonomy): Eukaryota > Viridiplantae > Streptophyta > Magnoliopsida > Fabales > Fabaceae > Dalbergia > Dalbergia cultrata. The sequence continues at coordinate 50,746,843 of CM062347.1, read as the reverse complement.
TACTGAGGCCCACACAGCTTCTCCGACGCCTCGCAATCCTTCTCATTATTGGGGCACACGCACCTCGTGCATACGTCAGCTGCTCCCTTCTTATCATTCATCTTCGCACTCGCTTCGAGCATCGCTTGCAGGAAAAACAGCAACAACAACAGCAGCGCCGGGAACAGCACCAGCCTACAGTTCGCGCTCCGGTTCCGTTTCTGGAACAAAATCATCATCCATAAATGCAACAAATAAATAAATGGCTAAATACCCAATTCAATCCCTCAAATAGGGGACAAGTTAGTCTCTCAAATTTGAAAATTCATTCAAGTTTTATTTTGCTTCACCCCTCTATTCTATACAAAACAAATGACAACTTGAAGTCGAAATCTTTCTTCTGAGCAGAGGCCTATGGTGAAAGAGAATATGAAATGATTTTGTTTGGAAGAGTAAGGTAAGTGAGAACCGCCATGAAAATTATCAGGACACATAAGTAAGCTAACAGGACATAATTTAGGTGAGGATTTTATACAGAGACTTTTTTGTTTTTATTTATGAAATTTAAGAGATTAATTTAGAATTTTTTAAATCCAAGAGAGTAATTGGTCTTAACTATAAATAAATATGAGGGATTAAATTGAGAATTTAATCTAAATAAATAAATGAAATGAAAACGAGCACTTGTTCACATTTCGTGTCGCTTGAGTTAAAGTTGATTTTGATATTTGAAATTATATTACATGTTTCATTTTCCCTTTTAGAATGTGTTTGGTTAGGAGGTAAAAATAAAAGGTAAGTTTTTATGGATGGATTTTATATGTAAAATTTACATATAAAATCCATCCATGAAAACTTACCTCTTGTTTTTTACCTTTTAACCAAACACACCCCTAAGGTTAAAAATTTAATGTTTTGTAGATAAGGAGTAATTTAAATTTAAATAATTTTATACCACTTGAAGATTGATTTTTTTTAATCAATTTTTTTCATGCCCTCACTTGTTTCAATTCAAATCCTGCGAAAGAAGCTAAAGTTTGAAATGGAAAATTCTCACACCTTTCCTCTCATCCAATAATACAATCTCACCAAAATATCACATGTTTCATATTCCCAATCTGGATTAAAACCTTTTAAAACCATCCTATCTTCTGTCCATCAAATAGTACAACAAACAACGTATAGCAAAGATAACCGAAGTCTTTTTTTTTTTTACCAAATCCTTGAAACGGGGCACACCGCACCAGGTATCATAAAAACAATCGTTATCTTTTAAATCTCAAGAAATAAAGTTGATTGTACGTACAATTTTAAGAACAAAATCAACTTTAACTCGCCATTGGAAAGATGAGAAATTGATGGAGATATGGAACCTGGAATGTCAAGTTCTTGCGTAGAAGAGCGTTTGCCTGAGTCCCAAAGGCCGCTGCCTCGATCATTGCTCCTCCTGCTGGTTGATACGGTTGATGTTGTTGGTCTTCTTCAGCGTTCATCCTAGCTAATTTCAACATCTTCGAGCGAGAGAGAGAATATTTCAGAGAATCATAGAATTGAGAGAACCAAGAGGGAAGAGCAGAAAAAATGATTTGTGTTAAAATGATTCTCGCTCACTAATTTTAAGCTAAGTACAGGTTTTATATGCATGAGCCTAAATAACTAACTAATTAGAGCAAAGCTGAAAATAGCCAAATGATGACGACAACGAGAAAATAACAAACTGATGTCTCAATAACTGCCACCGCCAACTAACTTAACGGTCGACGATTCCTCCGACTCCCCTCAAGCTCAAGTTGGAGGATCAAGGTAACATTGCATGACAGTGATGATTTAAGGTAACACTGCTAGAATTAAAAAGGTTAATTTAATAAGTCATGGAAGTGCAATGAAAATTAAGAAATGTACTTTTAACTAATAAGAGAGAGCATGAATCTTTCATAATAAGAATTTTTCATTATTATTATTATTGAAAATAAAGCCACTACCATTTGTCTAGTGAATGATGGTTTGAATAGTATACATAAGATTTTAGGTTGAAACTTCATAGCGAACAATATATTTTCTAAGTATAAAAAAATTCATATTGAAATTAAAATGATGAGAAAACAAAAAGACTCGCACTCATGTGATGGAGAGAATTAATTAATAATATAATTAACAATATCTAATGAAAAATTTGAAAAACAGTAAATTCTGATTGGCTGAAAGGGATGAGTAAAACTTGGGCCGAAAATTGGCAATAATAAATGCGTTTTACTCTTTTTAATGTTCTGTTTTTAATTTATTTTACTTTTTTAGAGTAAACCTTTCAATTAATCTTTGGCAATTTTATTAATAGACAAGCTGGACTCTCACAAAAAATAAATTAATAATAAAGTATCTCACAATTACAAAGGTAGAATACCATAGAAATTATTTTATGAAAAAGTAGATGTTGCGTCACAACCAAACGCACCCTTGTTAGTGATTAGCAACTAGAGATTAATGAAATATTTCAGAGGTTTTTTGTTTTTTGTCAAAGAAATTGTGTATCTTCGTGTATTTAGCCGGCCAACCACCCACAGTAAAAAATATTACAAGTTTAAGAAGAGCTCACAATTGGCTAAAATGCAATAACTAAACAAAACTGTAATATACTAAGTGACACATTAATACTGATAATCCAATAACACTTCATCTAATGTTTTAAATCTATTGGGAGAAAAGATCTATCACATATTCTTCTACGGCTACAGAAGCTTTGCCCAAGAAATTGCGCGGGTATTACATCAAAATGCCAACACGAGCAACTGAAGTTGATGTTTTTTTCTTTTTAATTTGGTGTCCAACTTTGTTTTATCTTTATTGTGTCATTCTTTCAAATTTTTCGGTGTACCATTCTTTTAAACCTTTTATAATAACTCTTCAATCCCCACCCTTGTTTAAAAAAAAAATGCAAAAAGTTTTTCGCACATAACTTCATAAAAAACAACTCCATTAATAATTTCTCCAACTTTTTTTCAGATTTTATTATTCTTTCAATCTTTCTCCAAAATACTATATCCTTTATGTAAAGAAAATAAAATAAAAGACTATGTCCTTTGTTTTTAACAAATAAAAAATGATAATCCTCCAATAAAATATCTTAATTGTTTTTTTTCTTTTTGTGGTTTCTCACACCCACTAAAATCTTTCGTAACTCGTCCCACAATTAAACTTCAAAAGAAACTACTCAAATACCCATCCTTAAGTGCATCTGTTCTTAAAGGCTTCCTTTTCACATCATGTCATCTGCTTCAAACGTTATACCCACAAATTGAAAAATATATATATATATATATATATAATGCATATTGCTAGTCCTCCAATAAAATGTGTGCTATTATTGGTTTCCAACACCCACTTAAGCCTCTGGTAACTTTTTCCACATTTACATCTTCAAAGAGAAACTACTCAATTTCCATTCTTAAGCACAATTATCTTTTGTTGTAAAAAATTTCCTTTCCAAAGCATATTATCTCCCTCAAATGCTATACCCTTACTTTGAATTTTTTTTTTTTCCAAATGTATGTACTCAAAAGTGTAAGCCCACGTTCCTAGCTATTAGTTATCGAATGTGAATCAGTCTTTCTTTGGTTTACCGAATAGAATGGTTGGAAGTGAGAACCACTCTTTCAACAGTATCAATAGGTCAGCCACATAGACATGATGCCATCAACAAAGCAAACCCACACTAGGAAAATCACATAAAACGCTAGTATGTTACTTAAAGAGTCAAATAATCATCTGCATAGACTATAGAGGTGCATGAAAATTATGGCAAGGTTTCAAATGCCTGAGCCCCACGTGCTACCTTAATGAAGACATCTTCCATTGTGGTGTCAGCTAAGCCCCATGCAGAAACTGTGAAGTTCCTCTTTGCAAATTCAACAGCTCTGAATACATCCGCTGTTCTAACCTCCCCTTTGGCAGCTCAAACTTTTGGGTCCCACAGAGACTGTATATATATCTTGTTGGAATTTGGAGAGAGCTGCTGCACCATGCTCTCCACATACCTCTCTCATGATCCAAAGATATGTTGTCATTGTGAATACATAAGTTCCTCCATATCTCGCTTTCATCAGCTATCATAGTCCAACACAGGTAGCAAGTCTTATAGACGGTCTTATAGAAAGTCAAAATCTGCATGGTTCACATGTGATGATCGCATTTCAATAATTAAGTGTGGATTTCAGTTATGTAAGCATTGAACGTGATCTTAACAAGAAGGGATCTACACTCCACTGTTACTGAAGACAATGTATCAAGTCAATACTTAATTACATGATTGAAATTCACATTTATTTGAATTGCAATCATCACATGTCAATCGGAATGTAAACTCTGTGCACATAGTGAACAGAACAAACAAACAGTGGAAGTGCATAATCAGTAAGGATTTTTATTGCTGCATTACGTCAAGCTAAACACATGAGCCTAATTTAAATAATATGATGAATAGAACTATAAAAGTAAAAGGTCTTGTGCTGCAACATGAACGGTTTTATTCTGCAATAGATTTTGATATAGCATATCACTTAATGCAATTTTTCCTCCTTTGGATTTCCTACACACTGCAAGCTGCCATTTACAAATAATATTCTCCGAGTCAGGGCAAGAGGTTCCGATTCTCCTGACGGAGGCACACACGCAGGCCCTGCTTTCTCCCTCTGCCTCCTTCGTCTGCTGCTGCGTTGCACCGTCCATGTAGGATTGGGGTAGCATCAGCAACACGCACAGGATCACCAGAAACAGCACCAGCCTTATGTTCGTCTTCACGTTCCGTTTCTTAAATACACGTCCAAGAATTTAAAAAAGAAGAAGAAAAAAACGTGTTGACGCTATTTTGATAAGCCAATTCAGTTAAAAGAAAAAAAGAATGTGACGAAAGTGGAAAATTAAGAATGAAAGAGTAACCTGGAATGTTAAGTTCTTGCGGAAGAGAGCGTTTGCCTGAGTGCAGAAGCTCGCTGGGTTGGCCATTTCGTTGTTGTTATCCTTGTTCAAGGTTCACTACTTCCCGCCTCGGATTAATATTTATTTGTTTATTTTTTTATTATTTAATATTAACGTTGTTCCAAAAAGGACCAACCACCAAAGTTGCCTCTCTCTCTCTCTCTCTCTCTCGAGACTATGTGTGAATGTAAGGCTGGTTTTCAACTCTTACAGACGACAGTGGTGATTTCAGGTACTAGAATTAAAAAGTTAATTTAGTAACGTTGATTTAAAGGAAAAATTATAAAAGACTGAATTATTCATTTACTTTTAAACACTTATATTAGTTAAATCATATTAATTAAAAATAAAAAATTATGATTTATTAATAAAAAATATGATGACAAAAACCTGTGATTAGTGTTTGTCCCTTTAAATGGGATTCGTCACTAGTTTAACAGTGGATGTCGTGAAAACCTGAAAAAAAATTGATAAAATTGCAATTATTAATGAAAATGATCAATATAAGGAAATTACTATTTTGTTGAAATTCTAAGAAGATTATCATTATTATATAATGGACGACGACTGACGTATAATATATTTAATTTTTAATTCTAATATTTCTTTTTTTCCAGATATATCCAAAGGATTTCCTATCCGAATCCTTCTTTGGTTGCACGATGCTTCTTCACTAAGAAAGCACTACATTTTTCCTTTTTTCCCAAACTCAAAGCACCATTTCTCCGTGTGATAGGTTTTAATTTGTATAATTCCATATATGGATTTCTGGTTCTGAATTCCACCATTATATATGGGATTTGAGGATCGATTAAATTAATAAATGAACTAGTTTATTTGTAACATGCCAAAATAGGAATTTAGATGAATTTTGATATTTTCCTTATTTGCTCATCCAAATCAATCTCAGATTAAAGTGAAGTTGAATGGTGTTCCCAATTTGTATTCAAATTGTACATTTTCTCTTTAATAGTTAGTAAATTATTAAATTAATATTGAAGTATTAATCTATACATCACACAATCTACGCTAAAATACCAGGGGTTAGATTTGCAAAACAAACGTAAATGAAAATTTATTCCATTACATGTTCTAGACTTATAGGATGAGTTCCTACTGCAATGCTTTACAACTGTAGTATCACCTTTTTTTTTTATTAGTAGTTTTGGTCGAGACTGCACTCACTGCAGTATGACGTTTCGTTTTTCATCATTTTCTATCTGGTTGAGGATTTAATGTTTCCGTTGGCAATTATCGTTTTAAGACAATATCAACTACGAGGTGCAACAAAAGAGTAAACGACCCTAGGGAGATGACACATCCTCTACCTTCCGATTTTCTCATGGAGCGATAAATTTCATAAAAAAACATGTTAATGTCTCTATCAATAAGCTCCAATGGGAAAACATTTGAAACACAATTAAAATGCGACACTTTCTCAAATCAGAAATTTTTTTTGAAAAAACGAAATTAGTAATTAGTAGTAATTAATCAGTTACGCAAAACATACTAAAAAACAAATAATAATCTAGAACAAAATATAAAATTATAATTGGAATGGTTTTCTTGAGAATTGACAAGAAATGGAGGGTATTGGGTACCGTACACAATATAATAAATAAACCAAATTTATATTTGCACACAAAATTTACATATTAATTAATTATTTTATTTTTTATACATTAACAGTGTACTGTACAAAAAAATTAGAACAAAATACAGATACCAGGCTCAAGGTTTGATGAAATAACAGTAAACCTCATTCTTGCATAAAATAATACAGTCCGCCCGCACTTAGGCTTTGACAGTAATGATGATATGAGAATATTGTTTCAATTAACAAGGGTTTATCCAAAATATAATAAAAAATAATAATCAACTTCAACTCCTGTAATTTACCCAGCGCTCGGCAAACTCCGTGTATGGACAAGGTGAAACTCAGCCAGGCCGAGCTTTGCGAAGTGCTACTTAATATTTCTAACATCAAACATTTAGAGAGGAATCATACACAAATAGCATCACAAATGTGTTTTCCCATCGTAGGATGCTCAGAAGTCAACATAGGAAGAGGCTCTATATTAATCCTAGACGAAGGGGCCTTTGACTCTCTTTTGTTTTTTATTCTGTCGTTAGGACTTTGACTTGAAATACCAAAACATTTAAAAACCACACACACACACACACACAAACAAACATGAAATTTCGCATGTAATGATATTCATGCTATGCGCCACGTACTTAGGTCGAAACAGAGAAGTTCTTTGAAAGTTGAAACATGTACCATGAGACGTGATAATCACCATACACACGCGGAGGAAGAATTAACAAACCAAGGACGATATGGACAGCCCAGAAACGAAGCGGAGAACAAACAACTTTAAATTTGGGTATAGTTGCATCATGCAAAACTAAAAACCTATAATGTACAAATCACCCTCAAACGCCCAAATTGCAGCAAATGAAGAAATAGACCTGGTCAAACACGCCTACTATAGTCCAATCAATTCAACAATGTTAATTCCATCGAAGATACATATAAACCTCACACGAATTTCTAGTTCCTCAATGTTCAACTCCTGAAAACCAGTCTTCCTCAAATCACCTCCTCCACTCTGCTTGAATTACCTTTCCTGCAAGATGAACATGCTAGTTGAGATTTTTTATTGTAAATAAAAGGATTTGCGCTGTTTTGGAATCTGTGATAGAGACCATAGGCTATTAAGAAACAGGGAAGTTCTTATGAAAATACAGTTAACAAAGTGATTTTTAAACCTCGATTATGGGAAGAACTATATCATACCATTCCCGTCCCTAGAAGGTACAGTTCTGTGGCTCCCTTTGCCACCTGCTTGGACTGGTCTCTGTGTCCTAGGTGAATGCGAACTAATTTTGCTGTTAGTTGAGGATGGCAGAGAATGTCGCCTTGCGAGGTTGTTTCTCTCACTTCCGTCCTGTCCAAACCGCGGGGATCCTTGTGCCCTCAACTTTGCCTTGGCAGATTCAGTTGCTGCCATGTAACTCGGTAAAGTTGGACTATTCTGTAAGCCATTCTCCTCACGCTCCTGCTTTGATACAATGGAGGCTTTTCGGGTAGGTTTTTGGTTTTCATTGCCTGCTGGATCTTCTTTGCGACTCAAATCTCCATTTGTTATGTCAGAATTTTCAACTGTACAACTAGCCTCAGGTAAATCTTTTGGCTCATTTTTCACTTCATCTTCAGCAATGTTTTCATCTTTACTTGTAATCTCTGTCAAAGGCCTTGACTCCACAGTCACTAGAGTACTGCTTCGAGTGTCATGCACCTCCTTATTAATGGAATTTGTAGGAGTAATTTCTACATCAGGCACACTGGAAATGGTTAATGTTGTTTCCTTCTTGACCTTCTCATTAGAACTAATGACCCCTTGTTCTGAAACACCATGGCTTGGAGTAATTGTTGCCTTTTCAAAATGCCGCTTTGGAGCCTCAGATTCAACTTCTGACACAACAACATTCTCAACAACTGGGTTATGAACCCTTCTCAAGTTACGCTTAACCTTTTCAAGCTCATTTTGTGCATTTTCCTGCACAGGATCCGAGGGCTGGCTTGAAATTTTCCTTAAGTTTCGCTTAGGCTTCTCAAATTCAGGATTGGCTTGCACTGGGACTGAGTCAAAATTTGCACTAGGAAGCTTCCGGTTCGTACGCTTTGACTTGCTCATTTGAGATTCTCCCATTGAAATATTACCCGGCTTTCTCTTGTCTCTACTTTTCTTGGGCTGGGAGACAGGTTTCCAAAAGTGAGTCGCTGACCAGCGCTCCAACCAACTTAGGACTGAATTTGGATCTCCCAGAATGTATTGTAGATGCAGGGCCATTATTGTACTTGATGAAGCAAGCAGCTGAAACAACAAAACGAACTTTTCACATGCTCAATATAACTGACATATCAAAGGCACTGTAATGGAAGTGTGTGCTCTAGATATGGAAAGGCATGGCCAATATTGCATATAAACCCATTTAGTATAGATTCATAGTCTCATCAGATCACTTTAAGATGCACAATCATAACATCTTCGTAAGAATCCCTACAGCTTCTACAAGAATGCATCACAGGCAAATAAGTGCCCTTTACTCTTCCTGTGAATAGTTCCAGGTGCTTTAATCACAAAACTAATCAGATAATAAATAGCTGCTCATGCAATTAGAATTGAGAACACACACTCTCTTTGGGGTCAATAACTAATTACTTTTACATTCGTTTAACCATGTCCCTCGAAGAGAAATCAGCACATACATGGAGTAATGTAAGTTACCTTGCGGATGAAAGCATTCGCTGACAGATTCATCACTTTTGTGGGTATAGCAATTGGCTTGACAAGTTTGCCATCCTAAGACACAAGTAGTTGAGAAGGAAAACAATTAGCACTAGCAATAAGATATACAAAATTATACTAGCAATCTCCCTCCCCTCTATCTTCACTGACTTGTGATACAATCATAAACTTAAGCTATCTAACATTACCTAATTGGTGCGCCACCCAACAACCAAAGAAATTTAAGAGAAATTTCACATATTGTTTTGATAAATAAATACTGTCCACCCATACCAATATTTAATATAAGATCACAAGTGGGATCCAAAACATAAGTTGTTGAAGACCATCGCTAACAACTTATATGATACACCAACTCACGAGAGACCACGTTTACTGGAGTCCGAAATAAACCCGTTTATTTACCCCGTCAGTCCTCATTTTGGACGTGATGGAGACACAAAGTTCTCATTTAGCAGAATGCTTTGGTCACATCAGGCACATCTGAAATTCACTTGCATATTTACATTTTACAGAGAATTTAGTTCTTGAAAAACATTACCAGAGACTTCATTAGATTGCACTTCTGTTGGATTTCAAATCCAACATCAGCTTGTCTAACTCTTCCTCCACGAACAAGTGCTTGAAACTTGACAATCCCATGCATACAGCATAATGTTGCCACAGCTTGTCTCCTAACCAAGTGCCCACGGATAAGCGCTTGCAATCTTATTATGCCTTTTAGCGCCCTAAATGCCCTCCGAGCCTTCATGAAAGATGCTTCTGTTAGTTGAGGCATAATACCAAATATTACAATTTACAAAAAGTCATTTATTACACAATCAAAACTCCACACAGATAGTTCTAATAAGTTTTTGACAAAATGGCCATGCCAACTCTTTCAAGGAGATGTTTATGAATTACAGAGACAGAAGCAGTAAAGAACTTAAGACTGCTACAAAATTCCTGATGAAATATTGTTTTCTCCACTAGTCTCAGGGCAGGGGGAAGCAGGCAGAGTTGATGTCCATCAAAAGCACGTGATTCCAACATGAAAAAAGTAATTATCCTTTTCATTTTACAGAACATATAGGTAGTTGCAACATTGAAAGCACCTTTTGATGGATTCACATTTCAGAGGTTCTGATCAATTCAGAGTTTCAAAATTATGTCAAAAACTAATAACATAGAATCTTTAAACTTTTTCATTCCTTGATCCTCAGGTGTATCATTATTAAATTTATAACTCTGAAAGAAAATCAATTCACGTATTTATTATCCTTTTCCAGTATTCATCTAAATGCCTGATTCATGTTTACATATAATCAGATAAGTATCTGCAAAACTAGTGAGTTACTTACCAAATAACCCCTAAACGCAGCCTGTGCCTTTGTTGCTGCTTCCTCCTGCCTCGTTTTCTCAGGATCAGGTGGTGCATCTTGGAGAACAGATCCCACTGTGTCTATCTCTTGATTTTCAGGTAAAACAGTTTCTGCCTCTTTGTTCTCCAGCTCCAGGTCTTCCTCCTCATTTCTGGCAATGGTATTGGGGGTTGGATCTAGAGCCAAACCAGTTTCTGGCACCTTGGAAGTCACAACTCCTTCTTTTTTGTTAACAAGCTTCTACATGAAATTACAGTAAACAACATCAGAAGTTTCACTACAAAAGTGAAAGCTCATATGAACATACTTTCATTTTTCATAAGAATACTTAAATAATATATCATAATTATAATTTTATAATCCCTTGCTTCAATTCCTCCGCATGCAAATGCTGTTAACAAGGACAGTGCCATAGCGCAAACCAAACAGAGAATCAAATGAAAGTTTAGCCCATAAAAACAGCATCAAATTGTAAGCCGGTCTTGCAGTGAAGCCAAATGTCTCAGGATCCTACATGATTAGTGACTATTGGCTTTGACCCCAGAACAGAATCTGCATTTTCTTTTTCCTGCCTTCATCTTTTCTATCCATAACAACATTTGATTAAAACGTCTGATAATGTATGTCATTGAGGTTAAGATTTAAAGGGTAAATCTGGCATTGACTACATAATGTCATGTTACCAATTATGTAATTTGAAGGAATATTTGCATTCAGGTAATATGAATACAGTCTAACATTGAATATAGTTGAGGCGTTGCCTTAACTATTGTAGTATTACCTCTCTTCCTTTTGAAATATTTGATTTGGAAGACTTCTTCCCAAACAGAACCGTTTTGATCCATTTCGCTGGTGACTTCCCCATTGTGAGACCAGGACCTGTAACAGCAAGGTGAAAAAGGTGAACCTAATCTCTTAATTGATCCCATGATAATTGTTTCATATTTGTAAAGAGGCAATCAATTACATCAACACAAGCAAAAAAGAATACACTTCATCCAGAAACCATGCAAGATGCCAGCTTAACAAGATAAACAAATTCAGTTACTCTAGCTAGTCCAGTTAAAAAGAGCAGTGAACTGGAAAACTCAGCTCCTTTAAGTTGCCAAGCACATGCAGGGACTGTTGGGACAAAGTCTTGAAACTAGCAAGCCCTCCATGGATGGGTAAACTAGAGTATTCGAAAAACAAAATCCTACTACATTTTAAAGATAAGAAGATTTTAGGAATTCCAAAATAGATATCTAGTTAACTTATTAAGATTTAAGGAATACTTTATGAAACATAAAAAATTACATAAACTTCAAACAAAAATATTATGTTATATGAAAATATCATTTTCATAGCTGTCTCCATTTAACAAAGGGTATGTGTAATTAATAATGGCATCTCATTTAATTTAATTATGTTAATAAAATAACTTCTATAGTTCAATACTAGTAAACCTTTTCTCTTTCCTTTTTTTTTTCTGGCTGAAATGGAACAACAGCTTTTGTCCCATAAAGATACTGTTCCTCAATGAATCACATAAGAAAATTATTAATTTTCCTAATCCTACAAAATATCAACAGCGTAAGCCGTAAGGTGACATTCACTCAAACCCCATCAACCAAATATTATTGCAAAAAAGTAACTCAGAGGCCACTAATAATAGCAACGGCTTTGAGACTATATCGTCAAGGGAAAATAATGACAAATCAACTAAAAACAGCAAAATGGGCATCATTCACAATTAGTAGCATCTTTTTCTCTAATGCAATAATACATCAGCACGAAAAAAAAAAAAAGGAAAGGCATAATTTCTTTATGTATTTTTCAACACGGTGGATCGTCAATAATTGACTCGTTTAGTAGCCTCCACCGTAAGACACCTCTACCCACAATTTTCTTTTTCAACCGAAAAAAAAAAAAGTGCCATCACCGATAGTAATAGCGTACGGAAATATTCAAATGATGAAACACATCACAGACAGCGTACGAAATTAGGTTAGATCTCTCGACCTCACCGAGTAACTTGCTGGAATTTTTCGGCAACAATCCAAGAAAAAAGAACACAGGACAGCAGCAATTCACAAGGGGCATTCGATTCAAATCTTTACGAGGAATGCGACGAAACTGTTGGACGAATGTATGTGAGAGACATCCTAAACACACGGTAGTACAAAAAAAAAAGGAGCATTCAAAAAAGAATAATCCTAGAACACACAAGATAGATCTGCTTCAACGAGGAGCTAGCAGACACAGAACACTGCTTAATCCCATGAATCAGTGTGTGAAATTCGAGCTAAACAGAAAGAGTGAAGCTAGATCTGAGAATTACCTGACCAATGCGGAACCTCTTCACCTCAAATCTACCATCCCTGTGAACCACACACACAACCAACAACAACCTATGAGATCACAATATTATTAAAATACACGATTTTTTTTGTCCTCGTTTTACTGATTTATTTTTTATCTTTCAGGATAAGGAGAATATATTACATACACTGGAGTGAAAAACAAAAAAGAAAAAAAAGAGAGTGAGAGCAGAGAGGGAACACTAGACAATGATGTGGGGGAGAGAGAGAAAGAGTAGGGTTGATCCTAGTTCCTAAAGCTGCATCAATTTTGTGGTTGCTTTGTTTGTTGTTCTTTGTGAACTGTGCTAGCTGGAAGAGTGAAAAAAAATGAAAAAGAAAAAAATAAAAAATATCTTAAACTGAAAAGCTTGGATAATTTGCGGGAAAGAGCAAGTGTGTTTCACGCTCATGCGCAACCGTTGATGAGATAACTTGATGGATTTTCAAGTCATTGATCTAGGGAACCGGTTTGATCGAAGGGTGAGTGGGAGAGCTTGCGGTAGATTCGAGGACACGTGAAAAGAAGGGAGTGGGGTGGTTTGTTTTGTTTTGGGTAGTCGAGTGCAGTCACTTCAAAAGCAAGTGTTCCTTCTCCCAGCTTCTTTATTCGAAGGAATTGTGAAATTACCACAGCGCCCTCGTGCCTTATCCTTGATTCCACGCGCGGTGGCACTTTGGGACTTTGGAGAAACGTGAGCCGTTGATGTAGGAGGGGGCGCGTGGCATTTAGTGGAGTGGGGTTTGCGTGGTGCATGCATTGTATGGGAGCCACGCTGGCAGGAGGACCGCAGGGGGTTCCTGTGCCTGCTACGCTCTCCTAACGTCTTTGTTGCGTCAAGACAAAGACAAACGCAGAGGAATGGACGTGCGATGTACCAATGTTAGAAACCATAAACGCAGTGTATCAATGCCTATCTAACCATCCCCTATAGTCTGTACAACATATATTATATTAGTAGTCCTAGTAAATAATGTCATTAATTAATTGTCTGTCTAACCCAGGGGCATTGAAGATTTGAGGTCAAGAGAAGAGCAAAGGTGAATCATTTGTCGATTTAGTACATACTATTTTTTTGTTTTGTCAGCGTTCGAGTGAAGTTGATAACTCTGCTCTCCACATTGAGAGGAGTGGGCTTGGTATCCGTTGGGCCGCCAACAAGTGATGATGATGATGATGTGTTTATGAAGTGACCGTAAAGCGGTTTTTGACCATAGGAGAGGAGAGGGCCTAAACGGAACGGAACTAAATAACGGCTCGAGTTTTTCAAATTTGAAATTAAAGGGAGCGAGCCGAATATGATGACCCAGCGCCCCCACTCACTCCCTTTGCCAAAGCCGAAAAACTCCCGTCTTCTATTGGAAGGAAGGAAGGAAGAAAGAAGAGACAAGCCATAGAGCTTCCACGTCAGCAACGAGGTCAGGTCAGTCACACGTTGTTGCTGTTGCTTGCCGTCTGATCCGGTCCGGTCCGGTCCGTCCGGTGTTAGCAAGCAAATTTTGAGTTTTGGATTTCCCGCCCCTCAAGGACACTTGTCATAACCAGACAACCTTATAAATCCGCATCAAACGCGTTTTCCTCTTCTTTGTCTATTCATACACAAACCCACACCACACCCCAACACACATACATTAGCAGAGCAGTTACAACTGACAAGTAACACAGCCAGCCTCTCTGAATCTCAGGAATCTGTGTGCTTTGTTTGCTTAATTCAATTCAGAAGAAGAGCAATGGAAGAACCAGTCAAGGAACAACCCTCTGCTGGTGCTTCTGGTAACGACTCTCTTCTTTCTCTCTCGATTGAATTTCTCTCTGTTTCTATGCTTTGTGTATGAACATCATTAATTAATTAAGTGGGTGGTCCTGGTTCAGGGAACCCTGCATCTGCGAAACTAAAGCTTCAGAGATACGCGCTGCGTTCCTCCGTCAAATCCAAGGAACAGAACCCAGATGCACCCGATCGCTCCAATTCCTCTGAATCTATTGCTAAGAGGTAGCACTACTTTCTTGCATTTCTTTCCGTGTTTCGATTTTGGAAACTCTGGAATTCCAGCAACCATCACTGTCTATCTGTACATTAATAAATCTCGCTGTCACTAATTCCGACATTATTAATGACAATTCACTTTTTTAATTGCTTTGTTTTTTGCATTGTCTCCTCCTAAGCCAACATGCCATTTTTGGAGGAGTATTTCTACACATATGACATAGACAATTAGACATAGGACCAGAAACACAGCCCGTATACTCATGTGAATATGGATGGAAATGGATCCTCTTATATCAAAATTTCACATGACAAGGTCATGTATGATCTCTCACCCTTAATTATTCTATATCAGGTGTCTTGTACTCTTGTTTGAGTCTCATATTTGGAATCAGTTATGGGAGAATACAAATGATAAGATCATGTAAAATTTTAACATGAGAGAGTACGGATAGTTAATTATACAGTGTATATGGTGTTGAACTGTGTCGTGCTAATGTTGAAATAACATTACTTTTTTTTTATCATTATTATTGAAACTGAGGAATAGTATGTGTTTTAGAATAATGTCACTAATTCCGACATTATTAGTGACAATTCATTTTTTTAATTGCTTTGTTGTTTGCTTTGTCTCCTCCTAAGCCAACATGCCATTTTTGGAGGAGTATTTCTACACATATGACATAGACAATTAGAAATAGGACCAGAAACACAGTCCGTATACTAATGTGAATATGGATGGAAATAGATCCTCTTATATCAAAATTTCACATGACAAGGTTATGTGTGATCTCTCTCACCCTTAATTATTCTATATCATGTGTCTTGTTTGGGTATCATATTTGAAATCAGTGATGGGAGATTACAAATGATAAGGTCATGTAAAATTTTGACATGAGAGAGTATGGATAGTTAATTATACAGTGTATATAGTATTGAACTGTGATGTGCTAATGTTGAAATAACATTACTCTTTTTTTATTATTATTATTGAAACTGAGGAATAGTATGTGTTTTAGAATAATGTCATTTCCATTTTCAGAGGGAGAATTACTCCAAGTGTGAGTAAAAGTGTGGGGGTCCTCGATTTCTCTGGCAAGGACAAGTCTAGCTGTGCCAAACCACCAAGAAGGCTCTCCATTCCTGCCAAACCATTTGCCACTCCAACCCCAAAGCAGGTTGGCAACATTACCCCAATCTCGGAGGCCAGGACAAGGAGGTCTGCTAATGGCCAAGGGCCACAAAGCAGAAGCCAAACACCCTCTTCTGACATCTCCAGAACATCAAGCAGGATGAAGTTCAATCTTCTGACCTCAGCCTCATATTGGTTAAACCAGATCAAGCTCTCTGAATCTGCAGCCAAGCACTCGGTTTCACTTGGGTTCTTCAAACTGGCTTTGGAGGCAGGGTGTGAGGTACACAACATCAATAGGGAATTCTGTAGTATAGACACCTTAATTGATATATGATGATTGCATTGCATTTACGTTAAGTTTTGAGTGTGATGGGAACAAGGTATAGACTATATTGTTAGTAAACACAACTCTTTCCTGCATGTTTGAATTCGCTCTTCATGTTTATTTTTTAGATCAAATTTATCTATTTATAGTCATTAGACGGCCCCCGTTTCTTTCCTTGTGGATTATTTGTCTACCCATTAACTGAACCGTTTTTCTTTCCTTTTTTTTTCTCATGATTTCGTTGTTAAATATCAACCGCAGTCTTTCCAGCGAATGCAAGATGAGCTAAAATCTTACGTGCAACGACATCAGCTTGCTGAACTTGGGTTACCAGTGAAGGAATTGTTTGAAAGCTATAACATTGCAGAAAATTCAGAGCAGTCACAGTCACAGGTGTCCGAGACTATTTCACAGGTGCCAGAAGAGGGAACTCCATCATCTGATGATGAAGTGCACTGCTCCTCCTCTTCTGCCGTGGCCAGTGGAAAACCAAAACCAAAGTGCTCAAACACTGAATCCACTCAATATACTCCTGTTACAGCAACAGAATCAACCAAGAAGGAGACTAGTCATAGGGGTACTCCAGGGTCCAGGTTGAGAGAAAATCTCAGAATGTACTCAGCAAATACAAAGCCTGCTGCTGTTAACAGTGGAAATCGCAGATCAGTTCAAAAATCAGAGAAGCCAGGCAAGCTTGATACCAATAAGGAGAAGAGGGGAATCAAGAAACAAGGAAAGAAATCAGATGTTAAGGAAGGTGAGAGTGCAGCAATATCTCTCTTATGATACCAATGATTTTCAGCTAGTTGAACATCTTTATGATTTTCTTTTCTATGTTTCTTCTTACAGTTCCTTCACTTGCTGAAGATAATACAAGGGGGAACAAAGAAAATATGGTAAGTTGCTTACTATAAAAGTGCAGCTTTTTACAAAGTTGCTGCAGAAATAATGCATGACTGATATATTGGTCTTCTTTCGTAGGATGTTCAGACCAATGATGAGATCAGTTTGACAGAGGTCGTGTAAACAAAGTTTCTGAATTTTGTCATTCTCAAACTCGAAGTTTGTCTGCAGTGTTCTGTGTGTCGAGCTTGCTTCTCTATAGGGAGTATAGATGAAAATTGCATTTAATATCTGGTGTCGAAGGTTGCATGCATTTCTTCTCATTTGATCACTTGGCATATTTGTGCTTGTGTTCTAATCTACATTTGTTAGTCAAACCAAGCTGTATTAAAATGTTATCGTTTGTCTATATTTAATTTCTTTATATCTGTGAAGGCCATAAATTTCTTTGACATATATCTATCTTTTGTGAATGTGTTATTTCTTTTAGTAAATTTATCCGAATCTCCATATATTGTCTAATCAGTGATGTGAATTTATTTGTTAAGTTATCATATGCTCAAAATTGAATTTGCTGCCATTGTACATGTTCTCTAATAACATCTTCGAATTCTGCAATGTTTTAATTGAACTTGGATTCTCGGCTACATTTCAATATTTATCTTTTAGGGGTATGTTTGTTAAATGAGTAAAAGCAAAAATAAATTTTTTATAAATGAACTTCATATCTAAAATTATACATAAAAATCATTTATGAAAATTTTATCTTTATTTTTACCCTCTAACCAAATCAAATATGTCCTAGGTTGTGTTTAATCTAAGGGACAAATTGGCAATTCTTTTTTTTAAATTAGTAAATTACATGTTAAGTTTATCTTTAAAAAGTTTTACCCAAACCAAACACACTTCAAAGAACAAAGGAAAGTACTGGGAGAAAATGTGTTCCAATTGAGCTTTCAGGATCTCAACATGCTTTTCAAATATTTTTCACTTTGCTTTAACATTTTTGGTAATTTGGCTTAATAAAATCATTTTCGCCTCAGCCTTATTTTTTAAAACAGTATATATAGAGTCACGCATAACCTTGATAACATGGAATGAATAAAATGTTTAATAAAGTGTTTGATGTTGAACCTTTTCGGACTAGCATCGTTAAACATTAAATTAGATACTTATGGAATGATGTTTATCTTGAAATTTTATGCGCAAGAGTTTGAAGGATGATTAATAAAACAAAAGGAGTTTGCTTGCCCAACAACAACAAAAAAACATTAGAGTGATTTTTTTACAAAAAGCATGATGATTACAATCAGAATATGTAAAAATAAGACCAATTGTTAGCTGAAGAATAGAATTTAATTTTTATATAATGTATAAAAAAATTTATATTGTCATTCAATTATCTATTAGTGTATAAGTCAATATGATTGTTTTTCATCTAATATTTAAAAGGTTGTGCAAATAAAAGAACTTGATTAAATGGCATGGTAAAAATCGTATACACGTTTATAGTATTAAAATTAAAATCTAAGTATTATACCGGTCTAGGTTTCTAATTGGTAGAAACTAGAAACTACAGAAGTTGTAGAGTAGATTATAGTAGTGTTGGTCTAATTGATAGAAACTACGAGTCGGCCAAGAATTGATTTGAACTCTTTACATGGCAGTCCTCCTCGCGATCAACTGAGGAAATAATAGGACTTCTCTTGCGCATTAGACTTGACTGATCCCAGTATACAATCTTCTACGTAATTATGTTTGAATTAGAAACCTCAAAAACAAGGTTTACTATAAAATTAAAAATTGGAAGTTAATCATCCTTCAATCATAATCAAAGATGATTAATCTCTCACTTTCTTATCTCACAACCAACTTTCACTTTAGATCATACATTCCATTTACACTTTACCCCCTCATGATCGTTTCTTTGGGTATCAAACTCTTTAGTTTGGTACGCATAAATGCAGGATGATTACCTCTTAGTCCCCCCCCCCCCCCCCCTCCCTTCTCACCCTTTTCTCTCTCTCTGTCTAATATATTTATATTCACACACAAGTTTTTACCCATCATTTGAAAATCGCTGTTTGTCAAGTAAACAACTATCTAATGATCCAAAACGAATGAATAACCAATCATAAATGGGAAGTCCTGCAAGAACGCATAGTGCACTGCCATGTACTAAACCTTCTCAGAAATTACTAAATATTTAAACTTGTTATACGTTCAGAGCGTCATAGTATCACCACTCACCAGCCAAAAAAAAAATCTGCACCATCACTTGGTAAGACTAGCCACCTCATATCAAGAGCAGACATGTCTAGCTCAATCAAAATGGAAGGTTGAAACCAGAAAGGACAGGTAAACCATATAATATAAACGAAATTGAAGCTAGTTTTTATAAATCCTTGTAATCATAACCAATGCAGAAAACTACACGTTACATATTTTGTTGACAAGAATCCAATGCAAATTGACAGAGTATTCTATATTACATGGACTGACATGCACAGAGCAAAAACTACAAACAATTATAGATAAGGGTGATCCTAACATTCAAAACAGCAAGGAATACGACTTAGAATGTGGTAAAGTTTGCACAATGGTTCTTAGGTAGCAATGCAACCTAATTCATACTTTCAAAAGTAAGATGAGCTTAGTCGGCTGTCCAACTCTGCTCCACAATTTCCCTCACTCTTCGATTGTACTCGCGCTTGTTCTCACTAAACATTCGAGCTGCTTCAGAGTTTGCAGGAGAATTTGGGTTTGGATCACAAAGCAATGACTGCCAAGAAGGAATCAACTCTCAGAAAATAATTATCACATGCTGACTAGTACTACATAGCAGGGTTAGTCAATTTAAGACTGCCAAAAGACTATTGTATTAGTTATTTTCTTCTTTTGTGGTTGCGGTTGTGAGGGTCCGGTTAGGGGACCTCCTAAAACTTCCATATTCAATAAAAAAAAAAGGCAGTCAGGCTCAAAGCAGGAGATTTCCACTTAGTGGAGGCAGGGAAGGGAAGATGTACATAACATTACCCTTGCAAGCAGAGACTGTTTACAATTTGAACTCATGACCATAGGAGCACAAAATGCTCTAGGAGCTGAGGTAACCCAACAAATTTTGCCAAGCCTACCCCTCTTAAACTTCCAAATTCAAATGTTCCAAGTTCTAAAACCAGTCCAAAAGATGTAGGGGTTGTTTGGTAAGTGTTTTGCAAAACAATTTTTAGTTTTTAAAACTGAAAAGGGAGAAAAATCTGTTTTACCAATTGTTTTGTCAATGTTGATTTTAAAACTTAAAAACACAATTTGCATTTTAAAAACAAAAGATAGGAAACAACTTAAACATGTTTTGGAAAACATGCGGTGGCATTTTTTAAAATAAGTTGTTCTACTGTTTTAAGAGCCTCTCCAAATGTCACATGAGGCAAAATCAAAACTTTTAAAGCACTCTCCTCCAAGTCAATGTTTTCTGTCTCATCACTCCCATCCACCTTTCAACCTTCATCCTTGCAAGTCACCCCACCCAGTGACTTCCACCACATCATCTCCCTCTCCTTTCTACTAGCTATCTTGTCCTCTAACAGTTCGCTGAAGGAAGAAGGTCAGCAAACCCCCAAGTCCCTGAAGTGTTACTACAGTGGTATTATCAGTCATTCACTCTTTGTAAAGGAATATGTATAAATCTCTTCTTATTCTGCTACCATCAAGGTGATCCAAGTGGTAGATTTTCTCAGGCTTGGTGCTGCACATTTGGGTCTGCTTCTCACGCTTTCTCCGGCTTTTTCTTTTGTTGTTTTGTTTTAAAAAATTCTTTGCCACACAATTTTCTCAGTTTTCTAATTTTTAAAACTTATTTTAAAGCATAACTATTCAAACAGATTTTTGTTTTTAACATTTAAAAAACAGTTTTAAAAATATAGTTGTCAGGTTCTATAGTTTTTTACTTTTGAAAATCGAGTTTAAGCCTTTTTTACAAAACCGTTCTGGAAAACACAACATTTCCAAACAAGCCCTTAATCATCAGTAATTTTTTTGTATTCAGACTACCTTTCCCCCTTTTAACATCATAATTAGCAAGCTAGATGGCTGGCCCTTTTGAGTGTTTCAAATTTACCAGTAAGGAAACTAAGGTGCGCCTCGCCCGCAAGGATAAGGTGACAAAGGCATGCACCTCACTGAAGGGCAGTGGCTCAGCCAACAAGAGCAGCTGAATATGCTGACCCCTAGGCTTGGACTCAACTTTGGTCTACAATGAGCACAACATATGTGCTTTCTTTCCTTTTTTCACAAAATGTACAAGAGATGGAAGAAAAGTAAATATTATTTACTCTGCTAAATGGTACCTGAATTGAAGTGAGTATAGCAGCTACATCATATATAGGACTCCACTGGTTTTGCAAGATATCCAAACAAATACTCCCATCTGCATAAACTGTCCAGAGTAGAAAAAAAGGACATTAGGAGCCACATATCGCATCAAATTAATGGATACAAAGGTTTATGTTTTCCACCTAAAACTTACTATTTGGATGAAACATTCGAGAGACAAATCGTACAGTTGGTGGCTTGTTTGGATAATCCTCAGTAAATTGGAGAGTCAACTTAAACGTGCCTGTATAGCTCAAAATATATAGACATGTAGTTATATAAATATATATAATATGATAATCTCAAGGGAAAGAGAATATGGCATCCAAATATACATGATATAGAGACTACCCAACCATGAATACCTAAAATTCGTTTAAGTTTTGCAAACTAAAGCACAGCATGGCTAACATGGGGTAGAAAGAATTTAAGTGTTGGGAACCAAGGGAATTGGGCCAAGCACAATGGGCCCTAATTGTAATTACTAAAGTATGAGTGAGAAAAAGTGTGTTAGAGGTGTGAACTGTGTGTGTGTGCTGTGCATGGAGTGTGAGTGTGCTGTGTGAGGATTGTAGGTGGTAACAGAATCCTTGTTGGAGGACTGAGGGCTGTAACAGCATGTGCATGTGACGATGTGGGTAGTATATAAGGGAAGGAAATGGGAAAAGTTGGGGAGGCTGAATTCTGGCTAGGTTTTTAGGAGAGATTGAGCTTCTATAGTGCTTAGAGGATTTTCTCTATTTTCTGTTCAGTGAAATATCAATTTTTCCATTTTCTCTTTCTTATTTTGTGTGGTCTCTATCATTTGGCATTGAGCTCTTTTCCTGGAGTTGTGGGGCCTTCTACCGAAGCTGCCATAGCAGCTAGGATGAAGAACTTGGAGAGGAAGTGTGAGGAGTTGATGCAGTACTTGAGGGATCAAAGGCGAGCCCAGCCTCGAGAAAGGACGCCGTTGAGGAGGACTTGCCACCAAGTGGAGCTGGAAGACCAATGGAATGGGGGCACCAGAAGGGTGAGGGAATCACAAATCTCTCCGCGTCACAGAGCGCCACAAATTCCGATCTCACCATCGGAAGGAGCGATATTCCCCTCATTCTCAGGGAAGTCCTTCGCAACATCAAGATGAGCCTTCTTTGGGGCGCAGGCCGCCTGACTCTCCTCAAGACTGTACACCACTTCAGCAACACATTGGAGGGTAAGAAATCAAGGGCGACCATCGAACAAGGACATCGTGCTACTCATCGCATAACAAGGAAGACAATGCAAGAAGGAAAAGGAGCAGGGAACTCTATGTCAGAGGTCGACATCCACTGCCAGAGCTGCTAGACCTAGACCCTCTAGCGACAGGCGACAAAATACCAACAAAGGAACCGGCAGAATTGTGGGCGACAACAAAGCCATGAGTAGTGCCAAGAGTTGCGGCGGAGCAAGTCTTCCCCAATGGGAAACCAAGAAATGCAGCGGCAAGAGGAGTCTTCCCCGCTAGATATGAAGGGAAAGGAGCTTCGCCAACAACGGGGTTGCGGTGCATCATGCACGACGACCCAGCTGCCACCACCAAAACACCCTGCACCGCTAAAACCTTGTATGGAAGCCAACAAGACATCAACAGTGGAGACGGTAGCTGTGCTACATTTCTCAAGAAGCTGCACAAATGAAGAAAGAAGGGAATCGAGTAGTACCCATGAAGAACCAGGTCAATTTTTGAACCTAATGGGCTAGGCCCATTTTATTAAAGGGAAGAAAACAAGATCTAATTGGAAAGGGGCCCAAATTAGTGAAGGTCATGAGCATGGGGCAGAGATGCTGTTTAAGAAATTAATTCAATTGCTAAAGCAAATGGGTTTGGAAGGGTGTTCAGAGATTGAAGACTAGCAGGTTAGAGAATTAATGGGCCAAGCCCAAAAGGGAATATATGAAATCAATATGGGCAAAAGGAATATTACACTTGGAATTAGCTTCCCAGAACAAAGGGGCCAAGCCCAACTCGCAATAAAGGATAATGGGGAGGGAAGTTATGGCTTGAAACTAGATGCGGGCAAAATGATTAAGACATAAAAGATGGGCTCGTGTAGGATGAGAAGAATTGGATCCCAAGAATTGATGCCAAGCCTAGCCCAGCCATCAGTAGTCTATGATATCACGTGGCCCACCACACAACTCTACTTAATTGCCAAGAAGACTAACGGTGAGAGAATGGAGGATGCTCACAATTATCAATGTGATCGAGATACATAGGCTAGAATCTCAGGATGGAAAAGGAGTGTTGGTGAAAGGACTCGGTCATGCCTACCACTAGTGGCATTGATTGGGTCTTATGTCGCTAAGTAGAACAATAGGGGTGAACCAATCACGTTTGATGACATTGCTGCTCTTGTACAAACTAGTGGAGCTACCGAAGTCGGTGATATATTCCCAAATATGAAGCCCTCTTTGCATGCAACATGCATATCAAAAAGCTTGTGAGTATTTCATTTTCTCAGTTGGTGTTGGACAGGTATACACAACTGTGAACATTGGTGCTAATTATGTCTCGGCTGAAATTGATTTGTATACGAATACGAAGTGTCAACATTCTTATTGGCTAAACTGTTTTCTGGAAAGTTCTTTTTGTATCATATTTGGAAAGAGCATGTTTTCTCACCTTGATCTCTAATTATCTCTCTTTCAAGAGAAGAAGTTGTATAGCTGAGGCTCTCAATAAAGACGAATGCCTATTTTGTTATCAAGTTAGCCAACAGTTGCCCATATTGGTCAGTTGTGATATTACTGATTTGGGTCATTATTGGTTCCTCAATTTTATAGAAAGCTCTGGTTCTTCAAGGAAGTATTTCAACTATATTACCGAAGTATGGGCTCAAATTCTTTAGTTTGAATAAGATGATTGAGGATGAGGCTTACTTCGGCAGGAAGGAGATTGATCCCCCTCACAAGAAGTCAGAGCTCTCTCGTGTTATATTTTCTGCTTATTAATGGTGTGGAACAAAACACTTTATGTCAGAATTTAACTACTGGCAATTGGTAATGATGATGATAAAGAACAAGGCAGCGGTGAAACACAAATGTCATGCTCTGAAATTCATATACATTGGAAAGAAGCTGTTGAGATAGTCCTAGGCTTCAATATAGGCTATATTGATGCAATTGCTCAGTTGACAAAAAGGGAAGCCAAGAAGATGAATTTTTCCAAAGGAATTATTGAAGGTATGGTTGGTGATAGTCTCCTTTGTGTTTCCATTGCATATCCTTTACATGAAATGGAGAAAGTTCCAAAGAGTGAAGACCTTGCTGCCTGGTCATTACTAGAGAATGATTGTGGATCTGAATCCTTGCAGAACTGGCATCCGAGAAGTAGTGCAGCTACAGAAAATGTCTTTAGCCCATCATATATTTCCTGTTTCATTGTGGAAGACTTCTGGAATCCATGAAGTTGTGGGGGCTAGACCTGGACTAGATCATTGGGACCCGGGGCCCCTGCCGCCCGGGGGGGGGGGGGGGTGATTACTTTGCAAGCATACTTTCCGACTCCATATGCAAGATTTGGGACCCAGGAGGAAGGCTTTTCCCTCCGAAGCATCACCTTGAGGACAAGGTGATTTCTTCAGGGGCAGAGTATTGTTAGGAACCAAGGGAATTGGGCCAAGCACAATGGGCCCTAATTGTAATTACTACAATGTATGAGTGAGAAAAAGAGTATTAGAGGTGTGAGCTCTGTTTGTGTGCTGTGTGTGTGTGTTGTGTGAGGATTGTAGGTTGCAACAGAATTATTGTTGTGAGCTGAGGGCTGTGACTAGGGATGCTGAATTTTGGCTAGGCCTTTAGGAGAGACTGAGCTGCTATAGTGCTCCAAGGCTTTTCTCTATTTTTTCTTCGATGACATATCAGTTTCTTCTTCCATTTTCTGTTTCTTCTTTGCGTGGTCTCTATCATTAACTTAATAGTTATATATATCCAAAGAGTGTAAATACAATCTCTAATAGGCACATCACAAATAGTATGAACAAGACAATATAATAGACAAGAGTTGCAACTAAGATTGGGAAACAGGAAATAAAATAGAGAGAAAAATATAAAAGCAAATAGTACCATCAAACTAAAAAGAAGCATCTACATGTTGGTTTTAGAAAAAATTAGTTTTAAGATAGTTAACCCACACACCCATCAAGAGCTTCCCAAATTCTTTTAGGGGATGAAAGGACCATGGCCCATGGCACTCTTTGTAACATGAGTCTAGCATCATCTACAAAGTAAGCTTATCTTATATGACAGAATCATATGCCAACATAACCTATTTAATGAATGCATCAATTATTAAAATCGTTTCCATATTAGAACCGTGATGAAAGGACAGACTCACCTCCATCCCAAGGAGTATCATCAGGACTGCAATCCAAAGCAGACAAGAAAGCAGAAATTGCTTATCCATCCATACTTAAACAAAGTGAAATAAAAAAGTAAAAACAAAGTGCCTGACTATATTATACAATTAAACACAAGAAATGGATCTTATATCCAACTTCAATTGAACTCACCCAAATATGACAGCATTCCACAACATGATATTGTTGTCCTGAGGGGCACCACTGATTCCTGCAGGTGGATCCTGTTGCAGCCTCTTGAAATCCCTCATCAGCCTCTTCCTAGCAGGAGTCGACATTTCTACCACCTAGAAAAACCAGCAGGCCACAAATTAGGAAAGGTAAAGGCCTCAATTCATTTTTCAAGCGAAAAAAAAACGAGGGGCTTCAGTTCAACACAACAACCTCTATTTCATTATATGCACAAGGAACACACCCAATAGGCCAATATTCTTGAAAACTCTACACATCATTAACCCTCAAAATAAAATAGAAACTCCAATTGCACACGTAGATAATCACATTCTGAAACCTAGCACGTTCAACATAATCTAGAATTCACAAGTTCAATTCGGTAAAAATTCCCCCAATTACTCCCGGGGCAACAACTCCACATCAAAGATAGAAACATAATTTTCCATAATAATCTAATAACAAAGCTTCATCAACAACAGAACACAAAAAACAAAAAAAAATCAAAAAGCAGTGCAAATTCCAAAAGGAACCAACAAAAAGGCAGTGATTCGATATAGATCCGCCCTCTGCCATACTCATAATCAACGTATATAACAGAAATAAACGCCAAATCGAACAAACAACATAGTTAAATGGGAGAAAAAAAGGAGAATTAGATTGAAAATTAAATCTGCGGGAAAAATAAAAGCGGCTGACCCGAAAGGAAGTAGAAAGAGTGGGAGCGTGAGAGGGAAGCTTATGGCAGCGATTAATTGATTGATTGAGGAGGAACGAAGGAATTGAGGGACCGAAAACAGTGGCGGCCAGAGAAGAGAAAAGAGAAGAAGAAGAAGAAGAAGAAGAAGGTGGGCCTAAATTGCGTGTTATTTGTTGTTTTGATTCATTTTGGAATTTGGAGGCTAGCTCGTTTATTGTGTTTTGGGGGGTCAAATCAATCACCTTTCCCCACTCGGTTTAATTTATCGTTTACTATTTTTTCGCCCCTTTTGAAAACGACTGTTCTTTTCTTTTTTTTTTTTTTTTTTTTTTTGGTTTTAACTTTTAAGAGATTGGCTGGTAAGTGCCAATCATCCTGCTTTATCTCCTCAAAAACTACAAGTAATATAAAACATGTATTAGTTTTAAGGATAAAGTTTCAATTAGGTCCTCGATGACTGATCAAAGTTTAGATTTAGATTTAAATTTAATAAAAAAAATTATTTGTATCTCTAATATTTTCAAAGCATTTTAATTTTATTCTTTTTATAAAATGTACCCAAATAATAAACCAAAAAAATATGAAATGAAGGTCAAATTATGATATTAGAAAACCAAAACAAAACATAAAATGTCAGCTTACAGCGTTAGTTGATCACAACAAGACATAAAATATCAAGTTTACAGTTATAATTTAGGTGCATTTAATCAAAATGATAAAATTAAAGCGTTTTAAAAATTTTAGGGATATAAACACAGGGATAAAAAACATTATTGGGACTAAATCAAAATCTTAACAAAACGTGAGAGACCTAATTGCAGTTTTACCCTAGTTTTAATTAACGTTGCATTTGAACCAAATATTCTTAAATTTCAGGAAATTTTAAATGTTTCAATTGAATTCCTTTCATGCTCTAGAATTTTTATTTGTTTGTATAAAATAATTATATTACTTCACAAAATACTTTGTTTGGGTAATAGAATTATCATATTTTCCACAGATAAGAGTATATAGTGGACACCAAGTATGCAATGACAGACAAACTGTTATGGATGACAAGCGCACAATCGGCAATGTGCAGAAGGACGTTAACAGTAGGGGGTTGGCGAGTGCCGACTAACGTTGGGTGGGTGATTGGAAAAAAGCGAGCAGATAATGGTTGATGAATGATATAGTAGTAAACTTGGCGAGAGTGAGAATATGTAATACCTCGAGTATAAATGTCCTAAAATGACCTTGAGTGACCTTCAACATTGTTCTTACGACCATAATGTAGTTCCCCTATATAGTAGGTGAAGACCAGAACATAAGTTTTAAGATATAGCTTTGTTTTTATTTTGTCATGTATGACCTCTATTTAGTATTTTGCAAATATCTTGAGATATCGAAGTTTGATTGATGATAATTAATTTCTTGTTACTCAGTATCTATCTTGGGTTTTCTTGAGGTTCGTACTCAAGGAAATAAGGTGGAATCTATTTGTCAAAATATTGGTTTCTCTAAGTATTGTTGTTTGGAAGTGATTGGTTTCTCCAGTGGTATTTAGCTCTTATGGGATGATAGTAGTGTTGATGTAGAGGTGTTAGAGATTCATAATCAATTCATACTTGCTAGAGTTTGCTGTATGGATGAATCAGAATGTTGGTTTCTCACACTGGTGCATTGCAACCCTAATCCTTCTCTAGGTGACACTATTTGCCATTAATGTGTCATCTTTCTTAGTCTATTCAAGAACCTTGGGCTGTGTTGGGGAACTTTAATGCTTATTTGAGTTCTGATAAGAAGATTGGTGGTGATGATCCTAATAGAAGTTCTATAAAGAAATCCAATGAGTGTCTGACTAGTTCTAACTTGACGGATATTGGTTTTTGAGGACTAGCCTTCACTTGGAATGGAGTAGAGCTAGAGAACGGCTTGATAGAGTGGTGGCTTCTTCGAACCGACACCTTCAATTTGAGGATGTGTTCGTGCTTCATTTACCAGCCTTGAAGTCAAACCACATGCACTACTAAATTTTTGTTCTGTCGCAACGGCCGAAAACTGTGGCCATATGTTAGTAAACCGTTGCCTATACAATAGGCAACGGTTTTACAACCGTGGAGTATGCAGCCGTTACCTATTGTTTTAGGCAACGATTTTTGTACTTAAGGCCACACTAGAAAGATAACCGTTGCCTATATCAGCATAATAAGCAACGGTTTAAAATCGTAAAATATGATTTGACAATTGGAACAATTTTTTAACCGTTGCCCAATTACAAGCAACGGTTTTTCAAATGTTGTCTATCTCAATGGGCAACAATTTTATATTCAGTTTTACCATTTATAGGAAACAGTTTTGCAAGTGCTATGTATTCCAATAGGCAACGGTTTTATGGATGTTGCCTATTTCGATAAGTATTTTTTTGTAATATGTTCAATTAAACAGTAATAAATTATTATAAAAGCAACATCAAAGTCATTCCAAATCAATATATTGATGAAAAGTGTGTGTGTGTGTGTATATATATATATATATTGTCAAATTATATGTTTAAGGCATAAGATCTATATACACATTAATAACCTTTAATAAGTGAGATACAAGTCATGACAACTACAAAATACTAGTTCAAAACTACATAGCAAGATGATCTAAATTGTGACAACATCTAAGTGTCAATAGTTACAAAATATTCACTAAACACAAAAAGGTCATGAAGTAAAATATCAAAATCCTTTATCATCTCCAAATCTTGATCTCTTTCACTCTTCATCATTAGATCTTCAAATTCCATGGATGGATTCTTTCTCTTTTTCAACATGATTTTTGCCGAAGATCATGACATTAAATACAATAAGCTCAAAAATGTGCTTGCCTAAACACCACATCATTGTGTCTTAGTAAAATATCCATAACCTGCAAATGTAAAGGTGCAGTATGTAACACCCTAATAAACTCTAATTCTTTCATCCTAATTTTTTTATATTGCAATGGTTAGCTACTAATTTGTAACTTGAAATTTGAGAATTTTTTTTTTTGTTATGATTATTTCTTATTCATAGTTATATACCAGAATAACGTGTATTAACTGTAAATCATGTATCTGGTAGACTCCCAGGAAAGAGAGGTGGGTCACAGAGGACACGCTTAAATACCAAATCTTTCCTTAGCCAGAACCTTTCCAAATTACATTCCACAGTAATACACTTTCTTCTTGTAACCTAAAGGTAAATTATTATTATTATTATTTTTAATAACAAATAATGATTTTTCTCTAACAAAATATTAATGTTTGTTAATCAATAATTCCCACAGTTTAGACAACCATCATCTATAGAAAACATACTTTACTACCAATATCGATTCATAGGGTACAATAGTACATATTACACATTCAAGATACATAAAGAAAACTTTAATATCACAATACAACATAACCAGAGTCTGGTAACATATAGTAAAGATTCTATTTAGCATACATAATAGAATCTGATTATTTAGAAATTAAGTCTATGGCTACATCCATTTCATTGTTGAAGACGATCCATGCTATCTGGAAACATCAAAGAAAAGGGGTGAGAGAAGTCTCCCAAAGAGGGTGATGTTTCCAGGGAGTCCCATTTCATCCCAAAAATACTAAGAATAACACGGAATGCAAAGAAATGCACAAATTATATTTTGGTAGTGTCAAACAAGATGGAAGTGTATAATATCAATCATAATAAAAGCGCAGTAAAAGAAATATAGTAAATAATCATGAATGTACTACAACTCCCTTTTATAATATCTCGTTCCCTTCTAATAGCTTTAATCTGCAAGATTTGTTCATATTGGATCTGTGAGAGCTCTCATTGCTAGGGCGTCCCCTAGTCAGATCAGTGAATACCATGTCCTTGTCCGCTAGCATGGCGGGGCCCAAGGCATCACTAAAACATCCACCAAGTCCTTTTCCGCTACAAGGCGGGGCCCGAGGTGTCACTTATCTATTTGTCCATTTTACATTGTGTACATAGTATGCATAAAGTATGAAAATTATAGAAAGTTTCCACAATTTCTTTCATATTCACATGTAGACCACAAGATTTTCCATATTTGCACATAAAGCCCAAACAATATAAGATTCCTAAACAAAAATCATATTTCTTTATAATTATCATTGAAGCACCAAAACATACTATTGTAATAAACTCATTTTCTTTATAATGAAATACGCTTAACTTAGTTTTTATATAATAATTCAATTTTAAGTATACATATAATACTTTCTTTACTAATCCCATAGGTCTAAATATACCTAAAATCATTTCAAATCTATCTTTAGAAAATACTTAGGTAAATTATCTTACATAGGTAAAAAGAATATTTTTTTTGCATATAAGGATATAATCATAGAGCAAAGAAAACATCATGAAATCTTTCAAGAAATATAAAACGAAATAGCCAAAAATATACCCAAGCTTTAGAAAATCACTTCAAGCAAGTGACTAGCTAGTTTATGTGTCATGTTTCTAATGGGACCTTAAATTTAAATATTTGTAAACAATATTCCTTATTATTAATAAATGTATAATCAAGTCAAATATTTATAGTTCAAGGTTCATAGTCCAAGTTCTGTAGTTCAAGGTCCATAGTTCAAGGTCACAGTCCAAGTTCCGTAATTCAAAATCCATAGTTCAAGGTTCATAGTCCAAGGTCCATAGTTCAAGGTTTATAGTCCAAGGTCCATAATAAAGGTTATGATTAATATAAATATATTTTAGTGTCTTTTATATCATATTAAGTTTTAATGGTCCCAAGAGAAATACAACATACAAACCAAACTAAATATTGCATGCTCAAAGATTTAGAATCCATTCATTATAGTAAATTAAATAAAGCACTTTTCATGAATAGAAATGTTTCACAATTATAATGAGATCAAAACTATATTACCTTAAAATTCCATAACTTGTGGACAAAGCTTTTATCAAAGAAAAATACATATGGTTTAACATATTAAAACAACTTCATACAAATTTAAATATTTAAAGAAAACATAATAAAAATTTGAAATGATCTTAAATCACAATTTTCAACCATATAAGGAGACAAATAAATATGCATCATATACACATGGATTAAGTGTTTTATGACACCATCGTTAAATCATTCAAAGGTATTAAAAACAATAAACATAAGCTTTGAATATCACATAACATAACATCATACAAGAAAATTATATATGAAGCTTAAAAGTGAAAGAAAACCCCTACTTGTTCTTGGAGCTTTAGAAACTCTATTATACCAAGGCTAGACGAACAACTTCTTCAACTTTTCTAAACCTTTTCTAAGGGCTAAGATTCATGTATAAAGGCTGGAAAGTGTTGATGGTAGATGGTGATAAGAAAATATGATAATTTGGGAGTGTTTTGGTAAAATTTTGTAAGTGTTTTTGGTATGAAAATGAAGTAAATGAAGAGAAATAATAGCTACACATTTTTGATAGTTTTTTGGGCAGAAAAATGAAGTGTGGAGTTGTGTTTAGAGGTGTGCTATTTATAGAAAAAGTTTAGGATTAAAATATTATTAATTTTATAATTTATTTGTCATATTTAGTTAGTTTCATTAGTAAAATATTAAAACTAATACTAAATAATTTAATAAATTCTTAATTATCACTTAAAGACATACTAAAATGTTAATGACATGATTTAAAGACATTTATTAAATTTTAATATTTTTACATATAATTTAATAATGAATTATTTAAAATAAGGCAAAATTACTTAAACTAGTTAATCTTAATTAAGCTAATTAATTGATAAATGACTTAATTTATTTTTAAATATCTTCATTAGATTGTTGGAGATATAATACAAGGATTCACGAAATTTATATAATTTTTTATAATTATTTACATTTTATTTGGTATTTTACATTATTATTAGTGTTATTAGTAATTAATTAATTAATAATCTATTTAACTATTTTTAAATTATCATTATTTTTTCTTTTGCAGCCACTAGATCTGAATCTTATCTCTAATAAAGTTATAGTAGGTTGCAAGTTGTCTTGAATGATTAATATATAAAAATGACAAATTTTGTATATTAAAATTTTATTTTAAAGTTACATATACTTTGGTAATTAATAAAATATTCATCTAAAAAAATTATATTTCATTGATATATTATCAATAACATATTGTTACCTTATTTACATGCTATCTATAATTTTTTTACGAATTTTCTATAATTTTTAGTATTTTTAATATATTTTTACCTTAATTAGGCCTATTTTAAGTTAATTAAAATAATTAGTCATCTAAAAATAAAATATATTTTTTTTTACAGCAGTCCATGTCAATTTTTGAGTTGTCTATCATGATAAGGGGACAACCTTACCATGGTTGAAATTTTTAGTCAAAAATGGTTGGCTTTGGATAATATGTCATATGAAATATCCTTTACTTTTAGAATATATATTATTATTTTTTATGAGTCCGAATTTTATATCATTCTAGGTGTCATTTAATTGATTTAAGAGTACTAGTGAGTTAAATCAAGATTTTGGAAAATTATCTTAAAGCTTAGGTAATTAATTAGGTGTTTTAAGCTTTATTTAAGTCAAAATTAATTAATTAAAGGTCAATGTGATTTTTAACACTATCCATGGTTTAATAAAGAGTCCTATTTTGTGGTCCTCTTTGTCTAATATTATAATTTAGTAAAAAAAAATTTTAATGTGACTTAGAGTTGTTTTCTAGGATTTTTTGGTATTTATTTCATATCCTAGGTTAGGTTATTTTTTTTGTGTGTAATTATACTAATATTATACAAATTTACTTAATATTGATATTCATCATCAAAATTATGTTTAAATTGTATTTATAATTTTTTTATCATAATTTTTGACACTCCTTAAGTTTTTTTTTTCTAAGATTTATGTAGACTTTTTCTGATATTAATTATGTTATATGCTTTTCTTCTATTATTTAGTGGTATTTTCTAATTTTAATAAAATCCAAGGGAATAATTAAATATTTTACATTTTGATGCTAAGTCTTATATATTTTAATTTAGATATTTTTTTTACTATATCTAAATATTTCTTGCCTAAACAAAATCATCATACTTTCTAAAAAACTATAATAAAACAATACTATATTAAGAAAAATTGAGGATGTTACATTTCTCCCCTCCTTCAAGAAATTTCGTCCTCGAAATTTGATTACCTTAGTTGAAAATCTCTAGATAGTCTTTTTGAAGATCATTTTCCTTTTCCCATGTTGCCTCTTCGGGAGTCAATCCTTCCCACAGGACTTTTACCAAAGAAATAGTCTTACCACCTCTGAGTTCCTTCAGGCTTTTATCCAAAATCTTAACAGGTTTAACCTTATAGGTTAAATCATCTTTTAATTGAACACAGTCATTCTGGAGTATATGTGAAGGATCAGGGGAATATTTCTTTA
Source organism: Dalbergia cultrata (assembly GCA_031216105.1). Classification (NCBI taxonomy): domain Eukaryota; kingdom Viridiplantae; phylum Streptophyta; class Magnoliopsida; order Fabales; family Fabaceae; genus Dalbergia; species Dalbergia cultrata. The sequence continues at coordinate 50,712,533 of CM062347.1, read as the reverse complement.
ATTGAGATACATGGAAGACATCATGAAGGTTTGACAGGTTTGGGGGAAGAGCAAGACGATAGGCAATAAAACCAATTTGGTTCAAAATTTGATATGGACCAAGAAAACGAGGACTCAACTTCCTAGTTTTCAGAGCTCTGCCTAACCCTATTGTCGGAGAAACCCTTAGAAAAACGTGTTCACCCTCTTGGAATTCTAGAGGCTTTCTTCTTGTATCAGCATAACTCTTTTGCTGACTTTGTGCAGTTTGCAATTTATCCCTGATAAGCTTAATCTGGTCTGTGGTTCTTTGAACAATTTCAGGTCCTAGCATTTTCCTTTCACCAACTTCATACCAACACAATAGTGATCTACACTTCCTACCATATAAAGCCTCATACGGTGCCATTCCAATGCTGGAATGATAACTGTTGTTATATGAAAACTTTATTAAGGGTAGGTAATGATCCCAATTTCCTTGTTGTTCCAAAACATAGGCTCTCAACATATCCTCTAAGGTCTGTATGGTTCTCTCAGATTGCCCATCAGTTTGAGGGTGATAAGCAGTACTAAGACTTAACCTAGTACCAAAGGCTTTTTGTAATGTTCCCCAAAACCTAGATGTGAACCTGGGATCTCTGTCAGAGACAATGCTAGTGGGCACACCATGAAGTCTAACAATCTCATTAATGTACAATTGAGCTAGCTTATCTAGTGAATAGGTAGCTCTAATGGCTAAGAAGTGAGCAGATTTAGTTAACCTATCCACTATTACCCAAATTCCATCATGTCCCAAGGATGTCCTAGGCAATCCCATCACAAAATCCATAGCTATGTTGTCCCACTTCCATTCCGGGATTTCTAAGGGTTGGAGTAAGCCTGAGGGTTTCTGATGTTCAATCTTGACTTTTTGACAAACCAGGCACGTTGCCACAAATTCTACTATATCCCTCTTCATTCTTGGCCACCAAAAGAATTGCTTAATTTCTTGATACATTTTGGTGGCTCCAGGGTGTATGGTATACCTACTGTTGTGTGCTTCATCTAAGATTAATTTCCTTAGATTTCCCATACTAGGTACACATAACCTATCACGATATAACAGTGCTCCATTTCTGGCAATGCAGAAGTCCTTTTGTTCCCCCTTAATTACCAGCTCTTTGTAGGTTTGCAAAAGCTGATCCTTCTTCTGACCTTCAATGATCTGTTTCCTAAGGTTATTTTCTATCCTCAAATGATTCAAATTGAAATTATTAGCCCCTATGCTTACTTCAAGATTCAAGTCTCTAAATTTTTCTAATAATTCCCATTCTTTGACCATCAAACTTGCCACATGTAGAGATTTTCTACTCAGTGCATCGGCAACTACATTTGCTTTACCTGGGTGGTATTTAACTTCAAAATGATAATCCTTTAAAAATTCTAACCACCTTCTTTGTATCAAATTCAACTTTTTTTGGTCAAACAAATACTTCAAACTCTTATGATCAGTGAAAGCCTTAAACTTAACACCATATAGGTAATGTCTTCATATCCTAAGAGCAAAAACTATAGCTGCTAACTCCAAGTCATGGGTAGGGTAGTTCTCCTCATGTGGTCTCAATTGCTTAGAAGCATAAGCTATTACTTTTCCTTTTTGCATTAAGACACACCCTAAACCTTTTCTAGAGGCATCACTATACACTACAAAATCATTTTCTGGGTTAGGAATAGCTAATACTGGGGCAGATGTAAGGCTATGTTTTAATTCTTGAAAACTAGTTTCACACTCTGTTGTCCACACAAATGGTTTTCCTTTTGGGGTTAACCTAGTCAAAGGCAAAGCTAACTGAGAGAATCCTTCGATAAACCTTCTGTAATATCACATAAGTCCTAAGAAACTCCTAATCTCAGTTACCGTCTTAGGTTTCTCCCATGACAACACAGCTTCTACCTTACTAGGGTCCACAGACACTCCATTCTCATTGATCACATGACCTAAGAATTTTACTTCTTTTAGCCAGAAATCACACTTCTCTAGTTTTGCATACAATCGTTTCTCCTTCAATATCTGCAAAACTATTCTCAAATGCTCCTCATTTTCCTTCTCAGTCTTAGAATAAATTAAAATATCATCAATAAACACCACTACAAATTTGTCTAAGAAAGCTCTAAAAATCCTATTCATATAATCCATGAAAATAGCTGGGATATTAGTCAATCCAAAAGGCATCACCAAAAACTCATAATGTCCATACCTAGTTCTAAAAGCAGTTTTAGGTATATCTTCTTCCTTAATCCTAATTTGGTGATATCCTGACCTTAGATCTATCTTAGAGAATACCGTGGCTCCTCTCAGTTGATCAAAAAGGTCCTCAATCCTAGGAAGGGGATACTTATTCTTAATGGTAACTTTATTCAATTGACGGTAATCAATACACAGCCTGAAGCTACCATCCTTTTTCTTTGCGAACAACACAGGTGCTCCCCAAGGTGAGGCACTAGGTCTAATGAATCCTTTCCCTAATAGATCCTCTATCTGTTTCTTCAATTCGCTCAACTCAGGAAGTGACATTCTATAGGGTGCTATGGATATAGGACCAGTACCAGGCAAGAGGTCAATAGAAAACTATATCTCTCTCTTAGGAGGTAAATTCTCAATATCAGGAGGAAATACCTCAGGGAATTCTTTCACTATAGGAATATCCTCAATTTTCAGTTGATCCTGTGCCTCTGATTCCAATAAGCATAGTAAAACACATCCTAGGGTTTGTTTGGTTAAACAATCTCCTATTTGATTGGCTAAGGATTCAGCAGTCTCTAATAAGGAGGTTGCAAGGATATTTTGAATGGAGAAATGTATGGTTTGCTTACGACAATTTAGAAAGACATCATTATCAAATAACCAATTCATACCTAGAATAATATCAATATCATCCATAGGTAAACAAATAAGGTCAACATTGGAATAATGAGTACCAATCTGAATATGACAGTCCAAACAAACAGAAGAAGTCAAAATTCTACTCCCAGTAGGCGTAGAGACAATCAAGTTATGTGGTAGGGTAGACATGGGTAATTCAAGTTCATTTGCACGGGTTGGAGAAATAAAAGAATGAGAAGCTCCAGAATCAAACAGTGCAATTAATGCTTTATTATTTAAAATACACGTACCCTGTATCAGTTTAGGATTTTGAGCCGCTTCTTGTGTACTCAAGGCGAAAACTCTTCCTTTGGCTTGAGGCCTCTGGTTAGGAATTTCTCCCTTATGCTGGTTCTGAGGACATTCGCGAGAGTAATGTCCTTGTTTTCCGCATGTGAAACAAACACCCATTCCTTTCAAACATGGCCTATTCCCATGATTTTTCCCACAATTTTCACAAACAAGGGTCGGGGCAGGTGTAGGGATTGGTCTGTGTGGTGGCAAAGGCATTTTTCCTCTATACAGGCTCTTCCTTGACTGGTTCTGGTTTTGGTTCAAGCCCCGATTCCTATTCTTTTGAAATCGTGGTGGAATGAATCTACTTTTATCTTCCTCTCTTTTTCTTTTAAACATATTTTGACGCTCAGTTGCCAAGTCCTTAATATTTTGTTCAGCAAACCTGCATTTATTTACCAACAGGGGAAAATTCCTGATTTCCATAGTACTTACAGCATTCTTTAGTTCTGGATTCAAGCCAGCCTCAAATTTCATTGCTTTCCAAGCTTCATCTGGATTGAATTTTAAATAAGATGAGAACTTAGCCAATTCTTCAAATTTTGACACATATTGTCCAACAGTCATATTTCCCTGCTTCAGTTGCAAGAATTCAGTCTCTTTCTGGTTCTTTACACTTATCGGAAAATATTTTTCCAAAAAGGTAGCTTTGAATTTTTCCCATGTGAAAGGAACTTCTTGTGCCTCCAACAGAGATTTAGTGCCCCTCCACCAATGCTCAGCCTCACCAACAAGCATGTAGGTGGCATAAATCACCTTCTGCTCATCAGTGCACACCATGGCCTCAAATATCCTTTCTATATTCATCAACCAATTTTCAACTATGGTTGGGTTATATTCTCCTTTGAAAGATGGAGGTTGCATCTTTTTAAATTCAGTTAGCCCATAGAACTGAGGGTGCAAACCTGGTGTATCTCCATTAGCAATTCCTTGACCATTGCCATTCCCATTTCTAGCACCATTCTCATCCATCCGCTGCAGCATCCTATTAGTCAACATCACTTGTTCCCTAATCGCTGCAGCCATATTCTCCAGGGTATTTCTATCTTCTTCTCCACCATTAGGAGGAACAGATCTCTGTCTTGTTTGCATGTTGTTTTTGCATACATAGTTAGTTTACGTATTGAGGTGATCAAGCTCAACATTCCTACCTAGCAGCTAGAAACAATTATCATACAAAACAATCCAATATAAAGAAAACCCTATATGGAGAAATATGACATGCATGGACCCTACCTAATGACAGTTGTCTTTCGAGGAAAACTGCTCTAATACCACTAATGTAACGCCCGGGGACGAGGACGAGGAGTGATCGCCGATGCAAAGAGGGCACGGACAATGAGCGGCTCCTCGCAAGGTCCTCTAAGCGGAGGGGTACATGAATGAACCGATTACACACCCGAATGAGAGGGATCCTGAGACTGTATAGGTATGGGACTATACAGTTAAGGAGGGCTTATATCAATTGATTTGTACTACCTATACCAACAAGATGCATCTTCTTTTTGGTAGCCCAAACTGAAAAAACTCCACAGTTAAGCGTGCTTGACCTGGGGTAATTTTGGGATGGGTGACCTCCTGGGAAGTTTTCCTAGGAAGTGTGTGAGTGAGGACAAAGCATGCTGAAAAGACCCGTGTTGGTTTGTGGGGACAGTCGTCAATCCATAAAGCAGCAGGGGATGTTACACAGTATAAGCTCAAAAAAGCAATGATTTGTTCTAGATAGTATCAACCAAAATGTCCACTTCTATGAATTGAATAGTATTCCTCCATAAAAGAAAAAAAAGGAATGGTTCAACAGAACCCAACCCAAACTGTAACACCGCCCTTTTTAACAAAGGGCATGAAGTCAAGGATGCCATGAAACTAGAAAAAACTCAAAATGACCTATCTGAACAAAGAATTCTTAAATCTTTAGAATAATAAATGCTATAAGGGAAATTCTACTTAGGAAAGTTTTTTTTATAGGCGAAGTTGACTTGCCTATAACCTTTGTGCTACATAGCAATGTGATTTAATGTTATTATCTTAATATAGTTTTTTCAATGGAAGTTAAAAACTTAACAAGCATAATCTTTACCTTTTCAATAGGGGGTAAGCAATTGGATAACATATTTATCATCAGTACATGCAAGGCCCACAAATTTATACCAACATAGAGCCTATATCTTGAGCATGTAGCTTGAGGGATAATCTAAGCCCAATGGAAGTGTAATAGTTACTTCAATGTCATACTTAAATCTTTGTGTATGATGAAAACTGGATTGAAAAATATTTTACCTCTTCAAAATCTAGAACAAAATTTATAGATAAAATTTCTGCAACAGGATGAAAAATATGATCAAGGAAAATAGGAAGTGCCTGAAAATCAAAACAGTAAGGAAAAAAAAGGATTTATCATCAGTGGTTAGAACAACAACAAACAAAAGCAAAGTTAAAATAATTTATTGGTTTTATCAATGTTATAGATTGGATTTGTCAGCTCTTTTCTCACTCAAGCTCATTCTTTGAGTGGACTAAGATGCCATAAGAGACAAAGCACTTAAGTATGTTTTCTTAGGTTCACCTTAATGTTAAAAAGCTATTCGAGCTCATTGAGCCAATATAACTTGTGTTAATTTATCTCTTTAGACTCAGTGAGTTAAGTCCAAAATTTCTAACTCAATAAAATATGCTCTTTTTGACATATATTTAATTAAAAAATTAGTTTAGTCAAACCAAAAAGAAAATGAAATGCTAAGCTTGATTAAATCATTATTCTTATTGTTACTACTGTTAAAACTGACAATCTGTATATGTATTGAGATGGTTCACAAGATAATAAGTTGAACATGTGAAAGCTCAAATAGTTCATTTTAGCATATCCAATAAATAAAATTGCAGAGACCTCCATAGCACCAATTGATGCTGTTTTTGAACTATTGGCAAAATAACAACTATGCACATACACAAAATCCAAAATTCCACAATCAATTTCAATTCACAAAGTGGAGAAATAGCTAGCATGAGTGCTATGTACCAACTTGTTTTTTCTCAGTCATAGTGGCACTCCTCTGGAGAGTTTCAAGGTCCATGAGTCCCAAAGACATTGAACTAAGTGTGAGAGATAATCCTAGTGAAAAGGATAGGCAGCACCACACTTATTCCCTAAGATATAAAAATAATTGCACAATACATATAATGCTGAAAAAATAAAGAACTATAGGAATTTAAGATGCATCAACTTCATCAACAGCACCCAAAGCATTGTCCAAGATATAACAAACTCATGAATTCTCATGCTTAAACAAAACTCATGAATTCTCATGCTTCATCAATAGTTTCACTAGTGCTTGATTGCCCACCTACAACAATGCAGAGTCACAAAGAAAAATTGAAAAAGAAAATTAATCATTAAAGACAAAATGCGAAGGTGCTTTAGGACCAAACATTCCTAGATGTATGTGCCTAATAGTAATTATATTATTTAGAAAAATAGGACATATGAAACCATGACAACTAACCAGTTCCAAGCAACATTAATGAATTTGAGCAACTAGGAAACCCCAAAGATGTATGAAATTTCATATTTGTTGCCGGTTCCTCTACGTATTCAGCACTTGTAGCTACAGTTATCAATTACAAAACTAAACATGTTTATGTTTATTTTCAATTAACAAGGCACATCAAAAGATAGCAACAAATACATTTATAATATACAGTTATGTAATATTCAGTCTAATTGTTAACATACTTCACAACCAACCATCTTCCCAAAACTTGAAAAAAAAAAATACTCACTTAAACAACCTTTAAAGTTGGATTGCTAAAAAATAAAAAGAATAGGCCCCAACAGCCTTCAATAGAGCAACTTGACAAAAACAATTATCAAAAGTTCATCTTCATCTTACTACACAACCTAGTTCAGCTAGGCAAAAACACCTCTGTCATTAAAGTTGGATTGGGAAAAGGTATTATACAATGGTGCTATACTTCAGTGAAGTTTCTTGGCGTCACAAAATAATTCAAAGCTCATCCTCATCTCACTGAAAGAGCTGTTGTTGGTTTGGCATAATCACTTTAATAATGACTTGTTCTTATAATTTAGATCAAGTCCCAATTTGTCCAACAATAACTTATTTCTTGTGATTGCTTCACACAAGAAGTAAACAGGTATCAATAGAATTTAGTGTTTAGCAAAGGAAATGTAATAGCCTTGAATGTCTTTTTTTAGTGTGAAAGAGAAAAAGGCAAGTCCATCTCATTCATAATCCTACTTTCTGCATAGAAATTATCCACACAATATTTTACTAATCGCTAAAATTGGATCATAGTAATGACAGAGAGTAAGATTGGGCATCAAGTACAACAAATAATGTATATAAATGACCAAATCCACAAAATCAAAGCTTAAGGACTATTAAACTAAATGGATCATAGTTTTAGAAAGAAGTGAAAAAAAAAAACCTAAAGGCCAAAGCTAACATTTTGGCATAGCATGAAAGGAGCAATTAAGCATAGCCCACAATCTATTAGAATTCAATCAGAATGAAGACATTTCCCTAATTCTAAAACATGATTCATACCAGACTTAGCATATCTCAATCAGGGCAAATTCATCCGTCAATATAATTAACAGTTTCAAAACATCTCATCAAAATCCACAACCTTTCAAATTTTTAGGGAATAGATTCAAGGATGATTAGAATAAAAAATTTAACATAATAGGGAACTAAGAGAGATAGGATGCATTCCATAAAAAAGCATGTAGTTTCAAAGGACAAAAGAATTGCACTAGTTAAATAATTGTTTACTCTTTCCAACTTAAAAATCAAAGGAACCGATTTCCATCTTCAATTAAATCACTAAATACTAACAATACTTGTGACCACCAGCATCTAAATTTAAACTTTTATAACTACAAATAAGAGAGATAGACCAAGGAAATTAGAGTTTTACTAGATTCCATTTGCACATGTAAACAGAGCTTCAAGGTTTTACTAGTTTTCCCCCAATTCTAACAGCAAAAACAAAGTGGAAAACAAAATAATGTAAAGAACAAACAAAAAATGAACTTGGAACCTTATTTTCTCAAAGCGAGACACAACCACCACTCCAAAACCCAATTCTATTGTTTGGGAAAAATAAAATTTAAAAAACAAAAAAATGGAAACAGAGGGCTTAGAAATCAGAATGTGTAAGATTGGTACACCATATGACACCAATTTGTTGGACGAATTTAATAAAGAAAGAATAAGAAACCAATGCAGGAACCAAATGTAAGAGACAACATAGAGCAGTACGGTAACTAACCTTGGTCCAAGTTTATCAGCAAAGAGTTTTATAATTAAAACCTTCTTTTCCTAGTATGATGTCTTCAAATTTCTTAGAAGCCAAATAGAACAGAGAAACCCTTTAGCAGAAGAGATTACAGTTGCTAACTTTCAAGAATCCCTATGAGATAATCATATTATTTTGTTAAAACGTGGTAATCAAAAGGACAAACATCAATTTGTAATTGTTAAAAAGAAAAAGGAAACATCAATTTGTTATATCTATGATACGAGCATAACACAGTAGTCTTCATTTCGAAAGGCCCTATTGAAAAACAAGAAAAAGAAATACCAAGCCACCCATAGGAAACTGCTCCTGCAAGCAATTGACAACATGATTCTGAACCGCAAGCAAGTTTAATTGATGCACGATCCTTCGGTCCTAACTTAATCTTGGTCGTCTTCTTCTTCTTCTCTTTGTTCTTCTTCAGTTCGAACAAAGAGGGCTCACTATTATTGATGATGCGCGCGACATCATGGAAGGGGAGGAGCGAATTGGGGTTGTGGCGGAGGGCATAGTTGTTGCCGGAATTGAGGACGAAGGGCGCTGGATTCGGGGATGGAATAGGGAAGCAATGCAAGGGTTAAGGGTTTTGTAAGGGTTCACACAAGAGTTGAAGCAGACGAAAGAGATAGAGAGAGCGGCAGAGAGAGAGATAAACCTCATCCCCATTTTGGCTGAGACGAACCTCATCCCTATTGTTCAACTTGAGAGGAATTTTTTGCTCTGGTGGTGGCTGAATCTTTTTGGTACAGACTTTAGGAGGAGTCTTTGCAAAAAAATGGTAAAAAGATTAGGGAAAAAAATACTCAAATGGTGGGAAAGGAAAAAAATAAAAATGTTGGCGCCATGTTACTATCCAATATATTGGGGAACGGTTTTTATACGTAGACTATATTTAACAACGGTTTTTATGTGTATCATTTATCTATATACATAGACAACAACTAAATAACCGTTGCCTAATATAAAAACTATGCAACCGTGAAAAAACCGTTGCTTATACGCACTAAGAGTACGGTTTTATTATGTTGCAATAACATTCTTTCTAAATTGTAAGGTAATAGCAACAGCAAAATAAACCGTTGCAACAGGTCCTTATAGGCAACGATTTTTATGGCGTTGTCAAATTTAGCATTGCCGTAGCTATATATTGTTGTAGATATGCCTATTATCCTTAAGTTAAGAAATATGGCCAACTTATCATACCCCAAAATGTTTCATATATTTGGCTAGTTAGCTTGCTAATCCATCTTTCCAGAATGTGATGCATGAAGCTTAAGGTTAAGGTAATGATTGGGTTGAGAATATGACCCAATTCCACCTGCTAGCATCACAATGGAATAAAGATTGCTATCATAATCTCTTTCGTCGTAAAAGATGACTCTTCGTCGTAAAATACAATTCTTGGCCAAATTGAAAGGGATCAATTCGAAGTTAACAAATGGTCATAATCCTTTTCTCCACAATTTTCAGAGGGAATTGTGGAAGGAATTGGATTCTTTACTGATGCAGGAGGAAGTTTTCAAGTTTCAAAAAGCTAGGAAAAATTGTTTAAGTTATGGGGATCACAGTACTAAGTTCTTCCATCTAACTATTATTCGCAGAAAGAGGAACAAAATAGAAGCACTTAAGGATACTAATGGTGAATAGATTATGGAGGAAGATAAGTTGAAAGATATGGCAACTCTCTTCTTTTGAAATCTCTATCATCCTAATCAGGTAACATTTTACTTTCCATTGAAAGACTATTTCCTAGCATTTACCACTGAGGTCTTAGGGAAGTTTTAAGCTCCATTTTATGATGATGAAATTAAGCAAGCTATGTTTAGCATAGGTCCTTTCAATGCACCCACCCTTTATAGCCTACATTTTATCTTCATTCAGTCTCAATGGGATATTGTTGGTAGCTTGGTGTGTTCTTCGGTCCCGAATATTATGAATGACCTTAAAAAGGTGAGACCTATTAGCGAGATGTTAATTGTGTTGATACCTAAGCTTGAGGCTCCTGAACATATTAAGGATTTTCGTCCTATAAGTTTATGCAATGTTATGTATAATTAAGATCATAACCAAGGTGATATCGAACAGGCTAAGACGTACTGCATTTAGATTATTTAATCTCTCCTAGCCAGTGTTGCTTTATCAAGGGGTGAAATAGTACAAATAATATTACTATTTCCTAAGAGATTATTCACTCGATTGCTAAGAAATCCGAGAAGAAGGGCTTTTGTGGTATTAAAGTGGATCTAGAAAAGGCATATAACAAAAATTGCTAGAATTCGTTTGGGATAATTTGTAAAATATTGGTTTTAATAATGGATTTATGAAGCTTATTATGCATTGTGTATCCCTATCCTCTGTGCAAGTCTTATAGAATGGTGAGAAAACCACTCTCTTCACCCTATATCGAGGCATCAGATAGAGGGGCCCCCTTTCTCCTTATCTGTTTGTTTTTGGCATAGAGTGTTTGTCCCACCTTATTGATCTATATGTTTCTGAGGGGCTTTGGCACCTGTTTAAGGTGGGGAGGACAGGGCCTGAAATTTTGCATCTCTTCTTTGCTGATGATATAATTCTTTTCGGTAAAGCTTCATTATCACAAATGGATGATATTAAGCAATGCTTGGAGAATTTTTATAACTCATCTGGCCAAAAGGTAAATTTTGAGAAATCACAAATTTACTTTTCTAAAAATGTGAATCATGAGCTAATACAAAGCTTTGTGAAGCGGTTGGTTTTTCTCTTATGATTGATCTTGGTATATACTTGGGTATGTATCCCTCTAATTCATTCTCAAGCCCAACATAATACTTTCAACTATATCTTGAAGAAATCCCAAGCAAGATTACGCTCTTGGAAGTCCAAATTTCTCTCCCTGGCAAGTAGAACTACCTTGTCTCAAGTAGTTTTATCAGCTTTACCAAGCTATACTATGCAGACTTGCCTTCTTCCTAAAGGAATTTGTGATTCTTTAGAGCATCTTATGAGAGGTTTTCTTAGGTTTCTTTGGAGAGGCACAAGATTCATCCTTTTTTTTCGAATAATGTTTGCAAACCAAAATTCAATTGTGGTTTAGGAATGAAGGACCTCCATACTTTCAATAAGGCTATGCTTATGAAGGTTGCCTGGGGTTTGATCACTGGTCCAAAAACACTTTAGGTTCTTTGAAAGCAAAATACTATCATAATGATACTATCATCCCTAAGGTTATGTTTAAGTCTTCACAATCTCTCCTAGCTAGGAATTTTGTGAAGTGTAGAAGGATGTCTTGGTGAATATTAGATGGGTGGTTAATAATGGTTGGGCTACTCATTTCTGGCAGGACCGGTGGCTATTTTGTAGGCTGGTGTTGGTGGGTGTGGCCACTACCCTTATCCCTACACATTGGATAGAGATACATGTAACTGCATTCATTGATCATATAGGGAATTGGAAGATAGGAGATATCGATAATTTTATTCCTTGGTTATTTTGTGCTGAGATATCTTCTATGCCTAAGCCTCATGCTTCCCTTGGTTTTGATACTTCGGTTTGGGCTCATACATCAGATGGTTCCTTTTCAACTAGATCAGCATACAGATTCTTAGCTTTCCATACTTTATCCTCACAGCGTAGTATCTAGAAGGAGTTTATGGAAATGGAAAGGTCCCTTGAAGATTAGAAGTTTCATCTGGCTGGTCTTAATAATGGGGTGAAAACAAATGAATTCTAGGCTCGTCGTCATATTTCTCAAAATGATAATTGTGCTAGGTGTGGCTTGGAAATAAAGTCTTTCCTTCACATGTTATGTGATTGCAGAGGCATTATGGAGCTCTGGAAAGGTATGATTCCTCGACATAAGTCGGATGCTCTTTTCTCAAGTAATGTCCATGAGTGGAATTCAAGCAACATCACACCAAATGCTAGTAGTAACTCAGATACTCCCTGGAAAGTAGTTTTTGGTACTATTTGGCACATTATTTGAATAGGAATGAAATTGTATTGAACAATGGCACTAGTGATATTTTTCACGTTAAGTTCCTTGCTTCATTCCATGCTTGTGAGGATTTTCAAGTTTTGAATTCCAACCCCCCCTTCTCCAACGTCAACAGCGAGTGTATCACTAGGTTGCGGTAAGTTGGGATTTTCGTACAGAGGGTTATATTAAATGCAATGTCAATGGTTTGGTCAAGCAACCTTCTCACAATGTAGCTTGTGGTATAGTTGTTTATGATGCCTTAGGTGCCTGGCCACTTGGGTTTGCTCATAATATTGGTTATTCTATCTAGTGTGGTGGTAGCTGAATTGTGGGGAACAATCTCAGTACTTTGTATCACTTGGGAGCGTGGTTTTTACAAAATTATGATATTACAAATAAAGGTTTCACTAGAAAGTAAATACTTTCATTTTTTTATTTGACTTAAAAATATACATGTTAAATGGTTAGTTACAAAAAATCCTAAATAAGTATACTTTTTAACAAAACTAGATACATGGTAAGTATATGCTGTAGACTATTAAGAATGTACGAGCGGTTATTGATATTTTATTTTATTAAACATTTAATCAAAATTAAAATTATCAAAATTTTGACTAATTTTTCTAATTATACAACTATTTTTTTTTTGTATATGACCCATAAAAGTATTATTGGAAAATTATAATTAACTCATACTCCCTTCTATACATGTGCCATTGAATAAAGATTGTTATTCCAATACCTAACTAATAAGTTCAAACATAATTTCGATTACTCATAGTATCCTCTCATTTGATAGATGAGAAACTAATTTTTCAAAATATAACCAGACGTCTAAACGTGAATCCTTCTAAATAGTATTGTTTAACACGTGAATTATAAGATCAAACCCAACACTGTGCCCTTAAGGTAGTATTTGGTTAGTGATATAGAGACCGTAATATGAAGATATTGGAGATACAACCTTGTTTGGTGATAGAGATAGGGGCACGGGATAGAAAAATCTACTATCCTCAAGACACAAATACATAAAATTTCTACACCTCAAAAAAATGGAGACTGGACACAGAGATAGAAATATAATATTCTTTTTTTCTTAATAATACCCTTATTTAATATTTTTCACTATGTCCTCAAACCCGAGGGTGCTGTCGCCACCGGCCAGCTGCCGAATCGCCTGTGTGTTTGTACTACGTATTTGTTGTATTGTTCCCATGTTTCCAAATAAAATACAGAAACAGTTATCATGTCTTGTAATCTACAACAAAATACGATACAGAGATACTGTTTTTTATATCTCCGTCTCTATTATCTCCTTTGTCCCTAACTTCTAATCCCATTCTATTTAATTTGGACCAGCATTGGTAAGTTGAAAAGCAAGTTGTGCTACATGATTAGTTCAGCACATGAGCCTGATCTATCTTTTTAAGGTCAATTTTGGGATTGAATTCCACCCAAATTCATTTTCAGTTCTAACAACATATGCATGGTACTGACCTTATTATCTCAGTTTTGATGTTCACCTATCGACAAAATTACCCTTTCAAGTAGACTCAAGTCTAATTTAATTCTATATAATTAAGGCTTCAATATATATATACATAATATATATATTCAATATTATTTATCCGTCTATGTTACGATATTTTCTTGGCAGCTTAATTACATATCAATGCAGTCCAAGGGAAAAAAAATCCAAACAAATAAATAGCCAGAGCTAAGCTAGCTTTAGATACATCAATAATGCAGCTTAATTGTTGTTGTCTCTATTATCACCACCAGGAGATGCAGACGCACTTTTGGGGGAAGAAAACGGCAAAGAGGGCGGTAGAAACATCAAGCTACCATTCTGTACTGCTTTCCCCGGCGTTTTATTCAAGAAGCTTGATGCACAACCACTGTTGACTATTGAAGTAGTTGAAGACAAGGCAGCAGAAGATGAAGCCGCAGCAGCAGGAAACAGCTCTGCCCATTTCATCTTCTGACCCAAATTCTCTCCATCACCTAATTGATTCCCTTGAGTAGTAGTGCTCCCAATTCCACTACTATTCCCTCCACCAATGAATGAAGAAAGTGCTGCTGCCAAAGCTGATTGAAAAGTTGGGTCTGCTGTAATAACCTTTGTTGCTGCAGCTATAGTATCTGGCAGTGCATGTTGCGAAGAAGGGAGTACTGAAGAGTTGTTGTTCTTTTGCATGATTGATTGGTAGAAGTTTTCCATTGGTTGTTGGACTTGGACTTGTCTCCCAAAGTTCACACTGCCAAGGACATTGTTGTTCCTGTTGTTGTTATTATTATATGGTTGATGAGTACCATAGTTGAGCAACCCAATATTGTTGCTCCAAGACATTGCATTATTGGATTCTAAGGAAGAACTGAAGCTCAGGCTTGTGGAAGAAGGGTACTTGATTGGTTGGTTGTAGTTTGAACAGAATCTAACAAAGGGAGATGAGGAAGTGGCTGCTGGGTTTGAAGTGAGGTCAAGGGTGATTGTTGGGTGTGAAGGTAGTGAAGGTGGTAGGGCAGGGTTGGACAGGTATAGTAGTTGCTTTGATTTGGAAGCATCTGGAAGATAGAGGTTCAGGCCATGGAGATTGGAAGCGGTGGTGGTGGTGGCAGTGTTTGTTGAAGGCATTGAGCTGGTGTGGGAGGTTGTGGAACCAGACAAGAGCATGGAAGCAGCTGCAGAAGTTGTAGAAGCCATGGCAGTAGCTGAAAGAGGGAGAGGGTGGTTGTGGGTCCCTTCGTAGGTGGTGAGTAAGATTGACATGTCCTCAGCACATCTTTGCACCTGAAACATTGCATGTGTACATGTGAATTTTTAGTTCACGGTAGTTCTACAGATATAATTGCCATAAAAGAACCTCAAATTTTTAACGAATTAAAGCACAAGTGAAAACAGTATGAGTTTAATTTACACACGGTAAACCAGAAGAAATTCAAGATGTTAAATCATAGTGAGTGACTATCTTAAATGATTTGACACTTTTGTTAAATTCTATTAGTTACGTTTGTAAAATTGAGTGTAAAAAGTTTAAAAATATTGTTAGAATTTGTTACGGAAATTTGAAAGAAAGAGATAGATTTTACTTAGTTAGTATACAAGAGTTAATAAATATAACACATCATTGAGACAATTAAATTCTAACAAAGTTTTGTAATATGTAACATGTTTTTGAAAAGGAATAATTTGAGGATGCATATCTTTATCGGGTTAATTTGAGTTTGTACGATAATTAATTAATAACTTAAGTGCTAAAAAAGTGCAATGCATAGTATACCTGTTTTCTAACTGGGCATGATTGTGCAACAGTGCAGCGATAGTAAGCTCGAGGGCAAGGATTTCCTTTTGCAATCTTTTGTCCATATTTCCTCCACTGACAGCCATCGTTCATCTATTTCAATATTTCAGAGAGTCAACAATTAACAACCAACTCAACCCAACAGTGTGTATAATTCTGTAATAGTATTATGATTTTACTAATAAGTGTTCTAAACACATGGTTATAGAAATAAAAGATAAAATTTTTATCTTAAAAATGTGAATCTTTATATCTTTAATGTATGAAATTCATTATAAAATTTCAAAATTCACTTTTTTTAGAGATATCCTTAACCATTGCCTTTAGGTCACTGGGTAGTAAAACTTATAATGTTATTCAAACCACTAAAAGTGTTTCATCACATACAATTTGGATAAACAATTTATTTAAATATTTATAGAAAATTAACTTTTAAAAAGTAATTTATGAAGAAGTTATTTTATATTTAAATACGTAATAATAAAATTACTTATTTTTAATATTTTAGAAATATTTTTTAAGAAGTTAGATATTTTAACTTTTCAAAAAATATTAAAAATTACTTTTAAAAAAATAATAAGTTATTTAGCCAAATATAATAAAAAGTAAAAATATGACTTTTGACTTAAAAAAAAATTATAAATTATACTATCCAAATATATTCTTAATGCTAATTGTATAGATGTCCCAAGCGACCACAAGCTTTTAGCTATACAAATAACATTGTTGATAATTCCTTAGGACCATCAAATTTGAAGATACATACAGGCCAATAAGAGAATGTTGCTGGGATAAGATCAGATAGGTTTACCGTTGGGGTGTCACATCTTGCTCTCACGCAAACTCTAGCTTTCTTCGCAGGGTTTTGTTGAGACACTTCATCTTCAGCATCTCTCACTGTCTTGAGTGCCTTACTTGGTGGCCCAGTCTCCCCAGCTTCTTCCCTCGGCACTTCAGAACTGTTGGCTGGGCTTGGATTATTATTTGGCAATGCTTCAGTTGTGCTTCCTGATTTTGATGTCTCGAATTTGCAGTCCAACCCAAGAGTCAAGTCTTCGTTAAATTCTCCGTGTTCCTTCATCAATGCTTTAGAGACTACTTTAACTACTTTCTCTTCATTTCTTCGTGGAATATTACTCGGAACTCTTCCAAGGCTGAGGGAAACTAGCTCCGGCTCCTCTACTATTTCTTGATGAATATCATCATCATTTCCTTTCTCTTCGGGCTTCCTTGTTTCTTGCTTAACTGTATTCTGAAATTTCATTTGTAGTATCCGGTACTCGTTCATTATTTTGTTCAGACACATCTTTAGCCTTTGATTTTCTTCTCTTACTTCACCCATTTCCGCTTTAGTAGTTTCAAGCTGTTCATCTACCTGCAAACCATCCATATATACATATGATCATGTAAGTAGGACTTTTAAATGACTCCTGTAATAGTGAAAAACATATAAAAATACTTATGTATGAAAACAAATTTGACCTCTTCCTTTTTGGCTGAAGATGTGCTTGGTCCAGCCTCCGGTATAGGTTTTTCACCATTATTGATGTTATTCATGGGTGACTCCTGTATCATATCATCATTAATAATCGTCATATACTAATATGCATGTACAAATGCAATTTCGCAATTTTTTTTTTACCATAATTATAAAGTGTTATGCTCTCAAAAAGAGTACCAAATGAGCACATAAAGATGTCAAAAAGATGATGATAAAGATATCGACAAATGTAATTTTTTTATTACTTTTCTCTCTGCTTTTTATGGATGCGCAAATAATTAACTTAGATTTCCCGGAAGTGAATTGAAATCTTGTGTCTCATTTTTTCTGTCTTCTATTTATAAAGAATCATGTGACATTAATGTTTCTGGCTTATTCTAAAACTAATTTTTTTCCAAAACTATTTTACCAATGTCAAATTATGACGGTGGAAACAATAAATGAGATAGAGAAATGAGATAAAGGACTTCAATCCTTGCCAATATTAATTCCTTGTTCTTTCTATTGGAAGTATTTCTAAATGCTGGCATATAAAAGGAAAATGAGAATCACGTTGTAGTGAAATAAAAGATTACTGGACTGTAAGAGTGTGTACGCGCAATGAGAAACTGAGAATCTTTCCCGTTCATTTTTTTGGCCATGTGAGAATCTTTCGGTCTTAATTAGCATGTGCAGTGTGAGTTATCGTGTTGTGGGTATCATTAGTTTTCATACCGGGCACATGGATGGGTCAACTCTTATCAAAGGCATGTAGATTAAGTGTTGAAACTTCAGTAGCATGTATGCCAAAAAAAGCATTTATAATGGCAATATCATATGACATGCATGATTGGACTTGTGTATTACTTTCCATCGACGGCTTCTTTTGATTAAAATCTTATCTGCAGATGTTGACTGATTCAATAATACTACGTGAAAATATATGGATAATAGTAAGGTTGCAGATGCATAATTGTTATTTCTTTTTAGCAGATAAATCATCCTTATTATGATTATTGAGAAATTGTTTCATCACATTCTTATAGAGGTATTCGTGTGCATTATACTACAGGTTATTTCATATGAATTCACCAGAAAATCACTAAATATTAATGTTAACAAATTCTTACTGATTAGGGTGGTAACAAAAGGAAATTGAGATGTTTCAATAATAAGGGAGCTCTTATGGTGCATAAGCGATCAAGTTTTCATAATGATCATAATAATTTTTTGAAAAAAAAAAACCTTTATTATGGTAGGACAAATCCTATAAAATTCTTTTTTTCCCATACGTTTAGCACTCTAGCTTTTTTGCTAATAAGAAATTATTAAAGCAAGTTAAACCATATGAAATTTTACAATATGTTTGAATTTTGTAAAACAACAAAGTCCATATAGATAAAAGGAGAGAAAGATAACGAATAAGATACTTACTATGCACATTGAAATGATAGAATTACCTGATCATACTCTATTATTATAGACGTGTTTCGTATATATATGCTGTATTAAGCAGTTTCTTTCTTCTTCTTGTTCTTCTTCTTTTTCTTTTTGAGGAATTGTATTAAGTAGTTTCTATATCATCAAAATTGGTCTTTTATGTAAATCTGAAAGTATATTAACATATTATTACATAGTGATAAGACTTAATAAATCACTTTTAACTATATTTTTTTCAAACAAATTAAAATCGAAATCTTCTCAATATAAAGCTTTTGTGTAAGGAATCTGTTTGTAGTTTTTTTTTTTTAATGCAGAATCTTTTTGTAGTTTCAATAAAGATAAAAGACAATCGTCTGATTACTATGAAATGAAATTAAATATGAATTGCAACAGATGCAGAAAAACAAGATCAATCGGAAAAGTTTTTTCCCTTTTGATGATTACCAAATTATCCAACATAAATGAACACAAATTAAGTTCTTTTTTTTTTTTTATTGGGTACTTTGAACACAAATCAAGTTCTATACAAAGAGAGATGTTTGTTATTTAGAAGTTAATTAAAACTGAAGAAACTTTATAAATAGAAGATATTAGGAAAGAATTAATCTTCACCTCAACAGTAGTATCTTGTTTCTGATGACCATCATCACCAGCACTATAGTCACTTCTCTTGTCTTCCTTGAGTCCATCATCATCACCAGATCTGGCAAACTCCATATATAGACAGATATAGCTAGCTTTTCTTTCAGTCTTCTCCGCTGGCCTTTCTTCCTGGTATGCAAATTTCTTCGCTTTGGGTCTTCAACCAAAACCCCCCTTTTTATGATGATAATATAGCAAGAGAGATAGAGAGAGAGAGAACCTGCATGAAGTATTTGACTCTTTAAAAATATTTACAAGTTAAAATTAAAAAAAAAAAAAGAAAATTTGTGATTGGTGCGTTGGCCCTGCTAACACGGGTACACACGTACAAAATGTCAAACACAGCTCAATCCAATTGCACTCAAAGAAAATACTAACACTGGAAAAATCTATTAAAAAAGCGCAAGCTGACAATTTAATATTGCACAAGTCTACATAGAATTTATTATTAAAAAAAACGAAAGAAGAATTCAACTTCAACGTTTGAGACGAGATGTCATCTAGAGCGAAAGAGAGTTTCAAGCCGCAATGGTCGCACCCCGCCTACAGCAAAGTGGCATCGTCGAAGTTTCTCACATTTTAATTGTAAAGTCACATATTATGTACATGTGTACACGCCAAACAACAACTATGGCTTCCATGGTCAAACTTTTTGCCAACCGGAGCCTCCCTTTTCCTGTGTATGCATATTTCTTGGTCTTCTCTTCGAGTCAACACATTTATCATAGTGGGGACTTCCGTGCCGTTGGCGCAACATTATTATACATATTTATCCCAACAATATTGCTAGTTAGTATTTTAGAAGAGATTAATTTTTTGAACAACCCGCAGTCAATAAAACTCGAAAAAAAATAAAAGTAACAACCTTAGGTTTGGTTTGATAATGTCTTCTTTTTTTCCGATAATTAAAAGAGTTTGATTATTAAAAAGAAAAGTATACGTGATCATCAAGTGCTTCAAAGAATAACAGATAAACTAATTAATAAATCAAGGCATAAAATCGGAATATCAACAAAGATAGAGCCCACCTCCTAACACTAAAACAAGAAAATAAGAACAACCTAGCCAAAAACAACGAGCATCAAAAACATCATTTTCCTTCCTGGATCGATATCTGAGCTTTAGCCAGAGCCACAACCAGCAACATCTTCATTGTCCGCTGTAAAAAAAAGTCCCGCAAAATGGCAGTGAGCAAACCGACAATGGCAGGGAGCAAACCGGCACAAGCTTCGAACTAAGAATGCTGGTTGTGGCGCAAAAGCTTTGGTTAGGTAATGTTCTTTGGGAGAATGTTTCTGCTTATAAAAAATATAAACCAATTTATTCAGTTTGATAAAATAAATTAAAAGAACAGAAAGCACTTTAATCTTAATCCTATTTTTCAAAAGTCATGGATGCTCCTGATAGCGCCCCGTGTTGGTTTGAGCTCCCTAAAATTGAAAATCACTAGCTAAAATAACCTTCTACATATATGAATTAAGGAATTAATTTTTTTAGAAATTACTCTCTTTAATATTTAAATCTATTGTAAACATTTTAGAATTTAAGAGCACCTTTCATGATAAATTTACTACATACCATGGAAGAAAAAATAAGACCGGACCATCCGGTCTGAGCAAGTTAACCCAGAACTAGTCATCTTACCAGTCTGATTAAGCTTCTAAAATCGGGGGAGTTCACAACCGGTCAAAGTTGGCGAATCAGTCCAATTTTGAAGGTTGGCCTAGTTTGACACTTTTTTTTTCAAAGATTAAATATTGACATCTTGTGATAGTTACAGAGTAAAAATGAAAAAAAAAAATGGAACCAAAAGAGGGCAATAACAAAAATTACTGGTTGTTCTTTTTCTCCTTCTGTTATTCATAGACTGTTCACCATAAATCTTGCTGAGTACTAACAAATATAATATTATTTTCAAATACTTTGTGGCTGTGTTATGAGGTTAAGATTAGAGAAATTTTATATAAATTATATTTATTTTTATATACCTATGAATATATTTTTTTGTGTTGATTATGTTAATGTTAATAATTTAATATATTTTTTATATTTTAATTAATCATATGTCTATATTTATATATATTTTATTATATTCTAATTGAATCCCAATTAAACTTCTAAACTTTTAAATTAATACCTTAGTCAATTTAATACCCAGTTTGATTTTCTATTCCTTACTAAATACTACTATTGTTACCTTTCCGTATTGAGTTTACACTATATTATAACAAACGATACTACCAAAATAATCCTTAGCCGTACAAATGTTTTTAGTCAATTATAGTACAAATGTATTTTATTGATTGGCTGCTTTTAACCATCTCTTTCTTAACTGGACCCTTTTATTTTTGTCAAGTTCCATTTTTTGTTCCTTAGCCTCACAAATTGTACTTTTACTTTTAGGTGAAGTCTATGGTACATTCGACTTCATCTGGTATATTATAGACAAAACCTTATTTTCATTGCCATTTAGCACGTCTGAAACTATCTATCATGATGGATGGTGACTTATTATAATTTGATATTTTTTTGAAATTCTATTTGTTCACAATATAAAAATATTTTTCATGATACATGCATATCATAGAGAAATTAAATCTATGCTAAAATAATGTGTCAATTTTTTAAAATAAAGTAAAACAAATAAGAATTTAAAAAATTATGACCTGTCTATTCCTTTAACATACTACCCACTTCTAACAGTAAGATTCGGAAAGCGCCATTGAGACATAGGAGCAATTTTCTTAGCCCAAATATCCTTAGTTTATATTTTTTTTTTTCCCTCAAAGATCCAACCGCTACATCATCTAGATATTTATAGTAAGAAAATCAGGAATGGGGACCGGAGAAGGTCAAAGTAGGGCTGTGAGAAACTGAGAACACCGATTCCTCATTGGTTCCTGCAGATTAATTGATGATGATATCTGTTGATAAATGATATAATATCTAGGGTTTAAACTTTTAACTGCTCGCTTATGGTTTTGCAACCATTTCAAAATACTATTTTTGTATTTTCTCAGGCGCGCTGACGTCAGAAGGGAAAAGGCAGATGAGAAGATTGCGGGGATAGAGTATGAGCTATGCGGGTCCGGCATGTAGTACTGTTTTTTCAAAGGAAAAAAAGAAAAGTTTGCCACTTTTTAAATTGAGTGCTTACTTGTCTTCCTTTTCAACAGAAATTGTTGTGCTAATTCTCATAAAAGAGTATAATTTTGTAAGATATTGTAAGGTGTTGTTATTCTAGATAATAATTAAAATATGGATTTAACTGGAATGTATTGATAATATAAATTTTTTTTACACATTTATTCAATTATGTAATTACACATCAACAAATATGGTTAATTTCAACTCTCACTACTTAAAAGTCATATAAAAAGAGATATTTGAATGGATGTTAATGTAAAAAGAATTTTACACTGTCTATTAGTGCATTAAAACTAAATGCATAGAAAATTCCACTGCACTTTATATACAGAGCGCATATTTTTCACAAAAGATTAACTTTCATATAGAACATGACTAATATCTCTGATGGATGTATTTTTCATTTTATATTTTCTAACTATTTTTGCATCTTTAAATATATAAGATTGTTTTCAGTCAGAGAACCATAAATTTATTAAAAGATTATATATTAATTGTATACCAACTCTTTCGATGATTTTCAATATTTTTTCAGGGAACCTAATAGGCCACTAAACCAATTTAAGTATTTTGGAAGAAACTTTGACTATTTTAAATTTCATCTAATTAGGAAAGCTGATGTAAGAATGATTCATTCAAATAGTGTTGGCAGCTTAACGTGTTCTATTAATGACAGTTACCCTTTTTATATGAACATAAATATAAATTCATTTGACACCATGTTACCCTCAAAGCTGGAAGAGTTGAACAATGAAAACACCATCGTATATTAGTAGAATTAGCTATTTAGAATAGTCTCTCTTTGTTTTTGTTTTTTCTTAAAGCTATGGAAATGGAATTGTCTACTTGAAAATTGTATATGTATTTGCCATGACGAAGACACATCACTTTGTCAAGGATTGCAATCATCTGTTCCAACTTTGTCCTTCCACTTTGTAACGTAAAGTTACGCTAAGAGGAATCACCAACGTACAAACCGTGATCCTCCTGGGTGATCTTTCCTATCCTTGTGGCGAACAAAGCATCAAGGGTGGATATCTGCAATGGAACTCCAACGCCCAAGTTAGTACATGGGTGACAAAAAAGGAATGGACAAATAGAACAAGTGGCTCATCCCTAGAGGATTTTCCCTCTGCTATTTATATTACTTGCATACGTCCAAAATAGGTGATCCTAGGGCTAAGTTGTAGTGTATGATGTGTACGAAATATCATTAAGGGTATCCATCTAGAATCTATACTATACTCCGCGCTAATGATGTGCTCTCCATACACCTATCATGCCCTGAGATTGTGCCCCTTCACATTCTTCGAGGTGATGCTATTGATCCGGGTATGGGGTTATTATTCCTAAGGTCCTCACACATTCCCAAGCCCATAGTATTCAAGTTAGCGTGGTAGAATCCGAGGACGAGGCCATGGTGGACCTCAGCAATCGGCTTCACAAGGGTCCTCTACTCGGGTTGGTCTGGCTGATGACCACCAAGCCTGTATCTTTTCTCGAATCAAGGGTCTCAAGGTCGTAACAGGTGCCCATAACTTCACTAATCGGGTGGCTATATTAGTAGTTAAATTCTTTGTTTGGCTGAACCTCGATTCATGACCAGGTACCAAAGGTCGTGTTTCCCACTTCGCAATTCCCGGGATGGGCTTTGTGCTCTATCTGGAGTGATATTGCACATATATAAGAACTGGCCACATTTCTTCGAGGATAAATCAGGTTTCTTTCGAGGTGAACTGCGCTTGACTCGGGGATGAATCACACTTATCCTTGGAAGAGTAGCGTTTTAGCTAGGCATGAACCGCGCTCACCCTGGGCACAAATCCTACTTATCTCGAGGGAAAATCACGCTCTATCCGAGCACAAATCACACTCGTTCCATGGAAAAATCGCACGTTATCCAAAGACTGTTGACATTTTCATGTCGCTTGAGTCTCTTCACTTGACATGACATTTCTTCCACTAATAAAAGTGTGCCACGTAGCCTCTTACATGGTTCACGAAGCATTATGTAGGGTGAGCATCACACTCCTTTCGGAGCCCCTTGCCATCCTCTATATAAACCCACTTTCTTCTTCTTTTCTCACTTTTTCATTTTCATCACTTAGAAAAACTGGATCATCTTTTCTTCTATCGCCTCATTCGTTGTGCCTTTGCCACATTCCACTACATTCCATCACCCTTCCCCTTGTTGTTTTCTCATTATATTATTCAGCTGAGTGCTCCTCCTCTCTTTTTCGTATTTTTATTGTTTCTTATGGATTTTAGGGGTCTCTTCTTCTTCTCCTTTTCTATCTTTTTGGGTTGAGGGATTGTGGTAGGGTGCCTCCACCACTTAACGCGACAGTCTTGGGGGCTTTGGCACCCCTTGTAGGTGGGGAACCACCTTTTAGGCTATTTTTAATTCTTTCCATTTTTTTTTTCAAATTTTTGCTTCCCATTTAGACATTTTCATAGAGATTTCCTTTGTAGGAAAAATGGAAGCCAAATACATGGTCCTAGATTCCCTAAATCATGGTTTTGTAGAGTACTTCATAGTCGAGGTGGGCTATAATATAACATCTGTCACATCTGGGCGTACTACGTATCGCGGCTCCAAGGAGTAGTTCCACCCCTCTTAGTAGGGATCCAGCATCCTCATTGGCTGGCACACAGATCCTGAGACCTTCTTTGATACCATTTGTAACATTTGTCACATATAGGCACGTTATGTATCATCATCCTTAATATGAGTGTAACACCCGGCATACATACATTGACCGCTTTCGGGCCTAACTAGGCACCTTTCATAGATTTGCTTTCCCCCCTCTCTCAGGGGGAAAATGAGTCTACTGAGGATTACACTCACACTGGGGACGACGATACGTAGCACCCCAAGATATGACAGATATTACATGGGCGGGGTTTAGAGTATGATGAACGAGAGAATGTTTGAAAGATATAAAAAGATTCCTCTATTCTCGGGCACCTAGGTGGTTGCCTGGCACGTTCTTGAGATTTTGGGGTCCGAGGAGAGGATCTACAGTAGACCAAGAAAGATGGAGAGGGACTTGTTGTGGATGTACGATGCCGTCACATCTTACTTGATGGTCTCTCTCCCTTTTTTGTGAGTTTGAGGTGGCCATTTTCAACAAGATGAACGTGGCTCCCTCCCAACTTCATTTTAACACTTGGGTTCTTCTCCAATGTTTTCAGATGATTCATGAGTTCTCAAAGATCCCACTATCTCAAAGAGTGTTCTTTTCCCTCTTCATGCTGATGACGTCCCAAAGGGAAAATAAAAAATCTGCCACAGTGTAAAATGTTTTGAAATTTATGAGGAGTCATACCACGGTTTCAAATAACAGTTCTTCAAAATTCAAAGGGCGCTCAGATGCTATCCACTTTTTCTTTCTTCTGACAGGACTTCAAAGTTCCCTTTTTATTGGCAGAAGTCTTACTCCCCCTGACTTACAAGGCACCCAACCTCATTTTCGAGGAAGCGGCCATTGTAAAAATTTTTATCGTCACATGGGGGGAAACATCCTGACCATGTTAATTTAAAGAAGATAACTGATATGTTCACAGGGACAAGAAAACGTATATAGGTTGGTCTTTGGTTTTTCTTGTAATATATTGATATATAATTGCATTATTTCTTACTTTTGTTCTTTTTCCTTGTAGACATGGCCTCCAAGAAGAATCTTTTTCTCCTTCGATCTCTTTGGTATCTTAGCAATACCACGACCTCTCCCATAAGCTGGCCTCCGAGCAAGAGCTATCCTCTGAGCTCAAGTTCTTAGGCTCTTCCTCTCTTACTACTGGTAGTAAGAAGAAAAGGAAAGCTACCGAGGAGCCTATTCTCGCTGACTTCCCCTCTGACTAGCCTAAGGTTTCTACTAGCCATGATGCTACCCCTTTTTCTAGCATGAAGGGTGGCTTCCCCACATTGTCCCTCCTTGCCCCTAATTTTCATTTTAAGGGGTTCATGACAGTGATATGCCAAATGGCCTTCTGTTGCCATGTACATCAATGGGATCCGACTAAGTACCTCTCCTGAATCCAAGAAGACTTGGTGAAGGATGTCATGGTGAAGCACCCTCCTTAGGGTGTTATAGGCAAAGCACCCTCCTTTGGGAGGTTAGATGTCCCTTCAAGTCCTGTCTTCTTTCCTTGGGCTAGGTTTTCGGTGATCATTTTGCTTTGTCACCCTAAGGCTTCTTCCAGGTTGATATATTTCTTAACTCTGCTCTAAAGTTCCTTGAACGTCTTTGGCTCTTTCTTGGCTAGTGATCTTTGAAAGTCTCATTGTCAAAGCCCCCCAATCAGGGGCATGAGGACTATCTAGGGAGTCAAGTCCTTTATTTGTAAGGCTTCTTAGGGTGAATCGATCAAGGTAATCCTTAAGAATTTCGTTGGGTAATTGTCGAAAATTGAGGAGCCTGGTAATGGATTTGACCTTTGTTCGAGTGGTGATGAACTACACTAAGAAACAGGAATTGAGGTCAGAGAAGTGATGGATAAACCTGGGTGGTAGCTGGTTGAACTAGGCCAAGGCTGAGTTCTGGAGGGTGAGGGGAAAAGCTTCACATTTAATGGGATCCGCAGTTCCTTCAAGAAACATCCAAGTTCTCAATATGTTGAGGTGTTCTTAAGGATCGGAGGTTCCATCATACTACTTCATGTTGATTGATGGCTTGAAGCCAATGGGGTGGGGCATTTCATGATTACTTCATCAAAGGGGGTTTTCATGTCCTTATCCACGTTGATGCGAGCTGTCGCTACCCGCAACAAATTAAAAATAATTAAAATACTAAATTGCACCAAAAATGTAGTAAAGGGCACAACTTAGGTCGTCTCACAAGGAAGTGTTCTAATTGATTCAACAAATTGGGGAATTTTTGGAATTATTCAAAGCAAAATTAAATTGAGGAAATATGATGAGAAGAATTACCTGCACAAGGATTCCGTCAGATTAAGAGTTGTTCAATCATTGACTCAAGAAATAAATTCATGGTGGTGGTTACTTTCATTATTCATGCTATCACACAATAATGATGTAATTCTACTTAGCAATCATACAATCGCATTCTCACTAAGGGTTTGGCTAACATATGGACTAGTAATTCACGATCGTGATTCTATGAACCTATGACAGTCTGATTACCAATTACAGCAACCTAATTCCTAACGGAGTTAATTTCAATCCCTTACCAATTTGGATGTAATTAAATCAATCAATCCAATACCCCAATGGTATCTAAATTATGCACGCAAACGAATGCACAATCAAACCACCCTCAAAAATACAATTGCAATAATCATCACAACCAATATTAAAGAGAGAAGATAAGAGGGAAAGAAAAACCAACCACGAATTGCAAATAAAAATTGGAGTCTCAAGAACAATCTTAATCTTCAGTCATCCATGTGCACGGTAAGGAAATTACTCCTCCATAGGGGAGTTCACGATAACGTCAAAGAAAATTGATAAATTCTAACCCAGAAAATATTGAAATTCAATAATGATTGGAAACCCTAGCCTAGAGAGAGAGTAGAGAGAGAGAGAAAGCTAAAACCTAAAAATAAAAAATGTTCTGAATCCCTCTTGATCTCAAAGCGGAGTTAAAATAACAAAAGATTCAAAAGCGAAACGAAGTCGCGAAACTCGCTGACATGAAGTCACTTATGACCGCTATAGCGGTTTGGGACCGCTATAGCGGTCCTGCCTTATGCCCGCAAGCGCTGCAGTCAAATTTGTCTCTCTGGTGACCGCTATAGCGGTCTATGACCACTATAGCGGTCATGTGCTCGCTCAACACCTCTTCGTATACTTCCAAACCCATTTTGAGGCCTAAACTGTTCAAATTAGCTCTTGTCTCTAGAAATAGAAGTTGTAGCTCTTCGAACAAGCTTTCCAACGCCACAAGAATCATGGCAATCAAATATCTGTAGCTCCAAATATTGGCAAAATAGCAACTGGGGGTAAAATTAGACAGCATCACAACATCAGAAACCTTTAATCTTGCAACCTGGAAAGTCTTTGCCAGCAATGAACACTCACAAAAAAGGGTTAAAAGTACAGGAAGCTCTAAAATTTATTTACTTATTAAAATGATGTAAAGAACCATGATTTTATTCAATGATACACTGTTAGGACCAAATGCAAATCTACTAAATGTTTACTAATTAAGCACATAAATAATGCAATATGCCTAGAGTTGAATAGGAAATGGGGTGCATGAATGCAACCCATCAAACTCCCCCACACTTAAACAATTGCATGTCCTCATGCAAGAGACACAAATGGATGTAGCAAAGAGACTGGACTCCTAACTCTACTAACTCTAAAAGTGCATGATGCATGGACAAAAACTATACACCAATCCAATGGACCTAGAGATACAAGAAATAAGCTTTCACCAACAATGAAAGAGGATCTCAACTAGCAAGGCATGAATAAGAACATAGCAAACATGGTAGAATTCACTTATGATGCATGGACCAAGTACAAAAATCCTCCCAAAGTAAGTGTTTGTCACTCATTCACTCAAGTGTTTGGGTTTCCTGATACACACTCAATCACCTCAAATGAAAATGTATTACCATAAGCTTGCTATGGGTCTCATTCTCCATTTTGTTATATACACATGCCTATTGAATCAAGAGGACTTATCTTTGGTTGCAATGGGGCTTAGGTGAAGGTGGGTAATTATATAGGCCAATGGGCTAAACCTCAAGTCAAAGGAGAACAAATGCATACACCAAGAGCACAAGTGCTTAAGAGTACTCTTTTTCCATCTTAATCACAATTTTAGGCCTTTAATTTCAATGTGGCACACCTTCAGCTAAACCCTTTTTTTTTTCAGATTTTTTTTTTTAATATCAACCATGCAATTTTTTTTTTTTTTTGTGTGCCACTTACTAAATTTTGGATACACATTGTTCCTCCCCCACACTTAAATTGGAGCATGTCCTCATGCTCTCCCCCACACTTATGCTCAAGCACATATATGAATTTGCACAAATGCTCTCCTAAGCCTAAAAGGTTGGGAAGTTTCATGGTTTTTCACTTTTGGCTAAGGATGTGCTAAAATAAAAGAATGGGCAATAAGGCTCAAAAGGGCTAAACAATGGTAACATACAAAAAGTGGCTATATGGGCAAGTGGCTAAAAACAAGAAAAATGCCTCAATCATATTCAAGCATGCATATGGAAACATATTTTCAAACAAGACCCTAAGCAAGTTCTAGAACACAAATCCAGAGAGGGAAACACACATGAACAATTAGCATGGCATAAGATAGTCTAAACAAGAGGCTCAAAATCTCACAGGTAAAAGTGTATGTACTCAATCCAAGCAACAATGAATTCACCAAGCATGCAATATAAGATAGAGTCAATGCCAAGCAAGTCAATAAGGTGCATGTGGTGTAAGCCTATTCATGTGATCTTTAAGGTGTCAAAGGAATGGTGTAGGACACAAATAAAAATACATATGATGCATGACTCAAAACTAAAATAAAAATAAATAAAATGCAGAAAAAAAATAAAAGAGAAAAGGAAAGAAAAACCTCACGGTGGGTTGTCTCCCACCCAGCACTTCGCTTTAACGTCCCTAAGTTGGACGGTCAAGACCCTCATGGAGGGTGTGCAGCTTCAACCCAAAGATAGGCCAACTGAGCCCTTAGATCTGTTGGGGGCTCATGTAGGTACATTAGCCGATGCTCATCAATGGTGCACCGAACCATCCTGGAGTTCTTTAACTCAATTGCACCATCAGGGTGCACATGGTTGACCAAGAATGGTCCCCTCCATCTAGACTTCGGGTCTCCAGCCATCAGTTTTTCCCGGGGCTCATGTAGCAAGATCCACTGCCCCTCACAGGGCTTCTTACCCAACATGGGCTGGTCATGGAGCACCTGGCAACCGATGATTGCCTTTGCTGTGAGGTGTACCAGATCTGAAAGCTTGGGACATTCTAAAACAACAGGTGCATCATATCCCATGGAAGAAGAAAAAATGGAGAATGGAGGATCTGTATTCTTACAAAGTAAAGTATCATATGCATCTTCCACTAGGGAGTCAATGACATCAATGCCAAATACAGAGTGTTCCTCAAGGGGGAATTTCATGGCATCAGATAAACAAAATTGGGCTTTCAAATCCCCGCACTCCATAGATAATGTACTAGCATAAACATCAATTTTGGTTTTAGCAGTTTTCAAAAAGGGTCTACCCAAAATTAATGTATGCTGGTTGGCATCAGTGTCATTCTCCATCTCAAGCACATAAAAATCAGCAGGGAATATTAAATCATTTACCTTGACCAGGACATCTTCTAGTACCCCCTCTGGCTTTGTGATGCTGCGGTTGGCAAGTTGGATTGTCAACCCAGTGGGCTTGAGCTCCCCAAAGTGTAAGGACCTGTAGAGTGATTTTGGCATAACATTAATGCCAGCCCCGAGATCAGCCATGGCTTGCTTGATTTGCAGGTTCCCAATGGTGCAGGGAACATTGAACACGCCTGGATCTTTACACTTAGATGGCAAGTTGCTTGGCTTGATGATAGAGGAAGCATTCACCCCCATAGTCACCTTCTCCTTTTCATTGCCCTGTGGTCTCCTTCTGTTGGTGCATAAATCTTTCAAGAACTTGGCATACTTAGGAATCTGCCTAATTGCATCCAACAAAGGAATGTTGACTTCTACCTTTCGAAAGATCTCCAAGAGGTCTTTTTCCAACTCCAACTCATTGGACTTCTTGGGTCTTGTAACTCTTTGTGGAAAAGGCAATGGAATGGGTCTTGTTACCTGCTCTTCTGCTTCCTTTTGTTGGGGTGCTGGCTTAGCTTGTTGCATCTCAGACTGAATTGTCTCTTCCTCCCGGCTCTCAACCACAACCTGCTCTGAAGGACTAGCAACCTCAGGTAAAATTGTACCAGACCTCAGAGTAATAGCAGAAACGTTCCCTTTGGGGTTGGGAACTATCTGAGAAAGAATAGTAAATGCACTTCCCTGCTGGGATTGGGAATTCTCAAGCCTCACAATTGCATTTCTCATATCTTGCATGGCTTGTGCCTGTTTCCTTTGTGTTTCTATCATCATCTTCATCATCTCTTGCCATGGTGCATCTGAAGGAGCAGGAGGGGCAGGTAGTGCTAAAGGCTGCTGAGGGCTAGGAAGCTGTGGGACAGGTGGTTGCTGGTAGACATAGGGGTTGCTCTGCTGCCTTTGTTGGGGTGGAACATACTTTTGTTGTTGCTGTGATGAGTTGTTCCACCTGAGGTTGGGGTGATCTCTCCAACCTGGATTATATGTGTTGCTATAAGGATCATACCCATGCTGGTTGTTTTGATTTTGAGGTCTACCAGGAAACACATTGCTAGCAGCAACTAAAGTGGGGTCCTCCTGTAGCTGTGGACATACATCAGTGGTATGGGTATTACAGGAACAAATACCACAAGCTGTCTGAGGTGAAGGAACCTGTCTCAACTGATTCAGGGTTATCTGTTTGAGAAACTCTGTCAGTTCATCCAACTTCTTCTCTACCCTGCTACTCTCAACTGAAGAAACTTCACTCACATGATGAGTACTACTACCAGCTCTGGACCCAAATTGCTGAGAGTTTTCTGCCATGTTCTCAATCAGAAGTCTAGCTGCAGTAGGAGTCTTGTCAACTAATGCACCCCCACCGCGCGTCAATCATGCTCCTCTCCATAACCAAAGTCCCTCATAGAAATCTTGAATGAGAAGCAGCTCTGAAATCTGATGTTGGGGGCAGCTGGCACATAATCTCTTGAACCTCTCCCAATACTCATAGAGGGATTCACCCTGCAGCTGTCGAATGCCACAAATGTCTTTTCTGATGGCGGCTGCTCTGGAAGCTGGGAAGAATTTTTCTAGGAAGATGCGCTTCATGCCAGCCCAACTGTCAACTGTTCCATGGGGAATATAGAAAAACCAGTCCTTGGCAGCTCCGTCAAGGGAAAACGGAAAGGCCCTTAGCTTGATTTGGTCCTCCGTTACCCCCTGAGGCTTCATCGTCACACAAATCACATGAAATTGCTTGAGGTGTTTGTGTGGGTCTTCCCCAGATAACCCATGGAACTTGGGCAAGTGGTGTAGGAATCCTGATTTGAGCTCAAAGTCACCTTCCTGATCAGGATAAATGATTCCCAATGGTTGGTAGTTTAAGTCTTGGGAAGCGAGCTCCTTCAAAGTCCTATTGTTATCAGCCATGTTTCCTGAAACACTAGCAGCAGGATCAGAAAGTTCAGGAGAAAAATAAAAAGAATTATCAAATTCTCTAGTTGCATCAGAAGAAGAGGGGTTGCCTAATAAATTAATTCTCTCCCTCGCGACCTTCCTAAGCCTTTTGGCAGTTTTCTCAATTTCCGGATTAATCGGTAATATGGGAAAATTAGGAAGGGAGCGGGTCATAAAATTAAATTATAGCAACAATCAAATGCACTAGGAAACAAAGATAAAATAAATAAAATTTAAATGAAACAAACTAAATTTTTTTTTTTTTTGGATATAAAAAGAAACAATCAATAATTGAAACAAAAAAATAAAATAAAATAAAATAAATAAATAAATACGAAAATAAAATAAAATAAAATAAAAATAAATAAAATAAAATAAAGAGCAAAAAGAATCAAATAGTACAATTCCCCGGCAACGGCGCCAAAATTTGATGCGAGCTGTCGCTATCCGCAACAAATTAAAAATAATTAAAATACTAAATTACACCAAAAATGTAGTAAAGGGCACAACTTAGGTCGTCTCACAAGGAAGTGTTCTAATTGATTCAACAAATTGGGGAATTTTTGGAATTATTCAAAGCAAAATTAAATTGAGGAAATATGATGAGAAGAATTACCTGCACAAGGATTCCGTCAGATTAAGAGTTGTTCAATCATTGACTCAAGAAATAAATTCATGGTGGTGGTTACTTTCATTATTCATGCTATCACACAATAATGATGTAATTCTACTTAGCAATCATACAATCGCATTCTCACTAAGGGTTTGGCTAACATATGGACTAGTAATTCACGATCTTGATTCTATGAACCTATGACAGTCTGATTACCAATTACAGCAACCTAATTCCTAACGGAGTTAATTTCAATCCCTTACCAATTTGGATGTAATTAAATCAATCGATCCAATACCCCAATGGTATCTAAATTATGCACGCAAACGAATGCACAATCAAACCACCCTCAAAAATACAATTGCAATAATCATCACAACCAATATTAAAGAGAGAAGATAAGAGGGAAAGAAAAACCAACCACGAATTGCAAATAAAAATTGGAGTCTCAAGAACAATCTTAATCTTCAGTCATCCATGTGCACGGTAAGGAAATTACTCCTCCATAGGGGGAGTTCACAGCCAACGTCAAAGAAAATTGATAAATTCTAACCCAGAAAATATTGAAATTCAACAATGATTGGAAACCCTAGCCTAGAGAGAGAGTAGAGAGAGAGAGAAAGCTAAAACCTAAAAATAAAAAATGTTCTGAATCCCTCTTCAGTCTCCGAAACGGAGTTAAAATAACAAAAGATTCAAAAGCGAAACGAAGTAGCGAAACTCGCTGACATGAAGTCACTTATGACCGCTATAGCGGTCCTGCCTTATGCCCGCAAGTGCTGCAGTCAAATTTGTCTCTCTGGTGACCGCTATAGCGGTCATGTGCTCGCTCAACACCTCTTCGTATACTTCCAAACCCATTTTGAGGCCTAAACTGTTCGAATTAGCTCTTGTCTCTATAAATAGAAGTTGTAGCTCTTCGAACAAGCTTTCCAACGCCACAAGAATCATGGCAATCAAATATCTGTAGCTCTAAATATTGGCAAAATAGCAACTGGGGGTAAAATTAGACAGCATCACAACATCAGAAACCTTTAATCTTGCAACCTGGAAAGTCTTTGCCAGCAATGAACACTCACAAAAGAGGGTTAAAAGTACAGGAAGCTCTAAAATTTATTTACTTATTAAAATGATGTAAAGAACCATGATTTTATTCAATGATACCTTTATTAGGACCAAATGCAAATCTACTAAATGTTTACTAATTAAGCACATAAATAATGCAATATGCCTAGAGTTGAATAGGAAATGGGGTGCATGAATGCAACCCATCACACGTCTAAGGCTATGGTTGTGAAACTTAAAGCCTCGGCTTCTTGGGTCGAAGGCTCCTCGTGACACGGCCTGATGGATGCCCTGGCAGCAAATGAAGTACTTCTTGGTATGGAAGGGTGGAGTTGTCTGCTACTTTTTGATCCAAAACTTTAAGATAATGAATCTATGCGTCATCCCATTATATATACTATTGATTGATCAGTCCAAAGTTAACTAATGTGAGACTCAAAACTTACACTTGAAACCAACAATCTCGATCCCCCAATTGTGAGGCCCAACATAATGTGCTCTTCTTTGAGCGGAACCTTTCATAGCAAAGCGAGACACAAAGTCTTGGCCTAGTACATACTCTTAACAAAGGATTGGTACTACACCCGAGTACAAACAAATCGCCATGGCCCAGTCGAACCATCAGTTCCAACACCACTTGTTGAAAAAGATGGTTGAGGAGCTCAAAATGAGAGACTTAAACAAATTTATTGAGTAATAAACCGTAAAAGTAGGCCAAATATCATATCTTGACCAAAAACCTTAAAATGATGAGTCTATGGGTCTTCCCATCGTATATACTATTGACTCAATTCAAAGTTAACTAATATGAGACTTGAAACTCACTTGAAACTAACACAACCAACATATGAAAACATATGTTTAAAGTTTACTTTTTGCACAACCCATGAATATAATTAAATATGAAAAGTATACTTTAAAACTGTAAGCAACGTTTTTTAGAAAAAATATAATTTAATTACACCCTTAAATATTGTTCTTTTTACGATTTTGTTAATATCAAATAATGAGTTAATTAAAGTGGTTGGTCGTAGTCAATATGAACTGGAATCACAAATAAACTTTATCTGCAATGTCATCTCTTAGGTTTATTATTTTGGATAAAAATTGTACCTAACAACTACCTCCGACTCAAAATTGTGAATAAAGGAATAATTCAAATTTTGTTTTACATTCTAGATACTTGTATTATATTTTTACTATGTAATTTACTAATAAAACTTTTTACATTTTATCAACCTCTCTTTGTCTCAAACTTAGCTTTTGTATACCAAAACAGGTTCTTTAAACTCCTATGTTCATATTTAAATTTATGTATTTACACCTTGCAAATTTTATAGCCGTAATATATTTTTTTTTATTAATTATATTTATTGGAACATAATTAAATATTAATATAAATAAAATATTCAAGAACAAATTCTTTCATTTAAATGATCGTTCAAATCATTTGATCAAATCTTTTCATTTGTATAATTTTTATTTTTAACAATAGATGTGAAAACTAACTATATATGCTAATAAAATAATATATAATATTGGATGATAATATAAATTCTTTTATACAATCAGGACATTAAAATCAAATTTGAAAACTAATTAAGCGCTTTACATGTTTATTTTATTATTATTATTATTATTTATCTCATTCTAATACACTAAACTCTTATAATTATTTCATATCAATGGCTAGAAAGCTAAAGCATTTGCAACTCTTGAGCCATCAATCAATATTAATTTCATATTATTCATCCTCATATACAATGTTATGCGTAGAATTTTAAAAAAAGTGATACGCATATATACATATTATTGTGTGCATTGGGTGAAGTATTATACAGAAATTTATTTATTTTTGTTTATTTTTCAGTTTCAGCTGGCTACTTGTGAAGGTAAAACCAACTTATAAGTCATGTATAGATAAAAGGATCGATACGCATATGATACGGTCAATGGAAACGACCTAATAATAATGGAAGTCATCTAACGCCATATTACATACTGTTTAATAGTAATTGTGCCACGCTTCACATATTTATTTAAATAAATTACAACTTGCTAATATTGTATGATATATGTCGTAAATCATCAGACATAATAAGTGAGGGAAGGAAAATAGGTTGGCTACTGACAGATAGTATATAATGTTGAACCTTCTGGCTATACACTTGGTGCATGCGTTTGGTAGCTGGTAATAAATCAAATTTAATATACAAAAGTCATGACTTGTAAGCTTTCTCCTATAATGGTAATTCTAGGTAATATAATAAGGAGACTACTTTTTCTCGTTTGTTGTTTAATTGCAAAGAGACAATCTAGGGATCGAATCCGTGACGTCTAACAATATCGTTAGTTCCTAGATACAGCCCAATAGATAGGACAGAGATTTTACATATTTTCAGCCAATATTCTCCTTTAATAATAAGTTAGATATTGAATTATGAACAAAGTAAAATATTTTTTTTCTTATTTTGAAAGCTTTAAGGCTTTTTTTTTTTTTAGAGGAACTGAGGGATACTGATACTGAAGATTGATATTTATACTTGAAATTTGAAGGTATTTTAGACTTATTAATAGAGAGACACAAAGCTAATTGAACTAATCATCTTTTTTCTTTCTATCTAATCATCTTTATATCTAGCTATCTCTCTCAATAAATATAAACTACATACAAATTTTGAGTATAAATATCTCTTATCTGCATAATTATGAAATCTCTTACTCTTTTTGTTCCTTCTTTAGTAAGTTAAAGATAAAGTAAAGTGTCTTAAATAATAATAACGAAGAGTTATTATATGATCTCTTGATAAATTATGCAGATCCCTCACCACTAGCACGGATATACTTATTACTTCCCAATTAAAAAAACATTTATTTTACTTGAGGGATTTCATATACTTTAACTAATTATGTGACTTAATATTACTACCGTATTGATAATATTAATTATTTTCTTAATTTGATAAAAAATATTAATTATATAAATTAATACTAAAAGTTTATTATATATTAAGATTAAATTTCAAACTATGAATGAAGTAAGTATTATGTTTGATGGTACTTTAGAAAAGATTTTATAATAATAATAATAAAAATAAATAATAATAATAATAATAATAATAATAAAGTTTCATTTGAATACATTATCAATGTAAAATAATTTTACATAGACATATAATCATGTTACCATATCAATAAAAGTGTTTGACTCAATCATTCTCTACTTAGAATGCCTTACAAATAAAAGCACGCAATTGATTAACGGTGTAAAACCATTTTATATTATTAGCGTATCAAAATTAAAATCATAATAATATAATTATTATAAGTCAGAAGTTCCCTGAATCACAATAATATACATCTAAATATAGATTTGTTATGAATCCCTGTTTTAAGTTGTTGGCTTTTAGCATTGTTAGACTTTTAAATTTTCTCTTGTAATACTCCCTCTCAATCAACTCTCATTTAATTGCATAAAAGGTTCAAAACGTTTTGTCTTATATAACTAGTGAAGAATGAAAATAATTTTAAAAATTATTGTATCATTTTATACTTAAACCTTAGAATTAAATTCAGCAGATATTGTATAAATAATTAATAAGGCAGAAATGTCAATTTAGGTGAGTGTTATATTTAGTATTAAAATTAAATGTTTAATTTTTATGTAAGCCGCTACAATTTAACTCAAAATTTAAATAGATGCCTAGATGGTGACATAAACCCATATTGGATAATGATGTACATATGTCAAGCCACATCACGTGGAATAATGAAATATTGTGTTTTACGTGACACTGCAATAATAATAGGGCCTTAATTACAATTATTTTTTTATAACATATAAGGATCTAATTATAAATTTTTAAACTAAAAAGATGTATTCAAAATTGAAGGAAGCTATATAGACCTGCGAAATAAATAAAATAACTTTTTAATATATTTTTCTCCCGTTATTTGTATTTTAACACCACTGAACATGATATTCGTCCAATCCAGTAAATCAAACTTCATTCAGTGAAGGGAAGAAGGTTCAAAGGCGAAAGCCCAAAATTAGTAGAGCACCTCAGGTCCTATCTTAGCATTGTACAATAAAAAAGAGTGTCTAGCCCAATTAATATCAACTTTTAATCTTAAGAAAGAGTCCAGCCCAATTGGCACCATCAAGATAGAAAAAAAAACAAAGAGAGCCCAAACTGTTTTCCGATTCATGACCAAAAGCGATTGCTTTCTGATTCGTGATTAAAAGATAAATCTGTTTTTATCAAAAAATACATAGCTCTGCATTTCTTTTTTTTAGTGATATCAAGTGTATAACTAAATTACACAATAAATATATACCACATATCTTGTTACTATTAAATTTGATGAATAAGTGGGATGAGTGAGGATCATACATCATATTCAATAATAATAAAATATGTGATATATATTAATTATGTAAT
Organism: Dalbergia cultrata; assembly: GCA_031216105.1. Classification (NCBI taxonomy): domain Eukaryota; kingdom Viridiplantae; phylum Streptophyta; class Magnoliopsida; order Fabales; family Fabaceae; genus Dalbergia; species Dalbergia cultrata. The sequence continues at coordinate 50,673,703 of CM062347.1, read as the reverse complement.
TTAATTATACACTAAAAATTATTCTTTCTTTTTTTCCTCGTTACTTGTTAGGATTTTGAGTATCTCTTCTTTGGTCACGTCTTTTAACTATACTTTTTTCGCCTTTAACTATTTAACCTGCGCAATACATAATACGGAAACGGTTGGGCCTTGGACTGTCTCCAGGTCTTCCCCCATAAGTGTAGTCTATGGGTGGACTATAATATGAATCTAAGAGTCCAAAATAATTCAGACTGAAAAAAAAAAGTCCAAAATAATAATGAGCCAATTCATAAAAGGAATTTGGACAGTTTAGCTTAACCCATGCTACTTGTTGAAGCTGCAGCTTCGACCAAATAAAAAATAAAAAAGGCAGCTGACACAGAGGTTTGATTATTTATGTGTGTACACTGCAACTATAAAAAATTCTATCCAAAGAAGCGAATAGATAAATAAAAAAAATTACATCATTTAGGACATGTTTAACACACTTGATAAAATAAGACTTAATAATATAAGATATGATAAGATAAAATCTGATAAACTTTTAATACTATATGACATTTGATATAACATTATATAAGATATTAAGCTTTATATTAATCATATTATCATTTATTTACAAATAAATCTAATTATATATAAATATTAAATAAGAATGAAATAATAATTTTATTTAATTATTCAAATTTATTTAATATTATTATTTATTTAAAAATAATTCTAACTATACATAATTATAAAATTAATATTTTTTAGAATTTTAATCATAATTATTTAAAGTTTTGTTCACTAATAAATATTAAATTTAATTTTTTATTATTAATTATTATTTTAATATACCAGCTATTATTTATTTGTATATTTTAATAATATATAATTTATAAATTATTTTAATATAAAATAAAATTGATTATTGATTATTTGATTTTTGTAATTATTTGATTTTAATCATTATTTTGTTATTTTATTAATATATAATATTTTATTTTAATAATTATTTTATTTATTATATTGTCTAATCAAGTAAGTAAAATAAATCTTATATGTCAAAAATCTAAAGGTGATCATGTCTTATCCCCTCTTTCTAGACATAATTGAGTTATTAATCATTTTAATGTATAAAAAATTTTGATAAATAAACTTATACAATATTTTATTCTTATAAAATAATATAAAAAGTTATTATATATTATATTAATTTATTTTAAAGTGCCTATCAAGGCCTCATAGCGTGACACCTTGCATTAGCAATCCGAATGCAAAGTTTTGTTCAACAGTCAGAGACAGCGCAATCCTTATCCTCATCATCTAAGGATCAGAATAAGGAATAAGTTCATCACACTCTTGAGGTCCATAACACTCTATAGACATCCACCCATGCAACAATCTCTAAGTTGCACGTGTAATTAGGTGAAAATTCAATATTATAATGGTTGAGTGATCACAGACACAAATTCGTTGTGTAAATTTATTCATTTATTGTACATTTAACCTGGTCCACAGTGTGTGAAATAGTTGGAAAATAAATTCGTTTTTGATAATTAAAAAAATACCTATTGTTCAATTACTCAAATTCGTGTGAAAAAGCTTATTGCAATTTTAAGTTGAATTATTTAAAATTCCCAACAAACTTTTTATGTAATTGAACGATTATAATCGCATCATAACAATTAAAATCACATGGGACTAGGATTATAGGGAAAACACAATTCTGATAAGAACCTATTAAATTATTCACAAATAAGTTAATAACAAAATTAAAGTAGAAATCCAATTAATTTATAATAAATTATTTTATAAATCACCTATCATAGGTCATTCATATCAGATATTTCAAATCTCAAGTAGGTATAACTTTCTTGATATATTAGTTTTTCCAGATCGAGACTCAAAATTTAAAATTATTGGTCAAGGGAAAAAGAACCTATCACTTTTCAATTTTTTTCTTATACTTCATAATTACATTATTTTCAATAAGATTTGAACTTAGAATCTCAAAATACTACTCAAATCTATAGATTTTTCTTCGTCCTAGTTATTATTTTTTCGATACAGATACATGGTTCGGTCATAAAAACTTATTAATTATCTTTTCCATATTCAAATGACTTACTTTAAAAAAAATATGACTTAAATACTTTTATCCCAAACCAGAATATTTTCATAAATATTACTTTTAAAAAATCTTCACTTTGCGTGTTTCTGAATATTCTAACAAAATTTAACCCAAATATTATTCAAATATAAAATAATTGATTTTATGTACTACCATAAACAAAAAATCTCTGTTTTGGAAATAATAAAATTAATTTTCTTAAATCTAAATTACAAAAAGAGCATAACAATCACACACTAATGGTGTGTCCACTTATAAACAAAAGGAAATATACCGGGAAATAGATATGGCAACCCATAATGAGTCCAATATGATATATCATCTCCAACTATTTGATTCTCCCTTCTTTAAACAGTAGAGTAAAAAATTTTTCGTTCAAATTAATAAAACTAGATATGAGTCTCTTTTTACTTTATTAATTTAAAAGTAAAATTTTTTACTTTATTCTTCAAAATGTGTTTGGTTAGGGAGTGAAAATAATGATAAATTTTATATGAATAAATTTCACTCATAATTTTATATATAGAATCAATTCATAAAAACTTATACTTTTTTTCTATTATTTAATCAAGCAGACTCTTGAAGGATAAAAAAAGAGAGTAAATTTTATATAGCTAGAATTTATGTGAAATTTTATATATGAATCTTATTGATAAAATAATTTTCTCCCAATTTGACTCCAATTTTCTCCCTATTATATGTATGAATCACCGTAGCGCGTGCAAATCCAATCTAAAAAACGCAGGACTAATATTTTGCGACTGACTCATCAGTACGTGGAAAAACGGGCATGCGATCTACCAGAAAACGATCACGTGTGAGAGTGTAGGACCAAAAGATCGCTATCCAAGTCACAAACAATCACCACGCTTTTCTTGTTCCCATTTTCAAGAGAATAAATAGGGAAGGAAGAGGAGAGGATCCCGTTCACTCTGCACTCAACTCAACTATATAAGCTGAGAGTAAGAAAGAGAGTGGGAAACTGAACGAGTGCTGAACTCAACCTAATCAACACGCACGCACGCACACACACACAAAAGAATTAGCTAACCATGTTCAGGTTTGTTGCGAGCACAGTGAGGGCTTCAACTCCACATGCCTGCAAAGCTGTTGTTCCTCTCAATCTCTCTCGGTGATTCTCTTCCCTTCTTATTCCGTATTCATTCGGATTTATTTAATTTATTTATAAAAAAAAATATGTTTTCTTATGAGTTCTTCTGATTGTGATGCTTGGTTGAATCGGTGATCGATTTTCTTCCTTGCTCTGCTCTACCGTGAGAATCCTTTTTTCCGCTGTTGTGTTGCCGAGTTCCAGATGAAATCACGCATCGCTTCCATTTTCCGTTTTAACTTTCCTCGATCCTTCCTTTCTTTCAGACACTAGTCTCACAATTTTTATTTTTATTATTATTATTATTATTTTGTTCGCACAAAATCCTCAGCAAATTGAATAAATCTCCTTGTTATTTGAATAAATCCTGTTGGAGTCGATGGTCCGTCGCTGGTTCAACGATCTGGAGCTTCCGTCAGATCGGGATCCCTTGTATTGTGAAAGTGATGCACATCATCTCTGTGTTTACAATGTTCTTCATCGTGCTCTCCGATGAAGTAGTGGATCAATTGCTGAGGAATCTTGTTGATTGTTTGTTCTCTCTGAACAAAAAAAAGGGGGCAAGAAATGGACTTTTGTTATCATCGGTGTAGAGGATTGGACTGTGACACAACACCTTCTCTGAAGATATGACTTTGTTTGGATCAGACTTTGGGCATGGTCATTGGTACACTTACTGATTGCTTATGCATGCCTACTACCTAGTTTGGGCGTGGTCTTCTTTGCTGAAGATAAAGTGTTCGATAAAAGGCCTTACTGCCTTATTGTTTTAAGATGAGTATTTTTTTTTTTTGGGGTCAAAGTGCATTTATGGCGATCTTACTTCTCGTGGTGCTTCTTATTATTGCAACTGGGATTATGGATTTGTTCAATGGATTTACAGCATCTTTGTCAAGATTTGAAACACTATGGATTTCATTTTCCTCTTCCTTGAATAATTTTTCTAGATTGGTGCTCCGTGAATTGGAATTTCTTGTTACAACCCTATTGCTTTAACCTCTTTTGATAGCCTATGACTTTAACCTCTTTTGATAGTCCTATGACTTTAACCTTTCATTGATAGACCAATGACTTTAACCTCATTCCAATAATGACTTGGAAGTTCTTATGCAACGAGAGCAGTGGCGATGTCAAAAGAAGTTTGAAGGGGTCTGAGTGAAGGTTGAAGACTTCTGGGAACTAGGCACCATTGCCATTGCTTACATTATTGATTTCTCTTCATTTACTTTGATTATATTGTATTCCTCATCCCAAGCTGGAGATGCTAACATATGCATCCTCCAGCTTACTGGAGGGTATTAGAGGTTATTAGAATTTGTTATTTTGTTAGGAGTTCGTCTAGAATACTACCGCTCATGTATGCACACACTCTGCATTACACTCCTTTCCCTTACCTCATTGACTCTATATAAACCATGTATTCTCTCTCATCTTGCATCCCTTTTAACACTTTTCGCAAATTTGTAGTTTATATTCACACTTAATTCTCTCCAATTTTCTTCCTTGCTTTGCTCTGCCATGGATTTCAACAGCCTAACTTGTTGAATTAGCTGCCACTCACCTGTGAAACCATTGAATGTGTGTTTGTTGTTGGAATATTGATTGATTCAACAAACGACATAGGTGTCTTTCATCGTACAAAATTATAAGGAGGTGAAAAAAAGTAGAGAATTGTATTTTGTATGCGTATGGTTAGGTTCATGATCCAGTTACAAATACCCTATGTATGTTCCTACGAAGGTTGAGATTTAGATCTCTGTTTTCAAACTGTTTGTTGCAAAAAATTTAAAGTATTAATTCTAAAAAATAGAAAATAGGCTAACTGGATTAAATGATTAAGGAATGAGCAATTTAGGAAGCATTTGGATGGGATTATTTGGGGCCAAAATAACTTTTTTCCACCAAAAAAATAACTTTTCATATATTTGGATAATATTTTAAAAATAATCAGAATCTATTAAAATAAAATCAGTCTTTAGCTTTTTTGTGGAAGCTAAAACGAGTAACTTATAAAATAAAATAAAAAATCAGTTTTCATCTTTTTCAATTATATATAAAATTTAAATTTCATATTTACGTTTTCTAAATCTGAAACAAACACACCTTTAACAAGTGATTACCTAAGCTGAATACCACTCAGCAATTACCAAGGGTAGAACACTAAAGTATAATATGATATTCTGTGATTCATTAGTATCACAATAGTTGTTGTACTGGCAGCAATATACTAGCTTTTGGGAATTCAATTGGACTCACCATTCGGGTCCCTTTTCATCTATGTAAACTGACTGGATTTTTCAACTCTTTAGATCTCAATTCAAGGGTCATGGGGCAATGGGCTAGATCACAATTGATTTGTTAAACAACTTACAGGGATGTGTGATAACACGATTCTTATTTTCATTTTTGACACCATCTTGTAGGTTTGCTCATGCATTATCCTCTGCCACTGTAGAAGCTGAAGAGATATCAGGCACTTGTCCTGCTGAAGTTTTGAACTTGGGTAGGGTCTGCAATCTTATGTTTTTGTTCTTCACATATGGGCATTTTTGTGTTATGAATTTCAACATACCTTGGGTAAATTTGAACGAAAAAGCCTGAAAAGGGTTACACCATAGATCCATAGTTCTGTTTTTAACATGATGCATTTGCAAGGTGTCAAAACTACTCTTCATATCCTTGAAATCCAACATCAGTTGGTTGACAGTTAAGTTTATAAAAAAGGAAATTGAAAAATCGATGGAAAATAAGGAAGTAGTAATACCATTTATGCAAAAATCATAACTTCGACATATTTCTTGTGTTTTTAATGGACTTATCTAGGTAAGGAATTAATAAAGTAAACTTTTGTGTTAGGAAGATAAGTTTATATGTTTTCAATATATGGAACCCACTACAAAGTTTAAGAGAGTTTTTTGCCCCTTTGTTGGCATTAGAAAAACCCTTTTTTATTTCCTCTTCTATTCATCCTAGTTTGATTTTTATCGAATGTTTAGATGTCTGCACCACATATTTGTCAATACTCAATACTTTCATAATCAAAGTTAATATGCCCTGCTTCCATGAGCTGAATACTTCTTCACTTCAGTTCAGGGTAAATGGATAGCATCGCCAAAGTGGAATACAATTGTGGATCCGCTAAATGGAGAACCATTCATTAAAGTTGGTGAAGTTGATGAAACAGGCATTCAGGTGCATTATTCTTATGATATATTTGTCATTTTGATACTTTATTATGAAATATGTTGTTTTGTAGCACGCAGAGTAAACTGTTGTTCAGTGAGAGCATATGATATATTCAAGGCTGTTTTGGTGTAGTATTTCCTCACCTTTCAAACTATAAAACACTGTTTAAACATTCAATTTGTGTTAGGCATTCAGGACCATATGATATATTCACGATTTGTCCTACAAATATGACACTCAAGTTTGAAGCTTCAACCACTTTATGTTAGACAAGATTCTTATCAATCTGTGAAAAAATAAAATGAAGACTTTATTTGGAAATCTGTAGATGAGTTGGTTGGAATTCAACACTTGGTTTGAGACCCTCTTGACTAGAATTTTCATTTTGTTTGACTTATCAGCCCTTTGTGGAAAGCTTGTCCAGCTGCCCCAAACATGGTTTACACAATCCTTTTAAGGCTCCAGAGAGGTATGTGCAGATTATCCTCCTTATCTCTTCTCCATTTTCTTTATAGAAAGTTTGAAATATATGCAAGTTTATCTTTTCTTGGATTGATTATTGATTTATAGGTTCGAAAAGAAAAAAGTTTGGGGGGAATATCATCCTTCAAGATAAACCTCTATGTTTTATGTTGTCTATTATATTGGACTCTTGTCCACATGGGTTCTTTACCAATGCACAGTGGACTTTCAACCCAGTTGGTTTTAGACTTCTTTGAAGAGTAGTAACTAAAATACATGGGATCCTATCATTCTAAAGCATAAGATAAGAATAAGATAATAATCTTTGTGGAGTGTCATATACCTGTCATTTTCATGGAAGTGACTTGGGCACCTTATTTAGAAGTATTTTATGCTTGAGGATATGAATTCCTACATCCTTATTTTTGCCATCTTTGTAGTGCCTAAAGTAATTTTTTGCTATTAATCTTTTGCAGATATCTTATGTTTGGAGAGATAACTGCTAAGGCAGCTAACATGCTATCACTCCCTAAGGTATTTCAAACTATAGGATTTTTATTTTTTTATTTTTTACCTGCTTCCTTTTCCCCATGAGAGTGAGTCAAAAAACAACGTCCCACTTGCAATGGTGTGTATATAACCTCCTCCGATCCCACTAGGTGGGAACCTTGTACCCTAGGCTACCCTATGTTTCCTTTTCTCCCTGTTACCTTTTGTGTTCTGTCTTTTCATCAATTGTAGTCAACATTTCCTGTGTTTTCTCTTTAATTTGAAATTGGAAACATTAATAATTTATATTGCATGACTCTCAGGTCTCGGATTTCTTTGCAAGGCTAATACAGAGAGTTTCTCCAAAGAGTTACCAACAGGCTTGTGCGGAAGTTTATGTGACACAGAAGTTTCTAGAGAATTTCTGTGGAGATCAGGTACATCAAAATAAGACATCATGGTGTTAAATGAGTGAATTCTATCATTAAAACCCTGGATTCTCCTTTAGTGTATACAACCATACAAAACTATGAACATTATTTTTATACCAGTTAACAAAATCATTCCTTTAGTGATTTCACCTTTGTCCTTGCTTCCTTTCAACAACACCTCGGCAGGTTCGTTTCCTGGCAAGGTCATTTGCAGTGCCTGGAAATCATCTTGGGCAGCAAAGTCATGGTTTTCGTTGGCCATATGGTCCGGTAAGATTTGTTTTTTGTAAGTGTTATACCCTATTCTGCATTGCAAAAGATAGTTATTTTGCTGATTGTGCTCGAATTATCAAATACCTTGAGGTCAAGCAAGTCAATTTGTGGAAGTAATTGGTTTAAGTGCCTCTAAAAGATGGCACAAATGAAAACTAAAAATAATTTTCCTAAAATAAAACCAGTAATACTTTGTGGCTTTGATTTACTATTATGATGGTGGATCATGGTAACACTGTTTAATATGGCAACTCAGTTGCATCGATTTTCTTACTTACAAGAGCTCAGTCTGTGCAAGTTAAATGCTTTATTTGATCAAATAAAAGGTTGTCTTTTTTCGGTATGGTTTGTACCTAAAAAGAAAGAATTCTTTCATAATGTACTATTGACATAACTTCTACTCAAGAAAATGGAAAACAAGAACAGAATAGGATGTTACATTATGTGGAATTGATTTCTTCTTCTAGAAAAAAGTTATTGGTATTTGGTGCCATGTGATGATGTCATGCAGTTTTTTTATTTGAGTTCCTGTTTTCTAAGTAAATAATTAGATTATTTTTTACACAATAAACTTTCACCTTCCCATCCTAGTGCAATTTCAAAGCTGAAGGTGTGTTTTGCTTTTGTAGGTGGCTATTATTACTCCTTTTAATTTTCCCTTAGAGATTCCAGTCCTTCAATTGATGGGTGCACTTTATATGGGCAACAAGCCAGTCCTTAAAGTTGATAGCAAGGTGAGCACTTCTGTCTCTGTTTTTGCAGACTTTAATGGCATTTAAGATAAGATGTATACTACAAGACTAGCATGAATATTGATGGGAATTAGTGTTGGGTATCAAAGTGATGGAAACAATATAACGCTACTGAAATAAAGTTGAAAAACTTGGAATTGACGCAAAGCTAACGTGGAAAACCCCCTAAAAACCACAAGGCAAGACAAAAAAAGGTTTTCATTATGCGAGATAAAATTACACCTTCTCTCTAAGTACACGGGGAGAACAATTGCAATCTCTCTTATACTAAGAGAATACTATACTATGTAAAATAGAAAACTCTCTAAAGACTGTAAAGGATGCTTTGCTATCTATTAAAATGGGATGCTCACTTTGGAATGAGATGATGAACTCAACCAAGGGGGGATTTATTTACAGAATAAAAGCTCATCCTCCTTGCTGCACCAGGGAATGTATAAGAAGAAAAATGATTCCCTCTTTCTGACTCTGCAACATGAGAAGATAAATATCCATCTTTTGTTTGCGTGCATTTATGGCACCAAATTGCAGGTGTCTAGTGTTGTTGACTTAAATGTGGCTTTACTTCATTCACAATTAGTTGGGGGGGGAAGATAATTTTAGGGGGGTGAGTAAAGAGATTACGCATGTCCCGCCATGAAATATGTTGATTTGGTTGGTCTTTTCACTTAGTAACCATTATATTCTCTTGCTCTTTGCATTTCTTGCTTTTAATTTTATTGTGTTGAATTTTGGAATTATCTATTTTACATGCTTATATTTAAAATCTTTCTGTTGGGTGATTCTGAATTATTGGCTGAAATTATTATAGGTGAGCATTGTCATGGAGCAAATGTTGCGTCTGCTTCATACATGTGGTTTACCTTTAGAAGATGTTGACTTCATAAATTGTGATGGGAAGACAATGAACAAGCTATTGCAGGAGGTTGGTCTTTTAGCATTCAGATGTTGATTCTGAAGAGAATAATATTATTCCTGAAAGATTAGCAACTTACCCTATGGTTTTATTAATGAAATGTGCAATGTTCAACTTGGCCTCCTTTTGTATGATTTTATTTTCTGTTGTGCTCCTTTTTGTTGTGATATGCTTTGCTAGCTACATGTTCTTTTATAATAAGATATTGAATCATGTAACATTATATTTACAGGCAAAACCACGCATGACCCTTTTTACTGGTAGTTCAAGAGTGGCAGAGAAATTGGCTGTCGATCTGAAGGGCCGGATTAAAGTGGAAGATGCTGGGTTTGATTGGAAAATACTGGGCCCTGATGTCCACCAGGTCTCTTGTACTGTTTTGTGGATTTCAAAACGCACTGACTCAATTTTCAGTTCTATAATAGTTTCTCTCTCGTTTCTTGATCGCAGGAAGAATACGTTGCATGGGTCTGTGACCAGGATGCATACGCATGCAGTGGTCAGAAGTGCTCAGCGCAATCGTTGTTATTTATGCATGAGGTCAGTCACCGTGATTAGTTTCTGTTTTTATATTCAAGATTAGATGTCTACAAGAACTAGGCTGAAGTTGTAGCTTTGATGTACTTTATGTTTGTCTTGCATTCATGGTGGTGTATGATATAACTAACTACAGTCTTAATTTCCTGTGTTTAGAACTGGGCTACTACTTCCTTGATATCGAAGATGAAAGATCTTGCTGAAAGAAGAAAGCTAGAGGACTTGACAGTTGGTCCAGTTCTCACTGTAAGTATACGTGCCTTTCTATCTTTTAAAAACCTTTAGTCTATTTATCTAGGATTTATAATTTAAAACAGTTTGGCCAGCTTCCTTGCATTTTATGTTATTATTTCATCTTTAAGATTAAGATAAGATTATGAGAGTCAAAACCACCTTTGGGGTCTCTTAAGTTTGAAGATATGAATGGATTCTACAGTTTATTGCAATAAGTTATGACACAATTATTTTGGTGTTCATGCATGCTTTTGATTAATGGTTGAAAGAGAGTTTTCTTTTTGTTGGGGGCTGGCGGGAGTGGGTGAGTGGTCAAGGGTGGACATTTATTGCTTGCAGGTTAAATACCAAATGCTGTCCACTCTGACAGTTGATTCATCCCTAGCACTTATAGATCCAATGATCAATATGCTGTATTTTTATTTGTACATTTAGAAGTTGGATACTGATTTGTCTTGCATAATTAGATTATTTGATTAATAAAGTGTTTTCAGGATGATAAGTCATAATCATTTGCTTTATTTATTGTAATGATAAATGATAAATTTCTTAGATTTTTTTTCCTTGTATGTTGCAGTTTACAACTGATGCCATGTTAGAACACGTGAATCGATTACTTGAGATACCAGGTTCAAAGCTACTCTTTGGGGGCCGGCCTTTAGAGGGTCATTCAATTCCTCCTATTTATGGTGCTATTAAGCCAACTGCCATATATGTTCCCCTTGAGGAAATTGTGAATGACAAGAATTATGAGCTTGTGACAAGAGAAATATTTGGACCTTTTCAGGTATGGAAAGGGAGACTTCCGTAACATTTTCAAATGCATTTTATTTTCCGTGTCTAAAATACAATATCTATCAACCTTGTGTGTGAAATTAATGAGTTATTTTTCTCTCTCCAGATAATTACTGACTACAAAAGTAGTCAATTACCAGTTGTCCTTGATGTCTTGGAAAGAATGCACGCGCATTTAACTGCTGCTGTAGTGTCAAATGATCCTCTCTTTTTACAGGCGAGATTTTATTACTCATTTATTGAAGATGCTTATCTATTTTTAATCTGCTCATAGTGTCAGTATGGCTTCAATCATTCTTTCTTCTTACACACTGATCTTAAAATCATCAATTAATTACTTTGATGTTTCTATTCATGGAAAATATAGTTGTTTTGGTAATTGGATTTTAGATTGATTTTGCATGTCGAGTACGCGTTGTGTATTATATTAATTGAGATGCTTGGAATTTCTCTTGTATGTAACATGTTACTTGTTGTTAAGCTCATGAGTGGGTGAGTTATCTTCCGACATTTATCATAATGTGCTTTACTTGATGGGTTGAATTCTCAATCTATTTGTGTTCAAACATAAATTTGCAGGAGGTCATTGGCAACTCTGTGAATGGTACTACTTATGCTGGTCTAAGAGCAAGGACCACTGGAGCCCCACAGAATCACTGGTGAGTGCACATTCTTTTGAGTCTGTTTTACTCATGATATGGATCATTGATGCTTCAATTTGGTCTAATCAATGATGCCCCTACAGGTTTGGACCTTCTGGAGATCCTAGGGGTGCAGGAATTGGAACACCAGAGGCTATAAAACTTGTATGGTCTTGCCACAGAGAAGTTATATACGATTATGGGCCGGTGCCAAAGCAATGGGAAATTCCTCCATCAACTTGAGAAATTCTACTTGTGACGGGAGTTTAGAAAATAAGATTAGCCATGTAGACGCTGAGGTAGCGTTTTAGCATTATATTAGCCTGTATTAACTGAAGTAGAGTTTATGACACTGTTTATTTTTGAGAAATAAATGCAGGTTGCTATGAGTGAAGCCCTTTTTTTTTTTTAATTCCCCCTTTTGGTATCAAAAATATTATTCCAACACCCCCAAATTGGTTGTCTATTTGGGACATTCACTTCATTACTATTGAATATAATGTATAATGTGGTGAGTGTTTCAATTTGATACCTATTTTTAAATGTTGGAATAGTATTATTCTTTTCTTATTATAGTATGTCTTTTTTTTATGACATAAGAGAAGTAATTTATTAATGTTAGACTAAATTAGACTACAAGTGATTTAGAATTGGGCTGATGCCCTTTTTTCACAATCTTAATTTTATGGGATATTTTAGACTTTATTTAAACAAGTTATGCAGTAGAGTGTTCAAAAGTATGATACAATAGCATTAAGCCATTAAGAATTGATGGAAATTTTATGAGAAAATGATTTTACTGTAGAATAAATAAACTTTTTAAAAAATCAATTATTGTCTCAAAGTCAATAAGATTTCCCCATTTATTTTTAAAAAATCAATTATTTTAAACCAGAGAGGGGAATTCGCCAAGGAGACCCTCTATCCCCTTACCTCTTTATTTTGTGTGCTGAAGCCCTCTCTGCTCAAATCATTAATGCACAGGCAACTAGAACCATCCACGGAATTAAAATTGCAAGATCGGCTCCGGAGATAACCCATTTATTTTTTGCAGATGATAGTATCTTCTTCACTAGAGCGACCAGGAGGGAAGTAGAAAACCTGAGGAGGATCTTATCCTCATACCAAAGGGCGTCAGGGCAGCTCATAAACTTGGACAAGTCAGAGATTTCCTTTAGCCGAAATGTGCCTACAGATAGAAGAACAAGTATCCAAGGTTGGTTGAATATTAAGGCAGTGGAAGCTCACTCCAAATACCTGGGTCTCCCTACCTTTGTAGGCAGATCCAAAGTCCAGGTTTTTGACTTCATCCAGGAAAGAGTGTGGAAGAAATTAAAAGGTTGGAAGGAAGGTTGTCTGTCCAAGGCGGGTAAGGAAGTTCTTATTAAATCAGTGGCACAGGCAATACCTACATACATAATGGGTTGCTTCCGTCTACCCAATGAACTCACTCATAAGATTGAAGGAATGATAAGCAGGTTTTGGTGGGGAAGCAAACAGGGTGAAAAGAAGATACACTGGCTGAGTTGGAACAAGCTTTGTCAACCCAAGCACATGGGAGGTATGGGTTTTAGAGGTTTTGGAGCTTTTAACCAGGCGTTGCTTGCCAAACAGGTATGGAGGTTGATCCAAAATGAGGAGGCACTAGCATCAAGATGTCTGAGGGCGAGATACTTCCCGCGAAAGAAACTTTGTGAAGTAGAGGTTGGTTTTAGACCAAGTTATACCTGGAGAAGTATACACTCGGCCATTGGAGTGATCAAGCAAGGTGGATACTGGAAAGTTGGAAATGGGACGAACATAAACATCTGGGAGGACGGATGGCTCCCCTTACAGAACGGACATAAACTCTGGAGTGAACAAAAAAGTGTGGGTGAAACAAACAAGGTACAGGAATTAATGATACCAGGAGAAAAGCGATGGAACACCCAGCTCATTATGGACCTCTTCATATCGTTTGAAGCAAATCAGATCCTTAGCATCCCTCTCTCTTTAAGGGAATCAATCGATACTTTTGTGTGGGGGGAAAGCAAAAATGGGTTTTTCTCAGTCAGGACAGCCTATAGGATGATTATGAACCAAGCAAGGAATGAAGGTCCATCGAACCCGAGCCAGTATGCCTCAAGATGGAAAAGAATATGGGCTCTCTCTGTACCCCCCAAAGTGATTCACTTCCTCTGGCGACTGATCTCAAACACGTTACCGGTTAGGCAGAAACTGAAAATTAAGGGAATGAACTTGAATCCAGAGTGCCCAAGGTGTGGAATGGAGGAGGAATCCTTAGCACATGCCTTCAGAGATTGTGAGTGGACCAAACAAGTTTGGAGTAGCTCCCTGCTAATTCAGATCCATACCGAGAGAGAGCAACAACCGGTGGAAATCTGGATTGAGGAATCGCTCAATTTGCTAAATAATCAGGAGGGGGAACTTTTCGTAGCTCTGCTCTATGGGATCTGGCTGTCAAGAAACAAGTTATGTTTTGAATCTCGAGACACACAAGCGGAGGTAGTTATTGCCAATGCATACTCAGCCCTCAAAGCTTTTTCAGATCTCCAAAGGAAGCACGAGAGACAAAGGAGAACCGAAGCTGAAGCACAAAAAGAGGCCCAAACTAAATGGAAACCACCAGCAGCAGGGAGTTTTAAACTGAATACAGATGCAGCAGAACTGGGAGTAAATGAATGGGGCTTAGGTGCTGTGATTAGAGATGAATGGGGAAACTTGATGCTGGCTGCATCAAAGAAGATCTGCATAACCTCTGAAGCGCGCATTATGGAAGCAATGGCCATGAGATGGGGACTGACTCTTGCAGCTGAGACTTCCTTTAGAAACGTTGTGGTGGAGTCAGATTGTAAGGAGTTGGTAGAAATATTAATGGGGATAAGAACTGACTTAACTTATTTGGCAGAATTAGCTCGTGACTGCATAGTGTTAGGGGGTGGGCTTGGGCATTGCATCTTCCAGCACACGAAGAGAAATGGCAATAAAGTGGCTCATCATTTAGCTAAGTTTACTGCCAAGGCCGAATCCTGTGTCCGCTTGAGGATGGCCCACGTGAAATCATGAATTTTGTAATTGAAGATATTTCCTCCTCTTCCATTCAATGAATCAATTCTTTTCCTGTCAAAAAAAAAAAAAAAAATAAGATTTCAAAGATTTTAACTTTCGATAATATCTCTTACTATCTTTATCTAAAGTTTCGGTGTGCCTGTTCCTAACTTCCTATTTAATGTAATTATAAAGCGCACAATGTGGATAACATTTAGTTTTAAATTGTAATATAATTATTAGAATATAAATGAGGAAGAAGAAAAAATTATACAAACTTTAATAAGGAGAGATATTTATTAAATTTTGAAATTGGCACTTCAGAAGGTAGAAGTTAGAAATTAATAAAAAAAATGTCTATTTTAGTCTTTTTTTTAATTAATTTGATTATGAAATTATAATTCCAATTCACTATGTTACACCAAATAAAAAAATTGGAATTGTGTCATCCAATACCAATTCTAAACTCAAATTTTATACGTCAAACATAAATATTTATGCCAAAAATCCAAAGTATACCATCAACAAAATTCTAGAAGTATAATACAAAAATCTAATTAAATATATTTTATAATCAAACAATTTATTATAAAACACATGTTTTTTAATACTCATACAAAAAAATGAGATAATAAAATAAGTTTGCATCCTATATTTTCATTAATCATCTAAAACAATATTGTAACAAAAAAAAAAAAAAAACTACAATGTAAACCATTAGAAAATATTTTATAATTAAACAATACATTGTTTTGATATATTATCAGTATAAAATATTTTATATAGTCAACCAATCAAGTATCATTGTATATGTAACTTTTAAGGGAGTTATTGCAAAAGTTGAACACTTTAATAATGTATTAATATATGATTAGATGATTGGTATTTTTTTTTTTACATTAACAGCATATTAAAATTTAATTTAACTATTATGTTGTCATTGTTGTTGCTTGAGGTTTTCAAGATTTTCAAAGGACCAATGTGTGTTTTTTGCATGGTTTGTAAGCTTGAGAGGTGAAGATGAACTCAAACCTGGTGGCTTAGGCGGCCAAAGAAATGGGAACTTCACTGGGTGATGAGACAATAAACCATGGATGTCATGTGTGAAGCTCATGTCCGATGAAGAGCTCTTGTGTGTTTTTTTTGTTGTTTATCCTTTTTATCATTTTCTGCATTATATAGAGACCTTTAATTTCTACATGTGAGGACAAAATCTTCTTATGGGGACTAAGATGACTGGCACATTTGTTTTAAGAATATGATAGCCTCTAAAAGGGTGTCGTTACTTAGCATTGTCATCTTTCCTTATTTATGTTATTAGAGGCTGAGTTTATCAAGCCCTTTTTTATTATTTCCTTCCTAAGGTTCCTTATCTTCATGAAGTCTCCCTCGCACTATAAGTTCCTTTTGAGAAGGGAATCTCTTGCTTCTAAAGTTTGCTAAGCCACTAGACCTATAAATTCCCATGTTTGTGACTGAAATGATTTGGGCTTTTGATCATAACCCTAATTATAAGCCAAACCCCTTTTCTCATTTCATTTAAAGGGTAGCCCCCAAGAATAGTCATATATAGATATATATGTGTGTGTGTGAGCGCGCGCACGCGTGACTTTTGAAATATAAAATTAAAAGCTAAAAATTGACCAATATGATAATATGTTATTAGATACCAATTAAAAACTAAAAATTACAGTTACTATGCATTGAAATTAAAGTATATATAAGGATTAATTCATATAAGGAGTAAATTTTAGCATACTTACTCTATTGAATGATTTTATGAACATTGATTTTTTTATCAATGCAGTAATTAAGCCATGTAATGTTCTCTTATTCATCAACCATACCAATTTTTTTTTAAAAAAAATATATTTTTAAAATATATTATATGTTAAAATAAAATAGAATAATATAATATATCGATTCTAAATTATATGAAATTTTATCCATTTGATTTATATAAGGAAACTTCATGTTCAACCCCTCATATAAAAAAACAGTTAGATTAATAAGATTTAGTATTTATAAAAATAAATTCTATTGAATAATAGGTGAATAAAAATAAATTCTATCGAATAATAGGTGAATTTCTACTCTAATTCCCCTTAAACTTAGTAAGTTGCTCCTATGATGATTTATTTATCTATTTATTTTCCTCCTCTTCAGTCGGACTGGCTCATCCACCCACAAAATAGTATAATGTTAACAAGAAAAAAGACTCACAAAATTTGTCGAGTATATGACATGAGTAGCGTAAAAAAAAAAGGGTAGATCACTCCAAATAAAAATTCAAATTTGAATAATAGCCCAGCCCATTACCCCCTTTCGAGTAACTTTGGACCAAAAACAAAAAAAGAGGGAAAAAAATGCCGAGGGTCTCACCCTAACCTAACATTGTCACAAGCTTCACGTGCACTCCCGCTACTCCTCTCACCATTTCACAACAGCAGCGAGCCGCGAGCCGCCACCGCCGGCCACTACCGCTCTTCTCACGGTCCCAGCTGACGCCTCCACCTTTTCCGGTATGTATTCATGATGATTTTGCTTTCTCCATTCTGAACCGTCTCATGAAAAATCTCTCATTCTGAATATCTCTTATCTTCTTGCCAAGTTGCAATGCGCTGTTGTTGTGCTTCTGAATATCTCTCCGTTCGAGTTCGTAATTTTCAGAACAGTGATTTTTACAATTTTGCTTCTGTTTTGTAATATGCGGTCCGTGGTTCTGTTGTGAACATGTTTGATATTTTAGTTTTTTTTTTTCGAATAAAATTTTCAGAAAGGAATTCTGATTGCACATGGTGATAGGTTTTTTTAACTGATTTTTTATTTCTTTAATTTTTGGTGTTTTTATGTTCGAGGTTAATAATAAACTCAGTTCTGCATAATCCTCTTCTGATATATTATTATCTTTCTCGTGATTAAATGTCTTCACTTTTTTTAATTTATGGTTTGCACTCTCTGATTGCTTTGCAGATATTACTATTATCATTATTTTCCTTGAGATTTCAATCATGACTTTATTGGAAGTCATTAAGAATGCTTTGGTCAATTCAAAGTCACTTGATTCACCATCAGACTACCCAATTGTTCTGAACCCGGATGCTATTATACCTCACTTAAAGCCTGAACAAGAAGAGACATCTACCTCAACCCTCATAAAACCCTTCACTGGGTGGCAAATTTCGCAAACTGATGCCGAAATCATTGACATTGGGAAGATGTTCTTTACACAGCTAAAGACAAAGCTCAAGAATGCCAATAAAGGTTTGGAGAAGGGTGAGTTTATTGGTGATTTGAATTCCTATCTAGAAAACATCAGGGACAAAGCAGGGGTTTCGGTTGCCGTTGATCCATCTTATGGTGGTTATACTAGGATCTTGATTGAAAAACTTGGGTTTATAATAGGTCAAGATGTTGCTGGTCTGGTTTTGGATGTGTGTGTTTCCTTGGAGATTTGGGATCTAGTTGAGGCTTTGATTGATAATGGTATTATTGAGCATTCTTGTTATGCAAACCTGATTAATATGTTAGGGGAAAAGAAGAGGTCTGAATTGATATGTTCATGTATTAAGCGTGCATTTGATCTTGGGTCATCTGAGATACTCAGCATTTTGAGGTATTTTCTCTCTCCATCCAAAGATGCTTATAGTAGTATGATAACTGTGAAGAAGGAATGGGAGAAGCAAGCACTGTTAGCCATTGAGAAAGCAAGTGATAGCAACTTGAAGAGGAAGAAATTCCTTGTGGCAAAGGAGGCTTCCATTTTGCTTATGGTAGCATATGACGGTTTCTCTGCACCTGAAATTTGCTTGCATTATCTGGTTGCATCATCAAACGTCAATGATGTTATGCTATCATCTTCGTTCAGTAAGTTGAACGGCAAAGAGTTGATAAATTTGATCCACTATTTATCAAAGTGGCTGAAGAAATATGAGAGGTTTCCTCAAGCAGGTCCATGTCCAGAAGCCTCAGCAGTTTTGGGTTTGAAGGCTTGCGATTGGGTTCCTAAGCTCGAAGATGTTGTGAAATATCTTGGTTTGGTGCTTGATGAGAATTTTTCTTCATTGGTGTTGCATCCAGAGTTTCATGGGGAGCTGAGATTAATTGAAGGAGTGGTTAGCTCTTTAACTGCTGAAGCCAAATTTTGTTGCTTGATGGCTGATGTGGTGGAAAAACTAAATATGGAAGTTATAGGCGGAAATAAGTAAGGCAGTTTTGAAAATTCATGTTTGCTTTTTGATATGTTACTAGCATTTTTTGGCAATGATGTACACCTTTATGAACTCATGATCAATTTCCAAACCAATCTCTTTATCCTCTGCTTACATACATATTGAGAGACTGTAACACCCTAAAGTTCATCTATTCCCACAATATGCTTTTATTTGACTGTATGTTTTGGATTCTATCATAGTGTTTATTACTACTCGGATTGAAGTTCATATATTTTTGTTATTAAAAATATGTTTTTCTCTAAAGAAAAAGGTGCAAGAGGTTCTTAATTTTTAGATTGCTCGTGAAAATAAATTCTGATAGGCAAAGCTAAGGCCAGGAAACAATGGCAAATATCGAGCTTGTCACGATGCATTTTTCAAACCAAGTTTATATTAAAGACCGAAAAAATGGTATTTCTTGACCCTTGCATCGTTTAGGGGTTTGGCGAGTAATATGGTATTAAGTTGGGTTCATGGTTTTCTACACGTGTGGCAACATATTAACAACATAAAACATAACTAAAAGTTAAAAATATTTAAATATTATAAAAGTACTTGTTCATATTGTGTTCATATTGTACTATGTGTAGTATTCATTATAAATTCAACTCTTTATTAATATTTTCCAATCAACAAGTTGATTCATTTAAGATTTATTGTATCAAATGTGGTAATTTAATCCTTGTTAATTTTTTTTTAAGTGATGAGGCATTTTTGTAGTCATTCCATTTGAATTATAAATATTATTTTTTGTTCGAGATAAAGAACTTAAGAATATATTTTTTCAAGATATTTTCTTCAACCTTGAACTTATGTCTTTCACTAGGTCAAAATTGTTTATTATCTTAACTAATTCTTTTAATGAGGTGTTGTGGAAACTAATTCAAATTCTACCACCCAACGTGTGGCCGGCGGAAGTGGCATGTATTTAGATCCCTTAACCAAGTGTCTCGAATTCAAACTTTAGGAAAAAAAAAAGTTACTCACTCGAGACCTAAGTATCTTTTTAGAACCTTTTCGGGTAATAGGGCTAGGTGAACGGGTGGGTTTCACCCAAAAGCAAAAATTCAAACCCTAGCACTGCATAGAACTTTGCATATCCCCTTCCACTCCCAACCTTCAACCCAATCGACAAATCCCTTGAAACCTATCCATTTTCTCTCTCTGATTTCTATTTGAAGGGGGAGCTGGCCTCATGTGACTTGCTCGTCTATAATAGTTTCCAACAACCACTTCTTTGTTTTTAGTCTCTTTTTTTTCCCTTTGTTTTGTTTGTTTCGCAACCTTTTCCATTATAGGAAAGGTGCGTTGACATCCTACTTGCAAGTTTTTTTTTCAATTTTTTTATGATAGCAGTACATTAGCTGGATCGGAGGACTATGCTGATGTTAGGTGATAAATATGCCTTTACTGATAGGTGTATAATTGGTTCCTGTTTGTTTTTCATTGTCTTCATGGTGCTGCACAATTTCTAAGGCTTTATGCCTTTAAGTTATGCATCTTCTTATGTCTATGCTATGTTTTTTTTTTAAATTTTTTTTTACAATTTCTATTTATGTTTCTAGTTATATATTTGTTTTGCTGGCTTGTTTGAACAATATATATATAAAGTTTCCTTCAACTTAGAAAGAAAGAAGTTGATTTAGTCCAAGTATATTATGGAAAATTAATCATAGGTTAACTTATGTGCATCATTTTCTCCTATTGGATTGAACGCTTGAAGTGAAGCCAATAATAAAGTTAGTGTTCTTTTATCATTTAGCTTGTAAGTTTGTTTGGCTATTATGCCTTAGTCAATTATGAGCTGTATTGCACAAGAAGCGTGGATTAGACGACAATTCTATTTGTTTTGTGAATAGTTGACCAGGTAAGTGAATATATGATATCTAATTTCTTTCAACCAAATAAAAAGTAGAACCAGAGGGAAAAAAAAAGTATTTAACACCCACAATTTTCTAAATTTTGATAAATTTAATTTGAGTTGAATTGATTATTGTAAGATAAATTTTTAATTCTAATTTTTTTATGTAAACTAATTAAATGTTAAATTAACAATAAATTTGTTGCACATTATTAGACCTTTTTTTTTTTTTTAACGAAGGAACAAGTTTAAGTGAAAATTATAATAACTGATCTCAATCAGCGATAACGTAGACTTTTGAAGTTATCGATTATTTACAAATAATGAAAAACCCAAAAAATTGATTCCTTAATTTAAATTTCAGCTAATCTACTGCTTAGTACCACAATATATACGATCAGAAATTACCATAGCCAGAGTCATTGGTATCGTTCACAGAGCTAGCTCGCTATCTCGCTGGGCTGAAACACTGCGCAGAACGCACACAGTGATTCCATTCTCTCTCTCCCAAAATCGTTTCTGAGTGAGTACTGCGTGCGTGTGCCAGGGTTTTCATTTCGGAATCGCTGTGTTGGGTTGTAAACTAGCAAAACAAACAATATCCGCAAGAATGGAGCAGCGTCAATGGCGTCCTGGCCCTAACCCTACCCCTGCACCAATCCAACCCAATGCCTGCCCTATCTGCCTCACCCCACACTTTCCCTTTTGCCCTCATCCACCCCCTTCCTCCTCTTATTACCACCACCAACCACCGCCCTTCCCGGTGGATCATCACTCCTTCCACCCACCTCACGCGCCGCAGCCGCCATTCCCTCCCCTCGCGCCCAATTGGCCACCCTACTACGACCACCACTACAACAACCTCCCCCCGGACGGCGACAGAAACTTCAAGCGACCAAGAATCGACGATTCTCCTCTCAATTTCTCCGAAGACGAACGCAGATTGAAGCTCATTCGCGATCACGGTGTTGCCCTTGCTACCCACCAGCAACAACCACAACTCGAAGAGCTTCCTCCTCCCCCTCCTCATCATCATAGTAACTACGTTAGACCAGGCGCTGTTTCAGCTTCTGAACCTTATAAACAAATTAATCAAAACGGCTTTTCCAGTCTGCAGAACGGTCCTTCTTATCCTTTGCAGCAGCATGATCATCATCACCATCACCATCACAGTCACACACCTCAACCAACCTCGAATGGAGCTGGGTTAGGAGGGTACCCCCAAAGAGGGAACCATGCTCAACTGAATGGAAGAGTATCGCAACACTATCCCTACCCTTACGCTTCTGACAATGTGGATGCTTCTTCTAGATTCTTCAGGGGCCACCCTCCCCTGCCGCCGCTCCCTTCTTCGCCGCCGCCACCGCCACTTCCTCCCGCGGATCCACCCAATTCCCAGTTGAATGCTTACTTTTCTCCTTCACCGAAGAAACCGCCTTCTCTTTTTCCTGTTCCTGTCACTTCCTCTGTTGCTGCGGCTTCCTTATCATCATATTCCCAAGTTCCTGAGCCCCACCCCTATTTTCAAACCAAACCCCTTCCAGAATTTTCCACTGGTTTTCCTTCAGAGGTATGTATGATGCTTCTGTTGGAATTAGAATTAGAACTTTGGGGTTATTGCACTTTACTGAGTTTACTTTGATGTGTTTGTTTCTGATGTGCATTTTGAGCAGGAATCGTCCAAGCGGTACTTGGGAGATGCTCAACCTTGTTCACTAAAGCCATTGACTGCTGATAAACCTAAATTCGTTGATGCCTCGCAGTTATTTCAGCATCCTCATCGAGCTACCCGTCCTGATCATTTTGTGATCATCCTTCGAGGTCTTCCAGGTGTGCTGCTTTGTGTTGGTGTTTTGCTAATTGCTTGTTTATCTGCTTTTGTTGATCGAGATTTCTTCAATGAACATCTGTAGTATTGATTATGTTGTTATGCATGTTTAGAAAGGTGTACAATCATTCAGTTCTTACATACGTTACTTTTTGGAATTGGCCATTTGCTTGTTTAGTATTCATGTGATGATATGGATCTTAGAAGTTTTGGATTTGGTGGAAGGTGAAAGTGTCAGCAATTTCCGGAGTATTTTTCTGTAGTTCACCCTGCAGAAGCACCTGCTTTTGTGTCTTCTTCGACTATGAGCAGAATTTTATGCTTCTTCTATTTGCATTAGGGACTTGTGTTGATATCTTTACTACATGTTGGTGCCCTTTTTCAGGAGGCGGTAAGAGTTATTTAGCAAAGATGTTGCGTGATCTTGAGGTCGAAAATGGTGGTGATGCTCCCCGAATTCATTCTATGGATGATTATTTCATGACTGAGGTTGAAAAGGTCCGTGAGTATACATTCTTGCTTTTGTGTTTGGCAAAGCATTCTTGTTCTGTCCTGTATGTTGTTTTGATAGTTTTGTTAGTTCTGATGGATACTGTATCAATAATTGTATTTTCTGTTGATAAGGTTGAGGATAATGATGCATCAAAGTCTTCAAGTTCTAGCAGGAACAAGAAGCCTGTAACAAAGAAGGTCATGGAGTATTGTTATGAACCTGAAATGGAGGAGGTAGCTGTTACATATATTGAGCTGTGTATTTTTTCCATCTGATATTCCATGAAGATTTCAAAATTCAAATGCTTGCTGTCATATTTTTAAATTCTTAGTGCTAGACTTTTGTTATCCTTAGTACTGCATTTTCAATTTCTCTGCTTAAAAAGAAATTAGTTGTCAAAAGGTCTGCAGAGAGGAGGGGTGGGGGAATGGGGTGGGAGAGACACTATGTTTGAGGTGTTTTTTGAGTTCACAGAATTGGTAAGGACTGGGACATAGGGAGCTGGACAGTGGAACTTAATTTTTACATTGCAAATTGAGCTCGGTTGTATGTTATATACTTATATTGTTGCAAATTGGGAATTAGGTCACAGGCTCACAGGAGCTTGGCTGTTGGGAATTTATCTATAAATATATGTTTCCATATGGGCGTCATGTAATCCATGTAGCCAACCTCACCTAGTGGGGAAGCGCTTGGTTGTTGTCATCAATTTATACGTTTCTGCATGAATAATATTGGAAATCCCAATTTCTGTGCTCTAAAACATTCTACTCTTGTTTGGCATAGATGAGTTTGCTTCAGGTTCTCTGTGAATACCAGTTAACTTAATATGGACTTAATTACAAGATCTATAATGCCTTTTATTTTTCCTCATGGCAGGCTTATCGGGCAAGCATGTTGAAAGCATTCAAGAAAACTGTTGAGGAGGGAGTTTTCACCTTTGTCATTGGTATGCATCACAAAAAATGTGATATCTAAATTACTCTTAAAGCAGATGATTTCCGCTTTACAGTTCTAATATAATTTGATGTTATATTTTTGCTTTGGTTGGAAAATTCTGCATTTTGTCATATGTTTCATACTCATTTCAGTGATGATGTCCTTGTACACTCAATAGGCTTAATTTCTTCGGGTAAATGGGTTTGTGTGCAATTGCCTAAATCATTGTTTATTAAGGAAACCAAAAGGGGAAAAAAGGGTTTTTAGGTGAATAACAAAAGCTTAAGCATAGAAGTCAGCAAAAGTAGTCAAGCGCTCTGTGCTGGCTTGTTATAGAATGTGATAAGTTCAATGATGTAGTTTCGTTGTAGCTTAAGTAGTGCTGCAGTGCCCATGCACTGCCTATTTGTTCACTAACTACAGATGCAGTTTTGTTCGACAATTGACCCTTTTCTTGGTGGTATTTGTGCCTCGTCTTAGTGGATGACCGCAATCTGCGGGTAGCTGATTTTGCTCAATTTTGGGCAACTGCAAAGGTATATCCTTAATTCTTTCCTTCTCGCAACCTCTGCCATGTCTGCTCAAGACGACTCACAATATCTTTGTAATACTCTTTCCAGTCTTTCCATTTATCCTCAGAAATAGGTGCAGACATATGTTCATGTGCCTTCTGTTTTCGTAGCATGCATTGTAGAATTACGCATATACGATTTCTTATCATGCTTTTATATGGAAAGGTAAACAGAGCAGAGGGAAAGCATTAGTTTTACTTTTAGTATTATTAGTTGCAAATAACTAAGCTAAACAGTTGAAAATCCTCTATATTTTCTGATGCATCCTTGTTGTTTGTCTTGTTTAACCCGAGACTTTGTATACCCATGTCATGCATAACTACATTAGGCTGTCAAAGGTAATGGATATGTTAGTGTTAACTTTAAGAGAAATTATTGCATAAATTTATTTTTTTTTTCGATAAAAAAATTTCCTGGCTAAATTTAGGCGCAATAGGCCAAATAATTATTGACACATTATTAATTATTGCAGCCGATCTTGCATTAACTATAGTGGTTTACTTTTATATTAATGAAATGTCAATACTTTTTAAGTCTAGTGTGCCTGGTGCACTAGGTTTGTGCCAGAATTTCTCTTACTTTAAGGGGGGTGGATGGTGCTACTTCTTGTGTATCATTTGCTCAATATGAAATGAGCTTCCTTGTACGAAAGTTAAAGCCTTCATGTTTCTGAATTAAAAGATGATTTCATTTGAAGTGCATGCTCGAATGCCAGTGGCTGTTGAACTGTTACAGTGATTAATACTTTTTTATGCCTAAGTATATATGAATTGAAAAGCAGGTACATGGTATCTGTTGGTTCAATATTTTTCCTTTTCTCATTGGTTTTCCTTTTCCTTTCAGAGATCGGGGTATGAAGTTTACATTTTAGAAGCTACTTACAAGGACCCTGCGGTGCGTTTATTTGTTCTTTCCGCTAAGCAACAGATTATCATGTAGTTTAGCTTCTAGCCTTCAACCAGATGAGGATTATTATTGTATCTTACAAAAGTGAATATAACCTTAATTAGTAATCTGAAATATTCCATCGCATGATAATAATTGTTTGCTGGCTTAATGGTGTTAGAGAACTTTTTCATCTTTTCTATTGCTCTTTCAGAATTTGGTATTAGCTATTAGGACAAAGGGTTTTCATTTTTTGCCTGTTTTGGTACTGATTGATGGCTGAGCCATCTTATCATAGCCAATGTTCTTTGTTTTGTGGGTTTGATATTTTTTTTTCTTTATTCAGGGTTGTGCAGCAAGGAATGTTCATGGATTTACGCAGGAAGACATAGAAAAGATGGCTAGGCAGTGGGAAGAGGCTCCCTCCTTGTATTTACAGCTTGATGTGAAGGTTTGCTGTCAATTTGGTATATTTGGGTTAAAGTTTTGCATTAGTGGGCCATAACATAAATGTAACGTCCATTTGTTTAGCAATGGCTTCTTACTTGTGTCTGTACTGTGTCTTTTACTGGCTTGACAGTCATTATTTCATGGAGATGATCTAACAGAAAGCAGAATCCAGGAGGTAATTATAACTTTGGCATATATTTTATCTTTTGAGCTTTCATGTGCAATTTGAGTGTTAGTGCCCAACTTTTTTCGCATATTCTTCCTAGAATGGGAATTGAAGATGAAATTTAGAGAGAGAAAAGAGAAGGGATAAGCTTAGGGTGGATAATATATCCTGCAAAACATTACTTGAGAGAATTTAAAGAGCTAAAGAGGCTGTAATTTGTATATGCAAGAAAGTTGCCAATCTCTTTTTGTAAATTAGAAATGGCTACCCCCTTGAATCAGCCTTGATTAGAACATCAAACAGAAGCAATAAACTCAATCCTTTAGCTATGCTGTTGAGGATGGATTTGTACCTGTCTGACTGTTTATTTTTTATTTTATTGGTCAAGATGCTTGGACATTTAAAATTGAGAAATTTAGTCTCTAATGTACAGATTATTGTTTCAGTGTACCTGTAGTGACTGGTTTGCATGGTGTATATTCTAGGTAGACATGGATATGGAAGATGATATTGGGGATGCTTCACCGGCAGTGCGAGAACAGGAAGCTGAGAAAGTTGTTGACCCTCCTGTCAGGGATGATGCAAGTAGTGTGCTTTGGCCCATTATTGTTTCTATTGCTGTGTTTAACCTATGCTGTTAATGTCATTTTATTAGGTGCATTGGATCACTAAATACCTATGGTGGGGTATATTATTCTTTATATATTGTTGCACCAGGTTAGGCTGGCATAGGGTTGTAACTAAGGAGCTGCATAGGCTAAAATAGGAAAATAAGTATTTGGGCTAGCATTGCTGTGTATATTGATATCTCTCTCTTTTCACATTATTTAATCCTTCTCCATCTACTTGACTGGGTCTCAAGAACAGCATTGCAAAGTGATTATACTTCTGAGAGTAATATACAATTTCTGCTAACAATTGACGTAATACCGATTTCCATTTAGGGAGGATTCTATTTGAAGGACTCTAAAAAACTAAGTTCTATTTATTTGTTTGGTTGTTTTCTGTTCTTTTTCTTGTTTAATGAATTTAACAAATTAGGTTTGGCTTTATCTTCTAAAACAATGACTAGAACGAACAAGCTTTATTTTACTAGCTGGAGTCATCACATGGCTTTATCTTTTATCCCAAAAAAATTGGCTTTACTACTTTGTGTTATTGTCACATTTTGTTCCCTGGACTTGTATGCAAAGTTTTGAAAAAGTTACCTCTTGTGAATGGTAAATTGTTACTTCATGTCTGTATTTGGAGGTTTATGACGTTTAAATGGGATTTCTGGTGTTTTACTTCTTCATCCATGGATATTCACTGTAAACCCCACTTGCATTGCATATGGTTTTCATATAATAAAGCCCATCCTTCATGTTTAGGGATAGTGCAGGCTCAGGTTAAGCCCTTTCCTAGTAGTGTGTAAAATTATGTTGTATCAATATAATATAACCCCTGTTCTCCCTTTAATGGTATTCAGTGTTCTGTATTCTACATCACAACTTTGAAAAAGATGCTTTGAGTGTCAACTTCTTATTGAAATTCAATATTAGTTGGTACTTTCCATGCTATGCTAAATAATTTTTGGATGATAATTTGAACAAAGTTCTCTGGGTTGGTTTTTCTTGTACTTCTAGCATATTTTTTCAATTTCATTAGCCCTTTGAAATATAGGTTCCTTAAAGGATGGGAAGAAATGGGATGCTGAGGGGGAACATCCAACAGAAGTGAGGGAATTAGGTAAAAGCAAATGGTCAGAAGATTTTGGTGAAGATGACATTGATCAAACTGAAGGTATGAAGGGCAATATTAATGCTCTGTCTGGGTTAATTCATCAGTATGGCAAGGAACGAAAATCTGTACATTGGGGCGATCAGGTATGATATGTATTTGATGCTCTTGTCTGAAAGCTTAGGATTACTAATTTGAAGCATGTTCCAATTGCATACTTTTGTAGCAAAAATTGCTACTCTGGTTAAATTTTTTTTTTTTTAGTACGTTGGGGATCTTGTAAAGGTGGATGGGAAGGGTGGAAAATGTCTTGTTAAGTTGCAGGGATTGAACCCATGAGCCCATGACATCAAATTCACTCTGGAAATGTGGTCAGTGCCATGTGAGCTGAAAGCTCATTGGTCTCTCTTTTTCAAAATTCTGATATTTCTAGATTTTTTTTTCTCTCTATACGTTCTTTACTCTATCCTCGTGCCCTTTGTTTTGCTTTGTTTTTGTATGTTTCACTTTTACTCTTGCTTGCTTGAGGGCTTTGGCAAAGGGAAATTAAACCATTATAGTTAAGTGTGTAATTCAATTTTTATTTATTGGATTTTTGGCGTGAACATGGTGACAACAAAAACAGTGGTACAGCCTGCCTTTGTGCCTTTTAATTGTATATATGTCCTTAATCTCAGCACCCGTCCCCCCTTCTTTGCAACTATCATTTCAGGCTGGCAATACAGGGTTTTCTATAGGCGCTGCCAGGAAGGTAAATGGTTTGTCTTTAGTGATTGGACCTGGTGCTGGATACAACCTGGTTAGTTTTTGACTTCGTGTTTTGTAATTTCAGGAATAATGTCTAGTATTATTTTGTAGTCCTTTTCTCTTTGGTGTTATCTGATAATAATTTATCTGTGCAAGATATTTGGTTTCAAGATTTTGTACTTTTGTTTTTCATCCTTTTTTTTAATCTCTTTTTTTTTTTTACGTGATATTTTTTGGTATTTGTTGAGGACTCTATTTGCTGATTTTTCTTTCCAAGTTTTCTGCTTTAAACAAGGATGAAAAGTTAACTTATTTTTCATGGGGAAATTATCCTCTTTATGTACTCTTTTTCTCATTAATAATATCTTCTGCACTAGAAGTAAAACCTTATAACACCATTGTATCTTGTGTTCACGTACAGAAGTCAAATCCATTACCTGAGGAGGAGAGTCCGACCCTTAATAGCATGGGGCCAAAGAAGCACAGCATCTTTCAAGAACAAATCCGGGCTGAACGTGAATCTTTCAAAGCTGTTTTTGACCGGAGACGGCATCGGATTGGTGGACTTGATGTAGAGGACGACTGATTCAGAATTTTGTTTTGGCTCACTAAATGTGATTCTTACAGTTCAGGTTAAATTTATACCTTATTGTAACTGGACTAGTCTATGTAAGAAGAAAGTTGAATTGTTTGGTTGGCTGGAAAAAGAACGCGATGTTCCCAGCATTAGTTTTTGTGAAATGATTTTGTAAACTTTTATAAGGTTGATACATGAAATTAGAAATATATATATGCCTGATAAGTCAATTCGGCACCCCTGTGTGTAAGTTTTTATTTCTTACACATGTATCTTATTTTATTTGATGTTTAGATGTATTGAAAAGTGAAAATACATCTCGAATAATGTAACATACAACACAGATAGTCATCTTGCTTTCCCTATCAGAAAATGGAACCCTATCGAAGATGAACACTGATGTTGGGATTACTGTGCGTCCATGCCTTAGAGAGAACACGCCTGCTCTAACTTAATGTACGAAGTTACGGTATTTTTTTTCTCCTCTGATCTCAAATTACGATTCAGAGGGAAAAAGGAAAGAGAAAACAAAGAAAAATGAAAAACACCACATAAGCACAATAACTTGTGTCTGATACTTGACTTAGCATGGCTTGCCTATTGCACATTTAAGAGGACCTGCAAAGCGAGTAAGACTTGCTGTAAATGTCCCCGGCTTTGCAGTGATGCCTCCTCCTGTCTTGGGAAAGTTCGTAACCTGTTGCCCAGACTCAGTGAAGAAGGCTCCATTCAACATTAAGTCTTCCTCTGATCTCCAATCCCAATTTTTCCACACACTTTGAGGAGCATAATCCCTCTTGGTCACCTAAATCATGAAGCACACACCAGTGTTACAGTTTTTTGGATTGCAATTTGAAGAATAAGCAAGCACAAGAATCTATAACACTCAGAATAATATAATAAAATTTTCTATTTTACAATTCGTAAAATGCATTAAAAGTTGGGAAGCTAGTGGGAGCCAAGGTCAGAAGAAATATTCATTTTTCCCTTAATACCTCCTTTGCATTCGGGTTTGGAGGAGCAATGAATCGGTTGCCCTGGCTAACGATGGTGGGATGTTGGCTACCACCAATGGCATACATAAGCCAATGAGTGTAGTCATTGTTGACAACATGGACGAATCCCCATCTGACCCTTGGCATCCTCTGCACCAAATCTTGCCCAAAATGGTTGAAAGCCAGTGTTATTTGCATGATTTGATCTCCTGAGTAGGCATCACTTGCACCAAATAACATAACCTGCATGAGCATGACAAACCATACATAAATATATGCATATAAATAAATAAAAACATTCCTGCAAAGGTGGAATATAGAAGTGATGCTAATTACTTCATTATGGTGGGTCATGTGGCAGTTTGAGATGGTAATGGCCGTTGATCCCATAATGACATCAATTAGGCCATCATCACAATTGGACAAAGAAACATGATCTATCCAAATATTGCTGGCTCCAAACAGTGAAATCCCATCACCATCACTTTGTGTGCGGATGCCATAGTGATTAATTGAGTCCCTGATGAGTCCACCACGACCTTTTTTGATATCATGGACGTATATCCCGTGAATGATTACGTTCTTCACATATTGCAACGTGATTTGGGCACCATTGGTTACATGAACATGGGCACCACGTCCATCTATGGTCTTGTGATCAGCTACCATAAGCTCCTCAGTTAGCTTGATGGTCATGTCATGTGCAAAGATGATCCATAGCGGCTCCGGTTGAATGACAGCATACCTCAAAGTCCCTGGTTTTGGGTTGACAAGGTCATTGTCAGATGGGTCAGTGACCACATAGATTTTGCCATTTTTGCCTCCTGTTGTGCCCTGACCAAAACCAATGACACAGTCCGCTAGCCTCTGGCGGTTTTTCTCCCAATTGGGGTCACATCTCCAGCAACTGTCAATGGGATTTGTTGCCATGCATGGGCCACCGTAATTGGATAAACCCCTCCTCGTGTTATTGGAACCTTTGAGAGCTCTGCATGCCCCCATGACAATTCATTAGGATGTGCTAAACATTCTCATTTCACATAACATGTGTTTCATTGCATTGCAAGCTTGAATTTGAACTCAATCATGAGCAATCCTAATGTTCTGTAGGGTGTGTTTGATTTATAGTTTACGAATCAGATGTTGGTAACAAAATATATATATATGTATATCTATATATATATATTCACTTCTATCAAAATTATAATGAGACTAAAAATCATGTTGATTGTAACTCAACGTGATTTTGTTAAGAGCACTACTCTTTGATATAAAACAAATTTCATACAGGGCGTCACGATGCCTTGTAATCATTTACGGGAACAGATGAGAACATCAAGGAAGTTTTACCTTCATGGAGATATGTTTCACGGGGTAATACTTCATACTATTTAGCATTTTTTTTCTTTTGCCAAACATGTTGAAATGAGTTGAAACTGAATTTGCATCAATCATAGTTTCAAATTGTGGTTGGCAACCACATTGCAGTGGCAATTGCGGCCGTATCAATTGACAACTTTTTCCGGTAATTTTCGGCATCACGGCCCAACCACAACCGCAATCGCAATCGCAATCACAGCCACAATATAAAACCATCGTATCAATCAAACTACAATTTGAGTTTCCTCAATGTAAAACCAATCATGCATGCACATATATAGTGGTGTAGATTATTTATCCTATATTCTTGCAACAAATGAGAGAAAGTAGAGATACTTGTTGACATGCGCATTGAAAGCAGCAGTCACTTCCTCAGGGTTTGGATTGAAAGCCTGGTGAGCTGCTTTTTGGGCTTCCACAGCCCGCTCCTGCCAGACTGGGTCTAATCCAGCTATATTAGCCTTGAGGGTAGGGAAAACAGCAAGAAAAAACACATAAAAGAATAGCAAACTAAGCTTGTTAGCTTCCATTGCATCAATGTTTTCGTTTTTTTCCTTTTCTCCTCAAGTCCTTTGTCCCTTCCTTATGTTTCCTTAATTGATTGTTTAGCTTTCAAGTATATATAAATTATCTAGCTCCCTGATTTTTTGCTACTAAATAGATCTTATTGGTGCTGTATAGATCCTCTTGTGGTAGGCTCTACCAACCATTTCGCTTCATATGCTATATTTTGCTGCGAGATTAATTGTAAGCCTTTAACACAAGAGGAAAGATTGAATCAACCATGAAATCTAAATCTAAATAAAGAGAAAATCCAAGAATGAAGCGTTAGGAGGGAAGAGTGGGGAGCCTTTAACCTTGAATCGCTTCTTTTTAGTCTCTTGGTTTTGTTTATCCAACTTAATTTTTCTTTTTTTTAGTGCATGTTCAGCACAGCCAATTATTTGTACGTATGAAATTCAACTTGATATTTATATACATTTTGCCATTGTAACATATTAACTTGGGTGACTAGTATTTATGCATGTAAATTTCACCGTTTATTTTTTGGTATCCTCTCAGTTCACCATTTATTTTAACTTGCTTGTTATTTTATTTGGTATTTTTTTATTTTATTTATTTTATTTATTTTTAAAATAAAGTGATGAGAGAGAAAGCTAGAGGCTGCCTTCAAGAGAAAGAGAGTTTTTGAGTTTTGGAGAAAGGAAGAAAAAAATTAAGAATGGAAACAACATAGAGAATGTGCATCAGAGTGAAAGATGGAGCAACTTGAGAAAGTGAACAATAGATAATGAAAATTTTAAGATAGAAACATGTGAATGTAATATCAATAAATTTCAAAAGAGTTGAATGGTTTTTTTTTTCTTCTAATAATAAATATTAATCATATAAGCTCATAATATTACGTCGTATATGATATAGCAAATAGGACCCTAAGCTCGACGGGGTTTTTTTTTTTTCTAACTAAATTTAAGTCGTAATAATATTCACTCTGGTTCAACGAAGGTAACCAACAAATTGGATGAAGACCATTAATTAAAAAAATTGTGAAAAATGCTTTCTTTGCATAATTTAGTTGGCATTGTTTTTGGATTCCAAGTTACCATTTGGTGCTAATGACAATCTTGGATATCGAATAGGAAATCAATTTGTTCATGTCTTCATGAAATTGGTATATGCTTTAATTTCTTCTCATATTTTAACTAGCTATTGTTTTCAGATTCCAAATTCACCATTGTTATCAATGACAAGTTGGATATCAAATAGGAAATCTATTAGTTCATGACATTGGTAAATGCTTTCATTGCATAATTTATCTGGCTTTCGGATTCCAAATTTACCGTTAGTTATTAACGACAATCTTCGATATCGAGTAAGAAATCTCTTTCTCACGACACTGGTTCGAAGCCAATAACAAATTAATTCAGAGAAATAATTTTTTTTCCAAAAAAGAACGTAATCCAAAAGATTTTGGATTATAAATTATTTTAAATTTAAAATAAGCTAGCCTAAACACACATTCATAATATAACTAACCTAAAATGCTGCATGGTAAGAGGACTTTGTTATTCCATATGCACATAATAAATTAATAATTTCTCCTCACTATTAGTTCAACAAATATCTTAATAGTGCTCGAATTAGATCATACTAAATTGTCCACCAAACTAGGATTATCATTGTGCGTTTAAAAGAAAAAATCCATAATATGAAATGAGTATTGCTATTCTAACATCTAAAAATGGGTGTTCAATTGAGATACTCATTCTATCACTTTTGAATATGATAGATGAATGGAGAAAGTAAGTGTCACCATTACATCTAACGATAATGAAGTGTGTATTTTAATTGAATATTCATTTTTAGGAGTTGAAATATCATTGTTGTATATGAATTATGGGTTCAGCCGAAAGAGGGGGATAGCCTGGAAATAAGCAAAGCAAGGAATAGTCTGCTTTTGCACATGTAACAAAAAAAGCTACGTACGTGACTCACTACCGATCCCACCCAAACTAATACGTTCCTTCCTGCAGCTGAAGTTTGGAATAAATAAGAATGTTCAAGCAAGGAAAGCAAGCCGTCCATCCAACTTGATCAACAGGGAACCATGCATGAAAACCAGAGAGAGCACGCAACAACAACAACAATAATAAAATAGCTCGTCTAAGGTTGTCCTATACTATACGATAAAATATATATCTTGGGCATGTTGCAAACAAATTGTGTCCAAATTATAATTAACACTGTCGTCTCTTGAATATTACCAATTTCTTGCAATCTAGAGGTTCGTTCATATCTTGTCAATTAGGTAGTTCATCTTCAATGGCCAGTGTTAGAGGCACTACCGCGTGGGGCGCTACTAGGGCTGGAACAAGAACAAGCAGCTTACGACCTCCGGTTGTTGAAGAGATCGTACCCAGTTCTGGTTGGACAGAGGACTCTGCAGGCCATTATCTCCTAGTGGATCTTCCTGGTATATTATTGCATCAAACATTCAATTTACTTTTGAACAAAAAAATAAAAAAAAAACACCTAGAATATGCATATGAATAGACAACAGCAAACCACCCCCCCCTCCCAAAAAAAAAACATAGAGAGAGAAATTGTTTCTTTTTCTTTTAAAAAAAAATTCTTCCTTTGCAATGTTTAGTAATTCTTTTCAGCTTGCTTGCTTATTTTTCCTTTGAGGATCATCTAGCTGAAGAAACCCTGTCTTTGAGGTTTGCATGCGCCATTTGTTTACCAGAGAACTATCTAGTTGGAATTCTCTTAGCAATGATTGGTAACCAATTAATAAAAGAAAAAATAACTCCTGAGTTTTTACTTTTTATTTTGGTTTCATCTTCAGAATTCAGGAAGGAAGAGGTGAAGCTTCAAGTTGATAGCTATGGCCGTATAATTGTGAAAGGAGAGAGGCAACCAAATGAGCGGAAACGTGTTCATTTTCACTTGACCTTTCCAGTGCCACTAGATTCTGATACTGATAAGGTAACCGGAAAATTTGAAGCTGGAATCCTTAGCGTTACCGTCCCCAAGAGAATTCCACAACGAGAGCACAAAGAAAGTGAGGCTAAGCAAGCTGCAAATGGCAGTGTTGAAAGAACAGAAGAAAATGAACGCCAGGAACCCAGTTCTGATAAGGAAGAAGAGGAAAGAGATATCAGTCAACATGAAAGCCATGGCGAGATGGAAGAAAAAAGAAGTGAAAATGAACCCACTGGGGAGTTTTCTGAAGGATTGATAAGGAAGAGGGAGCATGAAACCATGTTAAGAAATGCAGTAGAGGTTTTGAGGAAAAACAAAGGAATTGTAATAACAGCTGCCGTAGCCTTTTACTTGGGGTTTTTAGTGTCTCGTGAGTTTCAATTATCTACAGCATCATAAGTGAACAAGTCCTTTACCCTTTGTCCACAAATGTATATTTAATTCCCACACTACAGGTCATAGGGGGCTTTTATGTGTACACATAAAATAAAGTATCATGAACATGTTCAAACAGTTAATAATAAAATCTCCACCCTATCCTTCTTTCTTTCCAATCTTAATATCTGCAAACATGAGTTGACACGATTTGGGATGTCACGATCCTTTATCAGTCAGAAAAATAAAGTGAGTGAATGGAACTCTGGTGGGGTTAATTGGGAAAGGCTCAAGCCTGCACTTTTATATGCTCTATCTGCATCACAACTGCTCACACTCTGTTTCAATACCAAATTCTTTGGCGTTGAATTACGGATGGAAGAAATCAAAATTTAATATAAAATTGCTGTAATTGTCATTGTTAAAGAGCATATAGTTTTTTCCACCAGTTAATGGCAATCTATCGAAGTCAAGAACAGAACTTTTCAGTTCTAGTCTAAACAGTATACTTCAAACCAAATCCAAATCTACATACATAAGGGGCATCTAATGAAGGCAGTCTTCAAATCACGATAAGGTTATGTTCCTAAAAAACCTCCTTTCCAAGTTCCTTCTTTCTCAGATGCCTAGTTCTTATCTAATAATCCAAAAATGTTATGTTTTCTTCCGTCCTCTGATGAAACCTCAAAACATAAAGCTATAAACCAGATGACATCAACTCTTTTCCAACACCTCCTTTGCATTTGATTCTTTAAAATATAGTGCTCTTCACTGACCTCATGCAGACCCTGATCCAAAATTATGCTCGGAAAAGCATCATATAAAAATTTGCTTTTATCCTACAGGATCAGATTCTACAAGTACTCCGCCAACTTTAAAAAAAGAGCAAAAGACCATAGGATATTGATGCGGGAAAGAGAAGCTTCTTCGGCATCTGTGCCATAAAGTTGTTGTGAGCCTTTGACCATTTGGTGCTATCTTCTAATTTGACATTGTTTATAGAGAATATCACAAAATTCAGTTCCCCTTCCTGAGCTAAATAGAGAGTTAGAGATGCACTTTGCTTGCAGAACTTAAACTGTCTGCGTGCTGCCACGTAAACTATTTGCCTCCATATTCCTGCTTTTCTTGAGATATATTAATTAATGTATAACCTCCCTCCCAAACCAAAACTTTTCAAATGTCTCATGCAATGGTATATGAAAGATAAGAATTATATAATACATCGTGGGCCAATTTCAAAACGCTGAAAATATAAGAGCTTGTAGAACACAGTTGGGATGTATATAGAAGGTGCGGTATTTACTCATGGGAGCTTCCCGAACACTAGTTTAAGGGATAGGCAATAGTGCTTGTAATAGAAAAGGAAAGGTGCTTGGGGTTTGAGGATGTTGACAAGCGATGCATGGGGGAAGAATAAGGGAACCAAAGGGGAGATAAAGGCGATGCTTTGTCGTCGAGCTTTATTCAAAATGTAGGTGCTTTTTGACAAAAAGGAAGGGCCCATGGTTGGGACGCGGAATCGTGTGCCTTCCTGCTCATACTTTTAGCTTCTTCCCATCTATATGGTTAGATTTATATTATTTGTATTTATGATATATAGGATATCGTGTCGACTCATATCTCATTCACCATTAGATAGAATGTAAACCCTACTTGAATGGAGTTCATATCACATCTAATGGAGGATGAGATGCGAGTCAACATAATATTTCACATATCATAAATATAAATAACATTTTTCTTATGGTTATCGGCCATTTGGCCTTACAGGCAAATTTTGCAATGTTCCTTGCTAAATAAAGAGTCTCACATACGGGGTCATCCAATGACTAAAAATTGAGTGTCTACCCATACATTAATTATGCACGGTGGATCATAGAAGTTTTCCTCCCCTCCCCTCTCCGGTCCATATCTTTCCCCACTGGCTTACCATCTTCAACACAGTCCACCATCAGACCAAATTAAGCAGTGATTATAACTTTACAGTCCAAAACTTCACATTAGACAAAAGCTAAAAACCAATTCCCTAAAATTAGAATTAAAAGACCAATACTGTGTGTAGTTAATATTTTGTATTGATTTTTCTATCATCACCAAACATGTTCAATGTAAAACCAAACAACAAAATGCTACACTTTCATCCCTCTTCGACAGTATGATTTATGGCCTTCCAGAACTATTATATGAACTAGAAACCTGAAAGAGATTCATCATAGTTTGTTATGCGCGGGAATCCTTGTTGCAGGTGATGGATACCAAGGCATTATTCGCGGTCGGATGGTGGCCGAAGTGGAGTGTGGGGCGCTGCTGTGTTCGCAGTGAGGAGGAAGGGGTGTATTTGAGAGAATGGAAAAAACTTATGATACACCCCAGATAAATAGTGTATAGATAGACCATCAAATATTGGCAATCAGATTAATTGGTGTGTGGTGTACCATAGCCTTCACCTACATTACATGTCTCTATATTGCTAATTGTACACTAGCTTTTCAACATCTCAAGTATACGTTCCATTACGTAAAATATTTCTCAGATAAATATTACTCATAAACTAAAACTACATTTTTTCAAAAAAAAATCAATTGTGAAAACGAGATTTAAAGGGTGAGAAGCGGTGCGCAAAAGTAAAGTTCCTCTAGCAGACTAGCAGTGTCACCACCTGTCACCTACTTCTGGTTGAAGGGGAAGGGTAGGACAAAAAGTGTGTGTGAAAATGATCCGAGGAAGATATTAACAAATCCAAAATTCAAATTTTATTCCATAAGAAAATCATTAAAATCCTCCTCTCAAACCAAATGCTATAATCACGATAACAAGTGCACATGTGCACATATATAGCACAGTTGATGTTCTAAACCTAATTATAGAAATTTAGAATCAAGACTTTTTGTCCGTGACCAGGAGATTAGTGCAACAAAAAAAGAGAGGGAATTAGCAATAGAAAAAAAGATAGGTGCTTGGCTTGGGTCATTCTCACAAGCCAGCGAATTAAATAAAATATCAATAAACAAATCTAAAACATATTCTCTTACCAAAAAATCATTAACAAGAAAGAGAAGCTGAGGTGGATAACGAACCCGTAGTGGAGGGAGGAAGGACGTGAAAAATAAAAAAAAAGTTGGAAAGAAAAACCTTCGCGAGAGAGCATGGAATCTAATCTGCCCACTGTCATCACAACCAACTCCAAAATCCAAAAAACCCATAAATTAAAAGTTATAAAAAATAACAAGAAACTACCAAAAAGCACCCAAACAAGTGAACAACACAAAAACAAACCTTGTTTGTTTGTTTCCATTCGCCGCTCAACTCAACACTCATTACCATCCTCACAACAGTATTACTCACCGCTATCAACGGCCACAGTGCTTGCTTTGTTAATGTCAAGAGAATCACCATTCATCATCGGAAAAAAGCCACAAAGATGAGACCATGACGACGCCGTTTCACATTCAGCAGCAGCAGCAACAGGCGAGAACCGTTAGGAGGCTGGTGGTGGAGGTTGTGGACGCGCGCAACCTGCTCCCGAAAGATGGCCAAGGCAGTTCAAGCCCTTACGTCGTCGCTGACTTCGACGGCCAGAGGAAGAGGACTACAACCCGGTTCAAGGAGCTGAACCCGGTCTGGAACGAGACCCTCGAGTTCATCGTCTCCGACCCTGACAACATGGAGTTCGAGGAACTAGAGGTTGAGGTCTACAACGACAAGAAGTTCGGCAGTGGGAGCGGCCGCAAGAACCAGTTCCTCGGGAGAGTGAAGCTCTACGGCACGCAGTTCGCGAGGAGAGGGGAAGAAGCATTAGTTTATTTCACATTGGAGAAGAAGAGCGTGTTCAGTTGGATAAGAGGCGAAATCGGCCTCAGGATTTATTACTACGATGAGTTGCTCCAGGAGGAAGAGAGGCCGCCCCCGCCGCCGGAGGAGGAGGCGGCGCCGGTGGGCGGTCCACCGCCGCAGGAGCAAGAGAGGGGAGTGGTTGAGGAAGGGAGGGTTTACGAGGCTCCGAGAATGATGGAGGAGCAGCAGCAGCCGCAACAGATGATGATGCCTTTCCCTGAAGGAACTCCTCGCTCGCCGCGCGTGGTGGTTGTGGAGGAGTCGCCGCCGCCTGTGGTTCACGTACTGCAGGATCCTCCGCCGGCGACAGCGACGGAGAGTGGCGCTCCGCCGGAGATGATGATGCAGTATCCTCCACATCCGGAGGTGAGGAGGATGCAGGCTGGGAGAGGGGAGAGGATGAGGGTTCTGAAGAGGCCAAACGGCGGCGGCGGAGACTACTCTCCGAAACTAATCTCCGGGAAGAAATACGGCGGCGTGGAGTCGGAGAGGGTTCACCCTTACGATCTGGTGGAGCCGATGCTGTATTTGTTCGTGAAAATCGTGAAGGCTCGAGGATTAGCACCCAACGAGAGCCCCTACGTGAAGGTTCGATCGTCGAGTCACTGTATGAAGACCTATCCCGCGAGTTATCGCCCCAACGAGCCAAACGACTCGCCCGAGTGGAACCGTGTGTTCGCGTTGGGTCACAACAAACCTGACGCCACCAGTGAGACTCTGGAGATTTCGGTTTGGGATTCGCCGTCGCAGCATTTTCTCGGCGGCGTTTTGTTTGATCTATCCGACGTTCCCGTGCGCGACCCTCCCGACAGCCCCCTCGCGCCGCAATGGTACCACCTCGAAGGTGGCGCCGCCGATCAGGATCCTTCCAGCAGAGTCTCCGGCGACATTCAGCTTGCTGTGTGGATTGGGACTCAATCTGATGAAGCCTTCGCAGAAGCTTGGATCTCCGATGCACCTTGCGTGGCTCACACGCGCTCTAAGGTGTACCAATCGCCAAAGCTATGGTACCTGCGCGTGACGGTGATCGAAGCTCAAGACCTCAACATCGCTCCCAATCTGCCGCCATTGACGGCGCCGGAAGTAAGGGTGAAAGTGCAGCTAGGGTTTCAATCGGCGAGGACTAGGCGAGGGAGCATGAACAACCATAGCTTGTCGTTCCACTGGAACGAGGACCTCCTCTTCGTGGCGGGGGAGCCTCTAGAAGATTCCATGATCCTGATCGTGGAAGATCGCACGTGCAAGGAAGCGGCGCTCTTGGGCCATATCGTAATTCCGCTGAGCTCAATCGAGCAGCGAATCGACGAGCGCTACGTGCCAGCCAAGTGGTACCCATTAGAAGGAGGAGGAGGTTGCGGCGGCAATGGAGGAGGAGGGTGCTACTGCGGGCGAGTCTACCTGCGCCTCTGCCTCGAGGGGGGCTATCACGTGCTCGACGAGGCTGCTCACGTGTGCAGCGACTTCCGCCCCACCGCAAAACAGCTCTGGAAACCGCCGATCGGAATCCTCGAACTTGGAATCCTGGGCGCCCGTGGCCTCCTCCCCATGAAATCCAAGGGCCCAGGAAAGGGCTCCACGGACGCTTACTGTGTGGCCAAGTACGGCAAGAAGTGGGTCAGAACCCGGACCGTAACGGACTCATTCGATCCACGCTGGAACGAGCAGTACACGTGGCAGGTCTACGACCCCTGCACGGTCCTAACCGTAGGAGTCTTTGACAACTGGCGCATGTTCGCTGACGTGGCAATGGACAAGCCCGACTGCCGTATCGGCAAGGTACGAATACGCGTATCCACCCTCGAGAGCAACAAGATCTACACAAGCTCATACCCTCTCTTGGTCCTATGCCGAACCGGGCTTAAAAAAATGGGAGAGATCGAGTTAGCGGTCCGGTTCGCATGCGCTTCCTTGCTTCCCGACACTTGCGCGGTGTACGGTCAGCCACTGCTGCCCAGAATGCACTACCTCCGCCCTCTCGGGGTGGCGCAGCAGGAGGCGCTGCGTGGCGCCGCCACGAAGATGGTGGCGCAGTGGCTGGCGCGGTCTGAGCCCCCTCTCGGGCACGAGGTGGTCCGTTACATGCTTGACGCGGACTCCCACGCGTGGAGCATGAGAAAATCAAAGGCCAATTGGTTTCGAATCGTGGCTGTTTTAGCTTGGGCCGTTGGCCTTGCAAAGTGGCTGGATGATATAAGAAGGTGGAAGAACCCGGTAACTACCGTTCTGCTCCATATTTTATACCTAGTGCTTGTTTGGTACCCGGATTTGATTGTCCCCACTGGGTTCCTGTACGTGGTTTTGATTGGGATATGGTATTACCGGTTCAGGCCGAGAATACCGGCCGGGATGGATATCCGGTTGTCTCAGGCGGAAACCGTTGACCCGGATGAGCTGGACGAGGAGTTCGACACCATGCCGAGTTCGAAGCCACCGGATGTGGTTCGGGTTCGGTATGATAGGTTGAGGATGCTGGCGGCCCGGGTCCAAACTGTTTTGGGGGATTTTGCGACCCAGGGGGAGAGGGTTCAGGCCCTGGTGAGTTGGAGGGACCCGCGTGCCACGAAGCTGTTCATTGGAGTGTGCCTTGCCATTACTATAACACTTTACGCGGTGCCGCCCAAGATGGTGGCGGTGGCATTGGGGTTTTACTATCTGAGGCATCCCATGTTCAGGGACCCTATGCCGCCCTCGAGTTTGAACTTTTTCCGGCGACTTCCCAGCTTGTCTGATCGCTTGATGTAGATGATGACAATGGTCACGATGATTCATACTCAAAGACTATTAGATTTTTCATTTTTCGTTTCCCTTTTTTTTTCCTAATTTTTTTATTCTATCTATATTAAGTGACAATTTTTTTAAGAGATGATGATTTATTTTAATATTATTGGAATAGGGAATGGTGGTGATGAACTTAGGTGTGACAATTTTTTTTTTTTCGTTTTTTGTTTTAGGGTTGAAAAAGTTGTCCTCAAACAATTAATTAAACATTGTAAGGGGTGAAAAAAGGGTGTAGTGGAAAGTTGCTGGTTGTCATCATTTCTTATTGCCGTAATGGAATTGATTCAGTACTGTTCAGAACTCGAAATAAGAGAAAGGTAGAAGGAAGGAGTGGATGGTGGGGGTAACAGACAACATGGTGGGAGAAATTTTGGGTACATGACCTCCGAGAGCGGTGGGGTGACTTCTCTGTGAACAAGTTGTTTATGAGATCATATACTTTGAATATCTCTCTTAACATTTCAAATTTTGGAAAAAAAAGAAAAATGGAAATTACGTTCACATTTTCCTCTAAACTGTTTGTTGCTCCATGTTCTGTAATTTCAATTAGCTTCTGAGTGATTTTGGATTTATATTTGGCTTAGCCATCATTATTTTATCCTGTTTTACTATTATAGTTTTACAGGAATGGCCAAAGATAAGGACTCTACTCTAAGGTGATTTTCATTTATCTTTGTTACATTTCAAATGCCGATTTTAAATTTTTAATTATTGAGCA
Organism: Dalbergia cultrata; assembly: GCA_031216105.1. Taxonomy (NCBI): domain Eukaryota; kingdom Viridiplantae; phylum Streptophyta; class Magnoliopsida; order Fabales; family Fabaceae; genus Dalbergia; species Dalbergia cultrata. The sequence continues at coordinate 50,630,710 of CM062347.1, read as the reverse complement.
TAAGGAGTTAAGTGAGATCTATCATTCATGGTTCGGAATATGATACACATTGCACAATCTCGCTTATTGGTGTCTAGTGATGGTGCGCAACTTGCTTAAAAAATGTCCACTACAACTTGAATTGTATATGTCCTGTGCTTTTCTATTTTCTCTTTTCCTAAGTTGTGATTGCAAAATGGGAAAGGAGGGGAAAGGAGGTCCATCTGCAGCATACTATATATACTATACATTAAATGGACGATACCTAGAATATCATGGCATGGCTTAATCTGAACGCATATAACATGGTAGAAAATGGGGAAAGCATAACCACATGACAACTGCAGTTGATCATAAAATTCAAACCAAAGTGCTGCTTTCATCAGCTTTTGCGGCATCAATTCCAGGAAATATTTGACTTATTGAAGCCAATGCATAGAGGAGTGGCCAGTGGCTACTTTAATTTTGGGGGGCCACAATTTTCAACAAGGACGTACTCTGTTGTGTCTGCACACGCTGTGCATGTGCCTCTGAGGTGGGAAAAACCAGTTATTTATACAGACCTGGCTACTGGCTCAATGATTCTGTTGTTTGCAGTGAGTAGTGCAATCCATCCCCAAATCTTCAGAGACATGACACATGGGAACAAGCTACAATACTTTGGAATATAGTTCATATTCAATAATAAAATGATACTTAAACTAACCGTAGAAGCTAAAAACATAATGTCACTCTATTAGCTGGAATATATCCACTAAGAAACATGTTAGAATTTCTCCATGTACTCCCTCGAATTAGGACCAAACCAATTATCTAACCATGAGTTCATGAACGATGAATAAAATAATAGGTCAGTGGCTAGGCGTGGAGATTAGTGTTTTGTGCCTTAAAAGAGGAATTGACTGTTGAGCATGGCTAAGGACAATGCCATCGGAATTGAGGCTACTCCAGGACTTGTTTAAGTTATTTTAGAAGGTTGCAAATCTTTGTCAGCCTCACAATTACACGTTGAACATCCCAAGGGTCCTGGAGATTTAATTCACTTCTTCTCTACATTGTGACGCTTCTTTTATTTTTTATTTTTGTTGAGTTTCCCTTCTGTTGCCTTTGTGAACCTTATTAGTCGTATATTGGATTTCCACTGCAAAAGGGCTGTGTTTATTTGGCCTTTACTTCGTTTTAACCCTTATTGCCCCCAGTCTTGATAATTGGGCTGGTCCTAGGCTGTCTTTGTTAGATTGTTTTTTTCATATGAATGACTATTATTGGCATCATATTTCAGAAATTTGTAGAGTGATCATGAATCCATAACTGAAATGAGATTGGTTTATGTCGTCAAGTTATTATATTTATTAATGCTGTCGTCAGATTAAGGGCGTGCAAATTGCTCCATCTGTGATGAAATTGTTGAGGCTTCAATTGTGTCTCTCAAGCAAATAAGTTGGTAAAAACCGTAAATATTATTCAAATTCCCAAAAAATTAGTGTCTATTGAGACATCTATTTTAGAATCATTAAATGTAATGTGATGGATAGAGTGTGTGGGATCCACCATCACATCTAATAATTCTAAAGTGAGTGTTCCAATAAATATCACTTTTTGGATATTTAAATAACATTACTATAGGGAATGTTTGGTTGGAGGAAAATTCATAAAGTGAAGAATTTGACACTGATGAACTTACTGCTCTAAGGTTGTTTACTATTCTTATTTCCTTTAAAATCCTGTTGGCTAACTGTCACTGTTCATCCTTACGTCAGTTATTGCTAATAATATTAATGTATTGATAATTAGGCACTTCCATGCACGGTTGTGTGTACCAATTTTAACATGTATTTGTTACGTCATTTTGTAACTCCCAGTTCTCATTCATATGTAAAATTGTCTCAATCGCGGTGAAGTGTTCCAGCATCAAAGCTGCTGAAATGTTAAAGAAATCAAGATGAGTTAATGTTCATTTTAGTCCCTTACTTTTTATTATTGAGTCATTTTAGTCCTTGACTTTTAAAATGAGTCAAATTAGTCCCTAACATTACAAAATGTGAGTCATTTTAATCCTTTAACCCAATTGTAGTTAATTTTCTATTAATTAAATGATGATTAATAACATTAAGTGATACCTTGACATACCATATGTCATCTAAAGTAGAATATATTTTAAAATGACTTATTTTGATGTTTAAAATTATACAAAATAAGTCATTTAAATATTCATTATACATTTTAAATTGACTTATTTTGTATAATTTTAGATACCAAAATAAATTGTTTTAAACTTCATTCTACTTTAGATGACACATAGTATGATAATATATAACTTAATGTTACATATCATCATCTAATTGATAAAATGTTAAATAAAAGTGGAATAAAGGACTAATTTGACTCACATTTTGTAATGTTGGGGACTGATTTGACTCATTTTAAAAGTCAGGGACTAAAATGAACACTAACTCAATCAAGATCAATCAATGCCTGAAGACCGGGAGGATTTATTTGTACAGAAGAGGGGCTTATGCCGCCACCAAAGTTTCAAAATTTCGTATACATATATATGTATATATATTTTGCTCCCACTATATTATTAAGTTTGATCCCACTCTAAGATAAAAATTATATGAAATATCATCTTATATGTATGTAATATGTTTATCTCCATTATTGAAACTTTCTGGACCCTGAAAATTTGTCCCATTCACAAGACTATTATGGATCTCAGAATGGTTATTGAGTTTGAATTTCGTAGACTTGTTAAACAATGACCAATGATTCCAAAAATGTATAACAAACGTCTAATCACTAGAGTCAGCTTAAGCCTAAAGCAATTAATGATTGCATAACATAATGGTTAATGAAACATATATATGCCATAACCTATGTATGCACACAACGGAAAAAAATGTACAAGAGCCAGCGCTGTTCACTGTGCTCTACGAGAAGTATCAGTGTTTGTCTACTCCTTGCTTAAGTCATACTCTTGTCTATTTGTCAGTTTCTTTTGGTTTCATGTTTTGATTACGAAATGATAGCTACTATTGGTTCATGGAAATTTCGTTTTATACATGATTCAAACTAGTGGATCGTTTTGTACAAGAGGAAACTTCCTTTGCCCTTGCTGCTAATAAATTCTCATGTCAACAAATCAACACGGTGAAACACAAAACACACACACACACACACACACACAATAAGTATTGTAGCAAAATGAGCAGGTGTCCGGGGTTATACTTCGATATTGGAAAGAAGGCCAGAGGTTTTATCAACTCATTATTTGTTTTTTTTTTTTTCTAGTATTTTTAATCTTGAAGCAGAATGGATTTTAATATGGGGATGTTAAAGATGCCTTGCATGCACTAGTTTGACACAAATTTGTTTACTTTTGTTATAGATGTTCTTCACAAAGACTATGCTCATCAATCACCAATTCACTTCCACTACCAGTTCATGGACTGGAATGTGGACCTCTCTTGTCAAGGTAATGTGAATGTCAATCTTTTTTGTTTTTTTTGGAACCCCTTTTAACTTCTGGTTGATTTTTTTTTTTTTTTTTTTTATAAATTTGACTCAGTAGGAAAAAGTGGCCAGTCGGTATATATGCATAACAACTCAGTAAACTAACATTTTGTTCACTGAAATATGTATTCTATTTGCAGTTTAATACTTTTAAAAAAACTCATTTTGAGTAGTTCCAATGCTAAAACATACACATAACTGAGGAAATAGCTAGTGTCTACAACATATGAGAGCAGCATGAATTTCTTAGAACCCTGAAATAGCCATGGAATTGAATGGCTGACTTTAGTGCTTTTGCTACTTTATCTGGTACAGTAGAAGAAATTGTGCCTGGATTCAGGAGCCTTTTCAAGTGTACCATACCTGATTCCGGGAAGGTAAAACTAGTTTTTACAGCCTGTATTCGATAAGTATCATCTTTATTCATGTTAACTTTTGATTATTTTCGTTTTTTCCATTGCGTCTAACTATTTTCTGGCATCAAAATGAATTTATAGGTGGAACTACAATACTTGAACAACTTCACTGGAATTACTGGATGCATTGGATTATTAGGAAACCCAAATGGAGGATATGACCCTGGTTTAAGCTTCTCAGGCCTTATAGGAACAAGCATTCTGTCCCTGGGAGCCAATGTTGCATTTGACATACCAACAAGGACAATCAACAAGCTGAATGCTGGCTTAAGCTTCAACAGTGCCTTCCTTGTTGCTTCCTTGACCTTGTGAGCTATCCTATAAGAATATTTCAACTGTTTTCACTATTTCTTTTACAAAATTCTCAAAACAGAAAACACATAAAATGAAAACAGAAGATAGAAACAGTAACCAAACAGGCTCTTATGGATTTAATTTATCAGAAAAGTGCACATGAACATCAATTTATGGTCTCTACACTAACTTGAGAATCTAACCATTACTGCTCAGTGTTCTCCTTTTTCTTTCTTCAAGCCTGAAATGATTGTGCTGTGCGGACAATCGGTGTTATGCAGGGATGACAGCTTTGACACTCTGAAAGGCTCCTGCTATCATGAAGTTAACCCCCTGACCAAGACTGCAATTGCAGCAGAGGTGAAGCATAGCTTCTCAATCGGGGAGACTGGTGTCACCATTGGTGCTCAGCATGCATTTTTACCAGAAACACTAGTGAAGGCACGACTTGACACCACCGGCAAGGTAGGTGCCCTTATTCAACAAGGTTTCTGGCAGAGATTTTTTGTAACTATGGCTGGAGAAATGGATTTTGGGGACTCAAATAAGCTTCCCAAAGTTGGAGTCTCCGTGGCTCTATCACCTTAGTAATTGCCAAGTTATAAGCTTTCATCTTCAATTGAGAGGTTGTTTGATGTAAGATACTTCCAAAAGATGTGGCAAAATGGAAGATGAGTTTACTTTATTTTCTTAGATGCTAAAATTAGATGATGCCTCGTTCTTTTCTTGGTTTCGGATAAGTCCACTACTTGTAAAGCGGGAAGCAGGTTTATATTTTCTTAGTGAAAAATGAATACCAAAATGCATGTTGCAAGCAAACATTGAGAGGCTGAGGGAGAATATTGTAACATAACTTCCTAGATAAAGCTGTAATTTAATACAGACATTGGAGAATGGAAGTATTTTTTTTATTTTGTGCAGAACTTGAAGGCGAAAAATATCACGGTACTTAATTTAACAATTAGTATGCACTCTCAAACGATACCCCAAAAAAAAGAAAATTGTACCTTTGACAATATAGACACTTGGTATATACTATATAGAGAGTTGATAACGCATTATTCACAATTATGATGAGTCATCTCAATCAACTGATACTAGATAGACCGAGTATAAAACTATATCACAACACCCCACACAGAAAAGACCACGGGTATATCGCATCCCCATACTCCCATGCAAACCAGATACAAGAATAGCTGGTATACAAACTACTGCTGAGAAGCCTGAAGAAGTCCATCACGAATTTGGGCAGCTACATCACGGACAGCACCTGGTCCATGTGGAATGAACACAGCAGAAGACTTGGAAGCAGCACCAATTTCTTTCATAGTGTCAAAATACTGAGTTACAAGGACCATGTCCATGACATCTTTTGCAGTTGTCCCTGGCACATTAATAGAGAATCCAAGAACGCTGTCTCTCAAGCCATCCACAATGGCTTGACGTTGGCGAGCAATACCTAGCCCAGAAAGATATTTGGCCTCGGCCTCACCCTCAGCTCGCTTAATTTGCAAGATCTTCTCTGCTTCTGCCTTCTCATTAGCTGCCACCCTCAGTCGTGCAGCTGATCAAGGACAGAAAAACAGTAGAAGAAAATAAGCCAATGCACGAACAAATAAGAGATTTAGGATTTAATACTTATGATTAAGAACTGAGACCTTGCATAGATAGTTCAAGTAGCCTACATATGTTACCATGAGGAGATGGGCAGATATTACTGAATAAAACAAATTGTGGGGAAACATTGAACATACAAGCTCTAGTCATATAACGTACAAGCATGCTGTAAAGAAAATCTTGGTCTTATGAAAAATTTGCAAACGAAAAACATACCAGCATTGATTTCATTCATAGCTCGCTTCACATGTACATCTGGCTCTATATCAACAATCAATGTTTGAACAATTTCATACCCATAAGCTGACATAGCCTGTCAAAACAATAAAGCATCAGATTCAAATTTTCATCAATCCATACTTCACGTTAATAAATATCAATTTGGAAAAAAAGAAAAAGAAAAACCTTCTCAAGTTCTTCTTCCACAGCTTTGGCAATTTCATTTTTCTGCTCAAAAGCATCATCTACGTTGAGTTTTGGAACACTTGCCCTAATTACTGCAATGAAATAGCAACGTCATCTTAGATGATAATTTACCTTAACCACTCATTGCATGTTTCTGTACTGTTCAACAGTATTATGATTTTATACCATCAAAAACATAGGCTTGAATTTGGGTCCTTGTATTGCTAAGCTTATAAAAAGCATCACTGGCCTTGTCTGCCAGGGCACGATATTGAACAGAAGCAACAACATTTACGAATACATTATCCTGTAAGCAAATAAAAGTTAAAACCAATCAAGTGTAATTGAATATAAATTATAAGAAACACGCACAGACTACTAAGTATCATGTTATGCTTACATAGATAGTATCGAAAGCAGTCAGTACTAGTGAAAGAGATGATCATAATAAAGAAAACATATAGATATCGAAATAACAAGGCACAAGGACAACAACCAATTACACTTCCAAGCTAGAAAGAAGGTATTTATGGTGATTGATAATTTAGTCATAAATCAAGTGTTAGACAACAACACACCTTTGTCTTGGTCTCACACCGAACATCCAACTGCTGCAGCCGAAGAGAGAGATGACCACCAATTCGATTTCCAAGGATCCATGGCATGCAATGGCATCCTGGCTCAAGCACCTCTTGAAATCGTCCAAATTTTTCTTTCATAGCCACCGAAGATTGCTCAACTTGCACACAACAGAAAACATTCCCCATTTGCTTTTAACTACAATCCTTCAAAATATACCATCATATCATCAACCGAACAAGACGTATGGTACAAGTATGAGGATCAGAATTATAGCACAAAGGAATGGAAAGCAAAAGATTTAATGTATTTTGACCAAACAGTAATATATCCAGGAAAGATTGAGAAAGCTATTCAACGAAGGGTATGCATCATGAACAGAAATGAAGAATTTGGAAATATGAGTTAAAGAAAGCACTGCAGAAGATAGACAATGATAAAGCAATTGGACCAGAGTTCCAGACAATAAAAGTTGCCTGTCATTTATGCCACCAGTTCAATTGAAAGAAATGAAGAAAAAGTTCACAAAATGAAGTTAACTTTTATCCAGGCAAGACCAAAGTCACTGTCAGAAAGTCGTCACACATAAATAAATTCACCCCATCAAAAAATTGCTGAACAACCTGTAATTTAACACCAGCAGTTATGAAACCATGTAGTAACTAGTGGGATCATATAATCATTATATCTTAAATCACCTACACTAGTAAGATTATGTTGATCCGTATATAGAAGTTTTTGCTTTTTTGTGGTACTGTTGTACCCCTATGTGAGTGGAGACATCAGAGGAAAAGAGGCATGACAACTCCAAAAATGCAACAATAACTCATTGCAATTATGTTTGTACATAAGAATTCAACCAAACTCTCCAAGTGATAAATATAATTAACTAATCAATCTTCATCACATGGATATGCAAGTAAAATCCAGAGAAGATCAGAACAATACCTCAAACTAGAGATAGGCTTTGAAAAGCTTACTTGGAAGAGAAGGCTCTTCACAGTTTAAAGTAAAATACAGAGAAGAACAGAACCCCTCAAACTACAGAAAGGCTTTGAAAGCTGACTTGGGAGAGAGCTTTTCGTGGTTTACTTAAACTAGAAGCTAACGAACACATCACATCCCATCCTTGAAACTCACCACCTTTTTTAACCATATATTCCTATTGGCATACACATACATAATTATAGATATCCTCTATGAGAATTGAAAGCTAAATTAACTTGCATGACAAACCAATCCAGAACCTAGAAAGTTATGAATACTAAGGAAAGAAAATATTCAAAGGGATTATAAAATCTATATGTTGTATTTTATTTAATTATTAATCTGCCGGACAATTGAACCCTAAGAATGATTTATAATAATTAATTAGTCAAATGGACAACCTCTATTAGAAGCATAAAGCATTGCAGCTAAGGGACAAAGATGGAAGAACAGAAATTGTTAGATTCGCTGGAAGAAAATAAGATCAAGCATTCACACCCAGAACAAAATATACATGCATAGGGTTTCAACATTCAAGCAAGTGCCTTACAATTCAGTACTGAAATTGAGCTGCACTGTAATGTAAAATGTAGCAATAAATTATTAAATACCTGTTGTTGGTGGGTTAGTGCTGCCTGCAGAATCAATCTTCGTCCCTTCGAAGTTCCAAAAGTTAGTGTACTGACGAAGGAATTAGAAATGACTGGTTTTTCAAAAACTGTGGGACAACAAAAGACGGCTCAAAAAGCAATTAGAAAACCGTGGGTCCGCAGGTATATATGCTTCGTTAGGCATGGATAATGGATAATATGGAGAATAATATAACCAAAATATTTTTACAAAGAGAAGTGTCATGTTTACAATAAAAGCTGACAATAAATATATGTTGTGTTAGATTTGGGCTCCTTTTCTATGTGAAAAAAAGCCCAAAAGTGAGCAAGCTCATTTCATTTTTACTCAACTAAGTGAGAGGGGTCTGCTAGGATAGAGAGTTAGTGATCATTTGTGACAAAATAGCAGCCACAAAGAGAGAGAAGAGAGAAACTCGACCTTCCACTCTTTCATTTTTCTAGTATAAACAGTCACTATTAATCGGCATTTGTAAAATCATCCACCGTTGGATCGGGCTGAAACTTTAATAGTAGGTTCCTGACAGGTGACTCCCCGTTCTAAATGGTTGATCGTTGAGGCGAGATCTGGAGTGCGAGATGTCAATCTCGCATAGTGATTTTGTTCTTGTTTGGAGAACCATTTTTCCGGTACAATCTGTCACTATAAAATTAGCCTTTGTGAAGTCGTTCATCATTGGATCAGGCTAAAACTTTAACAGTTGATTATGGATGTTTGGTTATTCATTCTGAACGGGTGGATCTTTGAGACGAGGTCCGAAGTGTGAGGTACTGGTCTCGAACAGCAACTCTGTTTTTGGAGGTATTTACCATCTTCTTTGTTCTCAATTTTGAGCATTGATACTTGGTTGATTTAGCCTGTTATTAGTACAATTTGCGCACTTATTTGAGACTCTCTTGTCTTGTACCTGATTTGATCATAGTGAAGCTATTTCTTTGATTTGGACAACCCATAGTTTTTATCTCTCACATTGAGGGACCCTTTCCACGTTAAAATCTTGGTGCATTATTCATATTGTTTTGGTTTATTGTGTGTAGATTATTGCCATTATTTTGTTAGTATTGTTGCTCCTCTTATTCTTGCAAGTAGGGAATTGTGTGTTTATTTTCCAACATGTTACACTTCTTATTATTATTGGATGTGATAAGTAAGTGGAATAAATGATGATCACTCATCACATTTAATGATAATAAAATGTGTAATGTATATTTGTTGTTGAATTTTATTGTCAATCAAACATTTCTCTTTTACAAATTGCTTGCCGATACTTGGATTAGAGGTAATGGTATAGCTCATATAGTGATTCTATTACATGATTTTGACATTTATTTTATCATAAAATATCTGGATGTCTAGTATTTTACATAAATTTAAATAGTTGGGAAGACCTTTTTCAATAGTATGGATATTCGATAATGTAGAAAATGATAAAAACATATGAAATATTATTTGAACATGTAAAAATTATATTTTTTTAAAAAAAGCTTTTTAAATTCAGTTAAGGTTATCAAATTTAGGTGTAAAACACATGGATACAAATGAGTTCCTAAGTCTAAACGACAACAAACAGGCTGTGGATTGATAATATATCAATGATATGATCTCAGTTTCTTGCATATATATATATATCATATTATTGAGTATACCATGTTTCTATTTTGATCTATTATGTTATTTTATATTGTGTTTATAAATAAATTTATTGTTGTGTTTATTATAATTGATGTATATGTTGTTTATTGGGATTCTGAAAAGGTTTCAATATAGTGATGAAAATTCTAAAATAAAAGTTTGAGATAAAACATCCTGAGAACAAAACTTTGCTTTCAACATTTAATTAATGGGGTATTTGTTTGTCAATTGGCTTATTATTTAAATGAATTGCTAATTTGCTACAAAAATAAATTCTCAATATACATATGCAGAACCAAAACAAATGAGTACCTAATTTGGTACAAAATTAAATTCTTAATTGATATATTCAGAAACGAAATATATGTTGACGCGGAATAGTGGAGATGCGGGGCATCGATCCCCGTACCTCTCGCATGCTAAGCGAGCGCTCTACCATCTGAGCTACATCCCCCTTTTGGTATCTAAGATTTTATTTATATATTTATATCTATCTGATGCCTGCGGTCCACTTCCACTAACAGCTTGCCGTGGTTTAGTCATCCAAAAGGAGAATTATAACTGGAATTTGATTTCGTTCTCACTGATTACTAGCAATTTGATTATGAGGATATATAATTAATAATTATACTTATAATTGGAATAGATTATTTTAAAATGGCCAAGAGATATACAGTAAGATTAGAATGGTAACTTGATCAATATTGGTCCATGCATGCATGCAACTCACCCCTCATGGTATAGCTAAATGAGGATATATGGAGTACAGATCACTCTCTATCTCCCTCATTATTCAACATGAAATGGAATTAAGGATGCACAACCTATAATTAAGCTGCAACAAATTAATGGCTAAGCATGTCTTTCTAGTATCCAGCAGGCCTTGTTGAATACCTATATTTGTAGGAACTGGCCCAGAAGAGATAGTGAACAAAGTTTAGTCCACTAAGCACACACATCAACCAGTAAAACCTCTCAAGGTGATAATGATTCAAGTTTCTCCCCAAGAGCCATGGTGTGTTTCCAAAAGCTCCTGTGACCTTGTTGATGATGTCCACAAGAACAGTGCTGAAGTAGTACCCCATAGCCAGTGAGGCCCATGAAAGTGCCGTTGCAAGAGACCTCATGCTCCATGGTGCCTCAGTGAAGAAGAACTCCATCATGCCAGCCAAAGTGAAAAGATCAGCTGAACCAAGGAACAAGTACTGTAATGCCACCCAAAGGAATGTTATGGGGAGAGGCTTTGTTGAGTCTAATAAACCAAACTTGGAAGCTGTTCTCTTTCTCTTGGTTTCCACCAATGCTGCCACAGCCATTGCCACAATGGAGAGAATCAGCCCTGTCCCTATTCTCTGTAGATGTGTGATTCCCATCTCAGTTTTGGTCACTTTTCTAGCAAATGGAACAATGATGTGGTTGTACACTGGAGCAAGGACCATGATGAATAGGACAGGAAACACTGGCAAAGATGCTGGTGGGACCTTGAAGGAACCAAGCTTGGTGTCCATAGTGGCTGATTGTTGGACTGAAAAGGTGGAGAGATGAGCAAGGCAACAGTTTAGCATTATTGTGGACATGAATATGGGAAGGATCCTTAACACTATCTTGACCTCTTCCACTTCCTTTACTGAGCATTGTAGCAGTGGGTGAGCAGGTGGTTCCATCACTGCTTTGTTGAGGAATTTAAGGCTTTCTGTTGGAGTTTGACTACCTTGAACTTCTTTTCTAGTGTCACTTTCTTCAGCTTCAACTACTTCAGCTGTGTACGATGGGCTTGTCCCCATGTTCATGATGGCACTGGTTGAATTCCCAGCTTTGCGGTTGCTGTAAGTTGCTGCAGCAATAACCTGCCAGCAAATTCAAATCAGTAACTTGTTTAGCATTTTTTTCTAGTTGGATTTCTATGCACTAGCAATGTGAAAAAGACTATCATCCAATTATATATTTTTAAATCAGTAAAAATAATTAAGTCTCATAAAATTTGGGATGCCAGTGGCATATAAATTAAACTCTTTTATTTCACTAGTCAACTTGGCATACATATCTTTGAGCATAGGGGACGCTTATTTTTTAAGTATACATGTACCTTGAACATGGTTGTGATGGGACTTCCTTCAGGAATCTTGGTCCTGTATTTCTGTGAACCAAGAAGAAAAACTGGAATGGAGATCAATATTGATGCAGTTGAGACTCCTAAACCCCACTGCCACCCCTTGTTGTCCTCAATCCACACCACAAAGGTTACTGCAATCAAAGCCCCACATGAAAGGCTGAAAACAAAGTAATTGAAGAATGAAGACCTCTGCTTCCTTCCCTTTGGGGTGGTCTCATCAAACTGCTCAGCACCATGAGGAGGGAGTGAACCTTTTATTCCCCCTACTCCTAGTGCCACCAGATAGAGCCCTGCAAATAGCATAACTGCTTCTCCACCGCTAGTTTTCTGACATTCACTGTCGGTGTTGCCCATAGTGCAGGTTGGTGGTTTGAGTGGTGGCATGTGAGCTTGTATTGTGAGAATTAATAGACCCTGCTTCCATTAGGTAGTTTGATGTTTAAAAGATTTGACCTCATCACATGGAAGTTATAACCTTGACTGCAGCTGGAAAATATTTCAATTATCCAGTTCCATAAATGTGCTTAAGTTGTTTTATAGGTACATCGGGGTAACTTTAAATAAAGTTATACTATTTATAACTATAAATAAATTTTTTTTTTATTGATTCTACTGTTGAAATTACAATTACCTATCATAAAAATTATTTGTGTCAAATTTCATAAAACTCGAACGTTAATAGTAATACACTTATGTAACTCATACTTTTATTTATTTTAAGTATATATATTACATTGATTTTATGTATATAAAAATTCTGCCAAATAATTTTAAATTAATTCGAAATTTTACAAACTTGATTTATACGATGTGAGCTTCTAATCCAACGGTGGGTTTTATAGAAATTTACACCAATAATAAGTTATTCGATGGTGTAACATTTTCTTAAAGTTATACCAGTGTAATTTTATCATAACAAACACATACACACATATATATATACACTCAATATATATTTGACAAAATCCATGTTTCTTTGGTTAAGTTTCTTGATTTGCCATCTGTTTATTTGATAGTTTATAAGATGATATAATGAAAGGATTATATATTTTGAAAATTGGCTCAATTGGGAGTACATTTAATTTGCTTCTTGTCTTTCATCTTTTCTTCCAATTTTACATTTAGCTTTGATGAGTTAGGTTCAAGGAAGAGAAAATCGGACCGGCATCGAACCGATCAAAGTACTGGTTTAAAGGTTTGACCGATTCAATCAGGGTTCAACAAGAATTTAATAAAATATATATTTAAATATAGACATATAATTAATTAAAATATAAAAAATATATTAAATAATTAAAATTAACATAATCAACACAAAAATATATATATTCATAGGCTTATAAAAATAAACATAATCTATATAAAATTTCTTTAGTCTCAGCCTCACAACACGATCATAAAAGTATTTAAAAATAATATTTATCAGTGAGAAGTCTATAAATGACATAGAGAGAAAAAAGATAATCCAACAATTTTTGTTAGTGTCATTCTTTAGTTCCATTTTCTTTATTTTTATTCTATAACTGTCACAAGATATCAACATTTAAGCTTTGAAACAAAAAAAAAAAATTCAAAGACTCCGAACTGGTTCGACCGATTTTCCCCAATTTTGATCGGTTTTGTAATGGTTCTTGACCAGTTTTGACTTCTTTTAATTTTTAGGGTTAACCGGACTGCCTAGATGATCGGTTTTCAGTTGAACCGATTGGACCGGTCGGTCCGGTTCGATTTTCTGTGCCTCTCGATAGGTTGACGATTGAAGGAGGGCACCATCGGGTGGGGCTAGTACCGTACTATGCAAGTATCCTATCAAAATCGTGACTCTATGTGGTGGCCACAGCTCACATGCCTTTTTTAATTTTCATAGTTTGATTCATTATTCTAGATTTGACCTTCTAGATATATTTCTGAGGCTATTCGTCCCACCTAGCTAGGGTAGCTGCCTATCTAGAAGCATGATCCGTAGAGGTAAACACCAAGTAAAAGGTTTTCATTCCATTTTAACGTGTGATGACAAATTTAGACCGAAAATTATTGTATTAAAAAAATTCATGTATACACACAGATATAACAACTCATATTTACATATCCTCAAAAAAAGTGGTGGAATCTATAATTAAATAACTATATTTTCAATAAAATTGATGAAACTCACTTTTATAATGAGTATCTAAATTCAAATCTGTAGAATTATGTATGTGTAAGAATCATTCGTTATTATATGTGGGCTAACATAAGCTAAATTTAGCAATTTCTTTTTTTTAACTTTTTCATTGATAATTGTGTGATATTCAAGCAAACTATTCCGATTAGAAATCTTGAAGCCTGTTCCTACAAAGCTATTCTACTAACATAAATTTCGGGGAAGGAAAGAAGCCTAATTATAGAAAGTTACCATGAATTCTATTGCAGCACTTATAAGATAGATGAAATAAGTGCTGAAAAGAGCATCTGCAAGAAATCCACCAAGAATAGCAAGGAAGAAGGCTGTTCCCATGAAGTTGGTGACAATGTTGGCAGAGCTGGACGGGGAATAGTGCATAAATTTGGAGAGGTACAAAACAAGGTTGCTTGCATTTGCAAGAAATGCTAGGTTCTCCAAAACCTCCACAGCTGTGTTATTTGATAAGTAGGAAAATTAGAAATATGCATGCACATACTTAAAATGTCTAGTATACTACTTTTTGTGAAAAAAATATTAAAAAATACTATACAATTGAAAATGTTAGTTGAAGCTGGAAGATCTATTGGATAGAGATGGTATATCAGACACAGAAAGTGCACTCAACGAACGTATACTAACCCAAAACAAAGGAAGCAGCAAGCATGCCACCATGAACTCCTTTTATGGCTGGTCTGTTCCTCCAATCTACATAACCTTCCCATACCTGCACCTGTGCTTCATCCTACAACAGTTTCCTTGGTGGTGTTAAAACAAACTGGTGAATGCTGTACTATACTAGAAACAAATTAAGATGTAAAATACAATAAATTAAACAAACAGTTGAAGTTATGGAGTGAAGCTTTACCATCTCTAACTTCTAGTGTATCCTGTTTTTATCTTACTCTTTTAGTTTGATTGGAGGAAGGGTTTGAGATGGTGTGGCACGCAGAATTCTTGATCAATAATATTAATGCTTTCTATCATATATTGGAAATGGTGAACAGAAGATCTTGCATTTATAGAGGGGGAAATGGAATTTCTGACACAGAGGAAAGATCTAGACCTTCTGAAAGCAACCATTCATTCTCCTGATCTTTTCACCTCAAATTGTTGAGGTTGACAGTTTCTACTTTCTACAGTCGCCTCTATCTTTCTTGGTTCTCTCATTAATTTCCTCCTTGGAGCAAGTAGTTCTTAGAACTCTTGCTTAAAGCAGCATATCTATGATTAAAAGAAGTAAATAATTAGGAGTAAACTTTCCATCCATATGTTTATTACTTTATTTAATTAATGCTCCATGGCCAGTATCATGTAACCACAATTTTTATGGAATACATGATAGAGATTGGATTAAATATAGTAATAGAAATGACCTACTCATTCAAAGATTATCGACTATATCATATTATTTTGATATTAATTTTTTGATAAAAATTCTGATTGTCAAGCAATTTTTGTTATTTGAATGTTCTCATTTCTTCTGTATGTTTCCTCTTTATTTGGTTGCTTCTTGATAAGATAAGATTACCATAAATGGAAATGCTAATTCCTAATGATGATAATCAATCCAATTCAATTAAAATATTTAAAACCGAGGTGTTATATATGTATGTTGGGAGTTAAAGGTGGCGTTAGATAATTGCATGAACACCCCATGCAGCATGTGTATAATTTAACAAGGAATGGATATCAGGGCATTGCAAGATGAGACAAAAATTTAAAGAAGCACAAGTGGGCAACATAATTGAAAAGGGTCATAATTGTATGATGTTGACCGTGGAGGGTAAAGTCAGAGAGAAGCTTTCAAGCATGCCCCACACCACCCTCACTGCACTCCCAAGCACCCATCCGCCCATATATGGTGGGATGTCCACTGCGTGGCTTTATGCTAAGCTGGACAACTGAGGCATTTGTCCACTTCAGAATCTGTGAACCTTCTTATATTCAGTCCTTTCTCACCAATAGAAAAAAATTTTTTAGAAAAATGCATACACATAAAATCTTGAAAATTTTCTTAATCTTTGAAATTGGGTACGCGAATTTGATGGTGACTATGAATTGTATCTGTCAGGCCATGTGAGTTTTGTCTCATTTTAAATTTCCTGAGAGATCTTTCGAGTTGAATGTTACTAGAGTGTGGATGTTGTGTACGTATATGTGGACATTTGAGCAGTATTGCCTAATATTATATGGTATTCCCTGCTGCTTAGAGTATGCTTTCTGGGCCACCAGTGAGTCTCTCTATCCTTGATCATAAGAATATGTGGATGTAGCTAAGCACCGTAATAATGTGGATGGTTGATCCATCCATGCAATGATCTCCAAGTTGGGTGGCTAGGAGACCCTCAGTCATGGGTCCAATACACTGGCTCGTACCACACTTATTACCCTACCCCATTATTTGTACTATGCAACAGTTCCTCTATGTTGAGTCTTAATAACAGAAATGTTTGTCTTACATGGAAAAGGAACGTTTTAATCTAGGGTTGCGGTTATTGTGGGTGCGGATATTAAAGCCGTCGCATCTGGTTACTTGTAAAATTGTTTATATATGTTTGCAACTAACTCATTTACGACCTGTTGTGGCTCTTATGCAACCTAATGTGATTATCTTGTGGACATTTCACGTGAATAG
This sequence comes from Dalbergia cultrata, assembly GCA_031216105.1. Classification (NCBI taxonomy): domain Eukaryota; kingdom Viridiplantae; phylum Streptophyta; class Magnoliopsida; order Fabales; family Fabaceae; genus Dalbergia; species Dalbergia cultrata. The sequence continues at coordinate 50,613,743 of CM062347.1, read as the reverse complement.
AAATCATGCTGTATTGCATTTGCATGTGCTGCCACTCATCATGTGACCGGTGATCCAATCCGCAATTTGAAACCATTTCTACACATTGTTTGGATATAAAATATTTTATATTCAGGTCTTATATCAATATATTATTCGATAGAAATATTTTTTGTACTCATAAAATATACTCAATATAAGCATACTAAGAGAGAGACCCAAAAATAATGAATTTGTTATTCTTTCTCTTTCAACACCTTCACCTTTATATTTTTCCTTAATTTTTATTTTTTTGGCGAATTAACGGCCATTAGATTTGCTTGAGAGATGAATCATGGATGAGGCATAACTAAAAATTTATGCATTGCTCCAACGGTATCATATTCGTCAATTTCGTACTGGTATTCTCGAGCCATGTATCATTTTTCATTTTTTCTTCTCCTTAATTACAGGTTTAGAATGAATCTATTTTATAATCACAAATAATTAAGATTGTTCATTCGATAACTCTAGTTGGATCCAAATAATAGGACCCCATTAAGTAAACGAACCCCATTGAATAAAAGTCAGATTATGGGCAAACATTTCCCTTTTGACCAAAGAATATATGGGATTTTTTTCGTGGGAAATATTGAAACACGGTAGTAGATGAATAGCATGCAACTGTTGTCTTCGTACAGTTTTTACTTTTTAGAAGACAAATGGGTGCTATAACATCTGTCCCTCGAGTCCATATCACAGTGTAGTGATGGCAATGTCCTCTGGTGAATAAATTAGTATGTAACAGGGTATCAAATAATTAAAAGTCGAGATATTTGAATGAATGAATTTTATCTCTAAAGAATTTTTCTTTATGATTGGTAATATATACCCGTTATCAGTGTGAGAGAATGATGATATACCGAACAACTAACCAACCAGGGTTTCCTATTGTGGGGAGTATTATGTTCAAATCAATTTTTTGTCGTGAGTAAGAGCTAATAGAGCTACCAGATGTTGCTTGTATAAGCCATGTAAGGTTGATCCCTGATCAGAAGGCTGATTGGCTGAGAGTTGAGACCCCACTTTATTGATACCTCAGTGCTATGGTATATTTCAGTGTCCTTTATCCAGAAAATTTCCACTCTTAGGTCATACAGATTTTGGATCATAGGTTTGAAAATATTTTGATCTCCTAAATTTTCTTAAATATATAAATTAATTATTAACATAATATTATAAATAAAAATATATATAGGACATATATCGGACTGTATATTTAGAGCAGAAAAAATATTTAATGTATAATAAAATTATACAATAATATTATAATAAATACTCACAATGTTATTTGTCTTTTAGTATATCGTTATTCATTCTCACTAAAAGATAAGATAATATTGTGAGTGTTGTAACATTGTTATTTAATTTTATTATATACTTAACATTACTCTTATAGCAGTTCAAAAAACCAATTTGTACATATCCCAAAATTTAGGGTATTATGTTAGCTAAAATGCACATTGTTAGAAATTCAGAGATCAATTTATATATTTTTTAAATTTAAGAATTAAAATACATATGACCTATAACTTAGAAAATAAAGTACATTTTTTTTTTCAATTATTGTGCTGAATAATTGTGTTATTCTGTATCCTGTGCGCTTTTGGATATTGATTGACCGAACTGTGATGCTTGTATATGTGTTTTTATTTTTTCATTTGAAGCCGTATTATTGTAGCTGAGATTCTCTGGATAAGACTACACTGGGGATATATAACAGTTGAAGTCGACATTGGCATCTCTGCAGCTTGCCATTTGCGTGTTTAGGAATGAAAAAGAAAAGTGTAGACAGTGATTAACTGGCACAATATAATAGAGAAGGAATATAGCAATTTGCTAGCGAATAAAGCAAATTGGCATATGATAATCAATCGTTCTAGTGTATATGGCTTTGCCATTATGGATAGCAACTCTAGCCATAGGTTCCAACGACTGTCGTCCACGTAGAGCATCCAGATACTATTTTCGCTTATTCTTTTCTTCGTTGTGGAGTTATGTATGCGATGTTTTGTTGACTTGGAAATGGAATGATGAGATACTGAATGAGGTGGCAGAAAATCTGAGATATATAGCTAGAAAATTGCATTATAATTGATTACAGTAGAGAAAACGTTAGAGGATTGAACGTTACGTTGCTCATTTTCAGCTTCACGTTATTTGTTTGGCTCCATTTTTTTCTTCCAATTATTTATATTCGTACGATTTTTCTAAGTAATAAGTCAAAATGTTAATTATATTTATTGATATGGTAATATATAATTGGATAATAGTATTAAATTATTAAAATTAAATGGGTACATTATACTAACTTTATTAGGAAATATCAGAGTTGAGTATATCCCAAGTGTAGTAAATACTTTATGAATGTGAACAAAAACACACCTAAATTTGTAGAGAGTAACAGATAAATAAAGCAAGTAAATAGCATTTCATAGTGAGACCCACTTGTCACTATTTATATCAATAAAATAAATCAAGAGAACAGTATATTAAATTTTAAAGTAGAAAACTCTCCTATAATTTGAGGGAAAAACTACAAATCAAACTCCAAAAAAAATTCCACTATATTAAAAAATAATTAAAATATAGTTTATTTACAGTGAGACTCTCTTATACAATAACTTGTAATATTACAAAAACCTAGAGAATATACTCAAAACCCTTGGTGTATACTCACACTATACTCTTGGAACTTTCTTATACATACTCTAATTTTTCTCTTACTATAAGAAGCTTACACTGCTTCTTAAAGCTGGAAATGCTTCAGCTTGGTATGCTTCAAACGATTGCTGCCTCGCTTGATTTATAGAGGCTTAGGAGTAATGTGAAATAAGTGTACAACAACTCCCCAACTATATTTTCAGTTTTTGGTGGAGAGAAAAGAAGAGAGGAAATTTTCTTCCCCCCTTTTTTTTACTTTGGCAAAAGCAAGCCACTATTTTTGACAAATTTCTCCTAGGACTTAATAAAATTACACTCGATGCTCATATATTTTGTAAAATTATGAGTAAAACATTGTGAGGTTTGCTCATTACATTGACCTCCCCTATGAATTGTATATATATAGCGTATCACATAAGAGAAGTAGTTTATTATGAGAGTAAAATGAGTAAATTTGAGCCATATAACCATATATAGATGGTCAGGATTGAAAGTTAATTAATATAATTAATGCTCCTCTCATTTAAAAAAAGTTGCATGACTTTATGTTTTAATCGTTGCCGTTCATATAAAATTCAACAATCAAGATTCACTCCTCCTATTTTTATAACAAACCGTTCCTCTCATATATATAATACTTATCAATGATAAAATTATAATACTTTAACAATGACAAAAATAACCTTCATCGTAAATTACAATTATAAGTTTCATCTCTACATGACAAAAAAATAGTTTATTCAATCAATATATTAAATATTATAATTTTGTCAATAACAACATATACATACAACATTTTTTTTATATAACTCAATTTAACGAGTCAAAATATAAATTTAACAAGTCAAAATATACCGAAAAGATCAATGTAATTTTAGTGAACTGTAAGTCCTCTAATGACAATTTTACAAAATGAAAAGATATTAAGTATAACTATACTAAACCTTATAGGAGTTAAATATAATTTCCACAAATTAAATCCTTTAATCTATTTATTTTTTGGCTCATATAAAAAGAAATGAGTGGTACAAAATCTATTTTTTCTATTTATATATTACCTTTATTTTTTGGACTATCATCAAAATCAAAATACATACTAAAACACCTTGTTAATGTATTGCATTTCTATCTTTTATTAGTGGAAAAGAGAAACACGAGCCCTTTGCCTTTCTATTACTCTATTTGTCATTGAATAATTATTCAATTTAAAAATTTAAATAATATTAATTATTTCTTTTTAATAATATATCATTATTAAATATTATTGGAGGAGTAGAGAAATATAATAGACTAGGAGAAAGAAACTTAGAATATTAAAAAGAAATAAATGTAATTTAATAAATTATTTTTAATTTTTTCTAATTTTAATATTTTTCAAATTATTTTTTAATTTTAATATACATTTAAAATTAGATAATTATTCAATACCAGGGAATATAAGTTTTAAGACAATGTCATGGAGGGGAGTTGAAAAAGGAATTAAGATCATTATTTGGGTGCCTTCATATTGTAACATTCTTATGTGGGGGACCTTTTTTTTTATCAAAAAAATCAATGGCGGCATGTCTAAGGTCGGATTTATCTCGTAAAGGACTCTCCTAATGGGACCATTCTTCCAACATTTATGCCGTTACATCTAGAGTTGTTAATCCACCACCTAGATAAGTGTTTTTTTCAGTTTTGACCGTTCATTGTATATCAAGAGTAGGTAACCCACCAGCTACTTAGGTCATTTTGTTTTAGGGTACGTTACACATATTTGATAAGATAATAATTGATTACATAAGATCCGATAGTAATAAATCTGATAAATTTTTAATATTATATACTATATAGTGTAATATTATATAAGATATTATATTTTATATTTTACAATATCATCATTTATTTACAAATAATTCTAATACCTTAAATAAATATTAAATTAAATAAATAATAATAAAATAGGAATTTTTATTAATTATTTAAATATAATTTTCAAATATTATATTTATATAAATATTTATTAATTAAAATTTAATTTATATATTTTTTTATTTATTCCAATATTTTATAATTACTTATTATTTTAATAAATTATATAAATAAACATAACATTTTATATATTTTAATATTTTATATTTTTAATCATAATTATTTAAATTAAATTTATTAATCCTTACGTTTATATATTACATATTATTTATTATTTATTTATATATTTTATTTGTTCATACTTTATACTTACTTTTTATTTTATATATTATTTATTATTTATGAATTATATTTATTTTTATTATATATGAATAAGTTGATATCATATATTATTTGTATTTATTTATTATAAAATTTTTATTAGAATTATTTTTATTTTTATAATTTATTATTATTATTATTATTATCATTATTTATTTAATAATTATTTTATTTTAATAAAAAATTATTAAAAAAGTGATTTTATATGTTAATAGCTAACTAGGCCTAATCCAAACTTTCCTATGTTGTATTAAGTTATACAGTATTTTGACATATAAGGGAGTTATAACGTATAAATTTACACAATATGTTGGCTGTACCAAACAACGAATAAAGACATAACGTATAATATTAACTTATACTATCATACCTAATACATCAAATACCAAATACATCCTTAGATTTTCGAATTGTTATTGGATTGGGAACCCCTAATTGCACTTATTGGTCCCATTCCGTAATTACGAAATATTTACAATGTGTTTGATTGGTGCTAAAAATTAGAGTGAAGTTTTATGGACGAGAGTTTCATCATGAAATTTGAAAATATATAAAACTCATTCATAGAATTTTATCCAATTTTTATTTCCAATCAAACACACCCTTACTCATGATTTTTCTTTTCTTTAAATTATTTTAAGCTACGGAACATGAACATACTATTTGGATACCATATCTAAATATTGGACACATGTCTATGTTAAATTTTGCATGACATACTAATGATACATGTTTGTATATCTTTTTAAAAAAATTTACTTTTTTATTACTCTAATATAGTAACTTTTTGAGTTTATAAGATAATAAAACATGAGTAAAATTTATATATGTAATATCCTAGGTTAAAAAAAAAATTTGGGGAATCAGGAAGTAAATCAGTGCGGGAATTTCATTGGAAACCGCCCAGGCGGTCATCAGAGCACTAAAAAAATCCCATTTCTGGTCCAGAACCTTCAGAAGTGCAAAAACACATCCCCCACCCTCCTCCTCTGCAAAGAAGCACGAAAATCTCTCTCCCAACCTTCCCTTACTCCATTTCTCTCAATCTAACTCCAATTTTTTATTCCTAAGGCTTTAAGGTACGTTATTCTCCTAGTTTTGCTCTCCTTTCTCCATTTTCTCTGGGTTATTAGGGTGATTTTCTATGCTCCTCAAGGGAGAGAGGTTTTCTACCTTATTAGAGATGGATTCTTGCATATTTAGAGGTTTTAGACGGTCATTTAGCATTCTATGGTTTCTATATTAGATTTTGCTGTCAGTTCTGCTTCCTAGTGTGCTATTGTTGTTAGTTTTTGACTGTTCACCCCTCCAGGTGAGTGGGTTCATATCTGTTATCTTTATGTTCTGCATTAGAGTTATTTTCATGAAAAATACGATTTACTACTTGATTTTAGAGATTACTGTATAAGGATTGTAAATTACTGTTAGTTTATATGTTTTAGAACCACTGATTTTAGATCATGAAACATGTTTTTCATAAAACTCATGGGACCATATTTGTGGAATTGATTTCAAGTGTATTTGAAGTTAATTGTGATTATAGAAAGCGTTTATAAATGCTAAATTGATTTTAGAAGTGGTTTATGAATATAACATAGTTATGTATCTTGAAGTGTTGTTTAGAAAGATTATGGACTTGTGAATTGGGAACTTGGTTGTTTGTGTAGATTGATGATTTGTGTAATTGTTAGAGACGTGTGATTGTTTTACTGGATTCTGTAACTGATTTATATATATGATTCAGTTTAATAATGAGATGTGAAGTTCAGAGAAATGATTAGAATTATGGTTTTAACCTTTATTTCAAGTATGTGGCTGAGCTTTCTAGACTATGAGAAGTTTGATAATTTGAATTGTGTTTTAGAGAATAAATCAAAAGGTTTTAGAACTTGAATCTTCATGAGATTCATAACAATTGGCGGAAACATATTCTATGAGTTTATGAAATCACGGATGTCTACAAAGGGTGATCCATTGGACATGATTTCATAGCCACAGTTATGCTAAAGTCAGACTGTTAGAGTCAGATAGATTTAGAGCTCGCAGAGAATTAAAAGGTTTAAAGGCTTTAGCTAAAAAGGTATTTATTTGGTTAGTTTAGAAGGTAGCTATAGAAAAACAGGCTGTGTGTTAACGGCAGTAAATCCGTTAACCTTGGAACCAAGTAGCCCGGGCCAGAGATAACAGAAAATGTATTGTCACACTACGGACGGCGATACGTAATTCCCAGATGTGACCAGAGATATTCAGATATTTATTATCACACTGGGGACGGCAATACGTAACGTCCAGATATGATTAGACCTTTATATTCAGAGATTTATTATCATACTGAAGACGGTGATACGTAACGCCTAGATATGACTAGATATTTATATTCAGAGATTACTGTTTCTCTAGAAGCTACTATATTGTGTGCTTGTATAATTTCAGGTATGAAAGTAAATAGAGAAAATTGTTTTTAAGTTGTAACATGATAATTATAAAAGACTTTTAGAAATATATGTATACTTCGTTATGTGAGATTTCTTAACATTATTAATGTTATTATGATTATGCATTGTTTCCTTGGTGTCCCATGAAAGGGGGTTTCAAGTGAGGATTCACTCATTGAGTTTTGACAACAAAACTCACCCCTCTGCTTTCCTCCCTATTACAGGTATTGTATTTGCCGTCCTCCTAGCTACCACTATTCCCGCAACACTAGAGTATAGCTGGTAAGCTTCACTTGAGTGAAGTATTCTTATTCTATTTAGAGTGCTCCAGTACATTATAGGCAGGATCCCGGACCTAGAGCATGTTTTATTTTTGCATTTGGCATAATATGACTATATTTTGAACTGTATATAATTAGATCTGGACATTGGACAAAGTATATTTTGATTTATATATAATAATAATTCACGATTTTGAGATTCAAAAGGGTATTACGAGATTTTAAATGTAATGATTTTGATTTTAAAGAACAGTTGATTTCTATGTAGAAAAAGAGAAACTCTTTATCTTTTATGAAAACGGGCATGCAAAATTAGTAAACAGGTTATGAGGCTGGCATGACAATGAGATTTCTCACGTGCCTAAGTCGGGTCATGACAATATAAATGATATTTTAAATAATATGTTATTTTCTTTAAATTTTTAGTTATATACATGCCATGTTTGTATTATATAAATTTTTAACTTTAATATTTTCCTCGTACTTGTATTGTGTCATTTTTTTGTGTCCACAGTAGTATATGTGCATCATAGACTTTAAGAGTATACGAAATCAACTTTTTTGCTCCATAATTTCAAATGGGGGTAATTTGGGATGAAATCAAGTTCATATAATTTAACAATTTGTAATCAAGTTCCTATAATTTTGTATAATATAGTAGCTTGATTGAACATTTAATAAAAATATAGGTGTTTGATTAGAAACTTTTGTATAGTAAATGAACTTGATTATAAGTCTTTAAACTATAAGTATTAGATTGGAACTTTGTGGGCAATATAAAAACTTGATTATAGACTTTTTAACTAAATAGACCTAATTAAAAATGAAGTAAAATAATAGGAATATCTAAAGTAATTAAACCGTCTAAAATTTTAACCTTTCTTCTCGATTTTGTTAAAAAATCATTCCATCAAGAAACATTGTATTCCACTATAAATATGTCACTACATAATGAGTAAGGCAACCATGCATAATAATATATGGATGACTTTGTTTCAGATTTAAAAAAAACAATCTTAAAACTTAAATTTTATTTGTAATTGGAAAAATGAAAATTAATTTTTTTAAAGCTACTCTTTTTACCTTTTACAAAAAAAAAAGAGCTAAAGACTTGACTTTTAAGATTTTAATTATTTTAAAAATTTATTTAAATATATAAAAATTCATTTTTTAAAATAAAAAAAGGCACTTGCTCACATGCAAATGGGTATTTTATCTATAAGATGAAGATATGTGTTGGTCCAATAAATAAAATACACATAGACTTTAAGATTAGGGAGGCAAGTTACAATCAACAAGTGTTATGACCTAATTAACATCTTAATTAGGTGGTTTTTACAAAGAAAAAAAGAGAGAGAAAAGAAACATATCGCTCTTGACCCATCACTACCATTGCAATCTTCATCCCCAAACTTTTTAACCTTTGAACCATGATCACACCACCGCAAGACCCACTGTCGTGAAACCACCAATAGTCATTGCCGCCGCCACGCACATACTCCACCATCGAGAGCAAACTTCTCACTACAGTCAAACCCTTTTCTCTCTTGGCCTCCCTTGAACCTTTAAGTCGCCATTGCGTGTCCATGTCAATTCAAACCCACGAACCAACACATCCAAATCTGTGGTGTTCCAAAACTGTGGTGGCTCTCTTGTCCGGCCACCCACATACTTTAGCCTACAAATCTCTTCATTTCAACCGTTGCTCCCCACGTCCTCCACATCCACGATGCATGTGTCTTCCCTATACTAAAAAAGCTTGAAACTTTCTCACCAGAAATCATTGTCCACTGCCATGCTTTGATGATATCTGATTGGCTTGGCTCGAAGATGGCAGTTCTACAATCAGATCTTTAAATTGGTGGCAAAGTTCTAGACTTTTGTTTGTAGTTAGAGATAGATTTAGCAATTTTTTTTCTTGTATCTAGTACTTATATATGATACGATTCGGGTACCATTGTTTTCTATTTTTTCTAATATGCCACCTGTGCATTTTTTTTGGGATGGGTCTAAAACATTATAATTGCCATGATTGAGAACACTTGTTTCTGGATATCGAAGTATTATAAAAAATTTTTGCTATTAGTGATGGTAGTGATATTATTGTGGTGGTGACGAAAGAGGAGTTGATAGGTGTAAATATTAGGTGAGATGTAGGTGATTGGCCAAGTGGGCTGCTGGTTGGTGATGGTGGTGGAGGTGATTGCAACTTGGAGGACATCGGCAGTGGCTGAATGTGGTATGTGATGGAGGGTAGAAGCATAGAGCAGTAGAGGCAAGGAATTAGGAAACACAAGTAACCTTTTTTTAGTTAATTATGTAATTATTGAAGTTTAATTGAGTTAATATTATATCAAATAAAATTTTAATTAAAATTTAATTCACCATTGATCTATTTTTCTTTTGACTTTTTTAGTGATGGTATTCAAAGACCATTCACAGATGTCATGTTTTCATTGAACCACGACATATATTTATCATACACATAACTTTTCATCTTTACCTGAGAAAGTACCTAAAAAATAGATTTTTACTCTCAAAATCCAAGACAAACACCCCTAAATGACAAAACAAGGGATGGGCAAATCGGCAAGCGACATCACTGATTCAACATTTTCTTCAGCTCGGATTTTTAGTTTTCTCTTGTGTTTTATAATATTCGGTTATTCTAGTGTGAATTTTCTATCCACAGCTTAGTTGTCATTTTTTTTTTTGGTGTCAAAGCTTATTTGGGTTGTGATGACGACCAATACATACAATTTAGGCTTTGGTTGCTCTCCATTTCCCACTATGGCACAGACCACAGTCGTTTTAAAAAACTGCCCCGCATATAAATAGAAACGGACTTGACCCTTGAGGTCCATAAAGTTTCATGAAGTATTATTATTGCCCTATTTTCGAGGTCAGCAAATTGAAACGTCGGTTGGACTTGGATCATAGAATGTGCGCCAAAAAATTTTCAATAGTGGTTACGGCACTAGAACACTCTGTTAAGCACTCACACAATTTTCCTGACCGAACAAAAAAACTGACAATTTTTGTTTTCTTGACTTTTAAGACCCAAGAAAATAGCACACTCTTTCAACGACGTTTCACCTGTGGACCCAAAAAGGCACACTCTTTAGGTTGCGTTTAGGGTGTACTGATACAATTCGGCAGATTCAATGTTCCTGTATAAAAATACTATTTTATCCCTGTGTTTTTTTATTTTATAAATGTAAAAGGATTTAATTTTGATGCAGCATAAAATTTTTTATATTATTATTAAATTAAAAAAAATTTATACAATTTTTTAAATAAAAAGATACAAAAAATAATTATATTTACTTATTTATTATTATATTCTAATTAAAAAATTCAATATAAAATTATTATTTTACCCTCCATCCTAATTCAAATTTTAGAAAATGACGAAAAGACACATCTGAAGAGCCAAAACAACCGTTGATCGCGAACCAGAGGAGGAGGCTGAGAAACAGTGAGCGTATGGTGGTCGGAGGCGCATGAACCTCGTTGGAATTTGGACCAGGATGATCAGAGCAAAGGCGAACTTGAACTCACCAGATTTGATGAACTTGTGAAGAATGACGCCGGAGAACACACCGCCGATGGAGGACGAAGACCAGATCCGCTGAAGCAGAGAGGTTGAGAAGAGGTGGCGGCTACGGCGGGCATCGGCGGAACGGAATAAACGAAATGCGTCCAGCTCTGGAAATAGAATTTTGTCTGGTCTGATCCCTACTCCTCTGATTCCTATCTCTCTCACTTCTCTTTCCTTTTACTCCCCCATGAACGACACCATCAAGATTTGATGCTTTTGAGGAAGAACCAGTGACACCACCATTGACCAGCATTTCCCTCTTCTTCTCCTTCATAAACATAGAACCATTCTTGGATGATGCTTTTTCTGATGAGTGGATTGAATCTTGAAATGAATCGAGCAGCCCCTTGTCTACACAATCTCTCTGGCTATCATATTTCTGGGAAGCACTAAAAATTGCACCTGTAGCAGCAGAGCCAAAACAAAAATTGAGAGAAAAGAGAACAACCAACATCGATAGATCTTATATGTTAGCAAAGACACAGTTGAAGAGACAAAACTTGTACAAGTAAGGAAGACATAGTGTCATTCCTAAGTTCTAAGACCTCGTAAGTTAGAGGACTAACAACACACCCACTCACATCATTACAAAAGTGTGCAAAAGCAAAATTTACAGATACCTGATTTTCTGGTTTCCATTTAATACGAAGCTCTGTTACAAGTATTACTGGCTGTCCCAGATACCAATGCAATCTACAGGTTATGCATCATTCTCACACGAAGGAGCATACCTAGGGAACAGGAAGAGAGAAGAAAGAAAGGGTATTCATGTAATTTTCTAATGATAAATATTTTATTGTTAAAAACTTTATACTGGTTAACCTAAAGACTATCTGTGGTCTATTTTGATGCGCACGTATGTTAATTTTTCCAAATACATTCTCCGCAATTAGATTATTATTTTATTTTATCTTTTTTTAATCAATGATCTATAATTGGGGGTGAACATTCAATGTTCGAGTTTTCACGTGTACACGGTAAACGAGAACCACTCTTAAAGCATTTGCCAAATAAAAATGGTAGGATACTCATTTATGAGATATCGTATCAATTCACTTTTTATTTATCATTAAAAAGTATATGAATTTTATTTAAATAAGATCCACACATTTATTCAATTGTGGATGAAAAATGAGTTATCATAATATCCTATATCAAATAAATATAAATAGCATAACTCTTCGGAAGGTTCTTGACCGCGAACCCGTCTCTGAATAGCAACAAAATAGCAACGATCATTTTTAGGGTTACATCATGGCACCTGTGGGCGGTGGGAACAGACTCATCCAATGAGGTAGGAGTCAAGAATAGGCCATTCATTCAACGTTGGCTAGATTCAGCTAGAAAGTGGAAGGAAGGAAGGAAGCTTCGAGCAAAACAAGGTGGGACGAAGCCGCAGGTCTACTACTGGAACATTCTGCAAATATCTTTCGTGGTCCACTCACAAATGGCTTTCCCTTTGGATCCTATCCAAGTTCCAAGCTACACCAACCAAAGTTGAAGTGATCCACGTCCTCCAATGCCTAATACAAAGAAATGATATAGTTTTATAAAGCTTGATTAATTGATGTTTAAACAATTTTTATTCAAACAAAAATTGAGGATTAAACAATATCTCAAAAATAATAAAAATAAAAATAAAAATTAGGAAGTGCTATTTTTTTCTTTTCTTTTTTTTTTAATTTTGTTTAATGGTGTATTGGTAAAGGATAGGATAGAAGGCGATTAAATGAAAGATGATAATTTGCTCACATAATTTTAGAAGGGTGTGATCAATTTTACTTGTTTGTTTGTCCATTTAGTGTGAGCAATTTTTGAATTGTGTGAAAAACTCAAGTGAAATTCGGATTAAGTCAAATTTTATGTGTGTTGGCTCAATGACTTTGCTTGTTGGCTTGGAGAAGAGGATTACAGAAGTTGCCTTGCATAACTTGTTGCGTTTAGAATTTGTTCGATAGGACCCATCTGATGACTGATTTGGTAATAATCCCTTATTATTGTCATGATGATGCAAGAATGATGACGACTTTTATAAATTATCGATGTGATTCATGCTACCTTCACAAAGATTAAGTTCATTTTAGTCACATCAATAGTATGTGTGGTTCATACATTTCACAGATTTTGTTATTATTATCGTTTTTTTCTTTTCTTTTCTTTTTGTTGGTTATATTTGTTGTCTCGTTAATGAGATGCATATTATGTAAAGAGCATCTGGCAATAAAAACTTTGCAAAGTGAAATCATAACCTTCTTTTTTTTTCTTTTTTCTTTTAATCTAAGCCTCGCTTGCAAATCATATCTTCTTTTTCTTTTTTGTCGAAAAATCATAACTTTTTTTGGGTCAAATCATTACTATTTTTAGTTGCTATAATTTCACTCTTCTTTTTCAGGTCATTTACTCTCTTATAGTGTTTTGGTCGAAGGTCATTCCCTCCCTGCTTCTTTTTTGGGCATTGTCATTCACTTATTTTGTTTCTGGTCAAAGATACTTTCTGTTAAATAAGCGCACAAGCAATTGTTTTTATTTTTATTTTTGGTCTGGACCACAAGCCGTTGTGGTAGTCAGGGAATTACTACAGCTTTTTGTTGAGGGCATTGGAGATTGGATGGCGGCCTTTTCAGGATACACCTTCTTCACATGAATCTACTTACAATTCTATGGGGTTTTTACCTATACTTGATATAAAGGTTGCAGAAATTTCATTTATGAGACCGATAGTTTATAAACTTTCTTTTGTGAGACTAGGTACAAATTACATAATAATCATATTAAAAGATATCTAGTTTTTGAATTTCAGTAGTTGATCACCCGCCAATAGTATATTTGCTTTGTTTTAATCTTAAGGGATACTAATGGATGTGCTGACTACTTGGTACATTGGGAGCGAATGATGAGTTTCATGAATGGAAGACTCATTTTTCTGCTCTATTAGACTTAATGGTTATTGATAATATAACCTAGTCTTGTGTATATTTTTCTTATTGTTTCTTTTTTCTTGCTATCTACCAAAAAAAGTCAGGGAATTACACTCCACAGTGGATTTTGATTCGATGGCTCAATTGGAGTTTCGACTTTTAGTTTGAATTAACACTTGTTGAACATTTGGGCCTTTGTACCCAATATGATTTCTTTTCCTTCGTTCATTATAGAGATTTACATTTCATGACCCAAAAGAGAATTGAGCAGACCAAAAAACAAAAAAGAGTAATGAGAAGTCGACAACACAGAAAGACACAGAGGGAGATGAGAATTGAAAGTCTTTTTTTTTTTTGAAGTTTGAGAATTGAAAGTCTTTGACTCTTAGCGAAAGGGGAAATTTTCTTTTATATTAAAATAGTAGAACTGACTATTGCCACACACTATTATTTATTGCCACTTCTTATTCAATGATTTTTTAAAAAAATTCTAAAATGCCCTCCATTTTCTTTCATACGAAAACTAATAATATGTTGTTAATTCATGATTAATTCACACTTAATACTATCAATATAAAAAAATTAATTTATGAAAATATTTTCATTTTTAACTCACTTTTCTCATGAAATATGTAAAATTTATATTTTCAATACTTTTTTATTTTAATATTCTATATCAATATGATATGAAAAAAAAAGATCATCTAGCAATAAAATAGAAACTATAAAAATTGAATTAAATAACTGAATCTTAATAATAATTTTAAAATTCGATTTTCACTATCGATGTAAAAAAATCGTACTATAAAAAATAATATTTTTCATCTAATTTAATGAGTTTAATATCTCATATAGTATTAAAACACATTTTATGAATACATATTATCTAAACTTACCTAATGTAAATAATTGTGTTGCCTTAATTTTCAAGAATAAAATAAAAAATAACAACTAAAACAACATTTGAGAGATCCACACCAAAAAAATAGATATGACAGGTTTTATTTCATGCTAAATTAAATTATGTAAACACAAGCTTAAAAAATCTTGAGCATGTATGATGTATATTATAATTTATAATTTATTTGTTCAATTTTTTTATTTAAATATACTTACTATTACATTCAGTAGATAATTATTACATTATAAAAATTTTATAAATTAATTTAATATTTATATCAAATAAATTAATGAAAAATATTGATAGTGTTCAATGATCATTTCATAAATAAAAAATAACTAATATTAAACATTTGAAATTAAGTTAATAATCATTTGATAAAAAAAAATAAAACCGTAATAATTTTTTTCACAAAAAATTATAAAAACTATATTAAAATAATAATGAATCATTATCATTATTACTTCAAATCTTTGATCAAGGGTATTTTTGGACAATCAATTTAAAAATTTATCAAATAGAATGTGTCAATAGATAATAGGATGTAATAATAGTCATCCCTAAAATAATAAGCATAAACAGATATATATGATGAAAGAATGAGTATAATTTTGAAGAATGTTAAAAACATACGAAAGCACGTAGCACAAGCGACAAAGAAAATAGTTTTTTAAAAAAAAATCTCTCTTTTCCTCGTCATTTATACTTTCATTATTTTTTCCCTCTGAAATTACATTCAAATTATATAAGTATATAGCATTAACCACCAAGAAGGTATATCTAGCATTGGCGTAATAATACAGTACTGGAATTGAAGTGACTGGGTGGGTCCATGGCCCGTGAAGGTGGCCCAATGAGACATGCAGAGGTGGGAGACCTAGCTAGTCAAATGGGGCAGAGCAGGTGAGGAAAAACTGAAAAAGCCAAGAGTATAATAAGTACAACGAGCCCATTAAATAAATTAAATATGTCACCACATCCCGTGTTAGTTTAATTAATTTATTTATCTATGCCTCTTTCTTCAGCCTCCAACCAACCTCAATATAATTAAAATAATCTGTTTTACTTTGCTTTTTGTCCGTTTCCTCTAGCCTACGAAAGCGATTGATTTATACATATAGTACAGGAATCATTTGTTTGATTTAATCGTTAACTTCGTTGTTTTCGATGCTATAGTCGCATCCACTGTCCTTCATCCACTTGTAGGATAAGAGAACCTACGAATCATATAATCACCACTGTAACTCTTTATTTATTTGGCAAAATATTTTTGTTTAATTAAATATAGTCATTTCCCTTAAAATTAGATAAAACTAAGTCGAGTTAATAATGCTTCAGGAGATATTAACACCAGTGCTCTCTAACAAATTTTTTCTTGCTATCAAAGAGAGTGGCAAACAGAATGCAGTGTTGGAACCGGTAAAAAACGACCGTGATCAGTGATTCAGAACGTTCATGTCTTATTGAAGTCGTTAGCAGCTATTATTATTATTAGGGTTTTGTTAATCAATATCATAAGAACAATAGATAAGGATATTAAAAAAATTAAGTTTTGAAACTTTTTGTGATGGATTTCATATATTGAAGATACAAAAACTTATTTTTTTAAGATGAAATTTTGCTTTTTTACTTCATTAATTATTGAAAGTATTTTTCTTTTTCTTTCTTAATTATTGTCTTTAGGAATACTGGTTGGTAAAATACAAGTATTATATATATATGTTGGATGAGTTTTGAAGATTTCAATTCACTCCAATGTTGTACACTTTTGGATACTTTCTGAACCCCGTTACAACATATTTAATACTCTTGTCGAGTGTTGTTTTGGAGAAACGATTAAATAAATTAAGGTTCATTCTGAGTTCTGACTCATTCATCACTGTATTATAACTTATACGCATGATTGGAAGAAAGGACTTATGTAAACCATACATTATCAGGATTGGACTGCGATCAAATGATCAACTTAGTGAAAGGAATAACGATCTAGCAACAGAATTGGTTAATCTACAGTGATACTTATAAATGATTCAATGGTGAATAATCATAAAATGTTAAATCAGAACGCTGAGTTCAGCACGTAAAAAAAAAAAAAAAAGCTAAACATTTATGAGTGGTATGATTCTGCATTGACGAATATGAAAACATAGGAACTTGAACTTAATGGATGTGGATTGTCAGACTATTATTATAACTTCAATCTTCATGATTTGTTATTGAGTATTTGAGTTCAGAGATCACATGTTGCCATCTGCTTAGTACCCTAAATGCATTTAATTTACAGGTGCTGTTCTGAATTTCTGATGAATGGTCCCGTATAATCTAACGAGGGTGTTCACGGTCCAATTCGGATTGAATAGGTTTGGATTAGATTAGTTTAATCATTTTTTATAATATACAATTTTTACTTTAAAGTCTCATAAAATATAAGTGAATTAAGTCAACAAAATAAATAAAATAAAACAAAAATAAAATAATTCATTTAATATTTATAATATATCATTTACAAGAGAATTATAGATTTATAAAAAATTTAAAAGATGTAATAAAAATTAACCTTATTACAGTGAAAGTATATAGTAAATAATAAGAATAGTATATTATAATAATACCATGCTGTTTGGACTTGATTGGATCGATCTAAAAAAATAGATTTAAAACCCGATTCAATCCAAGTGGTATGTTGAAAAATAAAATCCAATCCAATGCAGACAAGACATATGTGGTTCTGATCGATTCAGTTTTATATTGGATTAGTTTAGTGGTTTTGATTGGATTAGATTGAATTAATTATTTAATTAAACAATCCCAAATCCTTTTGTTTCTTTGAGGATCAAAAAATGTTAGATGAATCTTTCTATGTGTAATTTCAATACGATAAGCTATAAAAATATAAATACAAAATAAATATTTAAAATAAAAATATAATAGCCAAGTCCTTTCAAAATTCATGATATGAAATATTTTAAATAAAAATTCATTTGTCATATAAAAAGTACACGTAAGATTATCTACTTTTTCATGCTCTGATTTTAATTATATCTTACTTTTCTATACTGCCCATCTAAACGAATATTGTCATCTTCTTGAAAATGAAACGAGTATCCCAGCAAATTAGTCCTTCAAGCAAGTAACAAGTAATAGTCTAATTGACTTAAATTTGGCTATAAAATTTTGAAAAATCTAACAAAATTTTTGAAGTTAGACAAGAATTCTTCAACATTATTACTCCTGACAAGGATTTGGCAACTTCAATGATCTTGGGAGGAATTTTCAAATGCTAGGGACAGATTAAAGGCCGATTATCAATTTCATATAATAATTCGTTAGTTTACTCAAATGAAAGTTAAAAGGTGAAGTTTGTTTAAACCATTTTATCATTATCTCCTTAAGTCAATCCACTTTTTCCCATGAATTGATAAAGCCTGCCTTTACCAATCCAAATTTAATGTGGATGGTAAACGGTCCTGACAACATTTGTAATCTTACTTCTGTATACCTCTTTAGTCTAGTTGAATAGTATCCCATCATCTCTTTTCGCCTGTTAAAAAAAAAAAAAGGTCAAATCTTTTTATCCTCCTAATATGACAAAAGGAAATATTAACATTAATTTTCTTGTAAATGAAAAATAAAAATAAATAGATAAAGACAGCAAAGGAAATATTAGTCTAACTATTTAATTACTCGCACAAGATGTTAAAACCATCAATGCTTATTAAACTCGCTATTTATATACAATATAATTAATATAATCGTCTGCCACATGTAAAATGTGCATGTTTTATAACACAGCTTTTTAAAATCAGTATTTCCTATAGATATGTGTTGTTAAAACTTTACTAAGAAGAACTTACTAAAATAAAAGTTAATGAAAAATAATAGAATGCCATTTGTAACGTTCCCCCCCCCCCCCCAAAAAACATGACTACTTATGAAATATCTTTTAGCTAGCGCATCTTAATGTTATGTAATTATATATACATGAATATTATTTCTTTATTCTAATTTAACTTTGAGGAAAAAATAATTGCATGCATAGGAATAAAAGATAATACTTGTATGCATTAAAAAAATCTGTATGTATTGCTATATAACTATGAAACGAAGAATTGGATTCATAAATATAGTCTTGGTTTCGCTCTTTTTTCACAATTCTGAACGATATAAGACTTGTTTGGAAATGTTTTGTTTCAATCGGCTCCAATATTTTTTATATTATGAATTTTATAATGCTCATATAAAAACTACGCGTAGCACACATTTAAAAAAAAAATCCATAATCACTTCAGAATAATTCACTCCCTTATCTTAATAACTAAACCAAATCCTCACGAAACAACGCCACTTGTGTGTCCGATATTCCTCTTCATGTTCCCTTTTGTCTTTGTTTGGTTCATCTTTATCACTTATGGTACTGGGGTAGACCCTAGATCTTCATCTCTTCATTTACCCTAAAATTGATTGGTTTTTGGATCAAACGCTTACCATTAACTAGACTATAGCTGTTAGTTAGGGTAATTAACATCCCCTTCAGCACTAAACAATATTATTATTAGTATGTGTCTCTTTCGATATTAAATCTATGACATAGACTCTAATATTACTTATTGAATCGAGCGCTTATCACTGACCTAAAAGTTATAATTGTTAATTATAATCAAACTCTTTTTTACTTTAAACTCATTATTAAGAGTCGTGAGAGAGTTTGAATCCATCCGGACCTTGCCAAAACGTGATGATGCCCGACTGATAACCTGCAAAATTCATTGCTTGGTTGTCTCTCTGCGATATAAATTAAATACATGTAACTCTGTAACTTTCTACTGACGTAAAGGAAGCCGTGTTTCCAATAGCTACGTGCTTGACTTTCATCATAACATCATGAAAATTAATACAAGTGAATCGATGTATCCGTGTAGCTTATGATGACTTGAAACTCATCCCGACTGAAAAAAAAAACTTATCCCAACTAACTAAAAGTTGAAGCAAAATACATTAGAGATTAATTCTGATACATTAAATTAAAAAAAAAAACTTATCCGTCCCAACTAACTAAAAGTTCAAGAAAAATAAATAGAAATTAATTTTAATACATTAAGGGCATGTTGGCATTATCTAATAAGATAATAACTGATAGTATAAGATCTAATATAATAAAATTTGATAATATTAGACCGGATAAATTTTTAATGCTATACAGCATTTTGTGTATCACTGTATAAGATATTTTATTTCATATTATATGTTATTAACATTTATTTTCAAATAATATTAATATGTTAAATAAAGTAAAAATAAGAAATTTTTTATTAATTATTTAAATTTTAATTTGAAAATAAATATTAAACCAAAAAAATTTAATTATTAATCCTTACTTTAATATATTAAATATTATTTATTTAAAAAATGTATTTATTATTAAATATTTATATTTATATTTATCAATTATAATTATTTCTATTTTATTATATATAACTAAGTCGATCATAGATTATATTTTGATAATATTTAGTGTTTATGAATTAATTTTATGAAGAATTATTTTTATTTGTATAATTTTTATCCATTATTATTTATTTAAGAATTATTTTGTTTTAATAAATTATTAAATAATAAAACTGACCATATATGTTAAGAGCTATTCAGACTTGTCAAGCCTCATTAGGCTGTATTAAGTTGTATACAATATTTTGATATATAAGGGGTTATGGCAAATAAGCTTATAAAAAACATTGCTTGCACCAAATAACATATACAAATATAATATATAGTATTAGTTTATACTATCATGTCTAATATATCATACCAAATATATAGCCACTTAGCACGCATAACTAATAGGATAAGAGTAGAGATAGTATAAAATCAGATAATATATACAAAAAATATAGTTAATTGTGGTGTTTTTTTTGGGGAATTGCGGCGGTTTTAACTGCGGCTTTTTTCAAGATGGGCGGTTCAAAAATATTTGCTGCAAAGAACATCCACAATCGCCACTATTTTCAATGTAAATTACGACGATTAGAACCACCACTTTTTTCAATGTAAATTCCAGTGGTTTAGAACCACCATTTTACGTGTGGAATTGAAATGCTACACTATTAATTACGGCGGTTCCAAACCACCGCAATTTGAGATAAAAAAAAATATAATTATGGCAGTTTGGAACCGCCGCAATTTGGTATAAAGTTTTAAAAGAATTATTAATTACGGCGGTTTTGAACTGCCATAATTTGCGACCTGATTGAAGGAAAAAAAAAATTCCTTTATTTTAATAATAAAGACACATAATTTAAGACTGCCTTTACTAATTTGGGACTCCCACCTAGAAATAGTTATCATATTGCTTACTACTACTGCCTTTACCAATTTTTATCCATTATTATTTATTTAAAAATTATTTTATTTTAATAAATTATTAAATAATAAAAGTGGACATATACATTAAAGGCTATTCAGACTTATCAAGCTTCATTAGATTGTATTAAGTTATATACAATATTTTGATATATAAGAGGTTACGGCAAATAAGCTTATAAAAAACATTGCTTGCACCAAACAACATATAAGAATATAATATAAAGTATTAGTTTATACTATTATGCCTAATATATCATACCAAACATACAGCCACTTAGCATGACTGATAGGATAAGAGTAGAGATAGTATAAAATCATATAGTATGAGGCGTGATAGACTTTTAATAGTATACATTGTTTGGTATAACACTGTATAAGATATTTTATTTTATATTATGTAATATCAACATTTATTTAAAAATAATTCTAATACCTTAAGTAAATATTAAATAAAATAAATAATAATAATAAAATGGAAACTTTTATTAATTATTAAAATATTATAGTTATATAAATATTTAATTTATATGAGATTTTATTCTTTATTTTAATATTTATATTTTTAATCATAATATTTAAATTTAAAGTATTAATCCTTAATTTTATATATTACATATTATTTATTATATATATATATATTATTGATTAATAATTTATAGCTTTTATATTAACTACTATTTATTATTTTGTCTTATTTATTATTTATCAATTATATTTATTTTTATGTTTATCATATATAACTAAGTTGATATAATATATTATTTTTATTTATTTATTATAAAAAAAATTTTATTTTATAATTTTCTTTTATTATTTACTTTAATAAAATATTTTAAAAAAAGTAACCTTATATCTTAAAAGCTAATCAAACATAATATGTCTTTTTCATACTGTATTAAGCATTCATTTGGATTTCCCTTCTTTTTTTTTTAAATAAAGCACTTTTTTTTAAAAAAAGTACTTCTATGTATTTTTTTAGGGTGATTGGATTGGCTTTTTAAAAAAAGTACTTCAAATTTAAAAAGTGATGGAACCACATTTTTCTAAGCTAGTCTGGGGCTCACTGATTCTACCCATGTTGCAGTGCAGATACCATGCTTGAGCATGGGTACTGTTAGGATTGGGTATGCAAACCGATCCGGTCCGTTTAGCTCAGTCTGCGATGGACTAATTTTAAAAAGGCCGGACTGAACCAATCCGCTTGATAAATGGATTAGCGTTTTGCCTAGTTCGTGCCCGGTCCGCATAAGCCCGCAAGTCCGCGGATCAGTTCGCATTTTGGCTCAGCAAGAAGTCCACACACCAAATTGTGGACCAGCCCGCGGACCATCTTTTTTTTTTCCTTTAATTTTTTTTTTACTTTTTTTAGTACCTTATATTATATATTTATATTTATACTATATATTTTACCTAAAAAATTATATATACACATTCTTCTTTACAAAATCCAATTTAAATTTTAAACAAATAATAATACTAATTACTAAATACTGCAAATATTAAAATTCAAGTGTTAATTTTTTTCAAAATAATAACATACAAATTACAAATCAATCAAATATGCATAACCCATTCAATCATAAAAATATTGAAACTACTAAAGAATATAAATTAACAACTCTTAACTATCAAACACCAAACATAAGCAAATTAAATACCATATACGAATACCAAACATTGTAAAATAAACGAACTCATCAAAACAAAAGCCTTCAAGTGTCTTTGTTTGTGGGCTTAAACTGCCTTGGGTTTATTAGATAAATTGTTTGTGAGCTGGAGCTTAGTACTGGACTAGAGGCTAAGGCATTTTAATTTTTATGCAGGTTAGGCAGGTTGGTCCGCAGACCTCGCGAGCCAAGCTCGTTTAGCCTGCGGGCTTGGCTGAGCGGATCAGAAAAGTCTGCGAATTAGCGGGTTAAATAATTTCTAATCCATTTTTATGCGGGTTGCGAGTTAAATGGATTGATTCGTGGACTGCGGTCCATATACCTAGCTCTAAGTACTGTGCTCGAGCATGGGTGATTTTTTTTTTCCCTACAAATTCTTATTCTTGTTTTTCGTCCTTTCTTGATTGTTTGCACCTACACATGCTACGTCAAAATATATAAATGTCCTAAAGAGTGAAAAAAACCAAGCAAATATAATTCTCATTGGAGAGTTATTAATTGACTTACAATGCTCCTTAAATATCCAAAAAAAAATCATTGAAGTATTAAAGAGTATGAATTTTTGACAAAAATTGTTTATCGAAATAAAGTGACCCTAAATCTCAGTGAGTGTTCGGATTAGAGTTTACAAAAGGGGATTTGCATTAACTTGATTCTGTAAAAAAATTAAAATATTATTGAACAAAATATAAGATATTCAATATATAACATTGGTGAATAGCCACAAGTGCATCAACATCGTGACCAAACACGATCCATCTAATAGACTCAGTGCACGGTAAAATGTACATGGCAGTCTTAGAGGATATAAATGGAAAGTGAATTATTTAGGAATGTTAACGTGAAAAAATTGAACGGGAAAGCAAGAAAGGGTTGCTTCAGCGCATAAACGGGAGTTGGGGCCAAAATCATGGTGAGCAGGATTGAATGTTAAAATGGCCAAACATAAAAATAGGCTGCGTTCGAGGCTCGTGGATCTGCGTTCTTGCAACTGAGCCCGGAAAGAAACACGCTCTAAACCTATTGATTAGAAAATGTTATTTGTATCGATATTGTATGAAATATCGTACTGACTTACACTCTATTTATTATTAAATGAACTGTAGACCTTATATAAATGAGATCAAAATATCATCCAATAATAAATAACGTGTGATTCGACATAATATCTCATGTAAAATGATTATAAATAACACAACTCCTATTGATACCCCTTGATATTTAAATGAGCAAGTGACAAGAGGGTGCATAGGATAGGTGGTGGGTCGAGTTTAACTACTTCTTAGAATGACCTTATTTATATTAAGAAAAAAACTGAAATCCAGTTCGTAATATCAATTTTTTATTTTCTTAAGAGTGTACACTTTTAACTCTTTAAGGTTTTTAAGGAAAAAGTCCACATGTGTCATTACTTGATTTGAGAATATGAAATGGATATGTCAAACTGATATAAGTTTTATGCATTTTTATCGATGACTTATTTGATGCTAAACATGACACAACTAATGTGGGTTAAAGATATATTTTATAATATATATTTTGAAGCAAGATATATCAATAAAAATTATATTTTATAAAATATAAATAATTTATAATTTATAAAACTTCTTCAAATAAAGAAATAAATACTTATTTTCCTTAGTATCATAAAAAAGAAAACTTTTCTAAGGAAAAAGTCTAGTAAATCCCTTTCAACTTTAATCCATGTGAAATTTGATCCTATTATTTTAAAAATATGTAAAATGATACTTAAACTTTTTTATACATGTACATTACTATAATATGCTAATAAGTGTTTTTTTTTTAACCTGAAAAATCTAAAACAATTAATTTTTTTAATCCTTATGCAACTTTTATTATATTATTTTTTAATATATGAAATTTCCTAATGAGATTGTAGAGTCCACCCATATAAATTTTCATCTAAAAATGAATATTCATTATTAAATTGTAATAATGTATACATATTTAAGGACCATTTTTTTTTGTATAGGTATTTATGGACCATTTTGCACCTTCTTAGGGCGTATTTTTTTTTCAAATTTTTAAAAAAAGTGATTATGAAACTTAAATTTTATATTTAATTAAAAAATGAAAACATATTTTTTAGAAGCTATTATTTTACCTTCTATAAAAAGCTAAAAATTGATTTTTTTAGATACTGATTATTTTTAAAAAGTTATTCAAATATACTAAAATTGTTTTTTTAATAAAAAAAAGTGATTCTAAACTTTTTTTTTTTAAAATGCATTATTAAAATAATAGGACTAAAATACACCTGAGCCAAAATTGAGATTTTTTTTCCTAAGACTTTCTTGCTTTTCTAAATACAACTTTTAAAATGATCATACCATTTCATCACATATAAAATGATGAAGTGAGTAAGTAATAATTAAGGATTCTTAATTAATGGATCAATATAATTATCTTTAGGATTCAATTCCTCAAAAGTAAAGAAATTGGTAAAGTACATAAATGAACAATTACTTACTATTGAATCAATAACTATAATCATATATGCATCATGTGTGGATCTCTTAAAATAATTTATGGGTGAGTAATTCCTTACTTTTATATTTTATCAACTTCGTCACTCTAAAGGAATCAAATCTTTATTTTTATGTATAAGTCTTTTTATACTTTACCAAGGATATTGGAAAACCCAAATAAAGAAAATCCATTATAAATATCCCACCCAAAACTCGAAAGTTTTATATTAATTTCTAAGGATAAATTGATCCATTCATATAAATCTATATAATTAAAAAAATTATATAAATTGTATGGAATAATTAATTGATCTCATTTTAAAAATTTAAAAAATTATTATGAAATATTCAAGATTTATGAATTAATTTATCCACCAAAATATTTATAAATAGCTATTTTAAATATTTAGTCTAAGGGTAAAATAACATATAAATAGCAAACGTGGCATCCATCAGGTGGCCTCAATCTCATCTAGCCATTCATATGAGAGAGAAAATATCATAAACAAGGGACTAGACTGGATTACCAATCTAAACCATTAACATCACACGTTCCCATAACACGTACAACATCAGCGAAAGGGGCATCACAGTAAGTAAACACTCCTCCTTGCCCCTTGCAATCCGTGATATAAACCCACAACAGAGAGCCTCTCCTCTGAACTACGAACAGAAAGGGAAAAATAAGTAAAAACAGAGTCCCTTGTTCTCTGTCCTTGCGTCCTTGTCCCTTATCCTCCATCTCTCTCTCTCTCTCTCTCTCTCTCTCTCACAGAAGCTGTTTCCACACTCGTGTGTTGGAATTGGCTCTCTACAACTTGCCTACCCTCTTCTTCTGAGTGATGGGTATGCCCTGCCGCTGTTCTCACACCTCCCACATCACCGAGATCATCATCACCAGCTTCTTCCGCCACAAGTCTTAGATTAGATCCTTTCCAATTCAGTTCCCTTCAACCAGCTCCTCTAATCATGGCTGCTTGAGAACGAGAACGAGAACGAGAACAAGAACAAGAACAATAAGAACAACAAGAACAACAAAAAGCTTTTGTTTCATATGGCGGGTGGGAGGGTCTTCAGCGCAGGCGTAGTCCCCAACATGAATAACAACAATATTTTGCTTCAGAGTCAAACTGCTCGTGCCACTTCCGAGCCTCTTTTCCTTTCTGCACCTGCTCCTCCTTTCCTCGGTCCGTCATCTTTTCTTTTCTCAGCTTTTTTTTTTTTTTGTTCGTTGACTTTTCCACCATTTGGTTGGCTTGCTTCAATAATTAGTATTGTTGTGAACTAACCCCTGCACATGCTACTGCTACTGCTACTGGGTTATAAAAAGTTTAGTTACATTGAATCATTAATCAGGCTATGTAACAAAAGCAACCCCAATAAAGATTCATAACATTACTCTATATATATAAAAAGAAAGAGGAAAAGAAAAGAATCTGTAACAAAAGGGCACTCACCAAAGTTGTGATTGGTTCAATTTTAGCACCCCAAGAATAATTTAATTTACATATGACATGGAGAGGCATAGAATGATATGAGTCTAAATTATTTGTATGATTTTTCATGTGGAGCTATTAATTTAAATCACAAATTCATGATTTAACTAATTAAGTAGGTGATTCTTTCTTGATGTTTGGTTCAATTCAGGCTCAAGATCTATGGTGAGCTTCGAAG